>CM061531.1:300560091-300798377 GCA_030545055.2 Neoaliturus tenellus
TGGGATGTGAAGTGTGGTAATTAGATGGGGTTAGCAACCGGTCGTGACCGACCATTGACCGGTCATCGACCCGGCGGGGTTCCGCTTGAGTGAACACCGGGGGGGGGGGGGGGTTCCGCTTGATTAGTCACCGGGGGGGGGGGGGGGGGGTTCCGCTTGATTAGTCACCGGGGGGGGGGGGGGTTCCGCTTGAGTGAACACGGGAGGTTCCACTTGGGCGCTCATGCGGAACTGATCTTCCCACGCGATAGCCGTTATAAAAAGGAGATTGTTCATCGCGCCGCGACCATTAATTAACTCGCATTTGAGTTGTTCGCATCCTTCCTACTCATTACATATACGTTTCGCCAACTTCATTATACAAGTCTAATTGCTACTAACCTGGAGTTTCATTTACATTAGCACATGTCGTCCTGTTTGAATCACCTTCGCGTGCTCGACGTTATATCTTATTCATCTGTCTTGTTCTCACTTCTACACGTCTAACATACTTCTTGTGATGGATACGCAATGTTTGAAATTGAAACTTTTGCAGACACAACATATATTACTTTTACTAACATATATTAGTTTTACTTCAACCCCGGTTAATTTATGCGCAAATTTAGTTCAACTCCCAATTGTTGAATTTCAGTTTTGAACCAACTTTTAATTTATGCGCAGTTTTAGTTCAACCGAGCGCCATCTCCACTCCCCCCATTGATTAATTCACCATCTGACATCTACAGTCACGCATATATTTCGACGCGTCATGTTTCATTCTTCATTCTCGTTCTATCCGCGGAACTTAACACTTCTATCTACCTTCTCTCTCTCTCTTGTTATGGCTGCGCAATGTTTCAACTGACTTTTATTTTCGTTCAACTATTAGAGTTTTTATTAACACCGTCGAATTACAATTTTGAACTAACTTTTAATTTATGCGAAGTTTTAATTCAACCCCGGTTAATTTATGCGCAAAATTAGTTCAACTCCCAGTTGTTGAATTTCAGTTTTGAACCAACTTTTAATTTATGCGCAAATTTAGTTCAACACCCCGATTGTTGAATTTCAGTTTTACACTAACTTCTAGTTTCGTTCAACTATTAGAGTTTTTACTAACACCGACGAATTTCAATTTTCAACTAACTTCTATTTTATGCGCACTCTTCGCTCAACCGACCGCCGACGCTCTCGCCATCTCCACCCCGACATCTATTGTCCCCACTTCTGGCCCACCGGAAGCCACGTGCCGTGGCATGTGGCTTCCGGTGACGTCACTTCCGGGCCAGGAGTGGCTTTTCTACACTACTTTCTTCCGTTAGCGTTCTTGTGTGTTTTGTGAACTTGGATGAAGAGTCCGTGTGCGATCGTTTTTTATTTGGTTATTTGTAATTTTTTAGGCTGCAGTTGCCATTTTATATTTGTTTTTATTTGAAGGAACTTTTTATTTTACCGTGTATAATTATTTGAATTGACTGTAGTTTCATTGTTATAATATTTAATTTATGGTCTATGTAGGGAAACCTCATAGTAACTTTTTATATATTCTGATAGTTGAGTTTTATACAAAAGCTTTTATATTTGTGCTCCAAAACGTTATTTTTATATTATTGACAAGACTGTTATTGAAAAATATTAAGTTTTAAGTAAAAAAAAAGCGAAATATATTTTGTATAACCCATAATAGTTATAATAATTACATTTGTTAAATTAACTTTACCATTCTTGCTCTGTTTTGCAGGGATATAGCGTGAAATATATTTTGTATAACCCATAATAGTTATAATAATTACATTTGTTAAATTAACTTTACCATTCTTGCTCTGTTTTGCAGGGATATAGCGTGAAATATATTTTATAATATTTTTAATATTATAAATTTTCTGTTTTTATTTCAAACACTAAAAGTATTTAGAATACATTTTGTGCATTTGTTTAAAACCCGGAGCAAACCTCCTTGGTTGAGAGACGGTGTTTTAAATTTTAAGCGACCTCTTGAGGGTTGAAATTTTGCATTACACAATTTTAAAATGTAGCCATTTTTGTTTTGGAACAATTTTAAATACATCAATAGGTAGGAAAGTTTATTTTCTTACTTTTTTTCTCAGCTTGTATGCATCATATGAGAAATCTTCACATTCTGTTAGAGATGTAGTGTCCTTTTTTAGAGGACCAGAATTCTATTGTAATTCCAATCGGTCCAGAGGGTTACGCCCTACAAGCTTTCAGACTTACAGTGTTAATCATATGGCTAAAGTTTTTATTCAATTATTAGTAAGCTGTTGTAATAAGAAATCATAGGAACACAGGTTAACGGATGTTTCATTGATAAAATATTTTTTTCCAAGTGATTCTAAGACCTATAATATTCTACAATATATATTGATTACGAATAATTAAAGGGTTTTTAGTCAAATATTTTAATGAGCTTTAATCAAAATAATGTTTTTACTAATGATATGAAAACAATAAAAAAAACTATCAATGTACAAACATTCCAATCACTTATTCTGTTTTTTTTAACATTTCAGAATCTTTTTCCTTTTAATATGATATATTAATAGATAGTTACTTAAAATTGTTATTAGATTTATGATTGTAATAAAACGTTTCAATTTAGAACACTATGTTTAACCTAAAAAAATTATTTTACCAATAACCAAATTCTAATTTCTCACACATAAAACCGACAAACTGACTTGTATATTTTATTAGACTATCCCGATATTCTTATAACATTGTAAATTAATTACAAAAACAATTTTTGTAGTCTTTTGTTAACTAATTTAATACATCTTCAGTTAAATAAATGAGTATAATTTATTTTAAACCGTCATTCATCCTAATCTGAAAATTTAAACAACTAACTTTCTATTACAATTATGATAGAATTTAAATCTATACGTATATGTTACACGTACATGTTTACATTTGTTATAAATCTAATACATTACGTTTTTATAAAATGTCTTAAATGGCTTTTTCTATTTTTTCTAACATATAAATAAATATAGGAAAAAATTAATTTATCAACAAAACAAAGTGATTTTTTTATTTATCTCTTATTACCATTTTTTTACTAAAACTTTTAGTACATACCTTTGTTATAAATGTGATTGAACAATATAAGATTACTATTTTCTCACATCAAATAATACAAATTAAGCACAATATTTCCTCAGTGTGAAGTTTGTTGTCGATTTATCGTATACAGAGGTCCAACGAGACCCTTCCCAATTCTGCTCAACCCACACTGGATATCCATTATCAGGCCATTAGCTCCATTAAAACGGTCCATCTAGATCTCCAATGTTTCCGATTGTTGAATCTAATCCAGTTTTAGTTTAGTTTTTTTTATGGTTTCACTGAGCAGGAATTGGTGATAGTAAATATAAAAAATCTATTTGTTGAAATGTTTATTTTTGTCTAAAAGTCATCTTTATTGAATGTTTTACTTTTATTCTAATCTTATGGTGAGATAGAGCTATTGGATATTTCTTGAAAAGATGTTTAAAGTAAAATTGTATTGCCAAATGAAATTGGATCTTAAAGTTATGGCATTCATAAATGGTATTTGGGTACGCCTACAACATTCCACCTCTTGATATTTCACAGGTTAATCTATATGAATGGGATTGATATAACTACTGTATTTGATTGCTTTGATAATTTTTTTACCTAGTTAATAAAACTCTTCATAAAAATATTTAAGTTTTATAATTTATGAAGTTTTAATACTTTGTTTTCTGTACGTATAAGATTGTTTTTTCTTAGATTGTTATTGTTGCACATATGATTAAAATGTGTAAATTTTGACTTGAGAAGAAATATATGTGTTCTGATACAATTTTAAAACCCACTTTCAATGAATTATAAACACTTAAATAAGGTTTTCTTGCAAGTGTAAGGTAAAAGTGTGTTTTATCTCTGCCCCATGCTCACTGACTATCAATATTACATGAGTAGGAACAATTATTAGTTTTGCTACTAGTATCAAGTTGAGAAAATTAAGTTAAATTAAATAAAAGACAGTTAATAAAAGTAAGTTGGAAGAGATTATCAATAATAACCTCGTCACAGAGGGTAAACCAAACCAATGCAACAATTGTATGTTTCCTTTTGGGTTATACACTTTGCCAGTATAACCATTGACTTACCAGAAATAATATAAAAAGTTTTCGTTTTTTAACGAGTGTTTATTTTATGTGAGATGAAAACACTTATTCTATATATATATATATATTTACAAAGAGGAGAAAAGAGCCAGCTAACTTATGATTTGAAATTATGTTCAAGCAGCATATACATGAAATACATCACATTTTCAAACTCTTTTTTTATTAGCATGATACTTGTTTTTTGCAATCAGAAACGAAAAACAAAAACCTAAAACACTCAAAAATATATTTACACTTATGTTGCAAAGAATACAGAACGTAAATACACGAAAAGATCGAAAAAGACAATCGATTTCAAAAGGACACTTCGATCATCACCACGTTCAATGAATGACAGAACCAAGATGGCAGATAATATTATATGGAGACGATATGGAGTTATAGTCACATGACTTCTTTCACTGCTAATGACCAAAGAATCAAAGTGCTTTGAAGAATTAAAGTGTCCCCTTTTCCATATTTTCACATATTTACCATCTGTATTCTTTTCAATATAAGTGTTAATAGGTTTTTGAGTGTTGTTGACGTTTTGTTTTTCCTTTCCACGTTTTCACTAATTTTTCGTTGCTATGGGGAATCTTATCTTTTCCAGAGTAGAGGAGTTTTAAACTCAACCAAGTTTCAAGCTTAACTGAAAACTGAATTACTTTAATGTCTACTCTTATATAAAGAAGTCCCTTAGATGGACCAAATATTAGTGACATCGTATATTTCTTATATGTTTATATACGCTGTTTGACACAATTCCTCACTTACTATATCATTTTTCTTTTCTTGTAAGGTAATTTTATTTTTAGCTCCTTCTAAGACATACTCTTCCAAGGTGATTTATTATTAAACTTCCGTTTGTCCCTAAACTCCTCCTACCTGTCACCACCGGCTACACAGTATTTCTTGGCAAGATTTGGCATAGTAATATCTATTTACCTAAATATTTGTAATACAAAAATTGCGAGTGTCATTATTCGCATAAAATACGAATAATTATTCGTACTCAATACGCAAATATTACGCATTATTCGAATAATCGATTATAAACATTGTTTCTCCTTTCAAACATGCAATAAATACAGATAATTTACAAAAAATTGCAACCAATAGGAAGGTGGAATAACATTCATTTAAAAGACAGATATCATCGATGAAAAACAGTGATAATTGTAAACGAAATAATAACATAAATTTTACAAAACAAATATAAATTAAGGTAATTATTGTTGTCTTATATCATTTAACCTTACTTTTGATATCTACTCCTTTTTCCAATTTTACAACAATCTCTTTACGTTGAGTTGTTAAAAGTATACGTATATACACCCTCCCTCACTTATAATCATGATTTTTGTATTCATTTATTTAATACCAACATCATTAATACCTTAAAAAAGTAGACAAAATATATTTAAGTTATAATAAATAAATTTTAGCTCATCACTTTTCGTATGGATTATTTATTTTTCAGTAGCTATTAGGGACTTCTATTTGACTGTATAAAAACGTGTTTTAATTCTTCAATTGCATCAAATAACATTAAAGTAATACAGAATCAAGCAACTTCAAAAGATTTACTATAAACAGTAGAGGTAAAGGTGGTATTATGAGCCCCTATTTTGTTTTTTTGTAATAATTTTGTTACAAAAATATTTACACCCATTCTTTTTACAGTGTAATATAGAGTAAGGAGTTACAAAATCAGTTTTGTTATTATTTGTTCGATAAAATTAACGTTTCTTGACAAAAAATATAAATTTGTGAGTCAATACACTTTTTACAAAATTTCATGTGTGCTGGTAATATGAGCCCCTTAGTTTAATAAGACAAACATACATGCAGGATGTTAAAAAATAGATAGTAAATGTATCTATTTTTTAAAAACTAGTTTTATTTGAATATAAGGGCAAATGCTTTTAATAGCGGTTATTTACAAAAATCACATAGGCCTACGTAATAATCTCTTTCACACCCTGCGCACTCATTATGCACCCACATTTCACACACTTGGCACTGCACCCAAAGCTCTCCTCTTTTATCTTCAGAGAACAGTGTTTCGCAGAAAAGGCAGACAGCGTCATCTTTTCCAGGGGTATCATTTAGGGGGCTTTTCAGGGGAATTTAGGGGGCTCATATACCAAGCACACAAAGGGGCTCACAATACAACCCTCGCCATATTTGTAAAGAAATAGTCAAATGGCAACCTTGCATACTCTAAACTTAAACTTAATTTATGGTTTTGTAATCCTTAAACCTTGTTTGACAACAAGCATTTAATGTAGAATATCTTTGTGAACTAGAATACAGGTTAATATGGAAATATGTACATCCCTTACAAAGTTTTTATCAGCACTAGAAACGAAAAACCCTTGTTGCCACTGACAGCCACATTGGAACAGAGCCAGACCACTCTAGTGGTGCTTCCTTTAACTATAACTATAGTTTTCGGTGGATCCCGCTAGATTGCAGACTATACTTAAGCTAATATGACGGGGGCTCATAATAAATACAGGGCCCATATTACCACCTTTACCTCTAATGTTTGTCAATAATCATCTATTTTTACTTTATTTCTTCTTCTTCTCCAGGCCGATTCGTACTTCCACAGCGCAACGCTTCCGACCTGTCAGCCCCGAACGACACCACATCCGGTTCGTGTCAGACGTTCCACGTGGGAGATCCCGACAAGCAGGAGCTGTACTCCCCCAACTACCCCAACAACTACCCCAATCACTCTGACTGCATCCGGATCCTGGAAGGTGAGTAGTGTCGAAATGAGACAGCAACTCTATTTATTAAATATCAAAATTGACAGACCAATCGATATAGGCTGTGACGTCATTCAAACTTAGCTAAATTACGTGAATTTACATCCCGTTTATCAACAGTCTGATAAATTTTGAGACGTTCAGTGGTGCATTTTACCACAACTAAGATGGTGTACACTAGAAAGCAACTGGCATGATGAGCATAGGAAAATTATTACTTCGTTTTTCCCACGTTGATCTGTCTTTTTTTATTGAATAATATCATCCTTTAATACTCCACTACTACTCTCAGATATATAGGTTTTTATCCTAAATATTACCCTATTTGAAGGCGACTGAAACAGTTTCGTCGCATAAATCATTATTGTGTTGAAAAATTACTCAAGAAAATCTGATGTAAGAAATTATAAAAGTTATACACTCGCAGTAGATCTTTCAGTAATCTGTGCAACAAAATTTACTAGGAATCTAAAACTCTGTTTGCGGTATTTTTATATAAGGCAGCTTTTATAAAAAGTAGTACTGTAAAACATAATCGATAAATTTATTGTCGATATACAAGGGTCTTGGTTAAATCACATTAATTACAAACTATGTGGTTTTTCAAATGTACCATTTATGTTAGGTTAAATAGTCTAATTGAGTGGTCACAAGAGTGCCTCAGAACACCCAGTGGAAGTAAAATTGCTACAAGATCTATTATAAGGGTAAAGAACCTCAATAATAATTTCAATAAAAAAAAATTTTATACCTTTAACACAGTAATGTGGCTTGTGTGAGTAACAAATAACATATCAAGTTTAACTCGTTCACTCGATAGGTCCTTAATCAAAATTGTCTAAATTCTGTTATTATTTCTCAATAGAAATATATGTAAGAACTGGTAGGATAGTTGCACAAAAGCAACCTATGATTAGATAATTTAGTTTTTTATGTATTTGTCTCATACTTTATCCGCCAAAGTATAATTGCACGCTTGGGAACAAGAACAAACCTTTTCGATATTTCTCGTCCCAGAGAAGAATTTATAGTTGAAACTACGAGAGAAGTAAAGTTTAACTAGGTATACAATGCAGTTGTCTGCTTGCAATATTGAGCGGAGCGACTATTTTTTAAATCAATAATAGCACATATTTTTATAGGTAATTCAAGTGATCTCGTTCGCTACGCTCACTCGCCTTTTGGGTCAGCTCGTTCGCTACGCTCACTCGCCGTCAATTTAGTTTGTTCGCTGCGCTCACTCACCTTTTGAATCAGCTCATTCGCTGCACACACTCGTCGTCCCGGATTTAGGTTGTTCGCAGTGCTTACTCGCCACAAGTCTGTAATACTCTAATAATTTTTGAGTACGCAGGTTTGCTGTAACGGGGTATTATATGTTTACAAGATATTAAATGGTGCGTCGTCTAAGATTTGCACCTTCTCTAAACGTGGCATTTCATTTACGTACAAAGGTAAACAAACCACTAAAATAAACAAAACATCAATTCCACATAACTTAATTTAATGGTAACTTTATTCACAAACAACTGATAGTAACATTCTGCAGTTAAATTTGATCTATTATAAGGGGCGGAGAACCCAGACCCAGATAGAAGTGACATGTGTTAGTTTGCTCCTCAAACTTTTTAATAAAAATAGTGGTTTTTTAAATTTTTGTAGGATGTGTTTTACACCAGAGTGTTGAGTTTAAGTCCAGGTGTAAACTGAAGTGAGTAACTTTAACAAGCTTAACACATCTAGAGAGATAATAACAATTTAACAAAAAGTTTTTCTTGGAATTACTTGAAAATTATAGGGAAAGAAGATAAGAAGGGACAAGAGATAAGGGAGTTGACCTCTGGACTATAGATAACAGGCTATCAGCAGAGCCCCAAGTCAACACTGCCACCTGTCATTTACCTCTACATTATTTACATTGAGGGGTAAACAAACTGGTTCAATTTGTTTTTAACTGCATTAGTGGAGTCTATTAACTCAAAAACATTAAATAAGGATTTTTTTTCACAATATTAATTATTTAATTAATTGACAAAATCTATACTGTAAAAAAACAAACAAAAAACAGTTGTAGTTTTATATAACTAAAGACTTCTTTTGATAGTGTTAATTTACAGAAAGCTCAATATATAAGCTTTCTTTATGGTAATAATTTGATAAATACTCTTTAAATAGTTTAATTAAATATTTCATGGACAATTCAGAGAACAATGATTTGCTTCCCAAAGGATGGAAAAGGAAGTATATTGTGAGAAAAAATGGTGTCTCAGCTGGCAGAACTGATATCAAAATAACATCACCAGGAGGCAAGGTTTTAAGGTCAAAAAAATCTCTTCTAGAATATATTAAACTTAAAAAGCTCCCTTACAAAGTTGCAGACTTTTTCCCCCCGTCCTCACAAGAAGTTATAGAGCCGGGAAAAAGTGAGCTAGAAATAAATATGCCTGATTTGAGTACAAGCTCTGGAAATGTATTAAAACTGTCAGAAATGAACTCAGATGACAATTTATCTGACCACACTGCTACTAGCACCCCATCTCTCACAGAATCAGAAAATAGCTTAAGTTCTTCTTTTAACGACTCACTACTAATTAATAGAAACTCTGAAAAATCTAAAAAGCCACCAATTCAACCTGAAAGTGGTGACACACACTCAACTACACTCTCAAAAGCATTAAAGGAATTATTAGGACCAAACTGGCTGTCTGATGAGACTCTTTGGCAATATTTTAACATTATAAATAACACAGTGCTCTCTAAAAATAGTGGAATTACTTGTTTGAACCCTGTAGTAAGTCAAGGAGTTAAAATGTTTGAGGACTTTGATTTTTTACTCAATCCATTAAACTTACAAGGTGTAGATTATATACTGATACCCGTAAATGATAGTGCAGATGTTACATGGTCCTCAGACAGTACAGGCCAGGGGTCTCATTGGAGCTTGATGCTTTATGAAAGGCTCTCTGGGTTTTGTTATCACTATGACTCGATCAGAGGCTATAATCATGAGCATGCTTTACAAATTGCAAGGAAAATCTCTAAATATTTTTCTAATGTTGGGAATGTTGAGGAACTGTTCTTAGAACCTAATACACCTCAGCAAAGCAATTCCTTTGACTGCGGAGTTTATGCTGTAATTATGGCGGAACTGGCAATAGAACAGCTTTTTGCAAAAACATTTAATGGCCCTGACCTCGAGAAACATTTCCCCAATCAAAATGAAGTCACTTTGACAGTAAAAAGAAGTCAGATAGCCTATATTATTAACAACCGTGTCTCTGTAACTGGTGAATTTGTAAGAACATTGTACAGAAATATTCCTTCGGCTATGTCGAATACTGGAAAAGATAATTTTGGTACTGAAACCCAAGACACTCAGGGAATTGTTGATTTGACAGCAGAACTCGAATGGAGAGTCCAAGGAAAGAATGGAAGACCTAAAGAATGCTTCTCAAAACCATATGAAATACCCACAGCAAATAGATACCAGATTTTGGATAATCAGTACGTTTCAGTCACAGAAAATCCCATTGAAAAAATAGAGCAAGTTCATCAGAAAAAAATTTGAATAACAACCAGTCTAAATAAAAAAAAACAACACACCACAAAAAAAGCTTTAAAAAAAGCCATGAAGGTAAATTGAAAGTATCACTGTATGCTGACAGCCAAGGAAGAAATTTATGTTCAATGCATCTCATTAACCACGGAGAACTTCAAGCTACTGGAATGGTCATGCCTAATGCAGGTTTGCTCAAAATCACAGAAACTGCGATAAACTGTGCTGCAAATGATGATGATGTTATAGTACTCATGGGTGGAACAAATGACACACAACAAAGAAACCTTTCGCCTATTTATTCCACATTTGAGAGTAAGCTGGCAGCTCTTAGCAAAAACAAGCCTGTTATTTTAACAACAATACCTAGGCGGTATGATATTGCAAATACAGACCCTAGACAAAGGGAAATTAAGGATCTAAACAATTAACTAAGAGAACTTGTAATTCGTATGGACTCAGTGTGGCTTGTCGATTTGGATTATCTATATCGGTCTAACTTTACCAGACATGGACTTCACATTAATAATAAGGGAAAAAGACGAATTGCCAATCAAATTATAAAAACTATAAGAAATTGTTTCCAGCTTAACACAAGATCAAAAATCAAAGTAGTTACAACACATATGGCGGAGGTAATACATAGGTACAGTTGTAATAAGACAGTAGGGCTAGCTCACAGTATATCATCAGACTTTGATGATCCCCGCCACATGACTGCAGGGGTAGCTGTGGTATTTAGAAGGAATTTTGGTAGGCCAACACAATCACAGTGCCTCACAAATTACTTGGCAGTCCAAGAAATTCAAAATGGGCCCGCTGTGTACAGTTTAATTACTAAAGAAAAATATCATGGCAAGCCAAAATTGCCTGATTATGACACAGCTTTTGAACACTTGACAGAAGAATTCATGAGAAGAGGGCTGAAACACCTTGTCTGCTCTCCTATCGGTTGTGTTCGGGACAAAGTAGATCTAGCTCATTTTATATCAAACATCTCAATATTCCAGCGTAAAACTGGTGCCAGAATAACAATAGTAGACTATCCTCAGAAAGCCTATAGAATTTTAAGAAATGGCTTAACTCACGAAGAATTTTTTAGTAAAATGAAAGAACAAATCATTATGAATGAAAAGACAAATTCCCCCGACCAGAAAATCGTCAGCATCAATAGCAGTGAAAAGGCAACAACTCCCACCACCGAGAGCGACCAAAAGGCAGCAACATCGTCCACCGAGAGTGATCAACTGCTCACTGAAAATCACCAACTGTTGAAATCAAATACGCAACAAGACCCCCCAGAGATGTCCATCCCTGCAGATGATGTCATGCTGAGCCCTGCCCTGACCCCATCACCAGAGTGCAGTGAAAGTGAAGTGTCATGTTCTAATAATGAAAGCTGTGAAATTTTAAGCAGTAATGGTGTAAGCAGTGAAACAAGTTTCCAAATAGTCACAGAGAATGTAACAAAAGAGTTACCTTTAAACATCCTTTGCAAACCCCTCCCACCTCCAATTTAAAACCATCTGCCTATTCTAAACATCAGGGGAAAATAAAAATCTTTCATCAAAATATACGAAATTTAAAGTCTGGTATTGAACCTTTAAATATAATATTAGAAGAGTTAGAGCCTCATATTACTGTTTTATCAGAACATGACATTAAAGAAAATAAACTTGAAAGATTAAACATTGAAAATTATACAATTGATACTTATTTTTGTAGAACTAAATTTAATAAAGGGAGGGTTATGATTTTGAGTAAAAACGGATTAAAGGGTAGGCAGGTGGATTTCCCAAAAAATTTATTAAGCTTAAGAGAAGAAAAACAATTTGAATTTTGTGCTTCTGTTTATACAATTCTAGGGTTTAAGTTTGTAATTGTAGGTCTATATAGGTCCCCATCCTCATCAGTAGAGATCTTTTTGGACAGGTTGAGTTCAGTTATAAGTTATTTGGATAAAAGATACAAAAATGTTATTTGGGTTGGGGATATAAACATAAATGTTTTGGAAAATTCAGAGAGGGAGAAAAAGAAAAAGTTATTATCGGAAAATTTGTTAGAAAATCACAACATGAAATACCTAGTTAATTTCCCAACTAGAGTGAGTTATGAGTCAGAGTCACCAATAGATAATATTCTGGTAAAGAAAAAGTTTGCAAAAAATATGTCAGTTACAGGCATTGTAACACTTCTCTCGGACCATGATGGGCAGTTGTTGGAGTACTCATGTTTCATTAAACATCCTAAGACCATTAAATACACAATTCAAGAAAATCGATGTTTTACACAGGAAAATTTAGCACTTTTTAATAAATTTATTGAAAAAGAAACCTGGTGGGATGTTTATCTTGCCAATGTGCAGGACAAATACACAATTTTTTTAAATACATTTAAATTTTATTTTGAACAATCATTTTCAAAAAGAACAATAAAGAGAAATAAAATAAAACCCAGTTGGGTAACACAAAAATTAAAAGATGAAAAAAGTAAAGTAATACAAATAAAGAAGTATATGAAAATTTGTAAATCGGAACAATCTAAGAAAATTTATAAAGAAAAATTATCATTGTACAACAAAAATGTTAAGTGTGCCAAAAAAGAATTCTTTGAAAATAAAATAGGTCAATCATCCAATATACCAAAAACTGTGTGGAATTTGATAAATTATGAGGTTGGTAACAAAAAATGTAAAGATGTAGAAAACATTGTTATACATTTTAAAGGCAAGAATCACTCTGATCCAAAAGTTGTTAGCAATATTTTTAATCATTATTATACAAGCATTGTTAAAGACATAAGTATTGATGTCGTTGATGTTAAAGAACCAGAAGTAAGTAACACGGAGCCTGTAAAAATTAGTATTAAACCACATTCTCATTTGAGACCTGTTCAGGAGGTGGAAGTCAGAAGTGTTATTGACTCTCTTAAAAATAAGTTTTCAAGTGGGCTTGATGAAATTCCTACCTCTGTATTGAAAAATGCCAAAAAATACCTTTGTCCAGTTTTGACTCACCTGATAAACTCGTCATTTATTTCAGGGATATTTCCAGAGCAATTGAAAGTATCAAAAGTAATTCCGATTTATAAAAATAAAGACGATAAATGTGACATAACTAATTATAGGCCAGTCTCCTTGTTATCAAACTTATCTAAAGTGTATGAAAAAGTTGTATGTAATCAATTAGTGGAGTTTTTAGACAAATATAACCCGTTGGATGACATTCAACATGGTTTCCGTACTAATAGGTCTGTAACCACAGCAGCAATTGAATTTATTGGTTCCATAATAGAATCAATAGATAAGGGAGAAAATACATTAGGGATATTCTTAGATCTATCCAAGGCTTTTGATAGTGTCAAACATTCAACCTTGATTAAAAAATTAAAATCACTGGGTGACACAAATCATTCATTGAACTGGTTCCAGTCTTATTTAAGAGGGCGTTGGAGTCAATCCAAATTCCGCCTTTCCCCCATAAGAGCAATGTTAAACGGGATGTCAAATAACTCTTTTATTTATAATCAGAAAATAATGGTTTATAGCTTTAAATAAAGGGTTCATCGAGGCGGATTTGGTTTGCGAGGGGAATTTTTTATAAAAATTAGTGTTTTTTACTAACTTGAAATAACAAAGCAAGTTTTTTTACCACTTTTAACATATTTTCTTCAGAATTTTATAAATCATTTACAAAGAATCGATCTCGCAAAAGGAATGGGGAATTTAATTGTGATTCAAACGCTATTTATTCTGAACCAATCGGAAAAAAAAAAAAAAGAAATTATGTGACAAATGCCGGGGACAAGTTTAGCATTGCTCTTATGGGAAATAAATCCAACATGGCGGCACTCCAACGCCCTCTTAAATAACAGGTTACAATGTGTAGAAATCACTCACATTTCTCAAAACAATAAAGTATCTAAAATATTATCTGATGTACTGCCAGTAAAATTTGGAGTCCCACAGAGATCAGTCTTAGGACCACTTTTATTCATATGTTACCTAAAAGATATAGGGCTGACATTGTCTAATCCAATCCAGAATAGTCTTTATATTTATGCAGATGATTCAAACTTAAAAATTTCTGGTAACAATTTTGAAGAAATTGAAAAATTTTCGGAAATGGAGCTAAATATCATTAAACATAATTTGAATAACTTAAATCTTGGATTGAATGTTGATAAAACCAATTTCATATATTTCAAAACTTCACAAAACAAACAAAACTGTGAACCAAAACTTATTTTTGAGGATCAGGAAATTAAAATTGAAAAAAGTACAAATTTCCTTGGTTTAATAATAGATGAAAATTTAACATGGGACCAACATATACAAAAACTGTCATCCAAAATTAGTTCAGGAATCTATGCCCTTTCAAAAATGTCACCTTTTTGTGATATTTCAGTTCTACGGATGGTATACTTTTCTTTCATCCATTCTCATATATCATTTGGACTCTGCTTATACGGTTCAGCCAGAAGAACTGCCCTGGATGTGATTCTAAAGAGTCAAAAGAAAGCCATAAGAATAATTTTAAAGCTAAAACAAGACCAATCTGTAAAAGAACACTTCAAAAATCTTAAAATTCTGACAGTCTATGGGCAGTGTATTTTTGATTCCATAGTTTATGTTAAGGCAAATCCTCAAAAAATTAACCTATATAATCAAACTCACAATTACAACACAAGAGGTGGGAATGAAATCAAAATAGCTCAACATCGCTTAAAATTTTATGAAAAGAAAACTGTCCATATGGGATCAAAATTTTATAAATACATCCCAAGTATTATTAAAAATGAAAACAATTTAAACAAATTCAAAAGGGAGTTAAAAACATTTTTGGTTGGACAGGCCATATATTCATTAGACGAGTTTTATAACATTTCTGTTTAGTTTTGTTGTCAATTCTTGTTTTTATTTTATTTTATTTTTTTAACGAGACTAAGGAGACCTTACAAAATCATAGAGCTATGAATTAATAATATTAGTATGGTTTATTATTATTATTATTATATAGATATGTATTGACACTATTCAATGTACCAATGATGTGCAGATGATGAATAAAGATTTTTTGATTTTGATTTTGATTTTGATTTTGATCCTTATAACAGCTGTATATTCAACACACTGTAAAGAAACCAAATAAAATATTTCTTCTATTAAATAACATGGTAACTTTAAAGGGCCGTAAGGCAGAACCCGTATGTCCTATTTGGACCATTTCAGATCTATACCTTCCCATAAATGGTTACTATGACCGAGCAAATTTTTGTGAGGATCACTAAAGCCGTTCAGGTGGAGTACGTGTAAATAAAAAGCCAGAGTGTAGTATAGGAGCTTTGCTCGCTTCGCTCAATAATTAAAATTAATATGTAAATTATTTGTTTTTTAGGATGTGAAAGAATACCAGCTATTTTTAGTGTACTGAAATTCAGCTCTAAATAAAATGATTTTCATAAATTATCCTCCTTCTCTTTACCTTCATGATGAGTGAAGACACTTTCTTTAAACATAATCAAATTTTATATCAGATGATTATGTTCCACGTACTTAAACTTTTTTCAATCAAGAAGTGCTTGATAAACTTCCATTTGCATTTGAAACAATTTTAAATTAAATATAATCTCTATTTTGTTAAAATTATTACGAAATACCAATAAAAGCAACCAATAAAATGTTTTATTTTTTAAACTAATACACAACAAAAATCTTAAATTAATAATCAAAATCTATACAAACAATGTATATATAACTTGATTTTTATATTTGAGGTCATACTTGTTTTTTCAAATCCAACATCGGGGAGAACATTACAGAGAGACCTAATAAATCAGAATTACATCCATTTCATTTAGGATTTGCGGGATGATTTTCTCAAATCAGAGATGACTCTATTGTGTGATATTTCATCTGAGGTAGCAACAAGATACAGCTGTTCTGGCTTGAATGACTCTATTCTATGGCTCTGGATTAATGCAGAGTCAGTATTTGTCTTTCCTCTTCTATTTGTGGCTCATGAATGATGACTTTTCTCGTTGAATATAACGTCTACGTCAACTCATCAAAGGAATGATTAATCGCAGTTCTTTTAAAGAGCGGCGTACAATTATAAAAAACATCATGTAATTTTTTATTATAAATTTATACCTTTGCGGTAATACGATAAATATTCAGTTAATTTTTTATGTGAAACATTACATATAGAAATGTCAAATATCATATTTTTTTACTTTATGTTTCATTTGAGTAAAGCTTATATTCTCATATATTAAGTAGAACTCATCCAACCAAATTTAAGGGTTATCAATTAATTATGTGCTTTATCACATACTGATGTTTATCTCAGATACTAAACAATAACAAATTTTCATTTGAATTTTACTTGCTATATATTTTATGTCCATATGCATAAAATAAAATTGATGAGCTATTGAATCTGTGGATTATAGAACTATTCATCTTAGGCTAAAAATATTTCCAATGAAATTTATTTCCAGAAAATATATAGCTTGATCTAGTACTAATAAATTAAGGTTTATTTTATCGCAAATAATAAAACTCTATATAGAGCACTGACTGATCTAACTTCAATTAACTTAAAAATAATGTTAAAACTACGATATAATTAAATTTATAAAAATAGGAAGAGGGTAGAAAATTAGTTTTAAAATAATAATTTTAAATATATACTAATTTATTGTAATTGGTAAGTTATAGACGTTTAATAACTGTAACTTAGAATTTGCGTTATACCGATATATTAAGTTGGTTTGAAATAAGGTTTATTGTGTAAATATAAAGGCTATTAATCTTTTCGAAGATATCATGACTTTGGTCACACCTATATTTATAATATTTTCCGATAATTTGTTTCATTTCCGTTTTCTTAGTAAAGTGTTACATCCCTAACAATCATTGAAATTGTTCAACGTACTTCATATAAATTACTGTTTGAATCATTTATATTCATTAGCGACGTGAGAATGAACGTCACGACAAAGAGAAATGGATGTGTCGGAAGACTATGCTAAGGAGGCTTTTTGCATCTTTATTCAAATTGCCTTTATTATATCGTACTGTCTCCTTAATAAATGTCACTTTTCATATTTTTATTGTGTTATTTTTTATTTGCTGTTAATTTTAATCCATGAATAGTTAGTTTTATTCAATATAATAGGGTTATAAAATAAATATTAATGACATTTATTTTCATACAACGAACAGAGCAATGGTGCTTTATCATGCAAAGTTAAGCGTAGGAATTAAATGGGCTTAGTAATAAAAGTAGAACGAGTTTTATCAGTTTCTTCACTACACAATTAGGTTGTTCACTTGTTCAATCATCCTCAGGACGACCTCTTTCTCTACGATCACTCGCCTTCCGTTTGAGCAATACACCTTAGCTAAGGGCTGTATCGACTTATGAACAAATAGAACAATATCATTAGTAAAAAATTAGTCATTTAAATTCTAGTGCATGAACCTTCTATGTAAAAAATTTTCTTAGAATATTATCCGTCGTACTTCAAGTAAAAAAATAACATATTTAATCCAATTTAAAGTTATAAAATGAATGATGAGTAATTACATGCCTTGAGAGCTAAATGTAAAAATCAAATTAATATTGTATCAAAAATATAAAAAATATAGCCCATTAATACACATGTTAGATCAATAACGAAAAGTATAAAATGTAATGATATTTAAAACAGAACCAAAGGGTATGCAGAGCTCTTGTGGACTAGTTACTTTGTTCTTATAAAATTTTGTACACTTTAAAGATACAGTATAAAATAAAATGAGATAAAAATTTAATACAATAAGTATAGGTTTCAAATGGTAAAATTATAAGAAAACTGTCTAGTAGAAAGTTAAATTTCAAAGCAACCCTAAGCAATATTGTAGGGTTTTTACTATATTCAATCCAAATTCTTTTATATAATTTTTTTGGATAATTTTTATATAATTTATTTAATGTCATTTTTACTTATGGCCTATAAAGTTTAATTGTGGTTTACATACAGTTTAATTTCCTGGATGTAACTTATTTGTTTAGGCTACAGTTGTTTATTTTTATATTTAAATCTATCAAAATCCCAATTTTATTAAATACCAGCATTAGACAAAAAAGTAAGATGTGCAATATTTCTTTAGTATAAAGTTTAGTATAATAGTAAACTTTACGGAGATTCATTTTTTTAAGAAAAAAAATACAAGGTCATAACCATAATATTATGGCTTGGAAACTTACTCTAGCTAAAAATATATGAGTAGAGTATTTTTACTGTTGAAACAGTGTCAAGCCTCAAATACGTGGTATAAATAGTACATTAGGAGGCTGAGGTTGACAATGCGGAAAGGCTGTAAAACGGGTTGGCTGACAACCAAAGCTCCCGTATATATTGGAAATAAATGGTTGTCATTGATGGCACATTAAAGTCACATCTAAAAGTACGGACTCCTATGTTAGGTATTGAACTGTTTACTGTCAGAACATACCAGGGTGTTAAGCTTTCAATGTTCACATTGTAAAGTTGTTTACGAGTTAACTATAACAAGTTTATGGTTTATAATAGCACTTTTCGTTTAGATAGAGGAATAAATGACAAAAGAATTCTCTTATAAAGAACGATAGCACAAAACCATATTTTATTTTTATTGTTTTGTTCTTTTAACGATTTATCATTCTGACAAGAACAAATCTTATAATATTTACCTTATAATATTGCCTTCTATATAATAAATTAGTATAAGTTCTGTAAAATCTAGTGCGGAAAATAAAAACGAAGTTTAATCAAATCGTTGGTACCAATACACATATTTAGTTAAAATACACATTACGATCTATAAAATATAAAATATGCAAAGATTAGTCCAAAAAGCTGGTATCTTTGCATAAAAATTAATTTGAAACATTTAGAATTATTTCCATTCATAGTAAAAGATTTAAAATCTCGAGGCTAAAAAATATTTTATTTGAAAATGATTTTAAGAAAAATAATCAAGTTTTATTTTGTTTTCACAATCTATTAATTATTGATTTATTAAAAAACACATATTTTTCCAATGACAGACACTGAGTAAAGTAGGTTGTTTTCTAATCTTATATTTCAATAAGTCAACAAATTAATTCAATTAAATTAATTTAATTGAATTAATTTAAGCGCTAAATTAAATGTTAAGATTTTTGCATTACAAAAACACAGATTTGAAATGTTACTGTATGTTACTAAGACGCTCGATATTATTTATAACTAGTAAGTAGCGTAACAACGGTTAAATATTTCTATAAAATGCGTTGTATTTGTCTTTTCAGTATATTGCACTGTGTGTTGTTTTATTTCCCTAACAACTATTATACAAACTAATCAACAATTATAGTTAAATTAATGAATTAAAAGAATAATTATAGTCAAAATCTGTTTAACTGTTTAAAGGCCAAGTCACTGACCCGAAGGGATAAAGGGTGACTCGCCATCACGGCAGTGTTTAAAGATCTCATTCGTCCTTCTAGATTAACGTCTCACCCTCCTCCCCCTTGCTTGAGGTCTTTACATTGCTTCGCTTTATCAAAGGGCTAATTTAATCCAAGAGAAATCCAATTTAATTTTTTTATAACGGTACATAATAAAAACGAGAAAAATAATTTGTAATGTTACCTTAAATTCAGTTTCTAAGGCATTATCAATATTAT
The DNA here is from genome assembly GCA_030545055.2 of Neoaliturus tenellus. Classification (NCBI taxonomy): domain Eukaryota; kingdom Metazoa; phylum Arthropoda; class Insecta; order Hemiptera; family Cicadellidae; genus Neoaliturus; species Neoaliturus tenellus. The sequence goes on from CM061531.1 coordinate 300,580,265, forward strand.
CTAACACCAAGTTTATATGAAAAATGTTTTATTTATTTTTCCTTTGCATTGCATTGTTTATTATTATTGACCATAGTAATCTGTCAAGTGTTTATCAATATAAAAACAATCTATTAGTATATATACTTATGGTATATATTGACCATTAAAATGTCCTGTATTAGTATAAGAATAATAGGATAGTAATCTGTATAGTAATTACACAGTTTAATCCTAAATGTTTAGTTATTATCTGTTTAATTAATATCACTTAAAATATACCATAATGAATTAAAAATTAAAGTCATATGCCTAAAATAAGAAAGAATTTTTCCAATGTAGAATTTTATGTGAAATAATTGATTTTTTATACTAATACACCCATAAATAATTAGTACCTCGTGATATAAAGAGGATTGACTTTTAATGCAACGTAATAATTAGTAAGCTTTATCTCATCGTCAGCCACCAAACTCTTTTCCAAACAACTCATTTTCCATCAAACCTTTTGCGTTTTTGACATTCATTATTGACAGCAATTTAAACCCTGTTCATTGGTTCTCTTAAAGCTTTAAACCATCATTTTTTGAAAAGGTGATTTGACGTTTTAAACAGTTTTCAATCATAAGCAGTAACATATTTTTTGAGATGACTTCACATATATTAATTCAATTTCCCAAAAGAGTAATACCATACAGTTATACTGTATCATAATCAATAATAAACGAGTACATTTAATAACTACTAATATATGTTTCATGGTAAGTAAAACCACTCTGATTGATTTAAGTGAAACTTTACCGTAAAATTTATGTAATAAAAAAAACTATTAAGCATTAAGCAGAATACACATTTCACTAACAACTAAAAATATACAAAATCCATTTAATACCAACCAAATCATTACATATAACATTAATAACTTTAATAATTTTTTTAGTATTTGAAAATCCTAATTAAGATCTGTTAAATTAGAATAACTCACATACATAGACATAGTTTCTTACTTACAGGCAAAATATAGTTCTACCTCTTACAATCACATAAAGTTGTACATTTTTAAGTAACAGTCACTAATATGGAAACATATTCAGTATTAGTGTCAACAGCAATGGGGAATGTAAACACGAATTTGAAACACTGAGCTAGTCCCAACGTTTACGCTGGCATTTTACGCTGTTTGATAAACTGAAAAAGTTTTCAACAATTTAATTTTCACTTAAGGTCTAAAAAAATAAATTGCCTGTAGAATTAAAAGTTATTAACTAAAAGCAACAGTAAAATATTTTTACAGGGACTACTCTTGAAGAGTATTTAGGAATTATTGATTTAGCAATTATTAATGAATTAATGTTGAAGTTATTTTTGCTCCCATTTTTACCAGACCCAACAGTACAAGGCCAAATGATGTCTATTAGAATATACTAACTTTCAGTGTTATTTATATATTTTTTCATCAAATAATATTTACCACTAAAGATAATTAAGCAAATACAATAACATTTAACAAGACGTATAGTAAAAAGTTACCGCATATAAAATAATCTTAACTTTGACATTAACAATAATAAAATTATTTTGTTGGATATAACAAGAACTTTAAAATACTTCTAAGTCAAAATATTTCAGTGCAGTAAACAATAGATGTTTCAATATGGTATTCATGTTGGTTTTTACAATTGCCCAAAAAATAAAAAGAGTTTATCTAAAATCAAATATATTTACTAATACTTTTGTGTGAACAACCAATATTACATAAAAAATCCGTTAAAAATAAAATTTATGGTGCATAACTATGATGTATGAAATTAATTTTTTCATCAAAATATTTTATACTATTGCAAAACAAAACAAACAAAAATATTTCAACAAATTTAATTTTTATTTATTTATCATAAGACCTCTCATTTACTTCCCATTTCAATAGGCCTAGATTTTGTGAGTCCAAGGAGCTAACCGGAATAGAAACGGACTAAAACTATCACGAATTAACCAAAAGCTCACTGTTTTGTAACTACTTATTGTTAGAAGAAGAAGCCTTCCTATGGAAATTTTCAAGGGGATTTTGAAAAATATTTCAAATAACATGGGAAAATATTAGGAAAATAATGGGAAAAACTTTACAGATAACTATCCCAATCTGACCATTGTACCCCCTGCAGATACTATGTCATGAGTTCAATTTATTGTAAGGCAACTGTAATACCTACAATTCTTAAACTAGTCCTACCTCACCATTGGACTATTTCTAAACACCCTGTCAAGAGTTCAATTATTTACGGCAACTTAAATGAAAAAATTCCCAAATAGTCTTACTTGAAAGTAATACTCTCTTCAGGCATAATGTCCAGAGTTCAGTTCCTGTTTGCAACTCTAGTACCCACAATTCTATAACAATTCTATAATACATGACCATTTTACTCTCTACCCAGTTAACAGTTAAATTTCTTCCAAGGCAACCGACACAAATAAAATTCATCCATATATATTTATAACCTTATTAATATAATATTTATAGCCCCATACTTATATATTAATGGTTGGTAGTATATTCCTACCTGATTATAACTAAACTTTTCACGCTCTCTCTATGTTAACTTTGACTCTAACATTCCCCTCTTGTTTCAGCCCCTTCCGGCCACCTCCTCAAGCTGGACTTCAGAGACGAGTTCAACGTGGAGCCCAGCGAGGACTGCAGGTCGTTAGTGATATATTTTAAAATCAAATAGATTTGAAAAATAGGTTCCAGTGTGGAAAAATCATAGTACTATATCGCATGGAGTACGATGTCACTAAACATTATTATTTAACAAAAAAGTATTTAATTACTACTGAATTCCATTGCCTCAATTTTCATGTTTTAAAAGAAAAGTTAAATAACATAACATAATACACATAAAAATGGTGGCTAAAAACCGCCATTTTGTGACTGAGAATCATTTGGCAGCCAGTGTTCCCAAACCAAATATTAAAATAATTTTCAACATACTGGACTGAAATAATATAACTTGAACCTACGATACTTTTGGAAATAAGCTAAAGCTCAGTGAAAACCAAATAAATAGTATAAAAACTTCAAAACCTCCTCAGCTTTAATTGGGTTTATTATAATTATAACATTCTACTGATAGTTAAAAACATTCTACTGTGAAAATCAATTTATAAACACTTGAACTGTCGTCATCCACTAGTTTTATGATGACTAGTTTAGGTCATCAATCTTCATACGGTCATCAATCAACCCATTGTACATCAATAGGTCGGAGATTGTCCTTGGCCTGCACCCTGTTTAAAAACTAATATTTTTTTAAATTTGAAAATGTTACTAATATGACGTCCGCTTGTGTAAGTAATTTTAACCTACGGATTTCAACCTTGTGATTTTAAGAAAACGACACCGTGTTTGACAATCATATTGACCATTTGAAATTTGGACTATATCCCTCCAAATGTTCAATTTTGACTAGTGGATTAAGGATTCATTAAACTATAAAATACTTTAAACAGTCTGAAATCAACCCAGGATTCAAATATTCAATGAAATAATATCTTTGTAATGTTGTTTATTCATTATTATTAGTACCGGATTAACTGAGCCTTGCTCTTTGGTTTTAATTCACTGTTATTAGAGTATCATGGAAATAATTATTTGAAGTTTACACAAAGTATAACTTTTCTTAGATGGCAGCTGTTTAAAAAGCAATTCTTAAAAGTAGCAATCTTTAATTTTGTTTGTCTTTCCTTGCTATTTTGTTGCCTTAATGAAAACACATAAGAACAACGTAAAAAAAATTCAGATTTAAACTAAGTTTTAGCCAAACTCCATTTTCTCTGAGTTTAGGCTGTTTCTAAACTTGTTTTCGGACCACAACAATCTCAAATGCAAGGCTTAGCAAAATATACCCGCTGGATTACGAGATCGTAGAAAGTAGATGGCCACTGACACTTTTCGTATTATAGTATAGTAATTCTTGTTTTTTTGTGTGTTTTTTATCTTCAATGGAATATTTAGTTTGTAATATTTTAGAATATCTCAAATAATCCTGACTACAAAAAATATTGTAATACTTTAATATGCGTAACTATTTTTACTAAATCTTTACCTTCCAAGTACCGTACTTTAAGCGTGCGATACTGGAACGCCGTCGAATATGTCTTATGCGATACTGAAGCTATCGTAAAGTACGATAACTATCGCAAGCCTGTGTCTGATTTATCCACGAATATCAACATGTCTGCACAGGTTCGACTACCTGGAGGTCCGTGACGGAGAGCATGGCTACTCCCCTCTGATCGGCAAGTTCTGCGGTCATCAGTTCCCTCCCATGGTCACCTCGACGTCCCGCCACCTCTGGATGAGGTTCCGTTCGGACGAGAACATAGAGTACTCTGGCTTCCGGGCCGTGTACACCTTCGTCCCCCGCCCCACGGGTGGGTGGTTACAATTAATTTGAATCTATCAGTTCGATACAATCATTGGTATTATTTTGTTGGTAATCCAGCCAGTGCAGGATATATGGAATCCTTAATCGTACATTGTTGTTGTTTGTTATGTAACATCAAAAGCCATCTTTACATTTAATTTTAAAACATCTCTTTCTTTAAGGGTATCAACAACTACATAAAATGAACCAATGTGTATACGTATTTATTTATTATTTAAAAGCTATTTAAATGAAATATTGAGACCATGATCCCAAATACAATAATTTCATCAAATTAGCTGTTCTATGTATGTGATATTTTCTTACATAGATTCAAAAAGATCAGTCTCCTTGGGTTCATAAGAATGTAATTTGTAAAGCTTTTATAGCAGTATAGCATTTAGATTTAAATGTAATGAGTAAATGACATCTATTTGTAGTTTTATCATGTTTATAGACTTTTCACAGTTTTATGTCATCGATGAAATAAAATTTTTGAATAAATAAACAATTATTAGACAATTTTTTATCATGTGTTTTATCATATCGTTTCAAATACTGTTAAAAATTTTAATCATTTATCTAGCAAGGAAGTTATTAGAATTAACAATATCTTTAATACATAATCATTTTAATTTTGTTATGTTGAATAAATCACTACTGCTATTTTTCTTGGACCGTTGAATTATGAATAAAATGTTACCTCTTTTACACAGACGGAAGAGTTGTAGAGGTGCCGCCTTGCAGGATGAGCAAGTCCGGAGTCGAAGGATACGTCAACCGGTCGGACATTCCTGCCGATAGGGTTCTAGCATCAGTACAATACAACGTGCCTCTAGACTGCATGTGGGTCATCACAGTTGAGCCTGGCTGGAAGGTAAGCCGGTAGTACATCTTGAAACTATATACAGGGTGTTTCAGAACTCCCTACCAATATTTTAGGGCATTGTTCCTGGGTTAAAAACATATCTAAATATCATATTTAAATTGTCCGGAAGTCTTAAGTTACTCACACAGCCGCCATTTTGTTTTTTACACATAATAATTTTTATTTCGGTAACGGATGGTTGTATTCAGATCATATTTGGTATAAATCCTTATCATACCAATGTACATTCCCAAGAAAAAAATTAATTTTTTCCATTGTATATTTTCAAAATGGCGGCCATATTAATTTTTCAAACTCAAATATCTCAAAATCGGTAAATTTTATAAAAACTTTACAAGACACAAAAAAGTTGCCAAATTAAATTACCTAACCAATGGTGCCAAATTTGTAATGATTTGACAACAAATAACAGAGTTATTGCGATTTTTCTTCATAAAAACATTGATTTTGCTGTTAAAATATCCTTATTTGCCTTAAATTCAATGCAAAATCCGCGTTTTTATGAAGAAAAATCGCAATAACTCCGTTATTTGTTGTCAAATCCTTACAAACTTGGCACCATTGGTTAGGTAATTTAATTTGGCAACTTTTTTGTGTCTTATAAAATTGTTGTAAAATTTACCGATTTTGAGATATTTGAGTTTGAAAATTTAAAATGGCCGCCATTTTGAAAATATACAATGGAAAAAATTAATTTTTTTCTTGGGAATGTACATTGGTATGATAAGGATTTATACCAAATATGATCTGAATACAACCATCCGTTACGGAAATAAAAATTATTATGTGTAAAAAACAAAATGGCGGCTGTGTGAGTAACTTAAGACTTCCGGACAATTTAAATATGATATTTAGATATGTTTTTAACCCAGGAACAATGCCCTAAAATATTGGTAGGGAGTTCTGAAACACCCTGTATATTAATTATTATTCTAATTTGGGAAAAAATCTTCATTAATTAAATAGATTTTCCGTTACACTCATTTAAGTTATCCAATTGGCACTTTCCTTAAGTTCCTAAAAACATTCAGTGTCACATACAATTTTCATAACCATATGCATAAATTGTTGTTTAAAACGTGTTAAACATCAATACTATTTAGGGTGTGGAACGGAAAAGATGTACTATGTGTAGAAATTACAGACTTTACGTTTATTAGCGAATTTCCCTATAGGGAATACGCTATTACGGTAGTAGTCATGGACCTAAGCCCGGGACCATGATACTTTTTCATTATGAGGTCCCTAGAAGCGAACCAGAATGATCGGACCATGGAAACGGGGTTTTATGGTGTTTCAAAAGGGTTAAAATTGGATTTTTGGCTTTTTTTTTATTTTTATTTATAAAATTCGACAATTTTAACTTAAACCATTTAAAATAGCTCAAAAAACAAACAATCTTGTATTTTGAATTTTTTATCTAACTTAAATGGTTATGGAGAAAATCAATGTTCAAAATCAATGGAAAATCAACTATGTTTTCCATGTTATTCTTATGGGAAATAAACAAAACCTTCTATATTGCTTATTTATAGACACATCTTGATAAAATTTAGTATGTAAATTCATTAGGAAGCGTTTATCTTATATTTGCTTAGAAAACGCATATGGCGGCAAACCTACATACTCTGCCGCTACATACTATGGGGCTTATGGAAAAATAAAAAGAACACCATAACCTGATAAAATTTGTTACGTACATTCACTAGGTAGGGTTTAACTTATATTTACCAACAAAACCCATATAGCGGCAAACTGACATACCCTAATCCCCATGGATTTTATGGGGAAAAAGAAAATATACCAAAATTCCATTGGAAATTCGCTGAGTACGCAGGTCTGCTGCGACGGGGGTATTTTATAAAATGTGATTAATGAGACTTTCCTTAATCAGAATTTACCTTTATATTTTGAACTATAGCAATGAAATTAATAACGTTTATTGTTGGGTAGTACCATTGACTAATGGTAGTACCTTCCAGCCACATTTATGTCATTTTAAAATAAGTTTCAATATTTTGTTTAGCGTTAAGTTTTGTTTTTGTTTAATTGCATACGCTAAGGAGGTTGGCAGATGTATTTTTGTTGATGTTGCAACGAAATTCTAAATTTTCTATTGCTAATGTAAAAATGTTCATATCGGTTGAATCAAGTCATTATATAATTATTTTATTTAATATTTCATAATTTCAAATTTATTTTCTAAATTTATTCTCTACTATAAAGGACCACAGGGTCTAACTAATAAATCAAAAATAATATATTTTCGATTCCTTCCTACCATCCTGTGTATATCTTACCCACCCACATCTTAAACATTCAATTCATCAACCTTATACCAGTAATTTTGTTTGACACAATCCAGTAAATAAAAATAATAATATATATGTTTTATTTAATGTATTTTACCTGTTAGTTCTTTTTTAATGCCATAAACGATTTATCTCACCTACCCCTCCTAGGAAAGCACATTTATTTATTATGAATCACACTCTTTTAGAATGTTGCATAATAACACCATAGCAACACACTTAGCTTACAGCAACTGTACTTTCTTTTATTCATTCCACAATGGCTTCAACTCTTCATACACATAACCAATATTAAAAGGGATTAGTTTTAATAAATGATTTAATTGTTCCAGATAAGCTTGATCTTCCTAAAATTCTCTCTCGAGCGTCCCAACGATTGCGAGAGCAACTTCATGGACGTGTTCCCTGAGAGGACCGACCTGCCCTCTAGGCTTCACAACTTCTGCGGCTCCATGGCGGAGCTGGTGTACTCAAGGGGGAACATCCTTCACCTGAGGTTCATGGCGGAGCCCCCCGCCATCAACTCTTCATTCGAGATCCTCTTCACCGCCTTCCGGGACCGAGCCAAAGACGAAAGTAAGATTGCGGTTATAGTCAATCAATTTTTTACAACGCACGCTTGCACTTTGTAAAGTTTGGTTTCCTTTATAGATGACTATTATATGAACATTATGGTTAAAAAATGATTACATGAAATTTTTAATTTGCTTTATTATTTTACATCTGGCCAAATAATACATCCCAATGTCATTAATTACCACGATAAAAGTGTAAAAAATGTATCATGAAATTTGAACTCCAAATATGATAATAAATATTAGTATTTTACCTTGGATAAGATTACTAATCCTGTTATCCTTCACATTGTTATAACTCATTAATGTAAGAATACCGTAAACAAAAATGACCAAGAAAATTTTGGAATCAATAACATAAATAAATGGCAGTCAAAACAGGAAAGAAGTAATAACTTATATTTAAAACATCCATGAGCTAAATACATTGGCATATTTCAATGCCTTGATAGCTAATAAATAACTAAATAAGTCAGCTAAAAAAAATTATCGAATGTTTTTTAGTTTAAATGTTTGCTGTGAAAATATTATATGAATATGAAAAAAAATTCATTTTTATTTGTTAATATTTTTCAGAACGATTTTCGAACAAAATTCCAAACATCCATAATGCACTTTAAAGAATAAAATATTGTTTTTAGAATTAAAATATAATGGTTGATTTAATTATCTAGCATTTGTTAAGAATTTAATTTTTATACTGTTTGTTTACTTGTATTTTTGGTTGTAACTGAATCATGTATATTGTTCAGGTTGTGTCGAAGGAGAATATGACTGCGAGGACGCCACTTGTATTTCGGATACTCTACGTTGTAACGGACGTGCCAACTGCCGTTTCCGTTGGGACGAGGACGATTGTAAAGTAAGGGAATAACAATAGCTTTTTAAAATATAAAAAATTGTATATTCAGTAAAGGTTAAGTCTCAGACGAATTATTTTAATCGTGTAAAACATAATAACGATGCATTTTATGTAATAACACTATTTTATAATTCTCAAGATACATTTTAATATGTTAATTTTATAAGGAACGCCAATCTCCAAGGTTCAACGAATCAAAATTTATCTCCACTGCTACCAAATACGCATATAAACTAAACATTTATTTTATATTCATACAAACTAAACAACAAAATGAACAATGGTGTACCGTTCACTGAATTTTTTAATACAAATAACTAGTTTGGTATATGCATTTAAAGCTGCTTTAGTTCAATAAGAATTAGCTTTAAGGTAAACTATCATTTAAGTTCAAGAGTTTTTATAAAAAGTTGATTGACTGTTTTAGAGTGAAGTAAACGCCATGGAAGGCTGCTGCAGGAGGAACATATGGTCATCATTTTGATAATATTCTTTATGATACTCGCCGGCATGTGTTCTGCATTCATATACAATTGTGCAAGGAAACTCATAAGGATACCCCAAATGTTAAAGGTACTCACATATTTATAGATGTAATAAATATTACAATGTTTAGTTAAAAATATGAGAATGTAAACAATTCTAAACTAAAAATTATTGGATTTAAAATTTATGAGTTTAAAAGATAATGAAACTTTAAGAAACTATTAAAGAGAAAAATTGTTGAACACATTTTATTACAATACAATACTATGAGTCCCAAACCACTAGTAAATCCCTCATAAAACGTAATTGTATTGTTGTTCAAATACCGTGACTATAAAATATATTGGCCCTAAAACGATCAATATGAAAAACAACATATTTAAATGCTTAATCTATGTTACATATAATATTAAATACCCTTTATGCAACAAATTATACAATCCTAAGGTGATAAATAGCCAAAAATAAATACAATATATTTACACTTTTCATTAAGCATTTTATAATCGAGCAATTATACAATACTGTAGTCATGAAAAGCAGTTACATTATATTTTGTAAACAAAAATTTGAGAATGAAGACATAATAATGAAATGCACTCAATTACGTGAACAAATTATTTACTGCTATTGTAAATATGTTTTCTTCAATTTGTTATTATTAAGGCTATTTGAATAATGGTTCCTTAACGTTAGTACATCCCAAAATATTAGGTTATATTTGAGATAAATCTTATAAAATTAACAATAAATATAGTATTACAAATTATAGTGACTTCAATGTAAATAACAGTATTTACAAATATGCCTATATATTTATTAACGATTCGTTCTTCAGGAGCATAAAGAGCAAGAGAAGCAGAGCGAGAGAAGAAATGTGCCGTAAGATGGCCGCAGCAACGATGTTGCCAATATCCACGATAATGCCACGCTTACATGATAGTTCTCCCAGCAGTGCCTCCACATCTCCCGGTCGTATCAACGGCCACGCACATTCTACGCCCAACCTACGAGCACCACCTTGCACGTGCCTTCCACCGGACAGGCCTCTAGACGTAATCAAGCTGCAGCACATGTCACTGGAACAAGATCACTTCCCGCGAACGGTCGAAACTTACGTTCCCGTGGAGAAACACGTTACCGTCACACATTCCGAAGTTCAGACAAAGGAGTCTCAATGAGAGAGAGAATCACATCAGTAGACAGTTTGATGCCACCCCCTCCCCCACCACCTAGATGCCCACTGTGTTTCTCGAGACGGATTTGACTTCCATCCGACTTTCAGTTCCCGCGAGGTGTAGGACCGAGTCTGTGTCATAGTAGAAGTGAGAACACCTGCCTGAAACTAGGTGTTCCGAGGGGTTTCCCTCGATGAGGAGGATTGCTCCGGATGTGATAGCGGCCACTGACGAAGGGAGCATGCCGAATGGGAACCCTACAAACGGCGGGTACCACGTCGGCAGTTACATCTGGCTAGAGGGAGGGAGCTACACAATTGAGCGGGCGACGCAGTGCACCATGGATTCGGATATTAGGTCAGTCTGTGCTAATCATCGTTTATAATTTATTTATCGTCCTGATAAGAAGTTGTCTAATAGTTTGTGTATGAAAGCAAAATTGGATAGTTAAATGAATTTTTAAATGTAGCTGTATAACCCACTTGAAAAATTTACGTTTTATTGCACAACAAATTTTAACACAATGTTTTTATATTTGTTTTTATCGTTCCTTTCTTTCTTCTTGAAGTGTTAAGAGACTTCTAGACAGTAAAAAACTATACCGATTCTTAAATATATATTTTTTTCATTTACATAATGATCTTAATTTTTAAAGAACATTGTATAACACTTGAGGATTTTCTGTGCAACAAAATAGTCTGTTGTAATTTTTATATCCGCAAAGGAATTTCTAGTATATGTTTGAAAAATTTTGGATTTTATAATCATTCTATGTATATTTTAAAAGGGCATACCATCGCAATTTTTATCACCTACTTCTAATTATCATAAATGCCTGTCATGACTATACAGACACATACATGCTTCAACTTTTAAAATATAATATTTGATAAAAATGGGTTCAAGAAATATATATTTATTTAAATAATTTCAAAATGTGAAAAAAAATTATTAATTATGTATTTAATTAGCTATTACATTAACACTTAAACATAATGGTAAGGTTGTATTCATTTGGCATTTAGAGCTTTGAAAAGTGCAACACAGTTTTTATTTTTTTTAACAACCTCATTGAAACATATATGTGATGTTTAGTCTCAATACTATCACATGCAATTTTAAATGCAATGTTCTGAATTCATGATCAGGTTAAAATATGAGAAGAGAACATAGTATTTAAAGCATCCAAAACATTTCAATTTACGTTTTCAACCTTGACTATTGTTATTCTAAATATTAGGTATAATAAGAAATCTGGTTATCACAATATATATATATATATATATATATATATATATATATATATATATATATATATATATATATATATCGTATGGCTCATTTAGCCAGCCACCATGGCTTAAGAATAATAAAATAAATTCTGCGGTGCTGAGCACCTGAGTCAGTATAAGTAAAAAATCTAAACATAAAAATAAAAATTAGATCTCTCTTTATAGAGCTAAATCCAGGGCGCTAAGCCATTGCAGCCCAGCTTCACTTGAGCTATGTAGACCGGTCAATCCTTCGGGGAAGGCACTCAGTGGGCACTCTTCGACTATGTGTTCCATAGTCTGATACTCCGCTCCGCAGTCGCATGACTGGTCTTGTGTCATTCCCCATTTGTACTTCCAATAATTACATCTTCCCACTCCAGTGCGGAAACGATTGAGTATAATCCACTGCTTCCGAGGAAGATTCATACCACCTACCGCTACGGTCGGGTCAGCTATCAAGAAGTGGTTCCGACCTTGAAAAGCGTACCAGGAGGAAGTCCAGTTCGTATGGATGGTGAAGTTGGTGTCCATCAACTGGGAGGCTGTTCGTAGAGGTGGTCTTCGGGACCTCAATCGGCCCGCATTCTGGGGTAGGTAATCATGGATTTGGGGGCAGCTGTGGGGCAGATAAGATCTTTGTGTATTCCCTAATGAGTGCATCCCTTCGTCTTATTTCAGGAGGAGCGATATTACACAGCACCGGGAGCCAGGGTACAGGGGTTGCCATGAGTGTATCACTAATGGCTCTCAAGGTCCTGTTTAGCTGGACGTCGATCTCTCTAATGTGCACACTATTTAACCACACGGTAGCACAGTACTCAGCAGTTGAATATACCAATGACAGAGCAGTTGTTTGCAGAACTTGAACGTTAGCTCCCCATGTGGAGCCAGCAAGGTGGTGGAGACAATGTTATTCCTGGTTCTCACCTTAGCTGCCGTTTTTTGTAAGTGGCTTTTAAACGTGAGAGACCGATCTAAAGTGACTCCCAGATACTGTGGGTGGTCATTATGTTTCAGCTCAACGCCGTTGAATACGATTTTAAGTTTTTGGTTGGCCAGTCTATTATTCAAGTGGAAGCAAGCAACCCCAGTTTCAGTTGGGTTTGGATTTAGCTTCCAGGCTTCAAAATATTCACCGAGGGTCGTGAGATCATTTGTCAGTGTTTCCTCAGCTTGTCGAAAATGCTGGTGTTGATATGCCAATGCAATATCGTCTGCATATATAAACTTTAAGGACCGAGTTACAGGAATGTCGGCAGTATACACATTAAAGAGCAGTGGGGCGAGCACTGACCCTTGTGGCAAGCCATCCCTTAGTTGCCTAAACGTACTTTCTCTGCGTCCCAGATATACTTTTATCATCCTTTTGGAGAGAATTGAGTTGAGGAGACGCAACAAGAAAGGGCAAGGAATGAGGTCGTAAAATTTAACTAGGAGGCCTTTTCTCCAGACAGTGTCATATGCTGCAGTCAGATCTAAAAAAGCCACAGAGGTTTTCAGTCTTCGCTCAAACCCATCCTCAATGAAAGAAGTCAGATCCAAATCTGGTCACAACAGTTGCGACCAGGCCTAAATCCAGCTTGTTCGACAGGGATGCTGGCATTGAGAATAGGGAGGATTCTGTTATAAATCAACCTCTCTAGCAGCTTATAACAAACACTTAAAAGAGCTATAGGCCGATAACCTTCAGGCAGTTTTGGATCTTTTCCGGGCTTCAGGATAGCTATGATTTTAGATTTTCTAAATATCCCAGGCATGTCGCCGGTTTTCAGAGTGGTGTTAAGAACTTCAAGAAGCCACTGTCTATCCTTGTTACCGGAGTGTTTTATAAACTCCGGGAAAATGTCATCCAAGCCTGCTGCTTTGCCAATTGGCATCGCATCAATCGCCACTTCCAGCTCGTCGTAAGTGAAGGGTCTAGAGACTTCCAAGGGTGCTTGCCGACTCTCCTTTATCTCATTAAGCTTGAAATTAATTTTTCTGTCTGCAGACGTACGCACAGGTTTTGAAAGTACGGAAAGGCGTTTTGCAATTTCACGAGGGCTAGGCTGTGAGGCATCGTGTTTTTCACTTGATTTACCAGTGGAGAGTTTCCTGAGCAGAGACCAAGCTTTCCGACTACTTTTGGTGAAGTTCAGGTTCTCTACAGTTTTCACGCACTTCTCTCTCCTGGCGAGTCGAGAGAGTTAAGGAGTTGGTCAGCTACATCCCTGTCAGCAGTTTCTGTAAATTCACTGTAGAGATCTTCGCACTCTATGCTCCATCCTGGTATGTATTCTTTTCTAAAACCTCTTGGGATTGTCGCCTTAGCGGAAGACAGGGCAAAACGTGTGAACCGATCATAGTTTTTTAATTTAGAGGGGATGAACCTGATGCCGCTATCAAGCCTTGATGAGAAGGCCTCCAACTCAGCTTTATTAAAGTTCCATCTAGGCCGAGGAAAAGATCTCACTAGTGGAATTTGCATTCCTACTGATATTATTACAGGCCTGTGCTGAGAGTGGGGGAATGCACCTAGGACCATCCTGGAAGTAGGCACGGGTGTTGCTGATGGTTCATGGGAGCAAAAGCACAAGTCTGGAGGGTACCCACGACGCCATCGGGCTGAATGGAAGGTGTATGGGTTCTTGGCATTATATACCAAGAAAAGGTTGTTATTTTCAGCCCAGCTTGAAAGACGAGTGCCATTGTCATCATCGGACGAGTATCCCCATTGGGTATGATGACTGTTGAAGTCATCTAAATATACCACAGGATGTTCAAAAGTTGGAAGAACTGTGTCTGACCACTGGGTGTTAGGTGGTTTATAGACGTTTACAATAGTAGTCGCAGACACCTTAACAGCAACAACAAATGTGTTGTTATCACAACTTTTGTGGGAGACTGATACGTCGTCTATGTCCTGTCTAACGTACGATGCTACTCCGTAGACCCTGTGACCTATTTTTTTCCAGAAGCTTACATCCAGGGATGTTGCCCCTCGCACTGTTTTCTAAGTCTTCTGCATGTGTTTCTTGCAGTGCGAGGACATCGACCTCATTTTTCAGCAACACCTTGCTGAGGCAGTCACTTTTAGATTTGCTCAGACCCTCTACGTTAAAATGACAAACATTTAAAACACAGCTTAAATTTCTAAATTGGCCCTGGAAAGGGCCGTTTGGATTTTGTCTGGCAGCTGGCATAGCTGAGAGATCACTGTGTGTGGCAGTTCAGCTGCCAAAGTTTTTGTTCATTTATCACCACCCGGGGAGGTACGTGCAACTTTAATGGAATGCTGCGGACGCGAACCACATCACCCCCAAATTATTACAATCACACATTGTTTTGGAAGCAAATATTAACTAGGCTCAGTTATTTTCGACTGTACATTTTATTTCAACAAATGTACCCTCAGGGTTACCAAATTTTAACTTTATTTTCCAGGTGAAATACGGTGATACGAACCATTACTTGGCAGCCTTTCTCCTTTCCACCTTCACAGTCAAGCAAATGTTTGACAGACGCTGGGAGAGACAACCTGTAGCCATCGTATGTCTATGTAAAGATGTCATCCGGTTAGATAATGATGTAGCATGACTAATACCCTGGAGGAATGTAGCCGGTACAAATACAGTTGTTGTGACAAATGTAAATAGTAAATTATTCAAACAATTGGTGAATAAACCATTAAAACAATAATCAGCCTTACGTTATAATCTTGATATATATAAAATACAGAGATCGTTATAGAGAGTGTTATGAAAGTAACATGGACGTATTTCTGCATAGTTTACATTGAGGCAATAATACAATAAGACAGGTAAACCTATTGTATCGATGATATACACTAGGCATATCGGAAATTAATAGTAATGATAAATAATGTTTAATATAAAGTGGGATTGTGGGTATTTTATATGAACAAATTTTATACGTTTAATATATTATCAGCAATTGTTAATCTACAAATAATTTATATAATCTACTGATTGATAAACGCATTGTAAAAATAGCCAACTATAATGAAAACCAAAAATAACATTAGCTTAGTTCTCTTTAAGAGCTACTGTGATAAGTGTTGTGAAAATAGACTGTTAAGGTTCTTCAAACCCAACTATTAACTGCAATGAAATTGAAGACACTGTAATAGATCTTTTAGTTGTACACAAATAAGAGGTAAATTAGAATTAATGCACTTTTGTAAACAACTTAATGTACAAAACCACCCGTAATGTTTATTACTGAAATAAACAAATATTTTTTCACGTGAGTCTTTTCTACCCTAAGTCTGCTAATTTATGAAAAATTGGTTCAGTCCATTTAAATAAATCTAAGCTAAACTGCTGAGTCTGAAAGTTTATACTCTCACCGTATAAAATATCTTAGATAGTGCAAAATTAGTCATAAAATGAGAATAGAACTGTAGTTAGTTCCGAGTTTAAATAAAACTAATACTCGATGGATTTTTTTATATAAAATAAAATGTAGTAAATGGAGCTGAAGTTAAATATATAGACTAAGTTATTATTCTGCATTAACTTCATGGAAGATGAGTTTACGATAAAAAATTGTTCTTCACCTAAGAATATTCTTATTTTTTATATTTCTTTATCCCAACACTTAACAGATATATTATTTGCTTGTATTTAAATGTGTTGATATGGATTATTATAAAAAAAGACTCTTTGCTAAATTCAGAAATTCAGCAAATGAGTTTAGTCACCAAAACAGAAAGAGGAATATTAGGTTCTTCGTTTAGATCAATATCCATATAATACCCAGAAGCATTCACATTGCACATGTTACTTAAAATGTTTATTTAAAGCTACTTTATTTGAGCACCACTTAGGACTAAATAAAAATTTATTTCCAAATTTAAAGCACCATAAGCCCAAGTTTCCACTATACACTACTGTGTTTGTGTGTGTGTGTGTGTATTTAAATAAATATATATATATATGTATATGTATATATATATATATACATATACATAATATGTATATTATATATATATAATATACATATAATTATATATATATATATATATATATATATATATATATATATATATATATATATATATATATATATGTGTGTGTGTGTGTGTGTGTGTGTCTGGGTATATATATTTTTCAATTAACGCTATTAAGAAAGCCATTAATAAAACTTTAGATTCTGGAGTGCAGAATTAAATTCTAAGTCACTACAGGAGTCGGATTAGTGTAGTCATTTTAAATCCAAATTTCTCCATTACCTAAAAATTTTTTATAAGTGTAAAACTTGGTATATATATTGATATTTACTTCCGGAATAACATATCAAAAGTCCTCGGAAAAAGAACTTGTGCTATGGCCGCCATCTTGGAAAATGGCGTCCAAAAAACCAGTTTTTCCTTGATTACTCAAAAACTATTCATCCTACAAAAAAACATTAAATGTAAAAAATGCTCGCCATAAAAAGAGCTACAACCTTTGTTTTTAGCAATTTTTCGATATAATTAACCGTTTAGCCATAAAATGCAATGATTAGAACATAATTTGAAAATTCGTTAAAAAACAAAATTGTTATTAAATAAAGTTTTGAATAAATTATTTAAAGGTTTATTTTATCGTTTTAATTTAAAAAAATGGAATGTTGTGAACATTTATACCAGTAACATAACTTTTACCTGTCCATTTATCTTTTCTGTGAATTTTTAAGTGTTACACTGCTGATGCTTTCGTTGATAGACTGCCATAATATTCCCATGTTAAGTTCATTATGGTACAAGGATGGGATTTCGTCATGGGCGGATTTAGGTCAAAATTTTTGGGGATGCTAGTTATCCTAAAGTAAGAGTCGTTGTATGCTCATCCAAACTCCATAATTCTATTTAAATGGCAGGTTTCAAGGCATATTCCAAGTAGGCCCTAGCTGTTTATTTATTTATTTATTTATTCACGGAAAAAACCATTTACAGAGGTAGCATAATACAGTGTGTAGTTACAAAATACAATAATAATACAGAATACACAAGATAATTGATGATAAATAAGGTAACAGTTCGTGCAAACAATATATATAGTTACTAATGTGTATTAATTAATTTTAGTGCTATGCTAGCATCACCACAGACAAATATATCTAATTGTATTATGTTTAACATACCAATAAAAAGTGATGATCACAATAATTAGACATTTTCATTCAAAATTACAAACGCAAACATAGGATCTTTTCTGACAAAATAGTTAAATTCATGTAATCTAACAAATGTTCTAAAAATGTAAATCTATACACAAACAAACAAAATAAATATTTTATAAGAATAACAATAATATAAATATCAATCGAAAACGAAACAGACAAAAAACATATAAACTTTCAGATAGCTACAGACGTTCTTCTGCCAGTCTTTTAAACATTTTTTCATTTAAGGCGAAAAAGTCCACATCAGGAGATATTAGGTTGCCAAGTCGCTGAATTCGGGTCATGGTGGAGTGTTGTGAATAATTGGTGGCATGATGAGTAGTGAAGAAAGCACAAAGATGGGCCACAAAACCCCTGATTTTATAGGGTAAAACCCCCCGGGAGCATTTTTGGACACAACTTACAAATATTTTGCTCCGAGATTTGATATGTGCTTATGTTTATGTATGATGATATTAATTTTTATATATGTGTGTATTGGTTTTAAGATTTTATGGGGATTTAAATTTTGGGAGCATTTTTGGACACAACTTTCAAATATTTTGCTCCGAGGCTTTTTTCTTGTAAACTAAGCATCCTAGAGGAAAATGTTAAGAATAAATATATTAAATTTGACTCTTTATCTACAACTTTCCCGCTGACAAAACTTGCCTGACCAATAAATAAAAAATTTCCTCACAGACTAACTTTTTTATGTCAAAAATCAATTTTTATATTGTTATTTATTATTTATGTTATGTTAATATTAAAATTAAAGTAAATAATTTATGCCGTAATGGCCACCATATAGTCTAGTATAATACCTGAAAATATCATAAATTTACCTCAATTCTAACTATATTTATTTATGGTGTTAATGAAATGTGGCACTAAATCTTGCGCTGGCCCCCTGTGCACTGCGCTAGTCCCATGCGCCTCTTCCAGTTGTCTTGGCTCTGTTGTATGCCTATGTATAGTAATATGCTTAGTGATATGGTTATTAAAGTTATAATTTTGTTGACCTGTCTATTGATTAAGTAGTATAATAGTGTTATGGGTATTTTTAAAATTTTGTTTAATTGTTTATTGCCTAAGCAGTATATTATTGGTATAGTTATTCCTAAATTAATATATTGTTTATATTGGTGTTGCCTTATGTATTGCTTGTGTATTGGATAGTTATAAAAAATCTTGTTTGACTATTTATTTCAATTTCCTTTATCATGAATATTGTTTAAAGCATTTCCTATAAATTGTAATGTTTCATTTGTATATGTCAAGTGTTAGAGATGTAGGGATTTGTCTGGAATTTAATAATTGTCTTGTGGTTATTCTACTAAATGTTTATAATAATACTTTGAGTTAGCTTACTTTATTTTTGATAAATTACTAAATATTGAGTTATTGGTGTAGTTAATATAGCTTTTTGGCTTCTTTATATTTGAGCATGTTGTTTTACTTGTTAAGGATTGTTACCCTTCTCATGTTTTATAAATGTTTAATATAAATGACTGTGTGTTATTAGTGTTAAATATTTGTTTATTATAGTTATTGTACTTAGTTAATGTATTATTAATAGGTGTTATATGTTAAATGTATGATTACAAGAGTTACTATTTAGTTAATTTGTATTATTTTATTGTTATTTATACCATATACTGCTTATAAGTAAAATATAAGGGTGATAATGACTAATTATGCTATTAGGGTTAAATACTTGGTAAATGTATGAAATTAAATGTATGCTTGAAATGGCATTTCACTAGTTGTATTTAAATTGTCTTGATGATTGTTTTGTTAGTTAAACTTAATATGTGGCATAGTTATTATAGTTGTTGCCCTAGGTTTATAATTAACTATTTAGGGTTTCATTTTAACTTTAACTTGCATTTTGCTTATTATAGATTTTTATGCTTTAAATATTTGGTTACGTGAGTGTAACAAGTACTGCTTATTGGCTATGTAATTTCACTGGTTATTTGTATATAATATATGTTTATTTGCCTTATTAGGTTTGTTGTAAGAGTTATTTATTATAGTTGTTGTACCTGTCTCATGTTTTTGTTGAATAAATTATAAATAATTATGAATTTATGTTTATTAGGCATGAGTTTTAGTGATATTTTACTTGTTAGAGGCTTATAATTATATATTTTAAATATTTAAGAAGTTTAGTATTAAATTTTAGTTGATATTTACAATAGTTAGCACATTTATTGTTTATGGCAAAATTGTCTGGGCAATAAAGTATAATCTGGACAATTGAGAGTATTTATTAATCTTTAACTAAGTTGTTCTCATATTACATGTGTTATTATTTGTGTATTTATAAGATAGTTATGTTATTTAGGAATTATATTGGTTGTATTTCTCTATGTACTGAGTTTGTTAGGGTATAATGATGGTCTATTGTATATTATTATGACTGTGTGCTTGTTGTTACTTTACTATATTGCTTATAGGTGTTTGGATATACAATTTAACTAGGGGTTAATTATGAATGTGTTATTGGTCTTGGTATTTTTATTTTATTGTGTATGTGGTTGGTTTACTTGTCTTATATATTGGCTTGTAATAAAAGATCTATCATGTATTGAGAATGTTTGTATTGTCCTATATGTTAAATATTTAACTTGTGTTGTGTTAGTATTGTTAAATATTTTGGTTGTTATTGTATTAATTATGTACTAGTTATTGACTATGAATTGTATCCAGTTGAGATAAATATTTGTACATCTTGTGTCTTGATATTTTTGTTAAATATTAAGTTTTTCTATTTGTTTGGTTTATATTAAAATAAATGGTGATTTACTAATTATGTTTGTTACATTATAGAGTATTGGAAGGTATGTGCTAAATATTGTACTGGCTGAGTTATTGAGTTATTGACTGTTATTAATGTTATTGGTTATTGCTTTGACTGTCCCGTGTGTTGTTTGTAGTGTTAATTAACTATAAAATTTAACTACTTGTGTAAAATGTGCCATGACTTGCTATTTTTAATTTATAAGATAGATGATGTTAATATTTAGTTATTGTTATATACTGTTTATAATAGAATATTTTAATGTTATTGAGTATAGGATATTATTATTTTGTTTATTGTAGATTATGAAGTTTCCATTTTGAACTAGTTGAGTTATTATGTTATTGGTAATTGTGTTTGCCCTATGCTTATACATAAAATGTGAGTTTTATTGGATATTTTGGCCATATTTTAGTTATATTGTGTATATTCTAGATAAATATAACAGTTTAAAATAAGAGTATGAAGCCTGTGTTTTGCTTAATATTTAGTTGTGTCACTGAGATTGGCTATGAAATTTTACTAAATATGCTACATGTTTACATATTATTATGCTATGTATTACTTAATGTAAAATTTATTTTGAGTTTAAACCAGGTATTTGACTTGTTGTTGTTTAATAATACTTGTGTTCTGATTTTAGTTTTGGAGTTTGATGATAAATTTAAAAAAAAAAACTATTATTAAAATTTATTAATTGTTTATTGCTAATTTTATGGAACTTATACTTAAAATGTATAAAATAAGCATGTCCAAGTAAATAGTTGACTACATTTGACAATTTTGCATGCCTTATAGCTTATTATTTAAATTTATAAGTTTAAATGTAAAATTTAAAATTATTATTAAGTAAATTTTGTACTATTTATGTTTTTCTAGTAATTTATAAAAAAATTAAGGCTATGTTAACATGACATTTGGTGAATAAACTCTTTAAATTTATATGTTACTTGAGTAAGTTTTAGTGTTAGTGGGTATGGTATAAAAAGTGTGGTGAATTATGGATTTCATCACTATATATGTTTGTTTATTACAATTAGAGGTTGTAGATGTTAAGGTCAAATGTCAATTTTCCTATTAGATGTTAAGTATACAGTTAAGGATGTTGATGTTTACTACAGTTATGGTCAATGATTTTGTCTTATCAAATTAATTTGAACAATTTTGACATTAAAATAATTTAATGTGTTTTTAGTGATTAGTAATATGATTTCTGATTGTCACCTAATAATTTATGTGTCAATAGTGTACTTAAATGTTTTTGATGTACTAATATTATATTTTATTGTTTTATGTTGAATATTAGTTTAGTGATATAAAAGTGTCGTGTTTGAGTCATAGTGTCTGCTATAATTTACATTATTACATAATTTATCAGTTAAATTAAGATATTGTGTAAAAAGACTCTGTTTGTAACTAAATGTGTTAATTATGTCAATATGTAGCTAATATATATTTAGGTAAGGTTAGGCTAGGTTAGAATAGGTTAGGTTATGTTAAGTTAAAGTAGAAGCTTGGTTAAACCAAGGCATGTCTTATGTTGATTGTCAGTGATTTTGATGTGAATAAAGTGTGAAATATCAATTTTATGATTGTATGTGTTAATTAATTGCTATTATGGCTTGCATATGTTTTTATTAATTTTCAATGTTCTAGTAGGATGTGAATTAAATTTATTTAGTTGTAGGTGTAAATGTTGACTAGAAACTACGATTTTGTCTTACAACTACTTTTGGCAACTTGTAGTAATAAAATTGTTATGTATGTATAATTATTGTTTAGTATTACAGATTCTGACTGTCGTCAACTAATTTATATGAGTTAATGTTGAATTTAATGTTTATTAAAATGGTGAGGAGGCGAAAGCAAGGCTTCTGCTAAACAGAGGAGGCTTTGCAGAGTGTGAGGGAAAGTTGTGTTTGTGAGGTTAAAAATGAGGTAAGGGTTAGGTTTATAGGGTTAAAAAATTAGCATGGTTATGTTATATTAAACATGTAAACACCACTTCTGCTAAAGCAGAAGCATGTTTTATAAAACATGAGAAGGGTAACAATCCTTAACAAGTAAAACAACATGCTCAAATATAAAGAAGCCAAAAAGCTATATTAACTACACCAATAACTCAATATTTAGTAATTTATCAAAAATAAAGTAAGCTAACTCAAAGTATTATTATAAACATTTAGTAGAATAACCACAAGACAATTATTAAATTCCAGACAAATCCCTACATCTCTAACACTTGACATATACAAATAAAACATTACAATTTATAGGAAATGCTTTAAACAATATTCATGATAAAGGAAATTGAAATAAATAGTCAAACAAGATTTTTTATAACTATCCAATACACAAGCAATACATAAGGCAACACCAATATAAACAATATATTAATTTAGGAATAACTATACCAATAATATACTGCTTAGGCAATAAACAATTAAACAAAATTTTAAAAATACCCATAACACTATTATACTACTTAATCAATAGACAGGTCAACAAAATTATAACTTTAATAACCATATCACTAAGCATATTACTTACTATACATAGGCATACAACAGAGCCAAGACAACTGGAAGAGGCGCATGGGACTAGCGCAGTGCACAGGGGGCCAGCGCAAGATTTAGTGCCACATTTCATTAACACCATAAATAAATATAGTTAGAATTGAGGTAAATTTATGATATTTTCAGGTATTATACTAGACTATATGGTGGCCATTACGGCATAAATTATTTACTTTAATTTTAATATTAACATAACATAAATAATAAATAACAATATAAAAATTGATTTTTGACATAAAAAAGTTAGTCTGTGAGGAAATTTTTTATTTATTGGTCAGGCAAGTTTTGTCAGCGGGAAAGTTGTAGATAAAGAGTCAAATTTAATATATTTATTCTTAACATTTTCCTCTAGGATGCTTAGTTTACAAGAAAAAAAGCCTCGGAGCAAAATATTTGAAAGTTGTGTCCAAAAATGCTCCCAAAATTTAAATCCCCATAAAATCTTAAAACCAATACACACATATATAAAAATTAATATCATCATACATAAACATAAGCACATATCAAATCTCGGAGCAAAATATTTGTAAGTTGTGTCCAAAAATGCTCCCGGGGGGTTTTACCCTATAAAATCAGGGGTTTTGTGGCCCATCTTTGTGCTTTCTTCACTACTATGATGTCTTCTCAGGAAAAGTTCTTGAGATCTAATGCTGGCTGTAGGAATTCGAAAGGCTATCTGACCCAGAAGTTCAGCACAGTCGATTCTTCCGTTAACAAGTTTAAAGAGGAAAATGACATCTTGTAGATCTCGCCTCTTCTTAAGGGGTTGTATATGGAGCATCTCAGCAACAATGTCCAGAGGCACCTCCCGATACTCATACCCCATGCGAAACCCTACAAGACGAAGGAATTTGTTTTCAATCCCCTGTAGTTGATCACATAGAGTTGTTTGGTGTGGTGACCATAAAATAGAGCAGTATTCCAGGAAGGGCCTGACGGTAGAGCAGTAAAGCACACGAAGGGTATGTATCTGTGTTAGCTCTCTGGAAGTACGGATTAAGAGGCCGAGGGCTCTATTAGCCTTAGCACATATCTTCTGAATATGAACTTCAGCACTCAATGATGGCATCCATTCAATCCCAAGATCTCTGATAGTCTCAGGTCTGGCAAGCAAAGTTCCATTCAAATTGTATCCATATTCAACAGGAGACTTGGTTCTGTAGAAACTGAAGGACATACATTTATTTAGGTTTAAACTCATACGGTTTTCTATACTCCATTTGCCAATAGCTTCCAGATCAGCCTGCAATAGGTTACAGTCAGTGGATTGCTCGATGGCCTTATACAACTTTATGTCATCAGCAAAAAGCATTCAGTTTGTTTTCAAAACTGATGTGATGTCATTCAAGAAAACGTTGAAAAGCATCGGTCCCAAAATTGAGCCCTGCGGCACTCCAGATGTTGCAACAAAGGGGTCAGACTTTTTTGAGCCAAACCTGACCACCATAAAACGATCTTCCAAGTAGCTCCTGAACCAACTGAGCAAGGCACCGTGGATCCCATATGCTCGAAGTTTTTCAATCATACGCCTGTGACACACCCGATCAAAAGCCTTGGAAAAATCAAGGTATAATACATCAACTTGTTCTTTTCTTGCAAAAGCACTAATAACATAGTCCTGTAAAACTGTTAAGTTGGTTGCAGTAGACCGACCAGAAGTAAACCCATGTTGTCGCTCGGACATATGTTTAGAGAGCTGGGGACCGACATTCTTCAGCACAAGCTTCTCGAAAACCTTAGCTAAACTAGGTTGAATGGCAATGGGTCTATAATTATCCACATTTTCAGTAGATCCAGATTTATGGATGGGTACTACAAAAGATGTCTTCAGGGGTTCAGGGTATACACCACATCTCAAAGATCTATTGAAAAGAGACCACAGATGACCCGACAATACCGGGCTGCAGAACTTGAGTACTGATGGAGGAATGCAATCTGGTCCGTGGCCTTTAGCAGTGTCAAGTGTTTCAAGAGCAACTTCCACTTCTTGCAAAGCAATATCAAAACTAGATAAGGATTCTGATATATTTAACCTTGACATATCTGGGATTGAGTTAGTATCAGGCAAAGTGAAAACTGACGAGAAATATTCAGCGAAATACTGGCACATTTCTGATGGATTTGTCGAGGATTTATCTCCAAAATTCATTCTTGTAGGATATGCACCAGCTCTCTTAGAATTTTTCAGGAAGCTCCAAAATATCTTAGGATTGTGTGGGAGGACAGTTTGCACGTAGTTGATATATGAACCATAGCATTTCCGTGATAGCTGTTTACAGTGTCTTCTTGCTCTATCAAAAGCAAAGTAGGTTTGTGTACAAGGAGTCTCTTTGTAACGCTTGTGTAGTATTTTTTTCTGGATAACCGAGTGCTTCAGTTCATTATCAAACCAGCATGGAAACTTGGAAGAACCTATCGTCCTGTAAGGCGTGTTTTCCAGGACTGTCTTCTTTATTTTTTGAGAGAAGAGGGTGAACGACTTGTCGATTTCCCCATCGAACTCAGAGTAAGAGAAACCCTGAATGGCAGAAAAGATAGAATCAAGATTACTTCTTCTGAAGTCAGGAACACGAATGCAGTTAGTTTGTGGCAAAGAGGGAGCAGGAAAACTGATGTTGAGCGGGGGATGGTGCCTGTCAGTATACAATAAGTACTTTGTATACTGACAGTATACAATAAGTGTCAGCTACTTTTTTATGTTATCTTGAACTGCGATCTTTAACAAACACATAAATTGAAAGAAAAGTATTTACTGAGCATTGTGTAAACATTTCACATTTCTAAGTTTTACGGTTTTTTGAGTTCTGCTACTTAAACTCAGTCATGTCACCAATGATCGCGGCAAATGCATCTCCGCACACGGCCGCGACACCACACGGTCTGATGTAGGCCTAATCAGCCAAGTTTACAGCGGAGCGCGCTGTTATTTTTTCTGTTATTGATATACAGGATAGGTCAGAAATACTTTCACTAACTCAAAACAAGCCTCACGGTAGTGATAAGTCATATGAAATACCGTCTAGACAGCTATAACCTAAATAGCCCAACGCGTAGCGTCGCGGTCTCGGGAGGAGATGGGTTCTCCACTATCATCGGTGACATGGATGACTTTAAGTAAGCACACCTAAAAAACTGTAAAACTTAGAAACATTAAATTTCCAAACACTGTTCAGTAAATAGTCTCCTTTCAATGTATGTGTGTTTTTTTAAGACCAAGGCAATTCAAAATAACTTAAAAAGTAGAAGGGAATAGCCGGTCCTGGCACAGGTCAAGGTCAGCGGTTGTAACTGGCAGGTGTGTGTTGTTGATTTGGGGGTGATTTAGGGGGTTTGGGGAGGGGTTGGTAAGTGTGTCAAGGTCATCTGGAGGGGGTTTTAAAAAAGGTGGGTAGTCTGGGGACGAGTGGCGGGCGGGAGTGTGGCGGGAGCGGACGTGGGGCTCCGGGAAATAAATTTATTTATTCATCAAAGCCCACCAGTGATCGTAGGATCGCTTCTACATCGTTTGCAGCCGTACTGTTGATTTCATTGCTCTGCACGGGTCGGGAGTCGGTGGTGGTAGTGTATGTAGGCAAATTTTGTGTGGGAACACCGCCATTGTTATCGTTAGTAGTGGATGTCACTATTGGAGATTGTATGGGTGCACCCTGCCGTGTGTCCATAACTTGAAGAAATGAGAGCTGCTAGATGGTTATATTGTGAGTTGATAGAGTAGAATGAGAGATGTGTGAGATGAAGAACGGTTATATAAACCCGGTAATATAGTGAATAAGAATAACCGGATAACATCATCAATAGGTGTGACAAGATTGTAATGTTGATATTTGAGCATATCAGTTAAGACTGTTTGCAAAATAGTGTCAGTAGAATAACTGTCACGAAGGTTAGATCTTGTAAAATACAAGGGGTGAAAGCTGAACTGTTTCTTAAGTTTAGCGAATGTATTACGAGGTCTTGAAACTGTGTAGTTAGACTGTTTTTGTAAAATATGTTTGGTGCGTAAGAGTTTCAGCTGCAAAGTGTGGAAAGCCATTGTAATAGTGGTGAGTAAATGTGCACTGTGTAAAAACCAACTGATAAATGGTTAGTGTTTGTAAATGTGTTTGAATATATAGAGAGTGATTAGCATATTAACCGCGAACACATGTTTTAGAGTAAGAAATGTAAGTTAGAAAATTGTCAGAAAAGTAAAAACCGAAGTTTACTCTACGGAACCCGGCGAATAAATGAGACGCGTGCGGTACCGACCCCGTATTTAAGCAATTTGTGAGTCACGAACTACCCCTCCTCTACCCTCCCCCCTCAGCCGATGGGATAAAAGGGTGGGATTGCGGTCACCCCGGTTATTTGTTCGGTAGCGTTGCGATAGTTTGTATAAATGGGAGAGGCAAACAACTATTTTGTTAAAAATATTAAGATAATATTTTAGTTGAAAAAAAAGGAATTTGTTACTCTGTATGAATTGGCTATGAGCTGCACAAGTGCAAACAATAGTCTGTTAATAAGTTGATGAGGTAAGAGCTAGTAT
This sequence comes from Neoaliturus tenellus, assembly GCA_030545055.2. Classification (NCBI taxonomy): domain Eukaryota; kingdom Metazoa; phylum Arthropoda; class Insecta; order Hemiptera; family Cicadellidae; genus Neoaliturus; species Neoaliturus tenellus. The sequence goes on from CM061531.1 coordinate 300,608,301, forward strand.
TTGTACAAATAATATAGTTTAGCAATAATTATATGTGTTATTAATGTGTAAAACGGTAAGTTAACACCATGGATAAAACTAATAGTAATGTAATACTATAAATGTTTAAAAGGTGTAAATATAATAAAGAGTTTAATAAAAAAAAAAAAAAAAAAAAAAAAAAAAAAAACAGATGTAAATATGAATAATTAGCAGCAGGTGAATATAAATATTAAGTAACAACAAAATAATGTTGATGCGAGGTTAATTTATGCAGTAATATGTGTTTATAGTAAATAAAAAAGAAATAGTTGAAAACTTAGTTATACATGGGGTGTTAAAAACAAGTAGACCTAATTGGAATAAGTTAAAAGAAAGCATATATAATATTATTAGACGGTAGCAACTTACCGAGGTGTTGTGTCAGCTGTGGTTTCCTCGAGTGGAAAGAGGCACAGCTGCTCGTGTAACGGTATTTATAACAGCAGGTGGTAATTATTATGAACTTGACACCCCCCCCCCCCAAAATAGGTAATTAAGCCCCCCCCCAAAATAGGTAATTAAGCCCCCCCCCCTTTACTTTTACTTTATGTTGAAATGGTAATAGTAGTTAAGCTTGTGTAATACTAATTTGGTGTTACCAAACGGTAACTATTGTGGTTAAGATAATACAACATATATTTAAGATAAATTAAACTGATAGAGTAACGGTAATTTGGGTCTGCTGTTGGCTATAGATAATAACTATAGTTGAGCGGTGAAAGGGAACACATAACTTCCTACTGTTATTAAAATAATAGCGGTGAACAACTATGGTGTAATGCTATAAGGAAAATTGTGGTTGGATTAGGTGGAGAATATAATTAGATGTTGGCCAACATTATTGAAAGCCGCAACACAACACTTAAATTAATGACAACCTACTTGTAATAATCGCCGCTACGTGTATGAAACAGTGTTGCTTGGAAATTTTCTATTGAAGTTGTACTTTGAACGTTGTAAGCCCCTCAAACCCCTACGAGTTCCCCCACCATCTTCGAAGTTTATAAATATTCTGTTGAGAATTTTAGAATCAGTTCGTACTGAAACTTCGGACGCGAAGCTTCAGGACGAACTCAGAGGGTAACTTAAATATATAGGCGGCCGATATATATTTGAGTTATTCTTGCTGTTAGGGTTCTAATATTAATATTTTTTGTGTGTGACTGTGTGTGTGTAAAATGTTATTTATTTTTTAGTTTTAAGTTGCGTTATTTTTAAGTTTTAATTTGCGCATTGCGATGTTAGCATTAAGGTGTGTTATATTATTGCTAATGTTTAAAAAATGTGTTTATGCATTTAATGTTGAGTGTTGATGTAATTATTCTGTATTTGTGTGTGTGTGTGTGTGTGTGTGTGTGTGTGTGTGTGTGTACTAATAACCTTTCATAGCTAGCTGTTAGGAGGGTAGATTAAATTTAAATTAAAATTATAGAAGTTCTGTTGAACTTCATTAAATATGGGTGGGACATGCGTGTTGTGCCATAGGCAGCGCATATTTTTATTTTTTTAAATTTTTAATTTTTTGTTAGGAAATAATTATATTTGGGTGGGTTTAGATTAAGGGTGGGAGGTTAGAGTTGCGTCTTGCATTAATTGTTCCAGACTCCCTATTATAATTGGATGGTCAAGCCCAGTGCCTTCGGGCCCGAGACTGAACCGCCCGTATCACAGCTCACCAAACTGGATCGCCACGTGCGTGCGGGCCAAAAATTGGGATCCCTTGTAAGACGTAACTATAGTGGGTTGGGATTTGGGGAAGTGTTAGGCAAACAGAGTGGTGGAGACGGCCGTGGCCGCCTCCATCACTTTGGATCATTATTATTTTTTGGTGACCTTGACCTAAATTAAGGTAATTACCCCCCCCCCCCCCAATAACAATTAGTCCCCCCCCCGAGGTCACTTTCACTTAGCATCCCTATATAAGTGGGGCTAGCTAACATGTCTGTTTATTCTGATTCCAGCCGCTAACGCTGCCACTTAAGAACCATGTCTTCATCAACAACTTCTGCTACTACTATCACTACGCCTGCTGCTCCTGCTGCCACTTTTGTGCCTGCTCCTACTATCAATACACCAGCTGCTAACAAGAAACCGGCGAAGAGACTGAAGTTGAAGAACGTCCCGGAGTCGATGCTGCGGCAGATGGATACATTACCATCTACATCTGCTACAACTGCCCCGGGAAATATTCTTCTCCAAGCCATGGCGGTTCTTGGAAGTATTTTTTCTCCACCTCCATCACCAACACACCCTACGGCAACTCCACCAGTACAACCCCAACCTACACCTACAACGTCACCGCAAATGGAGCTTCCTGTTCGTCCTGATACTCCTTCAATTCTAGACTCTATTCATAATTTCACCTCATTACCACCACTAATAACACCAATTCCTGAACCAAAGTCCATTAATCCTATCATTCCTAATTCTAAAGTTAAAAAGTCAGTTTTCAAAATTGCTCCTTCAGAGCGCTTTAAATTATTAAATGAAGAGCGTCGCAGGGCATTTAAAAATTTTCGTAAATGCTCTGAGAAGCTCCGTAAGGGTGCTAAAAAAGGATCGGTTTGTGGTAGGAAATGTGTTTTAAATGAAAAGTATTGCCGTGTACATCTCATAAACCATCTTTCTGAGCCACAACCGATTGTAGTCTCCAGTAAGTCCTACCCTCCTACTAAATTAAATAGACTGAAGGAAGGTTTGAGGTACTTTTTTGTAAGTAAAACAGACAAGCACAACAAAATTGTAATTGGGTGTAACGGCTTCAAATGGGTAATACAGCTGTCTGTACCTCTGAGAAACCAAAAAGCGATCAATAGACTTGATGCGAGAGACTATTTAATAAGAGGTGAGGATGGTTGGACTAAGTGGGGACGTAGTAAATGTTAAAATCAGTTAGCTTTTTTCAAAATTTTGGTAGAAAAATAATGGGAGAGAAACCAGCGCTATATAATAGTGCGCTGAGTTTCTCTCCCATTATTTTTTGGTCAGTCTATGTCCTGTGACCTACTTTCACATGACCTTAAACTTGAACTTCACGACCCCCCCCCCAATATAAATTTAACCCCCCCCTACTCCCTTCTCCTTTCCTCAACTTTCTCTTGCCTTATATAAGTAGCCGCTATGCAACTGGGTATGGGATATTGGCCGCTAACCTGGTGTACAGTGAACATGGCTCCGCTGGACGGTTTAAACTTTTACAACAGGCGATCTGAGCTAGAGAAAATGGAAGAAGTGGAGGAAGATGAATCTGAGCTAGAGGAAATGGAAGAATTTGAGGAAGATGAATCTGAGCAAGAGGAAATGGAAGAAGTTGAGGAAGATGAACAATTAATATTTGAATATTTGCGTCGTGTAACTTTGGACCTGGAAGAAAGTCTTGACCCATACATGTGGGAAGCATTGGACTGGTTGCAGTTGGGCAGAACAATAGTAATCATATCACCAGTGTTGTTTCTTGGTAGCCCAATTTTGTATGTGACTGCAGACAATGCCGAATACATTTGGCAATGGGCGGAGTTGTTTGAGGATTTCAGGGGAAATGAGGAGTACAATAACTGGTTTAATATCTGTTTAAGATAAGCAGGGTTTTTTAAACCCAAAAAGGCTCTTTTGAGAGCCACCTAATACACCAATTAAGCATATGAGTTGTTTAACTCATGTGTGACAGTTAATAGTAACTGGTTACTACATAAGTTAAAGTTTGTTGACCTTGACCTTGAACTTGACCCCCCCCCCTTAAAATTGCAATTAGCCCCCCCCCTCCCGCCTTCTATTAGTTGCATTATAAAAGCCCGCAGCTCATATATTTGCTCAGAATTTAACCAGTTGCTATATAGTGAACATGTCCAAAAGATTGGATTCATTCTTTGCTAAACATACAGAACTTTGGCCACTATTATATGGATTACATAGAAAGATTGAAGAAACAATTTTGAAAGATATGGGTGTAGGGGTTAAAGTGCTTGTATATCGTCGAGGTGATTACAAATTATTGTGTTCATGTACAGTCAGAATTGAAATTTTAAATAATTTATTTCCTTGGATGGTGCAATTACGTAATTTTGTAGAAGAAATGGAGTTTGAGTTGGAAGTAGCCGCAATGTATTATAAGCTTGATAAAGAAGAGTAATTATACTATGTTACAAATGTTTAACTATATGAAATATAGTGGGGGAAAATAGAATATATATATATATAAGACAGCAACTTCATACTCAGTATCACTTTGTTATAAGATATTACTTTGGTGTGAAGAGAAAAGGTTAATAATGTTTTTTAAGGATACACCTTTTTTAAATTATTTTGAAGTAAAAAATCAGTTTAATACAAATGAAAATATAACTTGGATAGAAGAGACAAATGAAGGTTCGGAAGAAGAATTGAATAATAGTCTGGATGATTCTATATTGGAAGAAGAAATTTCGTCCTTTGAACAAGAAATATTTGAAGAGCTAATAAATGATAGTGATGAAGAAATTGTTAAAGAAGCAATTGAAACATTCATTTTAGATTCGTCAATTGATACATTGATATCCCCTATACAATCTTCAGACTCTGAATCGGACTAATGATATGTTGGTGTTTTTCTTACTGATCCCCCCCCCCCTTTCTTTCCCCTTCCCCATATTTGCTATAAAAGCAAGAGTTGATCAGGTTTTTTATTCATTATATGCTGTGTTGTTAGTAAAGCCATACACTTTATTAAACTATGTCTCCAAGAGCTACTACCTTTATATACATTACTGAAATTATTACACATCGTCAGATACAAGAACAAGAAGAACTAGAACAAGAGATGAATGTTACATTTGGAGAGTTAATAGAAGAAATAGTAGAAGAATTTATAAATTTAAACCAAGAAACAACTAATGAAACTGGAAATATATCAATGATGCATCAACCGGAAGAGTTAACCGAATCTGAAGAAGAAGAATCTGAATAAAATGGGGGGGGGTTAGATTATTTAAGCAGGAAAGAAAACAGTTTAAAAATCATTTCATAATGGAGGACCGAGAAGCAATGTTTAAAGCTTTTTGTAAGGAAGAACCCTGGGTTCCACCGGTAAATTCCTTTACATATTATTTTCCGCTTTTAGACATGGAGGATTGTAAAAAAATTCCAGACATTGGTTTTAAATTTCAAAAACAAGGAATGTTAATTGGTGTCACTGAAAAATATCACAATGAATATTCGGAAAGATTAGCGTTTAACTTTATGATGGACAATATGAATATTAAACCCAGTGAGTATCCATATTTTCTTTATAAATTTTTAGTTGAAAATGGTGCCAGTGTAACTATTGAAATATGTATTCAACATTTTTGGCCTACTGGGGATAGTGGTGGAGGAAAGTAAATAAATGTGTTGTTGAACCGGATAGTCTCTCACTCTTGTAAAATCATTCACCAACAATGTATCGTCCAATTTTATCTGACTTGGCTGCCTCTCATGAAGAAGCTGAAGCTAGAAGGAAGAAAAGCGAACAAGCAAGACAAATTTAGTCTAATATTAATATGGAGTATTATAGGCTACAAATCCAAATCCCAGGCATGCATCTTGGAGAAAACAGAGTAAAGACAGTACATGCGGCTGGTAGTTATATTAAGTATTTGAAATTATTATTGGAAGATAGAGAGTCTAAAATTACAAAATTAGAAGATGAAATGGAGAAATTGAAAAATGAACTATTGCTTTTGAAAAATGGAAATAATGAAGTCGTAGTTGAAGAGGGTGCAGAAGAAGGAAATGAAATATTGGGAATTTGAAGAAAGAAGTTTAAACATCTGTATAAACTTATAAAAAACAAAAATAATAAAAAAATTAATAAAATATAAAAAAAATATTAAAAAAATTAGATTTAGAATAGAGAGCGGGGAATAGATCACTTTGTGGCAATGGAATAACATGTCACTTAGTGCTCTATTCCCCGTTCTCGCATTAATATAATTTGACCTTGACATATATAAAATATGGTGGGGATAAAGTATTTAAGACGGATGTAACATGTGTAAACACTTCAGTTGAAATATTAATCTCTTTTATAAAACATGGTGGATACTCTATTTGAACTTTGCTTGAGGAAAATTATTTGTGATGGTTTTTTATTTAACCATATAATAAGATCAGGAGAATGTGTTATTCCAAACAGCATTAGAGAAGCTATTCATGAATACCGAAGACAAAATTACGGGTTTGGCATTATTGTTGCTTATAAATTTGCAGATGGGACGACTCTTTGTCAAGATTGTGCACGAGCAGCTATAGATGATTGGGATGAATTTGATCTTGAAGGAGGATATGTAGACCATCGTGTTAAGGCACCACTAATAAGGTTTGAAATCATTAATGAAAAATGTACAATCTGTGCACAACTGTTATTCAGATTTATTAGGTGTAGATCATATTAAAAAAAAAAACTGTTTAATGTAACACTATGGTGGTGGGGAAATTTATTGAATGGTGGGGGAAAATAGAAGTGGGAGGTATTGGTTATATATGTTGCTCGATGTACACCAATTTCTTTAGTCTTGTAATATTGTTTGAAAAAGTAACTTGTAATTTAGTAAAAAAAAAAAAAAATGAATTTTGAACTATAAGTGACAAGCTTTAAAATAGTTGAAGAGGAGTGGACAACGGTTTCAAATTTTATTCATTCAAAACAAGATAATGGAACTCTAATGAAGGTATTTTGTTACATTTTAGAGGAAGGGGATGAAGACATAGTAAGAGACTATTTAAGAAATAGAGATATGTCAACTTCCAGCTCGGACTTTGTTAAATTTTTAAAAGACAACAATGTTAACGCGGAATTAGAAGTTTGGTTTTATGTTTAAAGAACTTGGTAGAGGGAGAATAAAAATGGTGGGGGAATTGTGTATAAAACAAGGTTTATACGCAGCAGGAGTTATTCGCTTACTACCATTTAAAAGAAGAACATCATAGAAAAATGGCTGAATCTTGGGACTATTCAACTCCTTCAACAAGTGAAAGAAAACCGTTAAATTTGTCAAAGAAGACTGTAAATTTGTCAAGAAAAGGTAAACCTATAACACATCCGGAATTGAGCACTTTAGCTAAGGAACGTCATATAAAAGAGAAAACTGAATTGTATCAAATGCAGCTTTTAGTACCTTCATTGGACGTAGGCTGTACAAGAGCACATACATTGAGGACTGCAAACAAGTACATAATAGAACTGTTGGGTAAAATTGAAGTATTGGAAAATAAACTAAAGGAGTTACAAAATCTAAATGTATGGAATCCGGCAAATGAACTCCCTGTTCTGCAGATGGAGCCAAACGATCTTCCTGCTACTTATGCATGGAACGCATTTAATGATATTGATGGAGACTCTCCTGTGAAGTACCAACCTCCTGCTGTGTAAAAGATGATGGGTAAAAAATACAAAAAAATAATAAAATATAAAAGTAAAAAAAATTAGTTGTAGAATAGAGAGCGGGGAATAGATCACTCTGTGGCAATGGAATAACATGTCACTTAGTGCTCTATTCCCCGTTCTCGCATTAATTATGTTTGACCTTGACCTAAATAAACATGGTGGGAAAAGGTAATTGAGTGGGGGAAACTAGATAAAAGAAGTCCAACGCTCGGTTGGAGTCATTCTTATCCTAAACAGGCGTTTACTAACATAACATAAGAAAAGACAACATGAATAGTGAAAACATCATTTTGGATCTTTCATTAAGTGAAAAGAATAAAAAACAATATGCGGACTCTCGAAAAATGAAGATGAAAGAAATGGCAAAGGCAAGAGAAACAAGAATAAAACTAAAATATTATAAACTACAGAGGCTAATACCAGGAGTGAAATTGGGAGAAGTAAGAACCAGAACAATCGACATGGCTGCTGACTACATCAACCAACTACTTATAGAGTTGACTATAAAAAATGAAAGAATACGTCAATTGGAATATGAACGTAAACAATTGTTTCACCAAGAAAAAGAAGAACCTATTAACTGTGTGATTAAAGACAATCAATAAAGAAAAGTTAAACAAAGGAAACTGCAAAATTACTAAAAATATTGAATATAAATTGGTTATTAATTGGACTTGCATTAGAGAGTGGGGAATAGATCACTTTGTGGTAATGGACTAACATACCACTTAGTGCTCTATTCCCCATTCTCGCTTTAAGCATTGTTCACCTTGACCTAATAAAATAATTTATATAAAAGCAGCTACTAGAAAGGAGCTCTTTCATTTAATCGACATGGCTCCTGTGGATACCACCGACTATCCAAGTAAACCTATTGCAGAAATATTGTGTAAAATTCTACAAGAGGAGTTTGGCATGGAAGATGTGGATAATGACAGTTCAGAAACAGATAGTGTTAACAGTATGGAAGAAGAATTAATAAATGAAGGGAGTGAAGATGTAGAAATGGAGTTAACAGAGAATGAATACACACCATCATTGGAATTTGAAAATATTCATAATGAAACTCCAACATCCAGTCACGATCCAGATTTGGAATCAATAGGTGGAAGATTAATTTTTTGTGCGAGACAATTATTTCCATATGAAGAAGAAGAAGATGAAGAAGAAGATTAAAAATAGTGGTGGGGGTAAAAAGTGGTGGGGTAATACAGCATAAAAAGGAGGTATGAAAAAGATGCATTTCATTTATATGCCGGATTTCATAGGATAAACATCACTAAAATGCATCGTTGTGATATATGTTTAGAAACTTATGAAGATGAAATATTGCTAGACATTCATAAAGAGTTATATCATAATATAAATGAAAATTTAACACAAAATGAAAATAAAAATGCATCTGCAGAAGAAGAAACAGCGGGACCATCTAATGCACTACATAATTTAAGTATTCATGCATTGCCCGGAAGAGTAGTAACACATCACAAAATCCAAAATGAAAATTTAGAATTAGACAAATTTCTTGCCGAAACAAAAACCATTGTAGTTAAACTTTTAAAAGAAGAATTAAAACGATTAAATTTTATTAAATTTGGCTTGTTATTGGATGCTATGTTTATAAACGTTGAAGAAGAATTGTCACCAAGAGGATTTATAACTAAAAACAGAACCATCATGAGTAGTTCAGATATTAATTCAATAGTAGAAGAATGTTTTAATGAGATCATCAATAAAATCCAAGAACATGAAGGACGAGGATCAGGTTGGAGTTTAGCTAGTGTAGTAAGTATGGATATTAGAGTTCACAAGCATGGATATGGGGTAATGGGGAGCAGTTATATAGCTCTTCCAAAAAGGATTGAAGAAACAAAATCATGTGTAAATGTTCAAAATCATGATACAGAATGTTTCCGATATGCAATGACATCAAAATTCATACTAAGCAATGCACAAAGACCCAGCGAAGAATATGAGAACTATAGATACAGATATAACTTTCAAGGTGTGTCTTATCCGGTAGCCTTGAAGGATATTTCTAAATTTGAAAAACAAAACCCTGGAATATCTGTAAATGTATTTGGTTTGGACAGTTCTAACAAGGTGTATCCTTTGAAAGTGGTAAAAAACGAACTTGCAGACCATACGGATTTGTTATTAATTACAAAGGATGAAGTATCACACTATGTATGGATAAAATCATTTGAAAAACTTGTCAATAAACAATTATCAAGAAGTGAACATAGAAAAATAATTTGTAAAAGATGTTTTTGTTTTAAAGAACCTAGAAATGGAGGACAAAATTGGTTACTGGAGCACAAACAACTGTGTAATGAAAATTTTGAAGCTAAGATTATTCTACCACCATTAAATAAATCATATTTACAGTTTGAAAAAGTTTTCCATCAGTATCGCATTCCTATAGTTATATATGCCGATTTTGAATCAACACTTGTTCCAATTGAAGATGAAAACATTGAAGCAAGGAAGAGTATAAAATATCAAATGCACAAGCCTAACAGTTTTTGTTTATTGGTTAAATCCACATTGGTTGAAGAACATTTGAATGCATATGGATTGTCATCAAAACCCGTGGTGTATCGTGGTGAAGATGTTGCCAGAACATTTTTAAATCATCTATATGAAATAGCTGGCCATGTTGAAAATTTGTATAATAATATAGTACCAATGATACCAATGGAGGAAGAAGAGGAAATTCAACATGAAAATGCTACCCACTGTTTTCTATGTAAAAATGAATTTACTTTAAATAACTATAAAGTTAAAGATCACGATCATCTTACAGGATATTATAGGGGTGCAGCATGCAATGCATGCAACATAAACTATAAGATTACCAGAAGAATTCCTGTAATATTGCATAACCTTAGCGGTTATGATGGTCATTTTATAATACCAGAATTGGGGAGAGATGATGGTGCAATTGATGTTCTTGCAGAAACAACTGAAAAGTTTATAACCTTTAGTAAAAAAATTGGAAATATGAAGTTGCAATTTGTAGATTCGTACCGGTTTATGCCGTGCAGCTTATCAAAACTTTCTGAAAATCTTAGAAAAGAAGATTTAATAGAAACAAAAAAAATTGTAAACAATGATAAATTAGATTTAGTTCTTCGTAAAGGCGTTTTTCCTTATGATTACATTGACAATTTGGAAAAATTTGAAGAAACGTCACTTCCACCTAAAGAAGCTTTTAAGAATAAATTACATGAAGAGGACATCAGTGAAGAGGATTATCAACACGCTTGTAGAGTATGGAATGAATTAGAAATAAGAACCTTAGGCGAATATTCAGATTTTTATGTTAAATTAGATGTGACTTTACTCTGCGACATAATGGAAGAATTTAGAAACACCTGTTTTACAGCATATGGATTAGACCCACTTCATTCGTACACAGCTCCCGGATTGGCATGGCAGGCTATGTTAAAAGAAACAAAATGCAAACTTCAACTATTAACTGACATAGACATGGTGTTGATTATTGAATCCGGTATTCGAGGAGGATTAACCCAAAGTGTAACTAGATATGTAAAAGCAAACAATAAATATCTTCCAAATTACGACGCATCACAACCTAGCACATTTATAGGTTATTTTGATGCAAATAATCTGTACGGATGGGCCATGTCAAACCCTCTTCCATATGACAATTTTAAATGGGTTGATCCAAATTCAATCAATAACATCGCTGATATCCCTAAATATGGGGATATTGGCTACATCTTTGATTTTGATTTTGAATACCCAGAACATCTCCACGATCATCATTATGATCTACCACTATTAGCAAAAACAGAAATATCTCCCACTGGTAGATGGCCGAAATTGATGATGACACTTAACAATAAGACTAGGTATGTAGCTCATTATTGGACAGTACAGCAAGCGCTAGAGATGGGATTGAAAATTACGAAAATTAATAAAGTACTGCAATTTTCACAATCCTGTTGGTTAAAATCTTATATAGATAACAACACAAGAAGAAGAACTGCAGCAACATCCAATTTTCAAAAAGATTTCTTTAAATTAATGAACAATGCGATATTTGGTAAAACATTAGAAAACAAAAGAAATCACAAAGACTTAAGATTGGTTGTTGATCCAACAAAATTACAGAAATTGGTGCAAAAACCAAACTTTGCATCTTCTATAATTATTAATGAAAACCTTGTAGCCGTTTCTATGAATAAAATTTCAATTAAGATGGATCGACCCATATATGTTGGAATGTCCATTTTAGACATATCAAAAACTCACATGTATGATTTTCATTATAATAAAATGGTGAAATTTTATGGTAGAGATAATATTGGAATAGCATACATGGATACCGATGCATTCATCTATTGGATTATAACCAATGATATGTACAAAGATTTACGCACATTTGTTTATAAAAATGACTTTGATTTTTCTGACTACCCACAACATCACCCTAATTACGACAATGGAATAAACAAGAAGGTTTTAGGAAAATTTAAAGATGAAACAAATGGTGCACCTATGGAAGAAATTGTGGCATTAATGTCCAAACTGTATTCTTTTCAATTGTACATTAGTGAAAAAGAAGAACATCAAGTTGTAAAGAAGGCAAAAGGTATAAAAACATCATATTTAAAGAAGAATGTACAGTTTGAACATTTTAAAAGATGTTTATTTGAAAGCATGGAAACAACTGCAACTTTTAATACAATAAGAAGCTTTAATCATCAAGTCTACAGTGTCAAGCAAACTAAGTGGGGACTCAGCTACAAGGATGATAAGAGACATATCCGGGAAGACAATATACACACTCTACCTTTTGGACATTATTCTTTAACTCCTATCGACCAATAAAACCTATTCTTCGTCCTTCCACCTGTTTCCTTTTCCTTTCCGTAAAAAAGAGGGAGCATGGCAAGTTCAATGCCATGTTCCCTCTTTTTTACACAAATATAATATGGCCTTGACCCATATTTGTTAATAATATAAAATGTGATAAACCATTTTGAGGATTAGTATTTTCTCAAGCGGTGTACAAACAACATCTGAAGATGGAAGGATTAAAGGATAAAATTGTAAACGAACTTCATAAGCCGGCAAGAAGAAAGTTTCCAAGAAGAAATACAATTATTAAAGGAATGAACGATCTTTACCAAGCCGATCTCATTGAGATGATACCGCATAGTAAATTAAATAAGGGATTTAAATATATATTGGCAATTATAGATTGTTTTAGTAAGCTTGCTGACGCTATACCACTCAAGGATAAGACTGGGAAAAGTGTAACAAAAGCTATGGAAGCAGATATAAAGAAAAATAAATTTGTCATAAAACATTTACAAACTGATGATGGAAAAGAATATTTTAACAAAGAATTTACAGCATTAATGAAAAAATATAACATAAATCATTATTCTACAAATTCGGAAGTTAAAGCTTCCATAATTGAACGATTCAACAGAACATTAAAAGGAGCAATGTATAAAACATTTTCTAAACGAGGATCGTACGTGTGGTACGATATATTACCGAAGCTTATAAAAGAATACAATAACAAGTTTCATCGCACTATTGGTATGAAACCTATTGAAGTAAATAGCAATAATGCTAAGCTTGTTTTGGAGCGTATTAAGAAAAATACTACTCCTAAAATTGAAAAATTAAAACCTAAAAAGTTTAACATTAACGACAAAGTACGTATAAGTAAATATAAAGGAGTTTTTAGTAAAAGATATTTACCAAATTGGACTAACGAAATATTTACAATCTACAAAGTGCAGCCGACAATACCAGAAACCTACATTTTAAAGGATAACAAAGGTGAACTACTTCAAGGCGGATTCTATGGTCATGAATTATTAAAATCGACAGTAGGTGATGTATATCTTGTTGAAAAAGTTTTACAAAGAAAAAAGGATAAAGTTAAAGTCCGTTGGTTGGGATTTGATAGGAGTGAAGATTCTTGGATTCCTACAAAAGACTTGGTGTAATACTTTAATAACTCATTATGTGTTTAACCTTTAAACAAGATGGATATTGTACAGCAAAAAGAACGATTTAATATTAATAATATAGATGAATTGACAGTGGATAATAACAATTTAAACCATGGTAAACATGGTGAATTACTACCAAACTCTATAAGATGTTTAATAACTGGCCCTTCTAATTGTGGAAAAACAAATGTTGTATTTAACCTTACAACTAATCCAAAAGGGCTACGTTTTAATAACATATACATTTTCTCAAAATCTTTGCAACAACCTAAATACCAGTTGTTAGATAAGGTATTAGCAAGTGTGCCAGAAGTAAATTTCTACAAGTTTAATGCTAGTGAAACTATTATGCAACCAAATGAAGCTAAGCCATTTTCTATATTTATATTTGACGATGTGTCATGTGAGAATCATGATACAATTAGAAGTTATTTCGCAATGGGGAGACATCATAATATTGACAGTATTTATATTGGTCAAACCTATAGTAAAATTCCAAAACAACTTATAAGAGATAATGCGAATTTGTTGATAATATTCAAGCAAGATGAAACAAATTTGAAACATATATATAACGATCATGTGAATGCCGACATGACATTTGATAAATTTAAAGAGATGTGCGGCAAAGCATGGGCTGAAAAGTATGGATTTCTTGTTATTATGAAAGATGACGCTATAAAAGATGGAAGGTATCGAATAGGGTTAGATAAATTTGTATTAATCCATTAAATGAATAGCGGTATGTCTAGTAATGAATGAGACTTCATAGTGTAAACATGGTAAATCAAGAAAAACTATTGAAAGAAATAAAATCACTCAGTGATTCTATTAGGATAAAAAACCGTGCATTAAGGATGGGTATAAGCGAAAGAGAAGAATTTTTAGAGACTACATTTAAACCTATTACAGAACCTTTAAAACAAATATCAGAAACCATTAGTAAACCTCGTTATGAAGGAGATGTTTTACTACCAGTTTCTAAACAAGAAGTACAAGCATTAAAAAAAGAAGACAATGATGATTCATATACAAGCGCTAGTGACCAAGAAGAAACAAAAGAAGAAGAACCTATTGTTGAAAAGGAAGAAGAACAGCCAATACCTGAAGCAGAACAATCTATTCCAAATTTAACTCAATTGAGTAGCGATATATTACAACACGGACCTTTGGGAAGAAAATATATATTGAAAATGCTACATGATATAAAATCAAACCCTAATTTAAGTAAATCACACATATACGGAGCAAGAATTGATGGGAATGAATTGAAAATAGGTGATTCAAAACTTAAAATAACTGAAGACGATTATATCATTATTGGTGAGCATAAATATAAGGGAACAAAAGGATTATATGAATTAATTTTTAAAAACATACCATTGAGATATTCCACCAAAGATTTAAATACTTTTAAGGAAATTTTACAAAATACTAATGCACATAAAAGGAATTACTCAAAAGATGCAATAATTAATCGTTCACGCGCAACAAAATATAACATTGTTATAAAAAAGTTGTTTCCCCCACGAAAAATACCAACATTACGTACCGCACCAGCAGTAAAACAACCGCTAAAAAGAAAATCTTTATCACTTATGGATTTATCACTTCTTGAACAACATGGTAAAAAGAGTAAAGGAGATACTTCAACATCTGGCAAAGGACTGATGAAAAATCTGTACAATACCAATGTAATTTATTATAAAGACATTAATAAATTAGTTGACAGAATGAGACTATTACATGAAGCTATGGAAGCCGGTCATACAGGTTTAAATAATGAATGGGTGGCTCTAGTTGATGAACTCAGAAGTCGAGGTGTCGTCGTATAATTGTCCGCAGATATAAAAGAACGGCAAGCATATAATGTATCATTTTTAACATGAGCGTCGACAAGTTTGGACGGTACTCCGCGTTAGGAGTGCAAGTTGGAGAAGACAGAAAAAGAAGTGGATTGCCGCAAACACCTGAAGGTGACTATAACATAAGTAATAAACGTTTAAAACTAGTTAAAGATCCAGAAGAAGATACTGATGGAGCAAATTTAAAGACAGTAAAAGAAGCTACTTCAACATCATTAAAATTACTTAAGGATACTTACGATGTTAAATCACATAGAATAATTAATGTTGGTAAACCAACTGACAGTTCCGATGCAATTACTAAAGAGTATTTATCATCTGAACTTTCAAACACTTTAAAATTGCAGTGGGGTAACAATTTAAAAGATGGACAAACATATGATGCTGGAAATCATAGGATAACCAATGTGGCAAATCCAAAAAATGATAAAGATTCAGTTAATAAAGAATATTTACATTCTATAATACCGGAAAAGACTCAACGAGGATTTTCTTTTTATAAGTTTATTATAAATGACATTGGATACCCAAAGGAAGACGGTGATGCTGTAAACCTGAAATACATCAAGGACAACTGTATTTTACAAGATGCTGATGAAATAGATTGTCATGGAAAAGCATTGTCAAATGTAAAATTTGGTTCTCAACCAAAAGACGCTGTTACTATGGAACAATTATCTAAAGAATTAAAAAGGGGAACATCAAATTTTGTAAAACATGAAGATGCCGTGCTAAAGCGAGGAAATACATTTATACATGGAAATGAAAAGTTTGATTTAATGCAAGGAAGTAATGATAAATGGGATGCGGGAGGTAAAAGAATAACAAATGGAAGATTTGGTGAAAAAAGTTCGGATGTACCTTTAATGGCACAAACATTAATTGCGGGCGGTCCTTTATTAGGCACATATGAAGGTCATAATAGAAGAATAAAAAATATAATACCTGGTTATGAAGAAAATGATTGTGTTACAGTGAAACAAACAATAACTTGGGATAAACGCAATGGAACCAAATTTGATGCTAAAATGAAGAAAATAATTAATATTTTACCAGGTTAAGATTTTAATGATGCTGCTACTATTGGACAAGTTATAACAACATCAAAAAATGATTCAACCGCTTACACATGTAATGATAAACGTATTATGCAGTTACACGATCCTCAACATCCAAAAGATGCTGTAACTTTAGATTGTTTAATAAGAATAGTGGGCAATTTACTTATTGATACCCACAATCATATAGCTAGTACAACAAGTCATGTAATGATTCAACCCGATGAACGAGAAGCATGGATTAAAAATAGAATCATAAATCAGTATATCATTAATTTGAATAATTAATTATTTAAATATAAAAATTGTGCATAAGTTATTCATTTATGTAAAGCATCTCGTTGAGTAAACACGCCGGTTATATATAAAACAACATAATGAAGATAGCACAGCTCAGTCGTCGTCAAGTCAGCGGCAAGAAAGGACGTGGTATAACATCGGCTGCGTTATCCCTTCTCAAACGAATTCCTGTTGGTGCTGTTGTAAATCGGGCAATAGACGCTCTACCATACGAATTTCATCTGCCCGGAGGTTATCAATATTGCGGACCCGGAACTAAATTGGCAAAACGTTTAGCAAGAGGGGATCCTGGAATTAATAAATTGGATCAAGCTTGCAAAGAACACGATATAGCGTATTCCAAGTTTGCTGATTCAACAAATAGATCAATAGCAGACAGAGCGCTAGCAGAAAAAGCTTGGCAAAGAGTTAAATCAAGTGACGCAAGTATTGCAGAAAAAGCAGCCGCTTGGGCAGTAACTACAGCTATGAAGGCAAAAACAAAATTTGGTGGCGGAAAACGTCGAAGAGGAAGACCTGCAAAGAAAAGAGCTCCTAAAAGAGGTGGAAACATTAAAAAGAGACGTCGTAGAACTCGTAAAACAAAGACAAGGAAGACTTCCGTTTGGTCAATGGTAAAAAACGGAGCAGGTCTATACCTAAGACCGTACCGTGTGTATTAAATAAGAAAAATCAATTGATAATTCCAAATAAAGCCTTAACAAATCATCAATTATCAAATTATGTAAAATGTTTGAAGATACCATTTTTTAGGGGAGTTTTTATGAAAGACGCATTACCAAAAAACATATGGAAAAATGAAACTGGAATAGTAAATTTAGATTCCTCCTATGGTCCAGGAACACATTGGGTATGCTATAAAAAACTCGGACAAAGCGTATATTATTTTGACAGTTTTGGCAATCTACCACCACCTAAAGAACTTCAACACTATTTTAGAAACTCTAAGAATATATTTTACAATTATAAAAGAGAACAACCTAACAATACAGAAATATGCGGACATTTATGTTTGGAGTTTTTAGCAAAAAGCGTCAGTCAGCTTTAAGATGTCATCGTACACAGTGTCACTGAGCGGAAATTCATCTACATTAAAAAGTACTCTTTTCCCAGCACTGCGTCTATCTAAAGATAGATTATGGGAAGCGGCATTATTAGATTTCACTACATACAATTCAATTCCCAACATTACAGAGGGTAAAAACAATTTACTACATTATTATGAAAGTAAAGATGAAAAAGGAAATTATTCAGAATTAAAAATAATCACCTTGTCTACAGGAGCATATGAAATAGATGATATAAACCAGCTATTACAGAAGCAGCTAGGAGAAGAAAATATCTGTATAAAAGGAAACAACAATACTTTAAAAGCGGAAATTACCTCAAAATATTATATAGATTTAAGTTTAAAAAATTCAATCGGTAGTTTACTCGGATTTTCAGATAAGAAAAGAAAAATATTAAATCCCGGAACTACTCATACGGGTGATACCACAGTAACAATATTAAAGGTTAATAGTATTGATATAACATGCAATATTATACACGGATCGTATAGAGATGGGGTAAACCAACATATTTTACATACATTTTATCCAACAGTAGCTCCTGGTTTTAAAATAGTTGAGAAGCCACAAAACCTTATATACCTACCGTTAAACACCAGTTTTATTTCAGACATCGTACTGAACATATCAGATCAGGACGGTAATAGTGTTGACTTTAGAAAAGAAACAATTACAATACGGTTACACATAAAAGCGGTAACTTAAGTATAACATGGGATTAACATTTAAACCACAACGGAAAAGCCGGGAGCTCAGTAGCTCTTCAACATTGGACGAGTTAACACCGGACAACATACGTTTCCTACAAAAAATTGGGTTAAAACTAAATTACGATGGACATTCTGGATATATCTCAAGGTCCGACGTTCGACGAAATTCCCATTCAACAACAAGATATTTACACATTACCCTGTGAGAGTTATTTATATATTGAGGGACAAGTATTAAAATTGGATGGAAAAACTGGTTCGTCTGTTCCTTTTATAAATAACCCAATGGCATATCTTTTTGACGAAATAAGATATGAAATATCAGGAGTGACAGTTGATTCAACAAAAAAGGTTGGTATAACAACAACACTAAAAGGATTAACATCATTAACACCACATGAAAAGAATTCAATAGTCACCGCCGGATGGGTTACCCCCGATAAAGACAGCATAACACCAAATTCCAATGGTCATTTTGATTTTCACATACCTTTACGATTGCTTTTGGGATTCGCTGAAGATTACAAAAGAATAATAATAAATGTCAAACAAGAATTGGTATTACTCAGATCTTCAACTAACAAGGACTTGATACTAGCAGCAAGTGGCACTGAAGAAAGTAAACTAGAATGGCAGCTACAATTAAATAAAATCGTGTGGAGAGTACCTCATGTAAGATTAGCCGATGAACATAGAATCGTATTGTTAAGAAAGTTAAAATCTGACCGTGATATTGTAATGCCGTTTAGAAGTTGGGAATTCCATGAATACCCCATATTACCTCAAACAGAACGACAAACATGGACTGTTAAAACATCTACTTATTTGGAACGAGCAAGGTACATAATACTAGGGTTTCAAACCAATCGAAAAGATGTTATAACCGCACACGCAGGTCAATTTGACCATTGCAATATAAAGAATTGCAAAGTTTTTCTAAACTCTCAATTCTTTCCTTATGACAATTTAAATGTCATGTTTAGCAAAAAGCGTTATTCCATCTTATAGGATATGTATGCAAGATTTCAATCGTCATATTATGGAAAAACTAATACACCACTGTTATCACCTGAACAGTATTATTCAAAAGCCCCAATAATCGTTATCGATTGCTCAAAGCAAAATGAATCAGTAAAATCGTCAAGTGTAGATATAAAAATCGAAATGGAATTTGAAGATAAAATACCAGAAGGTACTTCGGCATATTGTCTCATTTTACATGACAAAATAGTAACATATACTCCACTAACTGGAATAGTTAAAAATGTGTTATAAAAAACGGTTTTTGGGTGGGGGCGATTGTTATAAAAGGAGGAAAACAAAGTAAAAATTTCATTATTTGTTTGACCATCCTATGGGAAACATCGTTAGCAAAATGAGTTCACTTAATGCAAATACTAACGAAGAAGAAACTACACCGCTTATAGCCGACAACAGTTCCGATATAGAAAAACAAATTGAACAAGAAATGGATGAGTTCCTCAAGTTTAAACATAAAAAAAGAGAAGAGGAAGTTGAAAAAGGAATTAAAAAAAGAAAAGTCGATGACATTATTTCCACCAATATTTTAGCAGAGGTATTTCTTAGAATCTACTATCCCATCTCATCATGTATGACAAAAAGCGTATCTGCCGGAGTAATAAAATCATTGGAGTATTCACCAACTTTTATTTTGAATCATGGATCTAAAATGGTGTTTTTCTCTGAAATTTCCTGGGAATCGTTTATGAAGCATATACATCTTTTAGAATGTTATTTGAGTAACAATACATATGGAAGAAGAACAAAATTAAGTTTGCTAGAATCAAATATTGAAATCGATATAGTAAAACATCGGGGAGGACAAATTGTTCGTTTTAGAGATTTAACTAAACATGACATAAAAATACACCTTACAAAAGATGAATTCTACACCCTCAGCTGTGCTACAGGTCCTATCACGAGATATTTAAAACAACTAATTTTTTCAAGCGCAATCATAAAGGAATATTTAACCGATACATTGGATAGACAACCGTATGTACCAATCCTATACGGTCCCGTAGATACTTCCATTTTCAATAGAATACCTCACGAAGTTGATATGTGGAGACAGTTGCACAACTATCAGACTAACTTCGGTATAGATGAAGAAGCACAAGAAATGAATGAAGAAGCATCTTGCAGCAACCAACTTGCAGTATAAAAAGACGTCCTCCATAATTTTACAAACAGTCCATTACCAACCTTTGTCATGAATAAACAAGTTTCCTTTTCAAACCAATACCAAATAATGGAGGTGAAACGAGGTATAATTGAATTTCAAGCGTTTCGCGGTAACGACGGACATTTTATCATTAAAGAGTTAGTTATTCTAGACATGAACACATCTGTAGTTTATCACTATTTATTCCAACCCCCTATACCGTTCAACAGATTAACTACTAAAGCAAGAGTGACAAACAAATGGTTGATGAAACATTTTCACAACTTGAGATGGGATGAAGGTTTTATCCACTACAGTATGGTGCCACACATAATGAATCATTACTGTAAGGAATTTAAAATTATCTACACAAAGGGATTGGAAAAAACCGCTTGGATACAAGCATTTACAAACCATGAAGTGATAAATGTGCAAGTGGATAGAGATTTTCAGTGTCACTTTGCCAACATTTGTATCTCTACCAAAAACTTTAAACATCGGCAGTCCCAATGCGCTTTAAAGAACGCTTATCGTTTGAATGCGTATCTACAACAGAATGGTGGGGGGTGGGAAGGATATAAAAGCGACAACGCAACCATGACCCAGCATGAGTATTACTCTAGCCTCCGAACAGTCAACACCTCCCACACAGATTCTCAAGACTAAGAATAATATCAACAATAAATAAGAAGAAGAAGAAAAAGTAAAGATGACGTCACAAACATTTTTACAATCTCTTGTTGATCAATTTAACAAACATTCAAAATCTACCGTCTTACCGACTAAAAGATGTTCAGAATTAAAAGAAGAAAAACATTATGTTATCCACACCATTAAGAAGATGGAAACTAGTGTTGGGGACGCCATCAACGTTACACTGAGTGAAGCACCCTACACACCCGGTGATGAACCAAAATTTCAAACATTTCTTCCCAAGCGCTTCGTGCACCTCCTGCAAAACGAAGATCTACGCCTTATCCACCCCGGCTCTCTGTACTTGGCATCCCATGGTCCAAGCGGAAGCAATTCAACAGAACTTACACTTCACGTCATGCCTACTGCCAACAACTAATTTATTATTTGTAATACTTTTGTACACCTTTGTGAATTATTTTAAAAATAAATAAAAAATAAAAATAAAAAAAATAAAAAGCAATATATCACTATGTGTTTTTGCACATGGTGATATATTGCTTTTTAAAAAAATAATTTTAGATGACCTTGACCTAGTTACAAAAACTATATAAATGGAGTAATTTTCAAGGGGATTTCCTCAGTCTACAATTGACTTCCGTGCTGTACACATCTCCCTTGGTTGTCCAATTATTATAAACGACAGCATGTCTCTCAAAATCAAATGCGCATCATACGATACCTCCACCATCACAACTTTTGAACAACTCGACAATTTCGCTAATGAATTGCGAGTACTTCTCGCAGGCGGTTATCACTTAAATGCCGATGTTTATGTTACAAATAAGAAGATGTTTTCAAAACAAAACTACTGCGATGATGAAGTGTACTTTTCCACACAAACGGCAACAACATCCAGCCCTTCTACTCAAAATAATGTTAAATTCCACAAATACTACTAATGTTAAATTACAATAACAATACTCCATCAACTTGAGGCTTCGCTATAAAAAGGCTATTCAACCCAGACTAAATCATCATTTGCTTTTTGACAACCGCAGCGATAACAACTACAACTACTATGCTGTACCGAATGATGATTGAATTTAATGGTAAAATATTTGGAAAGGACTATCAAACGGTAGAAGAGATGAGCTCCGATCTTGATGTATTAACTAAAGAAGGCTTCCAACCAAAGTTAATTCTAAAATTTCCAGAAGTACATCCACTATCCACTGAAGATCTCGTCGCAATGGCTAGAGCAAAAAAACAAGAGCATGAAGTAAATATTAAAAAGGAGAAAGAAGAAAAAAATGAATAAGCTATATCTTAAGTGTGCAACTATTTAATATTTGTACCCCATTCTTTTTTAAAACTCCATTTGGTTGACCTTGAAATTACCCCCACCACTTTTTTCTGTTAATAAAACTCTCTATTCTATACTATACACCTTCATTTCCCAACTCCACTTAGAACCGTCAACATGGAAAAGAAAAAAGAAGACTACAAACCACGCTACTGTTGTGAACAAAAATGTACCGATATAGGGAAATGGATGGTAGACGGATTAGCTTGTAGAAAATGTGAATTCTTCGGATACTGTTACTGCAAATGCAAAACAAAACAACTACCACCACCAGAATTGCAAACCTTCAAAATTTATAAATCAAGATACTTCCACACTTGCTGTCCCCAGAGATGTTTCAAATTTCACCCAGAAAGACTTTTTAATTGCCGAAAGTGTGATGCATATTATAAAGACGGCTTTTGTACATGCATCAAAAATTTGTGCAAATATAGATCAGATTGGTCTTCTGATCCTATTCAAGCTTCAGATGTATAGCTGTAGTCACTGACTGCAGCTCTTTTTTAAAATTTCATTTGGTTGACCTTGAGATTATCCCCACCACTTATTTTACAATATATATATATATTCTATATACCCTTTAACACACTTCTCATTTACACTACATTGCTTGGACTAACACCAACATGGGTGACGGATTTATTTCTTTTGAACATTTAATTACCAAAAGAGATGAGATGGAAACTCTATTTCACAACTTACTCACACGTATGGATAGGTATTCTTTAAGATGGATCAACATCAAAGTAAAATATGTAGATCCTACCAGAATATTCTCATCATTATCATCATCTTCCAACAGTGCAGGGGAAGAAGAAGAACCAACTTATGGTATTACAATTATTGAATTAAACAGCGAGGAACAAGACAATCAAATTCAAATTATAAATAAACTTAATATTTAGTTTACAAAAGTGATTGGTATTTCTATTCTATTTTAAAGCTATAATTATTTTATTTCTATACACTTTCCACAACCTACCCGGACGGCGTTTCGCGGCGAACTGCGGTAACCGAAGTTCTCTCACTTCTCGTTTTAAATTACCCCCACTCTCTTTCTTCCCCCCACCACTATTCCCCGTTTCCATATAAGCGACCGCCTTACCGTCGCTCACCATTTGTTTGCCTACCGCCGAACGATGAACCAGCCTCAATTAGCAAAAAATACTACTACTTTTGCAGTAACTTCGCAACAAGATTTACAGGATATTTTTCAAACTTTAACCGATGTTGTAAACACACCAAACAACACAGTTACTATTACTGTTGAAATTACCTACAATTGTCCAGAGTGTGAAAGGATGGAAAGCGATAATGTTGAAGAATTAGAAATGCCAAACAACAGTCCTTCATCCGCCCACGATTCAACACCAGACGATGAAAGCTAGTCCTACACAAATGTTCTTTTTCAATCCCCCACCACTTTATATTAAATATATATCCTCCCCTTATTTGCTCTCCTCATTTCATCGCCTACTTTTACACCATCTACACCGCTCCTCTCCAACCTGTACACAAACATGATGGACAGCTTTTCAATCACATCACAATTGGAAGACGATAAATTAAAACTCGAAATTAACAGAATACAATTGGAAGCACAAAATCAAAAGAAATGATCCGGCTGTTAAAGCTTTTCAAATGCGTACTGTGGTTGGTATGCCTCTATCTGCTCATCGCCATCACCATCGGCATTTACCAGACCGTCACCGCCAAACATCGCTTGGACACCACTTCAAATCAAAATTCTACTTGGCTTTCCTAAAATAAATTATTAATTCCCACAGCCCCACAGCCCCCCATCCGCTCCCGCCACACTCCCGCCCGCCACTCGTCCCCAGACTACCCACCTTTTTTAAAACCCCCTCCAGATGACCTTGACACACTTACCAACCCCTCCCCAAACCCCCTAAATCACCCCCAAATCAACAACACACACCTGCCAGTTACAACCGCTGACCTTGACCTGTGCCAGGACCGGCTATTCCCTTCTACTTTAAAAAGAAATAGTGGCTTATGTATAACAAACAAGTACCGCTGTTCAATTTATTATTACAAAAATAAACCCCAAAAATTTTACTATAACTCATTTCAGTTGAGAAAAATGTCTATCTAATTTGGAATTTTGTTATGAAAACCACTCTAGAATGTTGATTTTAACCGTTACTAGAAAAGCGTTTTAAGAATCTTTAAAGAGTATTTATTCCATTTTAATGAAGATCGTTGGCACCCCCGTAAATCCGCACATGGATTTGGTAGTCCTATGTATGTTTTATTTACCTACTAGAATGACATAAAAACCCCTCGGAAACACCTATGCAGTGGCAGTTATCTTCGTAAATGGATATTGAATTTTTTTCAAAGGATTATGAAACTAAAAATAAATAAGTAGATATAGGTTAATATTGTATGTAGTAAAAAACAAACCCCTTTAATACAATAAATTAATTTTCAATTTACACAATTATCATTGAATAGTTTTACATGATTGTCCCAATCTCATTCATCGCCAGACTGAAGTTCTACTCCTTGCCTAGAATTTCCGCATGACAACCCTTGTCAATGACGACACATGGCAGTACACTGAAGCATAGATCTACGACACTGACACCTGTTGGTACAGTTGGCCTTGCAGTTGCAGGAAATAAGTTTAACAGCAACATATATCTCAAAACAAAAAATTCAATAAAACCAACTATTGATACTAAACACTTTCGGAAATTATTATGGTAGTCTATCAACGACATTTAAAATTTCACAGATAATATAAATGGACAGGTAAAAGTTATGTTATTGGTATGAAACTGTTCTCAACGTTCCTATTTTTAATTAAAATGATAAAATAAATGTTTAAATAATTTCTTTAAAACTTTATTTAATGACAATTAATTAACGTTTTAAACGAATTTTCAAATTATGTTCTAAATATTGCATTTTATGGCTAAACGGTTAACTATATCGAAAAATTGCTAAGAACAAAAGTTGTATCTCTTTTTATGGCAAACATTTTTTACATTTAATGTTTTTTATAGGATGAATAGTTTTTGAGTAATCAGGGGAAAACTGGTTTTTGGACGCCATTTTCCAAGATGGCGGCCATAGCACAAGTTTTTTTTTTCCGAGGACTTTTAGTATGTTATTCCGGAAGTAAATATCAATATACGTACCAAGTTTTACACTTATAAGAGATTTTTTAGGTAATTTATCCAATATGACTGGACTAGATGTAAAACTAATGCTAAAGAACACGAAAGTATGCTTTACATAACAGCAGGATGTTTCGAGTTTTCACGAATATTTGTTGAGTGGGAGAGGGGTTTCGAAAGTGTCCCATCTGCCTAAATCTATACCTCTCTTAGTAGTTATTGTAACAGAACCTTTTTACTGATTTTCCCGCATAATATAAGAAATATTAAAAAACGAAATGTTCAATGACAAACTAAATACTTTAAAATTATTAATTTACATAAATGCCACTCTGAAATATCGTTAATAAATTTAAAAGAATAAATATACAACATTTGATTAATGGTGGTAGTATGACAATGACACAAATTTTATTTTTTTTATTTATGACTGGGTTTTGTGCGATTCATAGGTTAGGGTGACTAAAAATATGACCATTTTTGGTAGTACTAAATTTAACTGTTTTGCTAAGAGAAACGTTTTCAAATCCATTAAATTGATCCGTAATGAAATGCTTCTTTGTAAGTTTGTACAAATCAAAAGTGTAATAAAATGCTTTAATTGAACTAAAGTCTATCTAGAAATAGCCTAGCCTTGTCTTCTTTTAAAATCGAATCTCTACAAAAGGTTATGTAAGTTTTTTTTTTCTTTTTGTATCATGACAATTTTTGTCATGTCAGAAACATTGTGGTAAAGAAAAGCTACGCTAATAACAGTTCCAAAATCCACAAAAGTTATGTTCTGCCTTGAGGGTGGCCACGTTGTTGTAAATTCTCTCCTACAAGCTTTACGAAACTGAAAATGTGTTGAATTCTTTGGGAAAGTTTTTCAGAAAGTCATTGTGAGGTTTATGAAAATAATCTTAAAACATTGTAGCATTTGAACCTATAAAATTGTGTTTGAAATGTATTAAATTATGTGGTTCGTGCTTCTTTTTACATGAATATCCTAAATAATTCGAAATCCTTAATCTTTAATTCCTTATAAAGCCAGTTTATAATTGATTTGCTTTTCATTTTACCGTCCTCGTTAGGTTTAATTTATTAATTAACTTTCAATAAATAAAAAATAAAAAACAAGCTTTGTAATAGAAATACAACACCAAATGTTCCTGTTACAGTTAAAATTTAAATACGGAGTATCCCATCAAAATGAAAAGAAAATGAAGAGGTTTAAACATTTGATTTTGTATTACCTGCCCACTTATAAACCGATAATTTTGAAACTCCACCCAGTTAATAGGTTATGTTAAAAAAATATTATAAAATAATAATAAAATAATAAAAAGCTATCTGATGATTTAATCTTCCTAACTTTTACAGAAATAAAGTTGATGCATACTGAAAATCTTTCAAATTTTCTCCCTATAAAATTTTATTTTTTATTTATTACCTCCCATTTTAATGCCCTCCAGTTTGGATACTTTTTTAAACAACTCTTTTAATGAAGATTATTGTCATTACAAATGACAAAAATGTTTTAACCAAATAGTAGGGATCTGAAATTTTCACACACCATTTTTAAAACCTACTTTATTAATTTAATAATAATTGGTTTCAAATTGTTCGGTTAATAAATGGGCAATTAGTATTAAATCAAACTCTTTAACCTCTTCGTTGGACACACTGTATACATAGTTAGTCACTTGTTGAATCCCAAAAACAATTATATTGTTAAATTTGAAATAAATTCACTATTCTGGATTACAATTGCATATTGACATCAATTATGATTATTTATTTATTGTGTCTATTTTTTGTGCTTTTACAACCGATATTAAAATTTTTTATTTTGTTTTTCAACTAACGGTCAGTCATTGTGTCTTTTTAAGTTTACCCAAGAAGCGGTTGTTACCAACTCTATAGTTTTATAATGAAGACAAATTATTAAACCTTTTACTACACGAACCCAGTAGGAGATTGACTGAAAATTTATTTATTTAAAATTGTATTTATTGCAATGAGACATTTTCCAAAGATAATGGATGTTAGTTTGTTCAAATGTCATTTGATGCTACTGATTTTTTATTTAAATAATTTCTAATCCTGTTGATCGAACCTTTTTAACCTTGTAAAATACGATGCTGAAAACTAATTGAAAATGATATCCTCAAAATTTTATTCCTTAAAAACAAGAATGGAATAAACAAATTTTTATGTCCTCTTAACTAGAATGTGACAGAGTTAAGAAAATCTAAACTATAAAAACATTTTATGCAAACACATCCGTGCATTTTATACATCTTTCAGACTTAAATAGTTAGTGGCTTTGTTTTAAAGTTTTAATTTCAGTAGTAACTCTGTAATGTATTTCTACCCTAGATGTATAAAAACTATTTTGTTGTTGAAACCCTATCTTTGACCAAACCTAATACAGTTTATTTTATTCTGGTTTTTATATTTTGTGTCTTAAAAAAGTATTTTACAAAGTGTGTAAAAATGGCCCTTCAAACAATTAAATATTTTTGTTTGTTGGAAAAATAAATATACATACATTAGGGAATGATAATAGTTTAGCAAAAAGTGTATTTATATATATAAAAAAAACATTTTTAGTTATGACGGCCCACTAAGAGTCAGAAGATAATCTTTAATTTAAGCATAAATTGATATGTACATTAAATTAAACCCTTTGAATGTATTATCGTTTTAACATGCAATAACTGACTTAATTCTCCACTTTTTGACAACAATGATTATTAATTTAAGTTTAAATACTTTTAAAATAATGGTGATGTGGTAAAGGCCAAAAAAGATTTCTCCCAGACTTCTATGGTGTATGTCCCTTAGAGGTTAAAAATCATTATACCAGTTTTATGATTTCCATCATAGTAAAAATTGTCTATATGATTTATAAACATCGTATACTGACCCAATTTTTAATCATACTTTTACGTAATTTGGAATGGAACAATCAAATCTCTATCAATATTGTTAAAATCTAATTTCTAAACATAACTAACCCACTATAAATGGTATTATGTTACCTAACGTTAGCTTTTTTGTTAATTTTACTATTACTTATCGTTTATACAGAATGAAGAAATTAAATGATCTGTGTCAACTCAATCACCTTGTAATCATGAGATACGTTAGTTTTTTCCTATTATGTACCGTTTATATAGAATAAGAAAATTAAATGATCTGTGACTATTCAATCAGCCTGTATTCAGGAGATACATTTCTAGAAAACGTTGTTAAATATTGATTAGTATTTAAAAGGCTGTAATTTTTCTTAATTATTTAATAATTTTTAAAATAGAAAATGCACTTTATAATACCATGTCACATAAACTTTATCATCATATGTATCATGGTAAAAGATTATTCTAAACTAACACAAACAACAGTATAAAACTATTCACACTAAAAAGATTTATTTTACAAACAAACAAATAGACAACTTTTTTCATCGTATATTAATAAATAATATAAAAAGTGAATTAAATATAAAAGAGGTGATCCAACTCAGCTACAGAACAATAATAATTAGGTAATTTTAACAAAACAACTGTTTATATGCAAATATGAATGGAAATATTGTTTATTATTCAAAACACAATAAATTTGTTATAGCAACACCAACATTTTACCCAGTACTGTTATTTTCAAACTTAATTTCATTTCTTGTCAAATATATAATAAATTTTATGGCGATAATTTTTTTTTTTTTTTTTTTTTTTTTTTTTTTTTTTATTGTGTACGTTATTTTTTATTGATAAATTGTTCATCATATCTTCCAATATAAAACACTCATTCATCATCGTTGATCGATACATCTTTCACTACATCAAAATTGCACTACAAAGTAGATCATGCAAAATTATGTAAAACCTCAAAGATTAAATTTAGTAACTGTTTGAAATAAACAGTATCGTCGCTATTTTAAGAAATAATTTATATTCAAAATACTAATATTTTACTTCAAAAATCATCAAAATTTAATAGTTTGTTTTGTATGTTATCCTTTGTATGTTTGCAACCTCCTCAATGGAGGAAAAAGGTGTTAATTTAAATTATCTTTATATATGCTACACTAGTTGAATAAGTATATTAAAATATATTACCTATTAAGAACTATATTATAGCACATTCAAGTCTACTTTTCAAAGTTTTTAAGTAACGATGAAAAAAGAATATTTTACTTGTGGCCATACTAACTAATAAAAATTCATCTAAGATTAGTGCAAGGATTAAGGATAAACTAACATAAACGGCGGCCTAAACATAATGTTATTGATCACTTTAAATAGGGAAAATCTTCTTCTGTTATAATATAAAGGATTTTATAACTCAAAAGTAATACATACAAGTAACAAGTAAACTTATATATACTTATATTTTTAAGGTTTTTAAAAATACTTGAATAAAATTCTAAAACTACCTTAAAATTGTGGACATATTTTATATTTTATTTTAGAGGATTTAATACCGGGAGTCCACAAAGGAAATTCTTACTTTTAAAGCAAAATATTTGGTTCGTAAATAATGAAATATTTTACCTTCAGTTCACGTGATTCAAACATTCCAAGATTTTACAAAGGCATTAGGTTTTACAATAATAGTTTAAGTCTAAACATTTAACATAACAAATAAAACTAAAAGGAACTTTAAAACAAGAAATAAATGCAAACAGCCTTGCAAATGCACACATCCAACCATGCGCAAAAGTTTCACCTTAAGATCCGTGGCATAACCAAAACAGAATTTTCGTTCCTATGAGCATGCAGTTGGATATACTTATAGATGAGAGCTTTGGAGGGAGAGAGAGTGAGAGAGAGAGAGAGAGAGAGAGAGAGAGAGAGAGAGAGAGAGAGAGAGAGAGAGAGAGAGAGAGAGCGAGAGAACTCACACCTGTACTTATAATTTATTCTGCTAGGCTAAGAGGAAACAACTCTCTGCTAAAGGTGCATGATAACCCGTCATTTCTCATCGTGTATAACATGCCTTTAAATTTAGGAGTTAACCAGATTTATTTGCTTTTCATTTCTAGTCTTCATTATTGCCAATATCATCAACCTTTTTCTTTGCTTTTCCTCGCAATCTACCAATATGCAAACTTCATCTAGAATAATTTCGGTCTCGATGCACCAATATTTAGAAATGAAAAGGAGCTCCACGTTGTTGAACTGTAAGTAGATCCCAAGCTTTTTCCAATTCATCAAATTTTAGAGATTGTCTTTTGAATGCAAAGAATAACCGGGATATTAAGGACTTTCGTTGAAGTATAGTATAAAGTTGGTTTAGTATGTGAATAGGGATTGAAAATATTTATTTTTTTATTTGTGATTACTGAGCCAAACATGGGGCTACATTTAACTGTGGGTTAGGGTGCAAAAAAGGGATAAAATTCAATTTTTTCACATTGATGAAAACAGCGTCGTTTGAACCACTTAACAATATTCTGCTTCAAAACTGCGACTTGACTTTTTAGACACTTTTAACATATTTTTTTACATTCTCGTATCATACCGTGCCCTTGACCCTGCTTGTTTTTTCGTGGCGTTCTTGTATCGTACCATCAAATCTATCTAGATATTTATTAAACATTTTTAAGGTAATTATGTCCTCGTCAAAGGGCTACTTTACCAAAGATAGCTGTTATCTCTATTATTTATTTTACAATTTTGGCTCCATTACCCCTGTATTATCATTGAAAGACATCTATATTTATTTAATAGTTAAGGGTTTTTTGTGTAGAGCACTCCTACTACAATTCTCAACCCTTTTTCAAGTTTTTGGGTTCTTTGAATAATGCTTGGTCAGTAATTGTTTCCGCCAAAAATTGATGAGAATTGGACGTAAAATAAAAGCACCATCCACAAATTAAATTTTAAATTTTCCCATTAAAATAACATTGAGATTGGTTTGAGAATTCTAAACATATAACGTACAGGTGTAGTTTTTGGTGATAACTGATATTCACAATGTTGGATTGGTCTGATGTAATTGATTCAAAACTAAATGTAACTTTTATATTGTATCAAAATATATTGCTCGATGTTGAGCAGAATGTGCACTAGTTAATAGTAAATGTCTAAGCCGTTGTATAGAGGGTGAGTTTGTAATGCCCCCCCTCCCAATTTTTCTGCACTTCTTAGAATATTGACTCCCAACCACCATCAAACATCATTGAGTAGTTTATACTTTTTATTTGGCTCACTTTTTATGCCGCCATATTGAATCCACCATATTAGAATGAACTTTTTATGTAAAGGAAGGGTTGTCGCTCATCATTTCAAAGTGAGCTTTGTTGCTTAAAACAAAACACTGCAATCCGTTTTTTAATATTTGTTATTGTTCTCGAGATATAACTAGTTTCGTAATACTAAATTTTCAAAATAAAAATTCAAAAATCTCTGGTTCCATTTAATAAAAAAATTTATGTCAACTTTTTATCACCAGATATTCTATTATAAAAAAAAACTAATTCATATTAATGGGACTTAAATTTTTGAAGTCCACATCTGCTGAGAGTAGTGTGTTTTGGCCACTTTTAAAACCGGCCACGTGCCCACCGAGCCACGTGACGCGGCAGCTGGCGCCAGCTGCCATGTCACATAGCTTCCGGTGGGGGTTAGAGGGTATATATGAGATGCTGTAGTTATATGTTATGCCATATAGGTTGGGGTGGAGATGGCGATAGTGTTGGCGTTAGGGTGAAGTAAATTTGCGCATAAATTAAAAGTTAGTTCAAAATTGAAATTCGTCGATGTTAAAGAAACTCTAACAGTTGAACAAAAATTAAGAGTTAGTTGAAAATTGGAATTCAAACTTATAACTGGGATGTGGAAAATATGTCAAGGTCATCCAGAGTAAGTTTTTAAAAATTCTATCCAACTATCACCAGAAATAGTTTTAAGTTGAAGTAGTTGGTGATAGCGGGATAATTGATTCGTGCCATGGGAGAGGTGTTTATCGTTTGAAAGTTGGCGATCGAATGAGAAGCGCCGCCTAGGGAGAGGGCTTATAAAATGGCAACCTTCCCCTACCACCCCTTCTCCCACTCCTTTAGACCAATAACCGGTCGCCGACTCTATGTGTTGAAACTGAACCAGACATGGCGGCCGCCATGGATAATTCTAACCTCAAACCTTAGCTTAGCTGAAGAGAATAGAGGATAATGAAGTAGGAATTGCGGTGAGCGCATTTATATAAGGAATGGTGGGAGTAAAATAGGAAAACCTGTTGAACACAGTCGATAGGAGTAATAAGTTCAAAGTTGTGGAAGCATAACATAGAACGTAAAATGTCGTGAATAACACTATCATCAACGTTAACCTGCGAAGTTGTAGAGGAATATAACGGGTTAAAACTGTATTTCTTCCTAACTCTATTTAAATTAGTTCTACACTTTGAAATTGAAGATTTAGAAGTACTTCGTAATATATGTTGTGTTCGCAAAAGTTTTAACCTTAAACATTGTGCAACCATTATAGCTAATGTGTTACATTCAGAAGTTAAAAGAAGACTGAGGTATAAAATGAAGTGTAAAGGATATTGAAACAGAACACTATAGTAGTAATATTTGAGGTTAGAATTAACTAGACTCATTTAATGAAGTGGCTAGGAAGCCACATGCTGATGAATGCTAAATTGCATGTTAGAAGTAATGAAGTAGTCATAAAATAAAAACTAATGAGAGGTGATCACTGCGAGGATGCAAGGTAATGAATGTTTGTGACGCGATAAACTATCCGCTTTTATAGAGGCAGTAATAACCCTAGCCAAATGTCGGCAGATGCCGACCAACTACCTGGTTTTATAGCGCCAATTACTCCGGGCAGCTGGCGGACAGATGGCAAGAGAAGTAGGGGGCTTTGGGGCAATGACCGGAAAGGTCAATGACCCCCCCCCCCGAAAAAATGGAGCACCCCCCCCCCCGAAAAAATGGAGCACCCCCCCCCTTCCCCTACCACCCCTTCCCCCACTCCTTCCCCCACTCCTTGAGGCCAATGACCGGTCACCTGGTCATCGTTGGTCGCCGATGATAATTCTAACCTCAAACCTATGCGCATGCAACAAGTACTTTGGATCGGAAGAGTGACTATGCTATTGCGCATGCGCCTAGTCCTGTATTACTCACTTTAGCGCTACTTCGCATGGATAATTCTAACCTCAAACCTTGGTTTTGCGTCGCTGCCCATGCGCCGCTCCCCACTCCTTCGCCTTCCTTTTATACTGCTGCGAACTGGACTGGATTGAACACTGTACTGGAGTGAAACAACTTCCCCCACTACTCGAGAATCCGAGGAGCAATACGAGCCTGATCTTAGCATCAGTCGTCAACAAACTTTCATAGCGAAAGGTTGTTGGCGACTCAGCAAGAGGTTTCAAATATATAGTAGGCCTATATATATTTGAACTTCTTCTACTACGTTGCGTTTTTTTAATGCAATGTGGTATGTGTGTGTGTGTTTAGTTTTAAGTTGTATCTAATTTAAGAAATAATTTGCGCATTGCGATGTTAGTTATAAGTTGGGTTTAGCATTAAGGTGTATTAATTTTAAGAGGTATTTAGCATTAAGGTGTATTAATTTTAAGAATAATGATGGTATTTGGTTGTGTTGAATTATTTGGTTTTTTAATAATGATGTGTTGTTAGTTTTAAGTGTTGGTAATACTAATTAATGTTGTTTTGCCTTACAGCTAGATGTTAGGGGGTAGATTAAATGTAAATTCAGAAGTTTGGTTGAACTTCACTTAGAAGGGGTGGGACATCCGCAAAATGCGGACTAGGTTTTTGCATTTTGTTTAGGAATATGATGGGTGGGATTAGTTTGGGTGGGGTTAGAGTTGCGTTTCTGCATTAACTGTTCCAGTTTCCCTGAAATTAATGGTTACGCTTTGATGCGGACGGGAAGTTACGCTTTGATGCGGACGGCCCAGGGACCTCCCTTGCAGAACGTAACTAGTGGGTTGGGAGTGGGAACCGCTAGGCAAACAGGGTGGTGGGAACAGTATTACTGTTCCCATCACCTTGGATCATTATAAATCTTGAATGACCTTGACCCACTTTCGGAAGGGTCAATGACCCCCCCCCCCCGAAAAAATGGAGCCCCCCCCCACTCCTTCCCCCACTCCTTCCCCCACCTCCCGGGCCAATGACCGGTCATGACCGGCTGCTAACCCCTCTCATTTGCATACCGTTATAAAAGCCGAGCCAGCCGCGGCCAGTGTTTCATTCTGATTCCAGACGTTACGCTGCGAACTTGGAGTTATAACCATGTCTTCTCTACCGACTACTATTTCTACTACTTCTACTTCGACTTCTATTTCTACTACGGCTGTTCCTGCACCTAAGAAAACTCTTCGCCTTAAAAACCTTCCTGATTGCTACAAGAACCGACTTGCATCTCAACCTTCAACTTCTGGAGATATTCTTCCGCCAACCAACACTTCTAGACTTCGTAGTATTTTTTCACCGCCTTCGCCTTCGCTTTCAAAGGACTCCGCACCACCATCAACTACTATGCCGCCACCGCAGAAGCCAGTTCACCACCATCCTAATACCCCTTCCGTTGAAACCATTGTTCATCGTCTTAGCACACCCATTATCCCACTATCACCATTGCCTCCTACCCCACCACTTAGTACACCTGAAGATCATACCTATCACAAAACTGAATCCTCTCAACCTGCTACTAAATCATCTCCTAAATCAGCTCCTAAACCAGCTCCTAAACTTACTCCTAAACCTACTCCTAAACCCGCTCCTTCAGAGCAATTTCAATTATTACAAGAACAGCGTCGTAGGGCATTTAGCCGTCCCACTACTTGCCCTGAAATGCTTACTAGGGGAATTAAGAAAGGATCACCTTGTGGGAGGAAATGTGTAAAAAACGAAAGTTTTTGCCGTGTACATGTCGTAAAACACATTTCTGAACCACAAGTGACAGAAACCCCCACTGTTGAATACCAATCCAAAATTATTGGTGTGAAAGGAAATAGGCTTAAGAGAGGTTGTGTCTATTTTTTTGAAAGTGTTATTGACAACGAACACATTTTGGCAACTTGTAACGGCGTAAGATATAATATTAAAGTGATTGAATCCTTGCGCAAAGAGAAATCCGTTTATGAGTTAGACTCTAAAGACTATCTCCTCAGACACAAACTGGATGGTATTACAAGGTGGGGGCGTAGCAAGTAAATTCACATAGCTTTTTCCAAATTATTGCTTAAAAAAATACTGGGGGAGAAACACAACGCGATATAGCGTTGTGTTTCTCCCCCATTATTTTTTAACACTCTAAGTCTCGTGACCTACTAACCTACTTCCATCCAAGTAGTAAGAAAAGTACTTCCCCCCACTCCTTTGGGTCGATGACTGGTCATGGTCAGCTCCTACCCCTCATTTGCATACTATTATAAAAGCGGAGCGAGCGTTGGTCACCCCTTCATTTTTCTTCTACACGCCGCTCTTGTCGTTTCGTCTCTGCTGTTTACAATATTTCTTGCTTCAAAATGCCTCCTCATCTGAATGAAAATTTCAATTTTTCCGAAATTTCTGATGTTTTTGAACAATCTGAAGACACTTTAAGTAACGACAGTGAAAGTGAAGATGATGAGGACGATGATGATTATACTGTTGAACTTAGTGAAGAACGTAAAGTCATAGCAATTGATCCACAATTTCCATTTGATACAATAGAAAAGTTTATGGCTGAAGCTAATAAATGGTTGGACTCAGGATGTTATGTACGAATTGACTCTTTTATATTGTATGGTGATAGTCATTCTTTCCTTGTCACACCAAGTGACAGAGACCGCATGTTGCAGTGGGCACAATCTATGATGGAGTGCTATGAACAAGGTGTGGACACTGGCGGCTATTTTCTTGCACAACTAGTGTAATAACAAAATTACCCTTCCCCCACCCTACACCCTATCCCTTTCAAATCCTATAAAGAAGGGGGAAAGGAGTGGGGATTATAAAATGGTGGGGGAATGTGTATAAATGCAGGTTGTTTGAAGAGACTTTTATTATTGTGGCTTTAGCAGAAACAGCATGGAGTTTAAATCTTCATCAAAAATAAGGAATAACATAATAAAGAGAGAAATTCGCAAGAAAGAAAAGATCGGACTTATAAAATTACAACTTATAATACCTTCTATTGAAATTGGATGAAATTGGATGTAGCAAAATGAAGACTTTGGTGAAAACTAACGAATATTTGTTACAATTGCTAAAAACAATCGAAGAGTTGAAGAGCAAGAATGGACATTCTACATAGTAAAATTTGAACATTTTAATATAAATAAGTAAACCCAAAAAAGTAGATGTAGAATAGAGAGCGAGGAATAGATCACTTTGTGGTAATGGACTAACATGCCACTTAGTGCTCTATTCCTCGTTCTCGCGTTAAATTGGATTACCTTGACCTATTTGTTCGACTGTTAGAATTTGGTTAACACTGTTGAATTTCAGTTTTGAACTAACGTTTATTTGTGTTCAACTGTTAGAGTTTTTTTTAATACTGTCGAATTTTAGTTTTGAACTAACTTTTAATTTATGCGAATTTTTAGTTCAACTTTAGTTAATTTATGCACAAATTTAGTTTAACCAAGTGTCTGTGCTGTAGCCATTTCCACCTAAAAGTAACTACAATTAGTTGGGTGGGGGAAAGTTCGTTAAAGCTTGAATATAAAGAAGTATATACTAAAACTCCAATGGGAATAAAGAACACGAATGAACAATTAGTTTGTAGAAGGTTAATATTTTTGTTCAAAATGTTTGATTTCCTTGGATAGTGAAGAAGATGAAATAGTGGTGGGGGAACCGTTATAAAAGGAGGAACATGAGAGCCCATTTCATTTCTTGGTGAAATTTTGAAGAGTAAACATCTCAACATGTATTGTTGCGATAAATGTTCGGAATCGTTTCACGATGAAATTCTATTAGACTGTCATAAAGAACTAATTCACAACAACCCAGAAGAAAAACAAGAACAAGAACAAGAACAAGAACAACAAGAACAACAAGAACAACAAGAACAACAAGAAGAACAAGATGAAATAACTGCAACATCTTCAACTACTTTACCGAATCTACAAGTATTTGCATTACCCGGTAAAGTAGTAATGCATCATAAGATTCAAAATGAAAACTTGAAGCTAGAAGAATTTATTAGAGAAGCAAAACCAATCGTAAGTAAAACTTTAAAAGAAGAATTGAAAAGATTGAACTTTCTTAAATTTGGTTTACTACTAGAAGCTATGTTTATAAATGTACAAGAAGAATTATCACCAAGAGGATTCATAACAAAAAACCAAACCATTATGGAAAGTTCAAACATTGATTCAATAGTAGAAAACTGTATAGAAGAAATATTAACAAAAATTCAGGAACACGAAGGAAAAGGATCCGGATGGAGTCTTACAAGTATTGAAGTATTAGATATAAGAGTTCATACACATGGATATGGACTAATGGGATCTAGTTACATTCCTTTGCCCAAAAGAATTAAGGATACAAGATCATGTATTAATGTGAAAAATCAAGATAATGAATGTTTTAGATATGCGATGACATCTAAGATTGTACCAAATCATTTCGATAAACCTAACCAACACTATGAAAATCAAAGACATAGGTACAATTTTCAAGGAATTACTTACCCTGTATCACTGAAAGATATATCAAAATTTGAGAAGAAAAATCCTGGTACATCTATCAATGTTTTTGCATTAGATAGTTCAAACAAAGTGTATCCTTTACGTGTTGTAAAAGAAGAGCTACCAGATCATACGGATTTACTACTACTAACGCGAGGAGATGTGTCTCACTATGTGTACATAAAGAAATTCGACTCTCTTGTTAACAAGCAGCTTTCTAAAGATCGACACAGAAAGATAATTTGCAAGAGATGTTTTAATTTTCAACGAGAAGGAAGACAAGGAAGAGAATGGTTACAAGAGCACAAAAGGCTATGTAACAATAATTATGAAGCAAAGATTAATTTACCTTCGGAAAACAGAGCATTTGTTACATTTCAAAAGGTTCATCATCAATACCGTATCCCTATAGTTGTATATGCGGACTTTGAATCAACACTAATTCCTATAGAAGATGAAAATTGTGAAGCTAGAAAAAGTGTCAAATATCAAATGCACAAACCAAATAGTTTTTGTTTAATGGTTAAATCAACATTATCAGAAGAACATTTAAACAGATATGGATTAACTTTAGAACCTCTAGTATATCGTGGTGAAAATGTAGAAAAAATATTTCTTGATCACTTATATTCAATAGCTGGAAATGCACAAAGATTATATACAAATATTGTACCTATGAAACCGATGGAGGAAGAAGAAGAAATTCAACATGAAAATGCAACTCGATGTTTCTTATGCAAAAATGATTTTACTATTGAGAATTATAAAGTTAAAGATCACGATCACCTCACAGGTTATTACAGGGGTGCTGCTTGTAATAAATGCAACTTGAGCTATCGTTTACCACTATTTATTCCTGTGGTTCTGCATAACCTCAGTGGGTACGATGCTCATTTTATAATACCTGAACTAGGAAGAGACGACGGTAAAATCAATGTGTTAGCTGAAACTTCAGAGAAGTTCATAAGTTTTTCCAAAGAAGTTGGAAACATGAAACTAAGATTCTTGGACTCCTACAGATTTATGCCGTCGAGTTTGTCCAAACTTTCAGAAAATTTAAGGAAACAAGATTTCATCGAAACAAAGAAGATTGTAAATAACGACAAACTGGATTTGGTACTTCGGAAAGGTGTGTTTCCATATGATTACATAGACAGTTTAGAAAGATTTAATGAAACATCACTTCCGGCTAAAGAAGAATTCAAAAGTAAACTTTATGACATGGACATATCTCAAGAGGACTATGATCATGCATGTAAAGTATGGAACGATTTAGGATTTAGAACATTGGGAGAATATTCAGATTTTTATGTTAAATTGGATGTAACTTTACTATGTGATATAATGGAAGAATTTAGAAATACATGTTTTGCGGCATATGGATTGGACCCTCTTCATTCGTACACTTCACCTGGATTAGCATGGCAAGCTATGTTGAAAGAAACAAATTGTAAAATACAACTTCTTACTGATATAGATATGGTTATGATGTTAGAGTCAGGAGTTCGAGG
This sequence comes from Neoaliturus tenellus, assembly GCA_030545055.2. Taxonomy (NCBI): domain Eukaryota; kingdom Metazoa; phylum Arthropoda; class Insecta; order Hemiptera; family Cicadellidae; genus Neoaliturus; species Neoaliturus tenellus. The sequence continues at coordinate 300,648,221 of CM061531.1, forward strand.
GGGATTGACGCAAAAGCGTTACACGACATTTCAAGGCGAACAACAAGTATCTGCCCGATTATGATGCATCAAAACCAACAACATTCCTGGGTTATTTTGATGCAAATAACTTATACGGATGGGCAATGTCGAATCCCCTTCCATATGATAATTTTAAATGGATAGATCCAGAATCGATTGGAAACATAATGGATATACCGAAGCATGGTGAAACTGGTTACATTTTTGATGTTAATTTTGAATATCCTGAACATCTTCATGGTCAACATTATGATTTACCACTTCTTCCGAAGACTGAAATTTCCCCTACTGGAAGATGGCCAAAATTAATGATGACTTTAACCGACAAGTCTCGATATGTTGGACACTACTGGATGATACAACAAGCTTTAGACTTAGGATTGAGAATTACAAAAATTAATCGAGTACTACAATTTTCTCAATCTTGTTGGTTAAAACCTTACATCGACAACAACACAAGAAGAAGAGCCACCGCTACATCAAGTTTTCAAAAAGATTTTTTCAAATTAATGAATAACGCAATATTTGGCAAGACTTTGGAAAACAAAAGGAAACATAAGGATATCAAATTGGTAACTGATCCAGTAAAATTACAGAAATTGGTGCAACAACCAAACTTTGGTTCATCTATAATTATTAATGAAAATCTAGTTCTTATTTCCATGAACAAGAAGTCAGTTACAATGGATCGTCCTTTGTATCTTGGAATGTCAATCTTGGATATTTCAAAAACACATATGTACGAGTTTCATTATAAGAAGATGGTTAACTATTATGGAAGAGAGAACATTGGTATTGCATATATGGACACGGATGCACTAATTTACTGGATTAAAACAAATGACATGTATGAAGATCTACGCACCTTTATATATAAAGATGATTTCGACTTTTCCGATTATCCTAAGGATCATCCAAATTACGACTATGACAGAAATAAGAAAGTATTGGGACAATTTAAAGATGAAACAAATGGTGTGCCGATGATGGAAATTGTAGCATTAATGTCCAAACTGTATTCATTTCAACTGTACATAAACGAGAGGAACGAACATCAAGTCACGAAGAAGGCCAAAGGAATAAAAACTTCTTTCCTGAAGAAGAACGTACAGTTTGAACATTATAAAAGATGTTTGTTTGAAAATGTTGAAACAACTGCAACGTTCAACACTATTAGAAGTTATAATCATCAACTTTTTAGTGTCAAACAAACAAAGTGGGCATTAAGCTACAAAGATGACAAGCGCCATATTTTAGAAGATAAAATTAATACTTTACCATTCGGCCACTACTCTCTAAACCCTATCGACCAGTAAACCTATTCTTCGTCCTCTACCTTCTTCCTTTTTCCTTTCCGTAAAGAAGAGGGGACATGGCAAGCCCAATGCCATGTTCCCTCTTTTTTACACTAATATGAAATGGCCTTGACCTATATTCAAACTATATAAATGAGAATAAACTATTCTATGGATCAGTATTTTTACATGCGGTGTACAAGCAACATCTGAAGATGGAAAGTGTGAAGGACAAGATTGTAAATGAACTACATAAACCAGCAAGAAGAAGATTTCCAAGAAGAAGTACAATCATTAAAGGAATGAATGATCTTTATCAAGCTGATCTCATTGAAATGATACCGCACAGTAAATTAAATAAAGGATTTAAATATATTTTAACAATTATAGACTGTTTTACTAAAATAGCTGACGCTTTACCAATGAAGGATAAGACTGGTAAAAGTGTTACAAAAGCTATGGAAACCACAATACAAAGAAATAAATTTAAAATTAAACATCTACAGACCGATGATGGAAAAGAATATTTTAATAAAGACTTTGGAGCTTTGATGAAGAAATATCAAATAAATCATTATTCTACAAATTCTGAAGTTAAAGCTTCAATAATTAAAAGATTCAATAGAACATTAAAAGGTGCGATGTATAAACAATTTTCAAAAAGAGGATCATACGTGTGGTATGACATATTACCACAACTTATAAAAGAGTATAACAACAAATATCATTGTACCATTGGAATGAAACCTATCCAGGTAAATAGTGCTAATGCCAAAATTGTATTACAACGCATTAAAAATAATACAACACCGAAATTGGAAAAATTGCAACCAAAGAAGTTCAAGGTCAACGATAAAGTTCGTATAAGCAAATACAAAGGTGTATTTAGTAAAAGATATCTACCAAATTGGACTAATGAAGTATTTACAATTTATAAAGTGCAACCAACTATACCTGAAACCTATTTATTAAAGGATAACAAGGGTGAATTACTTCAAGGTGGATTTTACGGACACGAATTGTTGAAATCAACAGTCGGTGATGTATATCTTGTCGAGAAGATTTTACAAAGGAAAAAGGATATGGTTAAAGTCCGGTGGTTAGGGTTTGATAAAAGTGAAGACTCTTGGATTCCTTCAAAAGACTTAGTATAGTTGTTTAATAGCTCATTGTGTGTTTAACCTTTATACAAGATGGAGATTGTACAACAAAAAGATCGATTTAATATCAATAACATTGATGAATTGACAGTTGACAATGATAAGTTAAATCATGGAAAACATGGTGAATTACTACCAAATACGATAAGATGTCTAATAACTGGTCCTTCAAATTGTGGAAAAACTAATGTTGTTTTTAACCTTATAACTAATCCTAAAGGATTGCGTTTTAACAATATATACATTTTTTCAAAATCATTGCAACAACCAAAATATCAATTATTGGATAAAGTACTTGCAAGTGTACCTGAAGTAAAATTTTACAAGTTTAATGCCAGTGAAACAATTATGCAACCAAATGAAGCAAAACCATTTTCTATTTTTATATTTGACGATGTTTCTTGTGAAAATCATGACACAATAAGGAATTATTTTGCTATGGGAAGACATCATAATATTGATAGCATTTACATTGGTCAAACATACAGTAAAATTCCAAAACAACTTATAAGAGACAATGCAAATATGTTGATCATCTTCAAGCAAGATGAAACAAATTTAAAGCATATATATAATGATCATGTAAATGCTGATATGCCATTTGAAAAATTTAAAGAGATGTGTGGCAAAGCATGGAATGAGAAATATAGCTTTCTCGTTATTATGAAGGAAGAAGATATTAAAAATGGTAGATATCGTATAGGGTTGGATAAATTTGTATTTATGCGTTGAACTACCGATGCTACATCTAGTTACACGTTGAACTTCACAGTGTAAACATGGCGAATCAAGAAAAACTATTGAAAGAAATAAAATCACTCAGTGATTCTATTAGGATGAAGAATCGTGCATTGAGGATGGGTTTAAGTGAAAGAGAAGAATTTCTAGAGACTACATTTAAACCTATTACGGAACCTTTAAAACAGATATCAGAAACTATTGGTAAACCTCGTTATGAAGGAGATGTTTTACTACCAGTTTCTAAACAAGAAGTACAAGCATTAAAAAAAGAAGAAGATGATGATTCATATACAAGTGCTAGTGAGCAAGAAGAAACAAAAGAAGAAGAAGAACCAATTGTTGAAAAGGAAGAAGAACAGCCAATACCTGAAGCTGAACAATCTATTCCAAATTTAACTCAATTGAGTAGCGATATATTACAACATGGACCTCTTGGAAGAAAATATATAATGAAAATGCTACATGACATGAAATCAAACCCGAATTTGAGTAGATCACACGTATATGGAGCAAGAATTGATGGGAATGAATTGAAGATTGGCAATTCAAAGCTTGAAATAACACAAGACGATTACATCATTATTGGTGAGCATAGATATAAAGGAACAAAAGGATTATATGAATTAATTTTTAAAAACATACCACTAAGATATTCATCCAAAGATTTAAGTGTTTTTAAGGAGATTCTACAAAATACTAACGCTCATAAAAGAAACTACTTAAAGGATGGAATGATTAATCGTTCACGTGCAACAAAATATAACATCGTTATAAAAAAGTTGTTTCCTCCACGAAAATTGCCAACATTACGTACTGCACCAGCGGTGAGACAACCACTGAAAAGAAAATCTTTATCACTTATTGATTTATCACTTCTTGAACAACATGGTAAAAAGAGTAAAGGAGATACTTCAACATCTGGTAAAGGATTGATGAAAAATCTATACAATACAAATGTAATTTACTACAATGACATTAATAAATTGGTTGATAGAATGAGACTATTGCATGAAGCCATGGAAGCTGGTCATACAGATTTAAATAATGAATGGGTAGCTCTGATTGACGAACTCAGGAATCGCGGCATAATTGTATAATTGTCCGCGGATATATAAGAGTTGCAGGTGTATAATGTGTCAGTTCTAACATGAGCGTTGACAAGTTCGGACGCTACTCCGCGTTAGGAGTGCAAGTTGGAGAAAACAGAAAAAGAAGTGGATTACCGCAAACACCCGAAGGTGACTATAACATAAATAATAAACGTTTAAAGTTTGTTAAAGATCCAGAAGAAGATGGAGATGCAACAAATTTAAAAACAGTAAAGGAGGAAACATCTACAAGTTTAAAACTCGACAACAACCAACTGTATGATGCAAAATCTCACAGGGTTATTAACGTTGCAAAACCAGTCAACAATGGAGATGTTGTTAATAAAGGCTATTTTCTATCTGCGATGGAATATGCTTTACTGTTGGAAAAGACTAAAAGTGGAAAAAAGTACAATGCTTTAAATTATAAAATAACTAATGTGGCAGATCCAACCGAGGATACAGATACAATTAATAAGCGTTATTTGCACTCTGTAATACCAGAAAAGAAAAAAGATGGATTTTCCTTCTATAAATATACTATAAACGATATTGGATATCCTAAAGAAGAAAGTGATGGTGTTAATATAAAATACATTAAAGATAATTGTATTTTATATAATAGTGCTGTTATTGATTGTCATGGAAAAGTGTTGTCCAATCTGGAAGATGGTTCAACTCCATCTGATGCTGCTACCGTGAGACAAATGAATGAAAGCTTGAAAAAAGGAACATCCGCTTTTGTTAAACAGAATCAGGTGGTGTCAAAGAACGGTGATGAGTTTATGCAAGGAAGTGAAAAGTTTACCTTACTACAACTAAAAAATGACAAGTGGGATGGAAAAAATAAAAGATTGTCAAATATAAGTTTAGGCACGGAAGAACATGATGCTGTTATTTTAACACAAGTACCACAACTATCAGCTACTGGTGTTAATTTTATATGTAAAGGTAGACGATTAATCCAAGTTAAATCTGGTAAAGATGATCAGGATTGTGTTGTTGTAAAACAAACTATAGTTTTAGATAAAATAAATAACGTATATGATGGAAAAAATAGAAGAATATCTAACATATCAGCAGGAATAGCTCCGAATGATGTTGCTACTATTAATCAAGTTATAGCAACCTCTACAAACGATCCATCTGCGTATACATGTAATGGTAAACGTATCACATATCTTGATAATCCTACACGTAACAAAGATGCTACTAATGTAGAGTATGTAATGAATCTTGTAGGTAATGTAGTTATTGATATGCATAATCATTTAATTAAAACATCGATGAAACACAATAAAATCGAAGATTGTCAGAGAAACCAATGGATTAAAGATGAAATCATTGATAGATACTAGTAAAACTTATGAATACTTAAGTATGGAATATACAAAAAAGGATTCATTATCATAAAGTATTTCATAGAGTGAAGACGTTAGTTACATAAAACAGCATAATGAAGACCGTATCGCTCAGTCGTCATCAAGACAGCAGCAAGAGAGGACGTGGTTTAACATCAGCTGCATTATCCCTGCTCAGACGGATTCCAATTGGTGCTGTTGTGAATCGAGCGATAGACGCTTTACCATACGAATTACATCTGCCCGGAGGTTATCAATATTGTGGACCTGGAACTAAGTTGGCAAAACGTTTAGCAAGAGGAGATCCTGGAATTAATAAATTAGATCAAGCTTGCAAAGAACACGATATAGCATATTCAAAGTATAAAGATTCAACAAATAGATCAATAGCAGATAAAATTCTAGCGGAAAAAGCTTGGCAAAGAGTAAAGTCAAGTGACGCAAGTATTGCAGAAAAAGCATCGGCTTGGGCAGTAACTACAGCCATGAAGACGAAAGCAAAGTTAGGTGGTGGAAAACGTCGCAGAGGAAGACCTGCAAAGAGAGGCACTCCCAAAAGAGGTGGAAACATTAAAAAAGGACGTCGTAGAACTCATAAAGCAAGTGTAAAGAAGACTTATGTTTGGCAAATGGTAAAAAACGGAGCAGGTTTATACCTAAGACCATACCGTGTGTACTAAATAAGAAGAATCAATTGATAATTCCAAATAAAGCCTTAACAAATCATCAGTTAAATGATTATGTAAAATGTTTGAAAATACCATTCTTTCGAGGAGTTTTTATGAAAGATGCATTACCAACTAAAATATGGAAAAATGAAACTGGGATAGTAAATTTGGATTCCACCTATGGTCCAGGTACTCATTGGGTATGCTATAAAAAGCTCGGACAAACCGTTTACTTCTTTGACAGTTTTGGCAATCTACCACCGCCAAAAGAACTTCAACATTATTTTCGAAACTCAAAAAACATTTTTTACAATTACAAAAGAGAACAACCTAACAATACTGAAATATGTGGGCATTTATGTTTGGAGTTTCTAGCGAAAAGTGTCAGTCAGCTTTAAGATGTCATCGTATACAGTGTCATTGAGTGGAAATTCATCCACATTGAAAAGTACGCTGTTCCCAGCATTGCGTCTATCCAAGGAACGATTATGGGAAGCGGCATTACTTGATTTGACTACCTACAACTCAATTCCCAATGTTACGGAAGGGAAGAACAATTTACTACATTATTATGAAACTAAGGATGCTGCAGGAAAATACTCAGAATTGAAAATAATTACATTTCCTACTGGAGCTTATGAAATTGATGATATAAACCAATTATTACAGAAACAACTCGGAGAAGACAATATCACCGTTAAAGGAAACAATAATACTTTAAAAGCAGAAATAACTTCAAAATATTATATTGATGTCAGCTTGGAACAGTCGATTGGCAGTTTACTTGGATTTACAGATACAAAAAAGAAAATCTTAACTCCTGGAACTACTCATTCAGGTGATTCAACTGTAACAATATTGAAAGTAAATAGTATTGATGTCACGTGCAACATTATACACGGATCGTATAGAGATGGAGTTAATCAACATATTTTACATACATTTTATCCAACAGTAGCTCCCGGTTTTAAAATTGTTGAGAAGCCACAAAACTTGATATACCTACCGTTAAACACCAGTTTCATTTCAGACATCGTACTGAACATATTGGATCAAGACGGTCATAGTGTTGACTTTAGAGGAGAAACAATTACTATACGGATACACATTAGAGCAGCAACATAAAAGTCAACATGGGATTATCATTTAAACCGCAACGGAAGAGTCGGGAGCTCAGTAGCTCCTCAACATTGGAAGAGTTAACATCGGACAACATTCGTTTTCTACAGAAGATTGGATTGAAACTTAACAGCGATGGATATCCTGGATATATCTCAAGGACCAACGTTCGATGAAACACTATGGGAGAAGGAATATCACACGCACAACCCTTACACTTCATCAAAATTAAACAATAACGATGAAATAAGGATCCCCATTCAACAACAAGATATTTATACTTTACCGTGTGAAAGTTACTTGTACATCGAAGGACGGGTATTAAAATTGGATGGAAAAACTGCTTCAACAGTTCCTTTTATAAATAACCCGATGGCATATCTTTTTGATGAAATAAGATATGAAATATCAGGGGTGACAGTTGATTCAACAAAAAAGGTTGGTTTAACAACGACATTGAAAGGATTAACATCATTAACACCGCATGAGAAGAATTCAATAGTCACCGCCGGATGGGTTGCCCCCGATAAAGACACTATAACACCAGCTTCCAACGGTCACTTTGATTTTCATGTACCTTTACGATTGCTTTTGGGATTCGCTGAAGATTACAAACGGGTAATAATAAATGTCAAACAAGAATTAGTATTACTCAGATCTTCAACTAATAAGGACTTGATACTTGCAGACCCTGCAACTACGGAAGATAAACTGGAATGGCAACTACAGTTGGATAAAGTTGTTTGGAGAGTACCTCATGTAAGATTGGCTGATGAACATAGAATCCTATTATTGAGAAAGTTGAAATCTGACCGTGATATTGTGATGCCATTCCGAAGTTGGGAATTTCATGAATACCCTACACTACCTCAGACAGAACGACAAACATGGACCGTTAAGACATCAACTTACTTGGAACGAGCAAGGTACATAGTACTCGGTTTTCAAACTAAGCGAAAAGATGTTATCACTGCAAATGCTGGTCAATTTGATCACTGTAAAATAAAGAATTGTAAAGTTTTCCTAAACTCTCAATTCTTTCCCTATGACAATTTGAATGTCATGTTCAGCAAAAAACGTTTTTCCATTTTATACGATATGTATGCAAGATTTCAATCGTCATATTATGGAAAAACTAATACACCACTATTATCACCTGACCAGTATTATTCCAAGGCTCCAATAATTGTAATCGATTGTTCAAAACAAAATGAATCGGTAAAATCATCAAGTGTGGATATAAAAATTGAAATGGAATTTGAAGAGCCAGTAGCGGATGGAACTTCGGCATACTGTCTAATTCTACATGATAAAATAGTTACTTACACACCGCTGACCGGAATTGTGAAGAATGTACTTTAAGGCTAATGCCACACTAGGCTGTTTTTGTCGCGCGATAATAATCGCGACGGGAATAGTCACTGAGGGGTGCCACACTGACGCGACAATAATCGCGGTATCGCGACGGTTTTTTGTAGCACAAAAATTGACCCGGGGTGCCACACTGGCGGTAAAAATCGTCGGCTTTGGCAGTTGTCTTGCAACGACTATACATACGAGACGCACCATGCAAGATGAGTTGTCACTCAAAATTTCAAAGTTTAGGAGCAATAGCATTGTACGTTATTCGTTGCCGCAGAAGACGTAACCGGCAACGAAAATGGTGGGTTCATCAAATTATTATAAGTCGTCCATGTGAAGGAAAGTTTGTTTTGCTACACCGTAATCTTTATAATCTTGAGTTTTGGTGTTATAGAGGCAGGGATACTTCTCTACCTCTATTATCCAAATGATCCATTTGGAATAAGCCACTATCTTCAGTCATGACGAAACACTCGACAATCAAGTACGATGAAGCGTGGCTGCTGCGCGACTGACGGGAAAAACAGCCGAGTGTGGCAGGGTTGCCGGCGACAATTCCCGCCGAAGAAATAGGCCCAGTCCCATTCCACCGCGACTGTCGCGGGCGGCAACTTCACTGAGCGACAATTCCCGACCGGTGTGGCACCCTCCATTTGATCCCTTGAGTTCTATTTCGGGCGCGACAAAAACCGCCCAACTTCAGCGACAAAAACAGCCTAGTGTGGCATTAGCCTAAGAAGAATTGTACAACGACTGCAAATTTTTGAGGTTAGAATTATCTGCTTCAATTTTTGAGGTTAGAATTTCATTTGTGAAAGACAAGTTAAAATCAAACAATTATGTAAGTGTATAAATTTCAAGGATTTTACAAAAAATATAAAAGCGAGAAAATAATTAGTGGAAACTTCATTCTATCTTCAACCGTCGTATGGGAAACATCATTCGCAAGATGAATTCTACTAACGGAGAAGAAAATACACCTCTAATGGATGATAATAGTTCAGATATAGAAAAACAAGTTGAACGAGAAATGGACGAGTTCCTAAAGTTTAACAAACATAAGAAGAGAGAAGCAGAAGAAGCTGAAAAAGAAGTAAAAAGGAAGAAGGTTGAAGTTAACATTACAACCAATATTTTAACAGAAGTATTTCTTCGGATTATCTACCCAATTTCTTCATGCATGACAAAAAGTATATCAGTTGGAATTTTAAAATCAATGGATTATTCACCAATTGTTATTTTAAATCATGGAAACAAAATGGTTACTTTCAGTGAAACTACTTGGGAATCTCTCATGAAACATTTACATCTTTTGGAGTGCTATTTAAGTAACAACACATTTGGAAGAAGAACAAGATTAAGTTTATTGGAATCAAATATTGAAGTTGATATAGTAAAACATCGTGGAGGACAAATTGTTCGCTTCAGAGATTTAACTACCCACAATGTTAAATTATATTTTACTAAAGAAGAATTTTACACTTTAAGTTGTACTACCGTTCCCGTCACCAGATATTTGAAACAACTAATATTTTCAAGTGCAATAATTAAAGACTATCTAATCGATACATTGGACAAACAACCTTTTGTTCCAATTTTATACGGTCCCGTGGATACTTCAATCTTTAATAGAATACCTCAAGAAGTTGAAATGTGGAGACAATTAAACAACTATCACACCAATTTTAATATCGATGAAGTGGCACAAGAAGTGAAAGAAGAAGAACAATCCTGTCTGTTATAAACGTCGGCTCATTCAATTTTTAAGTCAGTTGTTAATAATACTTCATCATGAATAAACGGGTTTCGTTTTCTAATGCACCACACTTAAGACCTATTAGCTTGATCTCAATATTTTCTAAGATAATAGAGAAAATAATGAAAATTAGACTAATTAAGTATCTTCAGAACATTAAATTTTTGAGTGAAAACCAATTTGGTTTTACAAAAGGAAAATGCACAGAGGACGCCCTACTAAAAGTGTCAGATTTCATTTATACCAATTTCAATGAAAATAAAAAAGTAACCGGCCTTTTTATAGACTTCAGGAAGGCATTCGACTCAGTTAATCACGATATTTTATTGAAGAAGTTGGAAGTTATTGGGATAAGGGGCGTTGCGCAGGATTGGTTTCGCAGCTACCTGACGGGCCGCAGGCAGCGCGTCAGGGTGGCCGGGTGCCTCAGTGAGGCGCTGCCTGTGACCCGGGGGGTGCCCCAAGGAGCAGTCCTCTCTGCAAATTTATTTTTGATTTTTATTAATGACCTTTTGACAAAAAATTTTCATGGATCTGTAAACGCTTTCGCAGATGATGTTGCAGTCTTTTATTCAAATGAAAATATTCAAAACCTATGGGAAAATATAAACTTAGACTTAAAAATTTTGAGTAAATGGTGCTATTTAAATGACATGGAAATAAATGTAAGTAAAACCAATTTCGTTAATTTTGATTTAAAAGGATTTAAGTATCAACAACCTATAATTTTTCACAATAAAGATTGTACAAATACAAACTGTGATTGTCAACAAATAGAAAAAGCAGCCCATTTTAAATATTTAGGTGTAATTTTAGACGAAAAACTCAGTTGGGAAAAACACATACAAGAAGTAAATAATAAAATCAAATGTAGTATTAGAAAGTTTTATTTTTTAAAGAATATTTGTGATGTCCCGCTATTAAGAAGTCTTTATTTCGCTTTAATTCACTCTAGAATCCAATATGGACTTACTGCATGGGGAGGTACTTTTAAATATTTAATTGAAAAAATAAGAATAACTCAGAATCACTTTATTCGAATTATAATGAGCAAAAACATTAGAGAAAGTTCTTTTCCATTATTTGTTGATTTAAAAGTAATGCCAATCCAACATAATTACATTTTTAAAGTTTTAAAAGTATTTTACATCAGAAGTGGAAACCAAGGGACAAATGAATTGTATTACTCTACTAGAAACGTAAAAAGTAATGTTTTTAGATGTCCAAAAGTAAAAAAATCCGTTTTTAAAAACTCATTTGTATATTGTGGACCGAAATACTTCAATCAGTTACCTTACGAGATAAGATCAGCTAGTAATATCAAAGAATTCACCTTTAAATTAAATAAATGGCTATTTAATCAAGAAGATGTAAACTTTTTAAATATAATACATGTATAGATCACACTAAATTTATATGTAATTTTATTGTAATGTATTCACAATAAAAATATATGTAATTTATTTCTAATTTTTTATGTAATAAAGTAAAAATACATTTTAAGTTTTACTGTTCAGAATTAAATGTAACTAGTGTCAAGTAGTGTGTGTGTGCAGACGCTGTGGAGAACTGCTCTGTTATCAAGTGATCGTTATCGTGCAGCTGAACTCACTTATCCGTGTTATCAACTGTGGACTAAAATTGATTAATTTCTGTAGGCCATTTACTGGAAACCGGCCTACAAAAATTCCTAAGAAATGAAATTGTATTGTTTTGTATTTTTAAATGAAGGAATAAATCATTATTTCATTATTTCATATTTCATTATTTCATTATTTCATTATTTCATTAATGGAAGTTAAAAGAGGTATAATTGAATTTCAAGCTTTCCGAGGAAATGATGGTAATTTTATTATTAAAGAATTAGTAATCTTGGACATGAACACATCAGTAGTTTATCATTATTTGTTCAAACCTCCAGTACCATTTAATAGACTAACAACTAAAGCGAAAGTTACAAACAAATGGTTGAACAAACATTTTCACAACTTAAGATGGGATGAAGGTTTCATTAATTATAACATGATGCCGCACATTATGAATCATTATTGCAAAGAGTTTAAAATTATCTACACAAGAGGATTGGAAAAAGCAAATTGGATACAATCATTTACAAGCAACGAAGTGATTAATGCAATAATTGATAAAGATTTACAATGCTACTTCAACGAACTTTGTATTTCATCAAAAAGTTTTAAACATCGAAGGTCGCAGTGCGCTTTAAAGAATGCCTACCGCTTGAATAGTTTCCTTCAAAAAAGTGGTGGGGGTAGTGTCGATTATAAAAGTGAGAGCGCTACCATGACGCAGCATGAGTATTACTCGAACCTCCGAAGAGACAACATCTCCAACGGACATTCTTATTTACAAGAAAATTAACAATAACATCAAGATGGCATCGCAGAACTTACTTCAAAATTTGGTCGATCAGTTCAACGCTCATTCTAAATCATCAATTCTACCTACGAAGAAATGTTCTGAACTAAAAGAAGAAAAACATTACATCATTCATACAATCAAGAAAATGGAAACTTCAGTAGGTGATGCTATTAATTGCACATTGAGCGAGGCACCGTATACAGTTGGTGACGAACCGAAGTTTCAAATCTTCCTACCTACACGTTTTGTACAACTTCTTCAAAATGAAGATCTTCGTGTAGTTCAACCCGGCGCACTCTATTTGGTTTCGCACGGACCAAGTGGAAATAACTCTACTGAACTTACAATTCATGTAACACCTACTATTGATTAGTTTGTACATAACATTGTAAATATTTGTTTGTAATTGTTTCTCAATAAATATGATATAAAACAAAAAAAATAAAAAGCAAAATATTGTAATGTCTTTGTACATTACAATATGTTGCTTTTTTAAAAATTCCACGGAATGACCTTGACCCAATTTTTGTGTGATGATAAAAGCAGAAATCTACTTGTGAAGTTCATCAGTCTACGTCTACCTTTCGTACCGTACACATCTCGCTCACTCTATTGCTTAATATAAAAAACTAAATATGTCTCTCAAAGTCAAGTGTGCATCTTACGATACCAACACCATTACAACTTTTGAACAACTCGAAGATTTAACCAACGAAATGCGAGTTTTACTTACCGGTGGTTATCACTTAACTGTTGATGTTAGTGCTACTAATACAAGGATGTTCACTAAAACAAAATATTGCGATGATGAAATATTTATTTCTACACAACCTACAACTTCTTCATCGCCTACTGGTCAACATAACATCAAGTTCCAAAAATATTACCAATGTTGAATAACTTTTGACAAACAAAACTACAACTAAAGAATCACGTGTTAAATGTGAGTTAATAAAAAGGATGTGATACTTGAATAAATAATCATTTGCTTCTCAGCTCTCACCACGACAAGACCTATTTAAGAAAATGTTGTACAGAATGATGATTCAACTTGATGGAAAAATCTATGGAAAAGATTACAACACTGTTGAACAAATGACTAAAGATATAGATGTATTAGCTAAAGAAGGATACCAAGCTAAATTAATTTTGAAATTTCCTGAAGTACATCCGCTATCAATAGAAGAACTAGTTGCTATGGCTAAAGCTGAGAAGGATAAAAAGTCTGAAGAAAACAAAGAGAAACAAACTTCTTAAGTATCAACATTCCTTACATTAGTAAGGTATAATTTTTTAAAACTCCGTTTGGATGACCTTGAAATTACCCCCACCACTTTTCATAGTACATAAAACTCGCTATTCAACACTATACACTCTTATTCTTTCATTGGACTCCGCAGCATCAACATGGAAGAGCAAAAATACAAGTACAAACCTCGTTACTGTTGTGAACAACAGTGTACAGATTTAGGACCAATGATGGTGGATGGGTTAGCTTGTACTAAATGTGAATTCTTCGGATCTTGTTATTGCAAATGCAAAACAAAACAACTACCACCACCGGAATTGCGAACTTTCAAATTTTACAAATCAAGATATTTTCATACATGTTGTCCTCAAAGATGTTTCAAATTTCACCCTCTAGATCTTGCTCATTGTCAACGCACCAATTCTCATCAAGATGATTTTTGTACACACATGATAAAAAGATGTAAATACAGATCAGATTGGTATTCCGATCCTGTAGAACCATCAAATGTGTAATTTCAGTTTTCCATTCTTTTTTAAAACTTCAATTGGATGACCTTGAGATTTCCCCCACTACCGGTTGTAATTTTTATATAATATTAAATTCAACTTTAAATCATTCCACTTTCAACACTCTAACTAACAACATGGAAAACAAATTTATCAAGTTTGAACATATAATAACTGACAGGGAGGAGATGGAAGAATTGTTTCAAAACTTACTTTCTATCATTGACGAATATCCTATAAGATGGTTCAGAATTGTAGTTCAATATTTAAATCCTGGTGGATTGTTTTCTTCATCAAGTGAAGAAGATGAAACAACTACTTCGGTTCAAATAATTGAATTAAAAGACGAAGAAGAAGAACTAAACATTTTATTCAATCATAAGCTCAAGGTTCCCCATATAAAAGCCCCCTCCCTAGACAGCCCCCCTCCCTAGACGCCTGCTCAAGGTTACCATTATATAAGCCCCCTCCCTATGCGCCGATCCTCATTCCATCACCGACTCTCCTACAATGAACAACTCTCCATTGGCCCGAATGAATTCTAGTTTTGAAATAAACTCTAAAGAAGAGTTACAAGACATTTTTAATATTTTACAAGAACTTGTAGATAATTTTACAACCATCAAAATGAATTTGGAAATAACATACGATTGTCCTATTTGTGATAAGGTTGAAAGTTTAGACGAAGACAGTTTACTAAATCTAACTCCTGCACCATCTGACACTACTGATGGTAATAATGAAGAGCAACGTCTTTCCCCCACCACTTCTTTGTAATTCATCCTTTCCCCCCACCACTTCTTTATTTAACTAACATTTTTCCCTTTTACTTCTCATTCCGTCTTCGACTTCTGAACTATCAACATCACTTGTCTTAAAATTTCAAACACTAACACAATCATGATGGATATGATGGATGAAGTTCCCTTCATAACTAGAATAGAAGAGGATAAATTGAAATTAGAAATTAAACGATTGGAAATGGAACAGGAAAACCAACTCGAAATGTTACATTTGTTCAAGCTTTTCAAATACATCATCTGGGGACTCTGCATTTACCTTCTCATCGTCGTCGGTGTTTGCATTTACAACTCTGTAATTCATCACAAAAGTTCAACTTGTTTAAACTCTGCTGTTGCACATTAATTCTATGTTCACTAATAAAATTCAAAAGTTACTTCAACCTATCCTACTATCACCAACTAGTTCAACTTAGAACTATTTCTGGTGGTAGTTGGGTAGGCTTTTTTAAAACTTACTCTGGATGACCTTGATATACTTTCCAGATCCCATTTATAAATTTGAATTTCAGTTTTAAACTAACTTTTAATTTTGTTCAACTATTAAGAGTTTTGTTAACACCGTCAAATTTCAGTTTTCAACTAACTTTTAATTTATGTGCACTTTTAGTTCAACCCTAGTTACTTTATTCGCAAATTCAGTTCAACCGACCACCAACGCTATCGCCATCTCCACCCCAATATTTCAACATCTCTGCCCCCAACACTTGCCCGAACATCTGCCCGTAGGGGCAACTGCCCGGACATCTGTTCGGTTTTAAAAATATAAAAGAAAGGTAAAGGAGTGGGGGTGGCGCATGCTCACCAATGCAAAACTAAGCTTTGAGGTTAGAATTATCCATGGCGGCCGCCATGTCTGGTTCAGTTTCAACACATAGAGTCGGCGACCGGTTATTGGTCTAAAGGAGTGGGAGAAGGGGTGGTAGGGGAAGGTTGCCATTTTATAAGCCCTCTCCCTAGGCGGCGCTTCTCATTCGATCGCCAACTTTCAAACGATAAACACCTCTCCCATGGCACGAATCAATTATCCCGCTATCACCAACTACTTCAACTTAAAACTATTTCTGGTGATAGTTGGATAGAATTTTTAAAAACTTACTCTGGATGACCTTGACATATTTTCCACATCCCAGTTATAAGTTTGAATTTCAATTTTCAACTAACTCTTAATTTTTGTTCAACTGTTAGAGTTTCTTTAACACCGACGAATTTCAATTTTGAACTAACTTTTAATTTATGCGCAAATTTACTTCACCCTAACGCCAACACTATCGCCATCTCCACCCCAACCTATATGGCATAACATATAACTACAGCATCTCATATATACCCTCTAACCCCCACCGGAAGCTATGTGACATGGCAGCTGGCGCCAGCTGCCGCGTCACGTGGCTCGGTGGGCACGTGGCCGGTTTTAAAAGTGGCCAAAACACACTACTGCTGAGACTTCATTTCCTTGTCTGAGGATGCGAGGAATACAGCTATAGTACCCATAGGTAGTTGATAGAAGAAGTTTTCCGAACAGGTTGGTGGATCTTGTTCGCCTTGGAACCTTGAAGTCTACGAGTGCCAATAGTTCAGGGCAGTCGATCCGATTGTTGATGATCTTGTGAAGAAAGATTAGGTCGTTTAAGGTTCGCCTCAGCTGAAGTGGTTGAAGACCAAGGAGCGCCTGGAGTTCTGCAACTGGGACTTCTCTGTATCTGTACCCAATTCGTACTCCAATCAGTCTTGTGAGTCGTGTTTGCAAATTTTCAATGGAGTTTATATGGCCTAATTGGTAAGGTGTCCATACCACAGAGGCATACTCAAGGATAGGGCGTACTAGAGTTTTAAATAGGAAAGCCAATGTTGAAGGTGATTTAAAACCTCTTGAGACCCTCATGATGTAGCCCAGGACAGAATTAACTATGGAGGTTATGTTGGAGATGTGATCCAAGGGACTTAGATTAGAGGACATGATAACTCCAAGGTCCTTGAATTTGGAGACTCTCGCCAGGACAGTTCCTTCAAGAGTGTAATTATAGTTGGTGGTGTTTTGAAGACGACTGTCGGACAAAACGGCACTCTTCTTGACATTTAAGGTCATGGAATTTCTTTTGCACCAATCTTTGAATTATACATTTTTACGTGTTAAATACCACACTCCTTGATTTGATTTCATCAGGAATTGATTTAAAGAAATTTATTTTTGATTCGTCCGCAAAAAAAATAAATTAACATAATAAATTAGGAAAAAAAGATTCCTAAGGTAAAGAAAGGTAAAAAATTATACCTTTTTTTAAATTAAGGTATCATTTTTATAAGTTACAATTGAAAGAATAAAACGAAAATCAGCATTTTGAAAGTGTTGAAAATTATTTAGTCATTCCTTTAAGATTAATGTCAATAGTAAAAATACTTCTTCTTAAAGAAAAATAAATACATAAATAAAATGGTCATTCAAAGTTTTGTAACATGCTATAAAATAATTAGTATTATCATATGTATTATTTGATAACAAATTTACAATAAAGTTAAATTGTAAAGTTTAGCTAAAGCTAAGGCGCCATGATCGTTGTCTGGTGATTCTGGAAAGTGTCCAAGGAAGAGCTGATTTATGTCTTCCTCCCCGTTTCTTTTAAGTGTTCTTTGAGAATGTAAATGTGAATAAATGCAAATTTTCTAAAATAAATGTACATTTATCATTGTGTAATTTGCATTTATTATTTATTTAACATTTTATGAGTATTATTATTATTTATATTTTTATGAGCATACTAAATAAAATTAAAATAATTTTAATTTAGGTAGTGTAATACGATAAATTTCATAAAACAAAGGAAAAGGTATGGTTGATAAAATTTGACGTAATACCTTTCAGATGAACAGTGTTAGAACAAGTTAAATGATACACTCTCTTAGACTTTCATGTGTCATAATGTAAAATTAACAAAAAAAACTTTTTTGGGTTTTCTGACACATTTTATTATTCTTATTACTCTAAACGTTTCTCCAGCTCTTTATTTATGTTCTTTTCATGTCTTTTGATTTCAATAGCTTCTTTTATTTTTCTCTTTGTATAGTTTTCTTCTCTTGCAAGTAACATCGTCTTATCAAATTCCATACTGTGCTTTGTGCTAGCAGTATGCTCTGCAATTGCTGAACTTTTTATTCTTTTATTTTTGTTGTCACGTATATGTTAACATAAGTTAAATGATAAATAAAATTTAACTTTGCAATAACATTAAAAATTTTGGAACTATTAGTTCATTGCCCCGTATAATTGTATACTGGTTTATTGAATATACAATTATCATCGCTTGTTCTAATCTAGTCAGTCACCACCATATTGTTGTATCTAGCTTTAAATGTGGATGTTTATATTTATTATTTAAGCTGTGCTTGTACATATATTTATATATAATGTTGTGCATACCTTTGTAATCTCTCTGTACTATTAATTACTCTGGTTTAGTAGTATTTTGCATGTAAGTCTAATTTATTTTGGCTTTGCACTGGGTATTATATTCTAGTAAATTTTCTTGCATGTTTTTCGCATATTATTCTGTATTACTTGTCCATCTTGTTTGCACGCAAATTGCACAATTGCCTTCATATTTGCATGCAATTTTGTATTATTATATTCTTTTTAAATTGCCTGCTTGCCGTTGGTAAATAAATAAATTAACTAAAGAGAAGTTATAATCCAAAATATGATAAATCAACACTTAAATATATTGCCATGTTCTATGAACGGAAATAAAATGAAAAATTTGTTATACATTCATTCAAATTATTCATGAAAAATATCTATACTGAAATAGATGTTTTAGCCTGAACATATTTAAATATATTAAAGTTATTTTACCTTTAAAAATTGTTACCATGTTTCAAATGCACTATATTATATGGTCAAGTATTAAGAAAATATTGAGGATGTATAAAACTCTACTGAGTGTTTCAAAGTCATACGACCTCATTAAACTAACTTATTAATTTTTCTCGACTCTTGATGCTAATTGGAAAACTTCTTCTAGTCCCCCAGGACAGTTTTCATAACAAGTCTTCTATGGCTTATCACTTACCACCGCCGAATATTATGAACAAAGTTAACTACAGCGCTTAAATATACTCAAGAACTACACGTTGTGTATGTAACTGATTTTAAAAAGTTTTTATTTTCATCTTTATCAATAAATGAGTTTGTATGTATTTGTTTAGTTTTAATTTTTATATTTGACACATTAAATGAGATTTGTACATTAATTTGTTTTCATGCAAGCGGTGGGGTTGGAATATTACATAAATATGACATCTTACTCGTGTAAAAACTAATTAAATTTTCATTTTTATCAACGTTTTATTTATCTCCTTAATTACTGAGCTATATTATACAGCTTAAAAATACATTTTTTAAATAAGATGTAAAAATGGCTTATACACTGTATTATTTACATATGTTTTAAGTTCAAGCAGTTTTAAGTAAATAGGCCTACTTGAAATTATGCTATTTTTTAAAGGAATTTTGTAATCAATAAGAACTTTTAAAACATATAAATGCAATGTGTTCCAATTAATGTATTATCTATCATTATTGTAATGTAATTTATGAAAAATAATAGACTAATCATAAATTATACAACAATTATTTCTTCTCTTTCTTGGTCACTGAACTTATTTCCCATTTAAAATTATAGTCCAAGGAGACCGAGCTTATGCTCGGTAAAATTATCAATTGCCACTTTCCTTTCTTAGGCAAAGCTCGTTCGCCCCACTCACTCGCCCTTTCTTTTGTAAACGTGTTCTTTCGCTTCGCTCACTTGATAGGCCATTATTTCTTGAACCATGGCTTAAATATGTAACACATATGTTTATATCTACAATTATCAGCTGATTTTGTGTTCAATTTATGAGCTATAAAAATCCCCATAATGATAACATGGGAACTTTGAAGGGCTCTAGGACAAAAACCGGATTTTCCCAGCCCTGGGACCAGCTATAATCGATTTCTCGTAGCCAAACCACCCATATTAAAAAAAACCTTGGGCATAAAATTTTTTTCCGTACAAACAGTGCTTGTTTTAAAGAGTAAAATAAGGTAAGATGTATTCATATAATTGAATACTAAGTAAAACATGTTTCTTAAAGACAGTATAGAACGGGGGGTTGGGGGTGTGAGGTAGTTTGGGATGGTTTAAGATTACGTTGGATTTGGTATTACACAAAGTGCAATCAAACAACAGAATTGTAAAATAAATAATTTTAATTAAATATCTTAAAAATCTACAACAGAGATAGTAGATAGAAAAAGCCACTTTCAAAACCAGCCACGTGCCGCCGGAAGCCATGTTCCGGGGCAGGCGTCTTCCGGTCGAATATTAAATGAGGTTGGGGGAGGTGGGGTGAGGGTTTGAAGTAGACTTGCGCATAAAGTAAAAGTTAGTTCAAAACTGAAATTCAACAATTGGTGGTTGAACTAAATTTGCGCATAAATTAACCGGGGTTGAATTAAAACTTCGCATAAAATATTGGTTAGTTCAAAACTGAAATTCAACAACTGGGAGTTGAACTAAATTTGCGCATGAATTAAAAGTTGGTTCAAAACTGAAATTCAACAACTGGGAGTTGAATTGAATTTGCGCATAAATTAAAAGTAGGTTCAAAACTGAAATTCAACAACTGGGAGTTGAACTAAATTTGCGCATAAATTAACCGGGGTTGAATTAAAACTTCGCATAAATAAAAAATTAGTTCAAAATTTTAATTTGACGGTGTTAATAAAAACTCTAATAGTTGAACGAAAAATAAAAGTCAGTTCAAACATTGCGCAGTCATAACAAGAGAGAGAAGGTAAATAGAAGTGTTAAGTTCCGCGGATAGAACAAGAATGAAGAATGAAACATGACGCGTCGAAATATATGCGTGACTGTAGATGTCAGTTAATGGGGGGTCTAGAGCTTCCGGCCTGTCAGATGGTGAATTAATCAATGGGGGGAGTGGAGATGGCGCTCGGTTGAACTAAAATTGCGCATAAATTAAAAGTTAGTACAAAACTGAAATTCAACTTGATAATGTGGGGTACGGAGAGTATGTCAAGGTCATCCCGAGTAAGTTTTAAAAAAGCCTATCCCGCTACCACAGGAAATAGTTCTGAGAGTTGAACTACCCGGTGATAGCAGGATAGGTAGATTTAAGTTTTGAACTTTATTCGTAAAAACAAATACAATCAATGTGCAAAAACAAATACAATCAATGTGCAATACAGGTTGAATTTTTGTGATGAAATACGGAGTTGTAAAAGCAAACGCCGACGACGAGGATAAGGTAAAAGCAGAGTCCCCAGATGACGTATTTGACAAGTTTGAAGAAACGTAATATCTCGAGTTGGTTTTCCCGTTCCAATCGTTTAATTTCCAATTTCAATTTATCCTCTTCCATTCTAGTTACAAAGGGAACTTCATCCATCATATCCATCATGATTGTGTTAGTGTTTGAAATTTTAAAAGAAGTTATAGTGATAGTACAAAAGTCGAAGACGGAATGAGGAGTGAAAGCGAGAAATGTTAGTTAAATAAAAAAGTGGTGGGGGGAAAGATGAATTACAAAGAAGTGGTAGGGGAAGGATTTTGCTCTTCATTATTACCGTCAGTAGTGTCAGATGGTGCAGGAGTTAGATTTAGTAAACTGTCTTCGTCCGAACTTTCAACCTTATCACAAATAGGACAATCGTATGTTATTTCCAAATTCATTTTGATAGTTGTAAAATTATCTACAAGTTCTTGTAAAATATTGAAAATAGCTTGTAACTCTTCTTTAGAGTTTATTTCAAAACTAGAATTCATCCGTGCCAATGGAGAGTTGTTCATCGTTGGAGAGTCGGCGAGTAAATGAGGAACGCCGCCAAGGGAGGGGGCTTATTTAACGGCGAGCTTATGATTAAATAAAAAGCTAAGTTCTTCTTCTTCGTCTTTTAATTCAAATATCTTAGCTGGAGTATTTGCCTCGTCCTCCTCACTCTGTGATGATGAAGATAATTCACCAGGACGTAAATATTGAACATCAATTCTGATCCATCTCATATAATATCTATCCATTATAGCAAGCAAGTTTTGAAACAATTCTTCCATTTCTTCCCTCTCAGTTATTATATGTTGAAACCTGACGAAAGGTGTTCCCATGTTGTTTGTTAGAATGTTGGAAGTGAAATAATTCAAAGGTGGATTCAATAAGATACAAAACTTAAATTAATGGTGGGGGAAATCTAAAAGACTTATGGTGGGGGGAATCTAAAAAAACCAATGGTGGGGGGAAATCTCAAGGTCATCCAATTGAAGTTTTAAAAAAGAGTGTAAAACTGAAATTACACATTCGATGGTTCACAGGATCTGAATACCAATCCGACCTGTATTTACATCTTTTTATCATATGTGTACAAAAATCATCTTGATGAGACTTGGTGCGTTGACAATGAGCTAGATCGAGAGTATGAAATTTGAAACATCTTTGAGGACAGCATGTATGAAAATATCTTGATTTGTAAAGTTTCAAAGTTCGTAATTCCGGTGGCGGTAGTTGTTTTGTTTTGCATTTGCAGTAACAAGATCCGAAAAATTCACACTTAGTGCAAGCTAACCCGTCCACCATCATTGGTCCTAAATCTGTACACTGTTGTTCACAACAGTAACGAGGTTCGTACTTGTAATTTTGTTTTTCCATGTTGACGCTGCTAGGTCCAGTGAAAGAATAAGAGTGTATAGTGTTGAATAGTCAGTTTTATGTACTACAAAAAGTGGTGGGGGTAATTTCAAGGTCATCCAAACGAAGTTTTAAAAAATTATACCTTACTAATGTAAGGAAAATTGATACTTAAGAAGTTTGTTTCTGTTTGTTTTCTTCAGACTTTTTCTCTCTCTCCTGTTTGTTTTTCTTCAGACTTTTTCTCTCTCTCCGCTTTAGCCATAGCGATAAGTTCTTCAGTCGATAGTGGATGTACTTCAGGAAATTTTAAAATTAATTTAGCCTGATATCCTTCTCGGGTTAATATTTCTAAATCTTCTGTCATTTGTTCAACGGTGTTGTAATCTTTTCCATAGATCTTTCCATCAAGTTCAATCATCATTCTGTATAACATCTTTAAAAATAGGTGTTGACGCAGCGAGAGTTGGGAAGCGAATGATTAGTTATCCAAGTATCACACCCTTTTTATCAACTTGACATCGATCACGTGATCCCTTAGTTTTATTTGTTAAAAGTTATTTAACATTGGTAGTACTTGTGGAACTTGATGTTATGTTGACCAGTCGGCGATGAAGATGTTGTAGGTTGTGTAGAAAGAAATACTTCATCATCGCAGTATTTTGTTTTAGTAAACATCCTTACATTAGTAGCACTAACATCAACAGTTAAGTGATAACCACCGGTAAGTAAAACTCGCATTTCGTTGGTTAAATCTTCACAAAATGAAGATTGTTAAATGAATTTCACAAGTTGATTTTCACTTTTATTATCACACAAAATTGGGTCAAGGTCATCCCGTGGAATTTTTAAAAAAAGCAACATATTGCTATGTACAAAGACATAACAATATGTTGCTTCTTTTATTTTATTTTTTTTTTGTTTTATATCATCTTTATTGAGAAACCATTACAAACACATATATTTACAATGTTATGTACAAACTAGTTAGTAGTAGGTGTTACATGAATAATTAGTTCAGTTGAGTTGTTTCCACTCGGTCCCTGTGAAACTAAATAGAGTGCGCCAGGTTGAATAACTCGAAGATCTTCATTTTGTAGAAGTTGTACAAACCGTTTCGGTAGGAAGATTTGAAACTTTGGTTCGTCACCAACTGTATACGGCGCCTCGCTCAATGTGCAATTAATAGCATCACCAATTGAAGTGTCCATCTTCTTGATTGTATGTATCATGTAATGTTTTTCTTCTTTTAGTTCAGAACATTTCTTCGTCGGTAAGATTGTTGATTTTGAATGAGCGTTGAATTGATCAACCAAATTTTGAAGAAAGTTCTGCGATGCCATCTTGATGTTATTGTTAATTTTCTTGTTAATCTTCTTGTTAATAATAATGTCCGTCGGAGATTTTGTCTCTTCGGAGGTTCGAGTAATACTCATGCTGCGTCATGGTAGCGCTCTCACTTTTATTACCGACATTACCCCCACCATTCTGTTGAAGGAAATTATTCAAGCGGTAGGCATTCTTCAAAGCGCACTGTGACCTTCGATGTTTAAAACTCTTTGATGAAATACAAAGTTCATTGAAGTAGCATTGGAAATCTCTATCTATTATTGCATTTATCACTTCGTTGCTTGTAAATGATTGTATCCAATTAGCTTTTTCCAATCCTCTTGTGTAGATAGTTTTGAACTCTTTGCAGTAATGATTCATAATGTGCGGCATCATGTTATAATTAATAAAACCTTCATCCCATCTTAAGTTGTGAAAATGTTTGTACAACCATTTGTTTGTAACTTTCGCTTTAGTTGTTAGTCTATTGAATGGTAATGGAGGTTTGAATAAGTAATGATAAACTACAGATGTGTTCATATCCAAAATTACTAATTCTTTTATAATAAAATTTCCATCATTTCCTCGAAAAGCTTGAAATTCAATTATACATTTTTTAACTTCCATTATATGTGGCGCATTAGAAAACGAAACCCGTTTGTTCATGATGAAGTCTCGTCAGCAACTGACTTGTATTACAAACACGATTGTTCTTCTTTAACTTCTTGCGCTTCTTCGTCGATATTAAAGTTGGTGTGATAGTTGTTCAATTGTCTCCACATATCCACTTCTTGAGGTATTCGATTAAAAATTGAAGTATCCACGGGACCGTATAAAATTGGAACGAAAGGTTGTCTGTCCAATGTATCGATTAGATAGTCTTTGATTATTGCACTTGAAAATATTAGTTGTTTCAAATATCTGGTGACGGGACCGGTAGTACAACTTAAAGTGTAAAATTCTTCTTTAGTCAAATGTAATCTTACATCATGTCTAGTTAAATCTCTGAAGCGAACCATTTGTCCCCCACGATGTTTCACTATATCAACTTCAATATTTGATTCCAATAAACTTAATCTTGTTCTTCTTCCAAATGTGTTGTTACTCAAATAACATTCCAAAAGATGTAAATGTTTCATAAATGATTCCCAAGAAGTTTCAGTGAATGTAACCATTTTATTTCCATGATTTAAAATAACAATCGGTGAATAATCCAATGATTTTAAAATTCCAACTGAAATACTTTTCGTCATGCATGAAGAAATGGGGTAGAAAATTCGAAGAAATACTTCTGTTAAAATATTTGTTGTAATGTTAACTTCAACTTTTTTTCTTTTTACTTCTTTTTCGGCTTCTCCTTCTTCTTTTTCTTCTTCTCTCTTCTCATGTTTGTTAAACTTGAGGAACTCGTCCATTTCTCGTTCAACTTGTTTTTCTATATCTGAACTATTATCATCCATTAGAGGTGTATTTTCTTCTCCGTTAGTAGAACTCATCTTGCGAACGATGTTTCCCATACGACGGTCGAAGATATAATGAACTTTCCACTCATGATTTTCTCGCTTTTATGTTTTTCGTGAAATCCTTGAAATTTATACAATCACATAAATGTTTGTTTTCAACTTGTTTTTCACAAACGAAATTCTAACCTCAAAAATTGAGGCAGATAATTCTAACCTCAAAAATCTGCAGTCGTTGTACTAATTCTTTTTAAAGCACATTCTTCACAATTCCGGTCAGCGGTGTGTAAGTAACTATTTTATCATGTAGAATTAGACAGTATGCCGAAGTTCCATCCGCTACTGGTTGTTCAAATTCCATTTCAATCTTTATATCCACACTTGATGATTTTACCGATTCATTTTGTTTTGAACAATCGATTACAATTATCGGAGCCTTGGAATAATACTGGTCAGGTGATAATAGTGGTGTATTAGTCTTTCCATAATATGACGGTTGAAATCTTGCATACATATCGTATAAAATGGAAAAACGTTTTTTGCTGAACATGACATTCAAATTGTCATACGGAAAGAATTGAGAGTTCAGGAAAACTTTACAATTCTTTATTTTACAGTGATCAAATTGACCGGCATTTGCAGTGATAACATCTTTTCGCTTAGTTTGAAAACCGAGTATTATGTACCTTGCTCGTTCCAAGTAAGTTGATGTCTTGACGGTCCATGTTTGTCGTTCTGTCTGAGGTAGTGTAGGATATTTATGGGATTCCCAACTTCGGAATGGCATCACAATATCACGGTCAGATTTTAACTTTCTCAATAATACGATTCTATGTTCGTCGGCCAATCTTACATGAGGTACTCTCCAAACAACTTTATCTAATTGTAGTTGCCATTCCAGTTTATCTTCCGTAGTTGCAGGGTCTGCAAGTATCAAGTCCTTGTTAGTTGAAGATCTGAGTAATACCAATTCTTGTTTGACATTTATTATTATTCGTTTGTAATCTTCAGCGAATCCCAAAAGCAATCGTAAAGGTACATGAAAATCAAAGTGACCGTTGGAATCCGGTGTTATAATGTCTTTATCAGGGGCAACCCATCCGGCGGTGACTATTGAATTCTTCTCATGCGGTGTTAATGATGTTAATCCTTTCAATGTCGTTGTTATACCAACCTTTTTTGTCAAATCAACTGTCACCCCTGATATCTCATATCTTATTTCATCAAAAAGATTTGCCATCAGGTTATTTATAAAAGGGTTGAAGCAGTTTTTCCATCCAATTTTAA
Source organism: Neoaliturus tenellus (assembly GCA_030545055.2). Lineage (NCBI taxonomy): Eukaryota > Metazoa > Arthropoda > Insecta > Hemiptera > Cicadellidae > Neoaliturus > Neoaliturus tenellus. The sequence continues at coordinate 300,675,482 of CM061531.1, forward strand.
TACCCGTCCTTCAATGTACAAATAACTTTCACACGGTAATGTGTAAATATCTTGTTGTTGAATGGGAATCCTTATTTCATCGTTATTGTTTAATTTTGATGAAGTGTAAGGGTTGTGCGTGTGATATTCCTTCTCCCATAGTGTTTCATCGAATGTCGGTCCTTGAGATATATCCAGGATATCCATAGTTGTTAAGTTTCAATCCAATCTTCTGTAGAAAACGAATGTTATCCGATGTTAACTCTTCCAATGTCGAGGAGCTACTGAGCTCCCGACTCTTCCGTTGCGGTTTAAATGATAATCCCATGTCGACTTTTATGTTGCCGCTCTGATGTGTATCCGTATAGTTATCGTTTCTCCTCTAAAGTCAACACTAACACCGTCTTGGTCCAATATGTTCAGTACGATGTCTGAAATGAAACTGGTGTTTAACGGTAGGTATATCAAGTTTTGTGGCTTCTCAACAATTTTAAAACCAGGAGCCACTGTTGGATAAAATGTATGTAAAATATGCTGATTCACTTCTTTTCTATACGATCCGTGTATAATATTACACGTTACATCGATACTATTGACTTTCAATATTGTAACAGTTGTATCACCTGAATGAGTAGTTCCAGGAGTTAAGATTTTCTTTTTTGTATCTGTAAATCCAAGTAAACTGCCAATCGACTGTTCCAAGCTGACATCAATATAATATTTTGAAGTTATTTCTGCTTTTAAAGTATTATTGTTTCCTTTAACGGTGATATTGTCTTCTCCGAGTTGTTTCTGTAATAATCGGTTTATATCATCGATTTCATAAGCTCCAATAGGAAATGTAATTATTTTCAATTCTGAGTATTTTCCTGAAGCATCCTTAGTTTCATAATAATGTAGTAAATTGTTCTTTCCTTCCGTAACATTGGGAATTGAGTTGTAGGTAGTCAAATCAAGTAATGCCGCTTCCCATAATCTTTCCTTGGATAGACGCAATGCTGGGAACAGCGTACTTTTCAATGTGGATGAATTTCCACTCAGTGACACTGTATACGATGACATCTTAAAGCTGACTGACACTCTTCGCTAGAAACTCCAAACATAAATGCCCACATATTTCAGTATTGTTAGGTTGTTCTCTTTTGTAATTGTAAAAAAAGTTTTTGGAGTTTCGAAAATAATGTTGCAGTTCTTTCGGCGGTGGTAGATTGCCAAAACTGTCAAAGTAGTAAATGGTTTGTCCGAGCTTTTTATAGCATAAACAATGAGTGCCTGGACCATAGGTGGAATCCAAATTTGCTATTCCAGTTTCATTTTCCCATATTTTAGTTGGTAATGCATCTTTCATAAAAACTCCTCGAAAAAATGGTATTTTCAAACATTTTACATAATCATTTAACTGATGATTTGTTAAGGCTTTATTTGGAATTATCAATTGATTCTTTTTATTTAGTACACACGGTATGGTCTTAGGTATAAAACTGCTCCGTTTTTTACCATTTGCCAAACAGAAGTTTTCTTTACATTTGCCTTACGAGTTCTACGACGTCCTTTTTTAATGTTTCCACCTCTTTTGGGAGCGCTTCTTTTTGCAGGTCTTCCTCTGCGACGTCTTCCAGCACCTAACTTTGCTTTCGTCTTCATGGCTGTAGTTACTGCCCAAGCCGCTGCTTTTTCTGCAATACTTGCGTCACTTGACTTTACTCTTTGCCAAGCTTTTTCCGCTAGAATTTTATCTGCTATTGATCTATTTGTTGAATCTTTATACTTTGAATATGCTATATCGTGTTCTTTGCAAGCTTGATCTAATTTATTAATTCCAGGATCTCCTCTTGCTAAACGTTTTGCCAACTTAGTTCCAGGTCCACAATATTGATAACCTCCGGGCAGATGTAATTCGTATGGTAAAGCGTCTATCGCTCGATTCACAACAGCACCAATTGGAATCCGTCTGAGCAGGGATAATGCAGCTGATGTTAAACCACGTCCTCTCTTGCCGCTGTCTTGACGACGACTGAGCGATACGGTCCTCATTATGCTGTTTTATGTAACCAACGTCTTCACTCTATGAAATACTTTATGATAATGAATCCTTTTTTTGTGTATTCCATACTTAAATATTCACAAGCTTTACCCGTATATATCGATGATTGTATCTTTAATCCATTTTTCTCTCTTAGCACCTTCGATTTTATCGTGATTTGATTTAACAATTATATGATTATGCATATCAACAACTGCATTACCTACAAGATTCATTACATACTCTACATTAGTAGCATCTTTGTAATCTGTTGGATTATCAAGATTTGTGATACGTTTACCATTACATGTATACACAGATGGATCGTTATTAGAGGTTGCTATAACTTAATTAATAGTAGCAACATCATTCGGAGCTATTCCTGCTGATATGTTAGATATTCTTCTATTTTTTCCATCATATAAGTTATTTATTTTATCTAAAACTATAGTTTGTTTCACAACAACACAATCATTATCATCTTTACCAGATTTTACATGGGTTAATCGTCTACCTCCACATATAAAGTTAACACCAGTAGCTGATAGTTGTGGCACTTGTGTTAAAATAACAGCATCATGTTCTTCCGTGCCTAAACTTATATTTGACAATCTTTTTTTTTTCATCCCACTTGTTATTTTGTAGTTGTAGTAAGGTAAACTTTTCACTTCCTTGCATAAACTCATCACCTTTCTTTGACACCACCTGATTTTGTTTAACAAAAGCGGAGTTCCTTTCTTCAAGCTTTCATTCATTTGTCTCACGGTAGCAGCATCCGATGGAGTTGAACCATCTTTCAGATTGGACAACACTTTTCCATGACAATCAATAACAGCACCATTATATAAAATACAATTATCTTTAATGTATTTTATATTAACACCATCACTTTCTTCTTTAGGATATCCAATATCGTTTATAGTATATTTATAGAAGGAAAATCCATCTTTTTTCTTTTCTGGTATTACAGAGTGCAAATAACGCTTATTGATTGTATCTGTATCCTCGGTTGGATCTGCCACATTAGTTATTTTATAATTTAAAGCATTGTACTTTTTTCCACTTTTAGTCTTTTCCAACAGTAAAGCGTATTCCATCGCAGATAGAAAATAGCCTTTATTAACAACATCTCCATTGTTGACTGGTTTTGCAACATTAATAACTCTGTGAGATTTTGCATCATACAGTTGGTTGTTGTCGAGTTTTAAACTTGTAGATGTTTCCTCCTTTACTGTTTTTAAATTTGTTGCATCTCCATCTTCTTCTGGATCTCTAACAAACTTTAAACGTTTATTATTTATGTTATAGTCACCTTCGGGTGTTTGCGGTAATCCACTTCTTTTTCTGTTTTCTCCAGCTTGCACTCCTAACGCGGAGTATCGTCCGAACTTGTCGACGCTCATGTTAGAACTGACACATTATACGCCTGCAACTCTTATATATCCGCGGACAATTATACGATTATGCCGCGATTCCTGAGTTTGTCAATCAAAGCTACCCATTCATTATTTAAACCTGTATGACCGGCTTCCATGGCTTCATGCAATAGTCTCATTCTATCAACCAATTTATTGATGTCGTTGTAGTAAATCACATTCGTATTGTATAGATTTTTCATCAATCCTTTGCCAGATGTTGAAGTATCTCCTTTACTCTTTTTACCATGTTGTTCAAGAAGTGATAAATCCATAAGTGATAAAGATTTTCTTTTCAGTGGTTGTCTCACCGCTGGTGCAGTACGTAATGTTGGCAATTTTCGTGGAGGAAACAACTTTTTTATAACAATGTTATATTTTGTTGCACGTGAACGATTAATCATTGCATCCTTTAAGTAGTTTCTTTTATGAGCGTTAGTATTTTGTAGAATCTCCTTAAAAACACTTAAATCTTTGGATGAATATCTTAGTGGTATGTTTTTAAAAATTAATTCATAAAGTCCTTTTGTTCCTTTATATTTATGCTCACCAATAATGATGTAATCGTCTTGTGTTATTTAAAGCTTTGAATCGCCGATCTTTAATTCATTCCCATCAATTCTTGCTCCGTATACGTGTGATCTACTCAAATTCGGGTTTGATTTCATGTCATGTAGCATCTTCATTATATATTTTCTTCCAAGAGGTCCATGTTGTAATATATCGCTACTCAATTGAGTTAAATTTGGAATAGATTGTTCAGCTTCAGGTATTGGCTGTTCTTCTTCCTTTTCAACAATTGGCTCTTCTTCTTTTGTTTCTTCTTGCTCACTAGCACTTGTATATGAATCATCATCTTCTTCTTTTTTTAATGCTTGTACTTCTTGTTTAGAAACTGGTAGTAAAACATCTCCTTCATAACGAGGTTTACCAATAGTTTCTGATATCTGTTTTAAAGGTTCCGTAATAGATTTAAATGTAGTCTCTAGAAATTCTTCTCTTTCACTTAAACCCATCCTCAATGCACGATTCTTCATCCTAATAGAATCACTGAGTGATTTTATTTCTTTCAATGGTTTTTCTTGATTCACCATGTTTACACTGTGAAGTTCAACGTGTAACTAGATGTAGCATCGGTAGTTCAACGCATAAATACAAATTTATCCAACCCTATACGATATCTACCATTTTTAATATCTTCTTCCTTCATAATAACGAGAAAGCCATATTTCTCATTCCATGCTTTGCCACACATCTCTTTAAATTTCTCAAATGCCATATCCGCATTTACATGATCATTATATATATGTTTTAAATTTGTTTCATCTTGCTTGAAGATGATCAACATATTTGCATTGTCTCTTATGAGTTGTTTTGGAATCTTACTGTATGTTTGACCAATATAAATGCTATCGATATTATGATGTCTTCCCATAGCGAAGTAATTCCTTATAGTGTCGTGATTTTCTCAAGACACATCGTCAAAAATAAAAATAGAAAATGGTTTTGCTTCATTTGGTTGCATAATTGTTTTACTGGCATTAAACTTGTAGAAATTCACTTCAGGTACACTTGCAAGTACTTTATCCAATAATTGATATTTTGGTTGTTGCAATGATTTTGAAAAAATGTATATATTGTTAAAGCGCAATCCTTTATGATTAGTTATAAGGTTAAAAACAACATTTGTTTTTCCACAATTTGAAGGACCAGTTATTAAACATCTTATCGTATTTGGTAGTAGTTTACCATGTTTACCATGATTTAACTTATCATTGTCAACCGTCAATTCATCAATATTATTGATATTAAATCGATCTTTTTGCTGTACAATCTCCATCTTGTGTCAAGGTTAAACACACAATGAGCTATTAAATTACTATACCAAGTCTTTTGAAGGAATCCAAGAGTCTTCACTTTTATCGAATCCTAACCACCGGACTTTAACCATATCCTTTTTCCTTTGTAATACCTTTTCAACAAGATATACATCACCGACTGTTGATTTCAACAATTCATGTCCGTAGAATCCACCTTGAAGCAATTCACCCTTGTTATCCTTTAATAAGTAAGTTTCAGGTATAGTTGGTTGCACTTTATAAACTGTAAATACTTCATTAGTCCAATTTGGTAGATATCTTTTACTAAATACACCTTTGTATTTGCTTATACGAACTTTATCGTTGACTTTAAGCCTTTTTGGTTGCAACTTTTCCAATTTAGGTGTTGTATTATTTCTGATGCGTTGTAATACAACCTTAGCATTAGCGCTGTTTACTTGGATAGGTTTCATTCCGATGGTACGATGATATTTGTTGTTATACTCTTTTATAAGTTGTGGTAATATGTCATACCACACGTATGATCCTCGTTTTGAAAATTGTTTGTACATCGCTCCTTTCAATGTTCTATTGAACCTTTCAATTATTGAAGCTTTAACTTCAGAATTTGTAGAATAATGATTTATTTGATATTTCTTCATCAAAGCTCCAAAGTCTTTATTAAAATATTCTTTTCCATCATCGGTCTGTAGATGTTTGATTTTGAATTTATTTCTTTGTATCGTTGTTTCCATAGCTTTTGTAACACTTTTACCAGTCTTATCCTTCAATGGTAAAGCGTCAGCTATTTTAGTAAAACAGTCTATAATTGTTAAAATATATTTGAAACCTTTGTTTAATTTACTGTGCGGTATCATTTCAATGAGATCAGCTTGGTAAAGATCATTCATTCTTATAATGAGTGTACTTCTTCTTGGAAATCTTCTTCTTGCTGGTTTATGTAGTTCATTTACAATCTTGTCCTTCACACTTTCCATCTTCATTTGTTGCTTGCACATCGCTTGTAAAAATACTGATCCATACAACAGTTCATTCTCTTTTATATAGTTTGAATATAGGTCAAGGCCATTTCATATTAGTGTAAAAAAGAGGGAACATGGCATTGGGCTTGCCATGTCCCCTCTTCTTTACGGAAAGGAAAAAAAGGAAGAAGGTAGAGGACGAAGAATAGGTTTACTGGTCGATAGGGTTCAGGGAGTAGTGGCCCAACGGTAAAGTATTAATTTTATCTTCTAAATATGGCGCTTGTCATCTTTGTAGCTTAATGCCCACTTTGTTTGTTTGACACTAAAGAGTTGATGATTATAACTTCTAATAGTGTTGAACGTTGCAGTTGTTTTAACATTTTCAAACAAACATCTTTTATAATGTTCAAACTGTACGTTCTTCTTCAGGAAAGAGGTTTTTATTCCTTTGGCCTTTTTCGTGACTTGATGTTGATTCCTTTCGCTTATGTACAGTTGAAATGAATATAGTTTGGACATTAATGCTACAATTTCCATCATCGGCACACCATTTGTTTCATCTTTAAATTTTCCCAATACTTTCTTGTTTCTGTCGTAGTCGTAATTTGGATGATCCTTGGGATAATCGGAAAAGTCGAAATCATCTTTATACATAAAAGTGCGTAGATCTTCGTACATGTCATTTGTTTTAATCCAGTAAATTAGTGCATCCGTATCCATATATGCAATACCAATGTTCTCTCTTCCATAATAGTTAACCATCTTCTTATAATGAAACTCGTACATGTGTGTTTTGGAAATATCCAAGATTGACATTCCTAGATACAAAGGACGATCCATTAGAACTGACTTCTTGTTCATGGAAATAACAACTAGATTTTCATTAATAATTACAGATGAACCAAAGTTTGGTTGTTGCACTAATTTCTGTAATTTTACTGGATCAGTTACCAATTTGATATCCTTATGTTTCCTTTTGTTTTCCAAAGGCTTGCCAAATATTGCGTTGTTCATTAGTTTGAAGAAATATTTTTGAAAACTTGATGTAGCGCCGGCTCTTCTTTTTGTGTTGTTGTCAATGTACGGTTTTAACCAACAAGATTGAGAGAATTGTAGTACTCGATTAATTTTTGTAATTCTTAATCCCAACTCTAAGGCCTGTTGTATCATCCAGTAGTGTAAAACATACCGAGACTTGTTGGTTAAAGTCATCAATAATTTTGGCCATCTTCCAGTTGGAGAAATTTCGGTCTTCGGAAGAAGTGGTAAATCATAATGTTCGTCGTGAAGATGTTCAGGATATTCAAAATCGACGTCAAATATGTAACCAGTTTCTCCATATTTCGGTATGTCCATTATGTTTCCAATTGATTCTGGGTCTATCCATTTGAAATTATCATATGGAAGTGGATTCGACATTGCCCATCCGTATAAGTTATTTACATCAAAATAACCCAGGAATGTTGTTGGTTTTGATGCATCATAATCGGGCAGATACTTGTTGTTTGCCCTGACATGACGTGTTACACTTTGCGTCAATCCTCCTCGAACTCCTGACTCTAACATCAAAACCATATCTATATCTGTAAGAAGTTGTATTTTACAATTTGTTTCTTTCAACATGGCTTGCCACGTTAGTCCAGGCGAAGTGTACGAATGAAGAGGGTCCAATCCATATGCCGCAAAACACGTATTTCTAAATTCTTCCATCACATCACATAATAAAGTCACATCTAGTTTAACATAAAAATCTGAATATTCTCCCAATGTTCTAAATCCTAATTCGTTCCATACTTTGCATGCGTGATCATAATCATCTTGAGATATATCCATGTCGTACAGTTTACTTTTAAATTCTTCTTTTGGAGGTAGTGATGTTTCATTAAATCTTTCTAAACTGTCTATGTAATCATATGGGAAAACACCTTTTCGAAGTACCAGATCCAGTTTGTCGCTGTTTACAATCTTCTTTGTTTCGATTAAATCTTGTTTCCTTAGGTTTTCAGAAAGTTTGGACAAACTCGACGGCAAAAATCGGTAGGAGTCCAAGAATCTTAGTTTGACGTTTCCAACTTCTTTGGAAAAACTTATGAACTTCTCTGAAGTTTCAGCTAACACATCGATTTTACCGTCGTCTCTTCCTAGTTCAGGTATTATAAAATGAGCGTCGTACCCACTAAGATTATGCAGAACCACAGGGATAAATAGTGGTAAACGATAGCTCAAGTTCCATTTATTACAAGCAGCACCCCTGTAATAACCTGTGAGGTAGTCGTGATCTTTAACTTTATAATTCTCAATAGTAAAATCATTTTTGCACAAGAAACAGTGAGTCGCATTTTCATGTTGAATTTCTTCTTCTTCGTCCATTGGTTTCAGTGGTACAATATTTGTATATAATCTTTGTGTATTTCCAGCTATTGAATATAGGTGATCAAGAAATATTTTTTCCGCATTTTCACCACGATATACTAGAGGTTCTGAAGTTAATCCATATTTGTTCAAATGTTCTTCTGATAATGTTGATTTGACCATTAAACAAAAACTGTTTGGTTTGTGCATTTGATACTTGACACTTTTTCTTGCTTCACAATTTTCATCTTCAACTGGAACAAGTGTTGATTCAAAGTCCGCATACACAACTAAAGGGATACGGTATTGATGATAAACCTTTTGAAATGTAACGAATGCTCTGTTTTCCGAAGGTAAATTAATCTTTGCTTCATAATTATTGTTACATAGTCTTTTGTGCTCTTGTAACCATTCTCTTCCGTGTAGTCCATCTCGTTTAAAATTGAAACATCTCTTGCAAATTAACTTTCTGGGTCGATCTTTAGAAAGCTGCTTATTAAGAAGTGAGTCGAATTTCTTTATGTACACATAGTGAGACACATCTCCTCGCGTTAGTAGTAGTAAATCCGTATGATCTGGTAGCTCTTCTTTTGCAATACGTAAAGGATACACTTTGTTTGAACTATCTAATGCAAAAACATTGATAGACGTACCGGGATTTTTCTTCTCAAATTTTGATATATCTCCTAGTGATACAGGGTAAGTAATTCCTTGAAAATTGTACCTATGTCTTTGATTTTCATAGTGTTGGTTAGGTTTATCGAAATGATTTGGTACAAACTTAGATGTCATAGCATATCTAAAACATTCGTTATCTTGATTTTTCACATTAATACACTATCTTGTATCCTTGATTCTTTGTGGCAAAGGAATATAACTAGATCCCATTAATCCATAACCATGTTTGTGTACTCTTATATCTAATAATTCAATGCTTGTAAGACTCCATCCAGATCCTCTTCCTTCGTGTTCCTGAATTTTTGTTAATATTTCTTCTATACAGTTCTCTACTATTGAATCAATGTTTGAACTTTCCATGATGGTTCGGTTTTTTGTTATGAATCCTCTTGGTGATAATTCTTCTTGTACATTTATAAACATAGCTTCTAGTAGTAAACCAAATTTAAGAAAGTTCAATCTTTTCAATTCTTCTTTTAAAGTTTTACTTACAATTGGTTTTGCTTCTCTAATAAATTCTTCTAAGTTCAAGTTTTCATTTTTAATTTTATGATGCATTACTACCCTACCGGGTAAAGCAAATACTTGTAGATTCGGTAAAGTAGTTGAAGATGTTGCTGATATTTCATCTTGTTCTTCTTGTTCTTCTTGTTCTTCTTGTTCTTCTTGTTCTTCTTGTTCTTCTTGTTCTTCTTGTTCTTCTTGTTTTTCTTCTGCGTTGTTGTGAATTAGTTCTTTATGACAGTCTAATAGAATTTCATCGTGAAACAATTCCAAACATTTATCGCAATGATACATGTTGAGATGTTTACTCTTCGAAGTTTCGCAGAGAAATGAAATGGGCTCTCACATTCCTCCTTTTATAACGGTCCCCCTATCACTATTTCATCTTCTTCTTCTTCACTATCCAAGAAAATCAAACGTTTTCAACAAAATATTAACCTTCTACAAAATTGATTGTCCGTTCATATTTTTTAATACTAGTTTGAATTTTCAATATTTTCCTTGTTTAACTATTATTTCTTTATATAACATTATTCACACTTTCTACTTCGAGCGTTTTGCTACTATCATCTCTTTATTCCATTTTAACAATCTGCATAAATACAAGTTCATTTGTCGCGCCGACTCACTATAAATCCAGCTTTCGTACAGTACACATCTCAACGACTAAATTACAACATGTATTTCAATATGAATTTTCCTTATACAAATACTATTTCAATAACTTCACAGCAAAACAAAATTCTAACCTCATAAACTTGATAGGAAGATATGTGAACTTTTAATTCAACCCCGGTTAATTTATGCGCAAATTTAGTTCGACCAACAATTGTTGAATTTCAGTTTTGAACTAACTTTTAATTTATGCGCAAATCTACTTCAAACCCTCACTTCACAAACTTAATAAAGAGAATTACATTAATTTGATACTTATTTCTACCGTTACACTAGCTCCATTCTCAAAAAGATATAAATAAAATGGTCCTGGATACTATTCTTTTTCACGTCCTGCATGTTCCTTAATGAATTCGTAAGCCAATCTTTTTGAATATTCATTATGATACACTTCTCTTACATAAACAAGATTTTTTCTTCCAGAAATTTCGCTTGAACTAATGGTATTTTGCTTACATCATCCTTGTCCATCAGAGGTAGCTTGTAGGTGAAAGTATTTGGAGGTAACTTTTGCGGTTTATCAAGTAGAGAACAAAATTTTCTATAGAATTTCTGCTCAGTGCCTGTAATACTATTAAAAGACAAAGTGGTAAGCATCTTGACGGCACAAGGTGCAAGTACAGACTAGAAACCTGGAGGTTCATAGCCCGCCTTTTATGAGTTTTAAAAATAGGGAGGGGGAAGGAATAAGGATTGGGAAGGGATAAGGTGTAGGGTGGGGGAAGGGTAATTTGGTTATTAAACCACTTGCGCTGTAAAATAGCCGCCAACATCCACACCTTGTTCGTAGCACTCCTTCATTGTTTGAGCCCACTGCCGCATGCGGTCTCTATCATTTGGTTTACAAGAAAAGAATTACAATCATCATACAATATAAAAGAGCCGATTCGTACGTAAGATCCTGAATCCAACCATTTATGAGCTTCAGACATGAATTTTTCTATTGTATCGAATGGGAATTGTGGATCAATTGCTATAACTTTCAGTTCTTCACTAATTTTAACGCTATAATAATCATCTTCATCATCATCTTCACTGTCACTGTCGTTATTTAAAGTGTCTTCAGGTTGTTCAAAAACATCAGAAATTTCGGAAGAACTGAAATTTTCACTAAGACGAGGGGCATTTTTAAAGCAAGTAATATTGTAAAGAGCAGAGACGAAACAACAAGAGTGGCGTGTAGAAGCGGAATGAGGAGTGAACAACGCTTGCTCCGCTTTTATAACGGTATGCTAATGAGAGGGGTAACAGCTGGCCGTGACCGATTATTGATCCGGGAGGTGGGTTGAAAGGAAGAAGAGAAGGTATTTATTTTAAATAATTCGCATAACTTTTGACTCAAATAAGATAACCAAATTCTTCTTTTACTAAAATGTTTGTCTTACATAGACGTTTTCAATGATGTATCGCTTGTCGTAATCGATCAAACCATTATCGAGTTATAGCCATTTTAATTTTCGCGGGGGGATTTAATCTCCATTTTTTATGGGGGGGGGGTTCCGCTTGATTGGACACGGGGGGGGGGGTTCCGCTTGATTGGACACGGGGGGGGGGGGTTCCGCTTGAGTGAACACGGGGGTTCCACTTGGGCGCTCATGCGGAACCGATCTTCTCACGAGATAGTTGTTATGTGATAATGAAGGCTAATGTTCATCGCGCCGCGACCACTAATTAACTCGCATTCGCGGTGTTCATATCTTTCCTACTCATTACATATACGTTTCCTACTTCATTATTTCAAGACTAATTAACTTGCAAAACAACAGTCTCTGTCTTTGAATGCTGATGAGATTTCATTAGGAACCATTCTTTGCACGCTATATGAAGCTACACCGGCAAACAATGCAAGTCGGAGAGGTCATATAACTGTACAACGGCCTCAGAAAAGTAGATCACGAGACTTAGAGTGTTAAAAAATAATGGGGGAGAAACACAACGCTCTAGCTTGCACTTATACCAGTCGGGAGCATTTTTCAATCGAAGAGTTTTTTTGACCGGAATTGAAGCCGTAGTAGAAGTAGAAGTTGAACTTGTAATAGAAGAGCAGGCTGTAGTGGAAATTGTAGTCGGCAGGGATGACATCGTGGTAGTTCCGTTCACAGCTCGCAGCGTAACGTCTGGAATCAGAATGAAACGTTAGCCGTGGTCGATGCGTCTTTTATAACGGTATGCTAATGAGAGGAGTTAACATCTGGGAAGTGGGGGAAGGTGGGAGGAAAGGAAGGAGAGGGGGTATTTATTTCAAATAATTCGCATAACTTTTGACTAAAATAAGATAACTATATTTTTCTTGGACTAAAATGTTCGTCTTACATAGACCTTTTCAATGATGTATCGCTTGTCCTAATCCGTCAATCCATTATCGAGTTATAGGCATTTTAATTTTTCGGAGGGGGGGGGTTCCGCTTGAGTGAACACGGGGGGGGAGGTTCCGCTTGAGTGAGCACGGGGGGGAACACCGGGGGGGGGTCGGTCATTGACCCTTCCGAAAGTGGGTCAAGGTCATTCAAGACTTATAATGAACCAAGGTGATGGGAACAGTTGTAACTGTTCCCACCACCCTGTTTGCCTAACGGTTCCCACTCCCAACCCACTAGTTACGTTCTGCGAGGGACATCGACGCAATTTTTTTGGTCGGTCCGCATTTAAGCGTAACGTCCCGGCCCGCATTCAAGCGTAACCACTTATTACAAGGGAAACTGGAACAGCTAATGCAGAAACGCAACTCTAACACCCACCCAAGCTAATCCCACCCATCATATTCCTAAACAAAATGCAAAAAACCTAGTCCGCTACCTACAATTTGCTGATGTCTCACCCCTTCTAAGTGAAGTTCAACCGAACTTCTAAATTTACAGTTAATCTACCCCCTATCATCTAGCTGAAAGGCAAAACAACAACATTAATTGTTAATACCAACACTTAAAACTAACAACACATCGTTATTAAAAATCAAATAATTAAACACAACCAAATACCATCATTATTCTTAAAATTAATACACCTTAACGCTAAACACAACTTATAATTAACATCGCAATGCGCATATTAATTCTTAAATTAAGTGCAACTTACAACTAATATTTACACACACACACACACACACACACACACACACACACACACACACACACATACCACATTGCATTAAAGAACGCAACGTAGTATAAGAAGTTCAAATATATATAGGCCTACTATATATTTGAACCTCTTACCGAGTCGCCAACGACTTTTCGCTATGAAAACTCGTTGACGACTGACGCGAAAATCGGGCTCGTATCGCTCCTCGGGTTTTCGAGTGGTGGGGGTAATCGGCGCAGTGGTGGGGGACTCATTTCTCTCCAGTATGATCTTCAATCCGCTCCAGTTTACAGCGGTGTAAAAATGGAACGAAGGAGTGGGGGTGGCGCATGCGCAGCGACGTAAAATCCAAGGTTTGAGGTTAGAACTTTCCGTGCACAGTAGAGCTAAATTGAGTAATACAGGACTCGGCGCATGCGCAATAGCGTGGAGTGATTCCGATCCGGAGAACTCGTTGCATCCGCAGCAGCGCTAAAGTGAGTAATACAGGACTAGGGGCATTCGCAGTAGCGCTAAAGTGAGTAATACAGGACTAGGCGCAGTAGCGTGAAATTGGCTCACTCCTGTACAAGTTATAGCAGCATAAAAATGAAACGAAGGAGTGGGAGCGGCGCATGCGCAGTGACGTAAAACCAAGGTTTGAGGTTAGAATTTTCCATGGTGGCTGCCATGTTTAATTCTGTTTCATTCAAACAATAGTAGTTCATGGCTGGCATGGGATGTGAAGTGTGGTAATTAGATGGGGTTAGCAACCGGTCGTGACCGGTCATTGACCGGTCATCGACCTGGCGGGGTTCCGCTTGAGTGAACACCGGGGGGGGGGATTTAATCTCCATTTTTTATGGGGGGGGGTTCCGCTTGATTAGTCACGGGGGGGGGGGGGGTTCCGCTTGATTAGTCACGGGGGGGGGGTTCCGCTTGATTAGTCACGGGGGGGGTTCCGCTTGATTAGACACAGGGGGGGGTTCCGCTTGAGTGAACACGGGAGGTTCCACTTGGGCGCTCATGCGGAACTGATCTTCTCACGCGATAACCGTTATAAAAGAAGATTGTTCATCGCACCGCGACCATTAATTAACTCGCATTTGTGTTGTTCGCATCCTTCCTACTCATTATATATACGTTTTGCCAACTTCATTATACAAGTCTAATTGCTACTAACCTGAAATTTCATTTACATTAGCACATGTCGTCCTGTTTGAATCACCTTCGCGTGCTCGACGTTATATCTCATTCATCTGTCTTGTTCTGACTTCTACACGTCTGATATACTTCTTGTGATGGATACGCAATGTTTAAAATTGAAACTTTTGCGGACACAACATATATTACGATGTAATTCCAAACCTTCTGTTTCAAAGATTAAAACTAATTTAACAAAAGTAAGGATGAAATTAAGTTTTAACCCGTTATACTCTGCTAGAACTTCGCAAGTTAGCGTTGACGATAGTGTTATTCACAACATTTTGCGTTCAATGTTACGTTTCCACAACTTCGAACTTGTTACACCTATCGACTGTGTTCAGCAGGTTTTCATATTTTACCCCCACCCTTCTTTACATATGCGCGCTCACGACAATTCCTGTTTCATTCTCCTGTACACTCTGCAGTTAACATGAACTAACTTTTAATTTATGCGAAGTTTTAATTCAACCCCGGTTAATTTATGCGCAAATTTAGTTCAACTCTCAGTTGTTGAATTTCAGTTTTGAACCTACTTTTAATTTATGCGCAAATTTAGTTCAACTCCCAGTTGTTGAATTTCAGTTTTGAACCAACTTTTAATTCATGCGCAAATTTAGTTCAACTCCCAGTTGTTGAATTTCAGTTTTGAACTAACCAATATTTTATGCGAAGTTTTAATTCAACCCCGGTTAATTTATGCGCAAATTTAGTCCAACCACCAATTGTTGAATTTCAGTTTTGAACTAACTTTTACTTTATGCGCAAATCTACTTCAAACCCTCACCCCACCTCCCCCAACCTCATTTAATATTCGACCGGAAGACGCCTGCCACGGAACATGGCTTCCGGCGGCACGTGGCTGGTTTTGAAAGTGGCTTTTTCTATCTACTAGAGATGCCTTCTAAATCATCTTTTTAATGCAGTATGGTTATAATCATATGTTTTAACAAAGCAACTTTAGTTTTTAAGAAGTGTTTATTTGGTTAGTAATTAAAAACTCAGGGTGCTTTATTCAAATTATGCCAATATTAATATTCTTAGCAGCCCTGTATAACTAAGTCAATTTATCAAATAAAATCATGATTTAAATATAAGAGCTTCCATACCTCTAGATAATAAATTCAGTTTAATAATAGTTGCAATTCTTACCTTACGGCTTTCATTTAAGTTAAGACTTTATATGTTTAAAAAATATAATGTAATTATAACAATAATTTTCTATCTTTGCAGTGGGTAGCTAATTATTAATCATTATAATTGATTGAACTAATTTAGTATACATGTTTGCAAGTGAAATAATATGCATTGATCTTAAGTTGGTAATCCAGCACTAAATAATAATATTTAAATTGTCAACAGCTGAATTACAAGTATTTTATAGCCTAATATACAGGATTTTAATGATACAAATATACTTAATTTAAAAATATTTTTTAAAATTTCATTTGACATTTTCTTCTGGTGTTGGCTTATGTAGTTGACCATAGTCCACTGACAATATTTAAAATACTCAGAAGTAAAAAAAATTATATAAAGTAAAATAAAAAAAAAAACTAACACTAAAATAGCTATAAACATTTAATCTCAAATCAGCCTTGACACCTATATTGTAAAAATATTTTTATATTTGATAAAAAATATCATTTTGCTTAAAGCAGTTTTACAATTGAACAATTGTAGAATAGTGTTAGCTATAACCACATTCACTACACGAAATAAATCTTATGTACATTTTTAGAAATAAAGAATCAGTTTTTTTCACTGTTTGGTATCAAAATTGTTTTTTTTTCTGGGTGTGCATTTTATTTTCTTAATAATGTTTTATTATTATTGTTTTAAAAAGTGTTATATTGACAATTATTCATCAGGGAAGATTTTATTTTATAAAGTGAGATCATATTTATATTATCTCCAACGTTATTTTTATTTGTTTAAGTTATTCTTTTTTGTGTTAAAAAAGAACTTATTACTGACTAAAACAGTTTTTCCGTAAAAGTTGTCGAGACGGTTTGCTATTGTTGAGACTGGCGTTTTATAACACATCTAGCCATAGTCAAATGTTATAAAAATATCTCAAATACGTTAAATGTAGTCTAGTTAATATCCACAAATCAAATTTAAGAAAGAAATCTGAAAGGTATTATGTTTTGTAATATTTACCCATCCACTAATAATTTGAAAACTCGACTCTTTAAGTTGCTATCGTATATAAAAACCAACTTGATTACTGTCAACATTTTTATATTTCAATAAAAATGATTTTTTTTATTGTTTTAAAGGTAACAGTTCCATAAAATTTTTATATAAATCCCTTAAAGTCTGTTTTTGCCATAACATTCGTCCACCCTGCTGAACCGGGATCTGCAGTTGAAGTTAACATGACCAAACTGCTTGTTTGGATACGATGTGCACTTTAAAACAATAAAGGGTAGTTTGTTGCCAGCCGTCCGCATTGTTATAGACCATTTGGACTTTGTTCTTATACATACATCTCCCAGTCAATAATATATTTTTTTTGTGACAGAAACAGGTTGATTATTCTAACAAAAGTGTATATTTAATTCCTAGAACTAGATTTAATTGATCTTTGCTAATTGGTATATTTACAATTCCTTTGCATACTATGTGACTTATAGGTATCAGTTAGGTAGGTTGTGGTTTTGCTATGTGCCATCTTAAATATTATTTTGGGACTTCAACCATCACAGTTAATGTATATCATAGAATAATAACCATTAAAATACTGCAAGAGACCAATAGGATTATGCCTAGCTATTTGAGCTTGGAATCTATCTTAACGTCAATTTGATACATATAACACTGAAAAGTTCATACAATGTGCATGTAATCACAAGAATGTTTTATTAGGGTAAGTACCGTAAGGGTAGAGTAGCTATGTCAAGTTTAAGGGATCCAGATGTATAGATTGTAAAACTGGAAACCCCTTTGACACACTGAAACACGTACCCTTTTCACCTTCTTTCTACTTCTTTACTTTATTTATAAAACATGAAACCATTGCATACTGATGAAAGTTTACTTTTATTCTCTTGGCATAGATGCAATTCTCAATGGAAGTTAATAAGTTAAAATGTAAGTAACTGTATTATTTTACAACAAACATATTTTATATGGTATTTAAAATGTTTACACTTGCAAAAAAGTGGTGTTTGTTAAAAATTAAAATATAAAAGGCTCTCCACAAAAATATATGTATGGATTTATCATTCCTATAAAATCTGGTATATGAGCACATAAAAAAGCCTTCAAGTAGCTTATGTAAATATTTTCTCTAGCTTCAAGCCTGGATTATGGCTTCAAACCAGCAGTTCATAAATTTTCAAATTGTATTTTGAAGTGGTATTGAAAAACTGATTATTTGTCTTATTCATATTAGATAGGAATTTAAAAATTTATTAATTTCCATTTAATTTGTACTGGTATGGATTATAATCACTCACTTTAACCTTAAATAATTAATAGTTAAAAAGGATATGTTCTGAATGATTTATTTTAAGCTTAATACTAAGAAACATGGGCAATTAATGTATTTAATTTTTTATGTACGGCATTTTAATTCTGCTTCTCAAAACAAACAAAAAATATATAAACAAAAATATATCACTGTGTTTCATGTTTTCAACACGTTTTTGTATTGTACTAAGTACATATTGCACCATTGGGTTAATATATTTTTTTGCCAAATGTACAGGAATATTCAGCTACTTTTCCAGGCTATTCAGCAAGCCAAAATTCGACCCCTGTATATACTTTTTAAGGTAAGAAATGATTTTTAGGTCAATTAATTATCGTTTGTCGAAAACAATATATATTTAATTATATTCACACAAGAACCATTTCCTAATTTAATAAAATTCAGGGTCATTACTTTTACTACAATTGATTTTATTATTAATAGATCACTTGGTATTTGACCAAACAATACGTCTTTAGAAAAATTTCATAGTAAATTAGGTTTTGATTTATTAAGACTGAATGATTTCAGAAAATTTTATAAAGGTTTTTTAGCTGCAGTTATTTACAAAACACAAAAATGAGTAATTAAATATTTATGAATTTTTATTTATTTCCATTTTCTACACTATATTATATTACTAAAAGATTAATTAATGTTAGTAATACTCTCTATATATAATATTTACTAAAAGAGACGATATACACCTAAATTTTATGTTGAGATTGGATATTTCATTCTGTTTACAGCTCCAGCTCAGCAATGTCCTACAGAAGCGGTGAGACAGGAGGTCAGGAAGTAGTATATCAGAGTCTTGGCTCGGCTCCAGAAACAGTGGCTTGGGAGGCAACATGCTATAAAAAAGAGGCAATGATCAAATATTTATTTGAATTATCCTCACGGATTAATAATTGAATGGGTTTTGTCACTTGTAATAAACAACACTCAAAACTCACTAACATAAAACTCAATACTTTTTAGATTTCTCAATAATTTGGAAATGTAAGATAATGTCAAGGAAATAGAACCTGTTTTTGTTTCCCTCATCTTTAATTTAGATAACGATTTCTCTTTAAAAGAAAAAAGAGAAACTTCTCCTTGATGTCAAACGGTGTTTTTCGTTTTAATTAACCATGAAGTGTTTTTGCGTTATCGTTTCTGGCTTTTTAAACAAATTCACGGATATCTTTTGTAACAAAAATCAAAACAGACAGGAGAAGATAATTAATAGCATTTATTTAATTTTTTATGCATTGCTACACTGTGGCTTATGTTTCATCATAAAGACTTATGGCTGTGGCAAAGTATGTTAAGTTTTGATGAAAACACAAACTGATGAGAAAAAAACATTAAAAACTTATAAGTATATTGTGGTTTATATACTATAAAAAATTATTTTACGATTCCTTAAATGTTAGTCATATTTTATAGTAAATCTGACATGATAACTACAGTACATTTCACCTTGTACTTTAGCGGCTCACCCCCTTACTTTGTCTAATACGATCCACGCACAGATCAGTAGTCTATGTGGACAGGGCAAAGTAAGGCAAAAAGAGGTCCCCCAACCTCTTAAAAAAAAGAAATAACTACTAGCAAACTGTATTAAGAAAAATTATTTTAACTATTTAAAGTTAAAAAGTAAAGATTCTAAATATTAAAGAAAGTTAGGTAATACTATTTTAATGCGTTAAGCTTACATTTCATCCACTCCCTAATAGGAATGACCTATTCAATGACCAATTTAATAAATACTAAGAAACTGATTGGATGACAATAGAATATCCTATTACTTAGCAACCTAGCAAAGATATTTAAAATACAATTATGTTATAGTGTAAAAAAGTTACCTTTCTTGAACAAGAACTTAATGCAATAGCTTCAGAATATTGGATACAAGTCAATAATAAATCCGAAAATGGATTATTTTTAAGGGAAACATTGACAAAAATCTGTCAAATATACTGTATTTGATTATTTATACAGCATTAATGTGAAAAGACAACTTAAAAACAAAATATATATTTTCTATAATACCTAAAACATTAAGATACTATGTGATCAAAACAGAAAGTTTTACCACTAATTATTAATTAGCCCCATTGTATAAATATTTCAACCTTAAATAATAACAATGCCAAGGAACTGCAGGCAACTAAATGCTAATTTTCAGGCCAATTAACATCTCTAAAAGTTCTGTTTCTCGTTCTTCACTAGATTGCAAGCGAATAACTTCATTTGTCTACTATTGTGCCTCACATTTCTTTTTACACACAATAGTGATTGTATAGAATTTTTCTTGAATCTCATTAAAATAAGGAACCTTACGAGGAGTGTAGTTATTCTTAGACTAAATAAATTATTAAAATTCGGATCAATAATGTTTAACTGTTTAATATTTATAATAGCTAAAGCCAGTTACCACTACTTTTATACCATGATAAAAACTAAATTCTACATAAATAAACATTTTGTTTCACTCGGGAAAATATAAATAGGAAAAGTAAAATGTTGGAGAGTAGTAAAATGTTTTCGATTTTACGACTGTTACACCTGAAGCACATATAAAACTCAACTTAGGGTTTTCTGAAAGTTTTACTTTGAAATTTCTATTGGCCTTCTAGAACATTTAATAAAGTTTTAGCTAACCAATTAAATATACATATCAATATAATAGATTAGTAATTTAAATGATTTACTTTATTTTAAAGTATCAGGGTTTGTTAGTAAACCTTATAAAATATTTATTGGATATGCATAAGTTTTCGATTTAATTTAAAATAGCACATCAATAAATATCAACCAAAATTTAGCTGAAAGAAAGCCAACTGCAAAATAAAAAAGCTATCAGCAAAATTTTGCTAAAGAAATTTATATGTCTCGAACTATTAATGTTAAATAAAAAAAATGTCCACGTAATATATGGGCAACATTTAGGCCTACTACATGATATTAAGGATTTACAATAATATAAAAACATATTAATTTGCCTCACCATGATGAAAAACTTGTAAGTAATTTAAAGTATAATTTTCATTTAATTAATAAAAATAATTAAAAAAACACATTTGTGGTCAAAGTATTCCACGATGGTTTAGATTTGTTTGTTCGAAATTAAGTTTCATTTTGGCCATGTCGATATTTCGATTACTGTCAAGTGTCTAGCGATGCAAAGAACCCCTTTCAACTAAAGTTGAGGAGAAAGTACAAATGTAATTTGGTTACTATTTTTATTCTATGTGAAAAGTTTGAATAACCATCAATTTACAGGACACTATAATTGATGCGACAGAACCAAACGTAACAATACGTGTTCAAGGAATTGTCGCAAAAACGGAAAAAATAAAATAAAAAACGCATAACTACAGAGTCCGATATATCTATTTTTTAAATGTTTATCAAAAAAGTCAACCTTGTAATTTATTTAGTTGTTTGTAATATTGTTAGTATTGTTATATAATTCTAATTAAGATACATTTAACTTTTTTACTAACACTTAAAATCACAAAATGAAAATCTATTACTAAAAAACATCGCATTTTAATAGACTCCAGAAACAGTTTAATATTTAATATTAATAAAAACAAACTGCGTCATAAATACGTACATTTGATTTATAAATAAATAATGTACATAACTATTTAATTTTGTATCTACGAAGATATATGATAATTAAAAATTACTATAACCTCTTTTTTCTTGAGATGTGTTATAAAACAAACTATTTTGGCTAGAAAGCATCTTAGGATTTGCATGAGTTGTAGTTAAATGCTACAAATGTATTGCTCATCGAAATAAAATGCATTAAGCTATAAAAAAAACATGTTTTGTAAATGTAATATTGTTTTAATTTTTTTGTTTATAATTTAACCCAAATTTTGCTTACATAGTTTGTTTACTTGGCCATGTTACATTTTTTGGGTCCAGCCAAGTCTTCTCTATATACCTTTTTCCTGGTTAAGCTCTCATTTTATTTTGGTCTAAACCCGTACACTATTCAAATTCAATTACTTTAATCCTTATAATACTACAAAAGGAACGAAAAGAATGTAACAGAGGTAACATAATAAAATAGAAATTGAATTATATCCGATTGATTTTTTAATGTCTTCTTTGTCATTTTAGTTTAGATTTTTCAGATAATTTATTGAATCATTAGACAGATGGTAATAACAAAAGCCTGTCAATCAAGAAAAACAGTTGTCCCATTTATAAAACATTTTAATACTAATTGGCTCAAGATCAACTGAACTTTTATTCGAATTTTGACCAGTGGAGGATCCATAGTTTACATTAATCTGTAAAAGATAACATGATGAATATCAAATTTTGAAACTTTGGCAAATAATATCTACTCCAAATTTCTTGGATGGACTACAATGACCTACAAATTTGTCATAATTAAAACATATATATTTTTTCTGATTTTTTTTCAAACGTAGTTTATATCTACTATTTTCAACAGTAAAAATGTGTTTTTATCAATGATTTTCCATTAAACTAGTATAGAAATTGTATATGACTCCCATCATAGTTTTGTTCAATTAAATATATTCATTATTTTATGAAAACATTTTTATACACAGTACTTTAAAGTCTTTCAAAAATAGTTTAAATGATGAGGAGATTAATTTTAGGTTAATTGTTTCTTAGGAAGGAGCTCTTTGGAACTGCTGTGTAATAAAATCTAATTCGTCTAAGATCAGAGCAATAAAAGACTACATCATCATATTTCTAAGAATTCACTTGTAGTCAGTTAAAAAACTCATTACCAAGTATCAGAGTTAAAAAGAAAAGCATTAACCTAGAAAATGGTAGAGACAAGAGAGTCCCTAAGGAGAGACTACAGAGCTCCAAGTGGAGATACCGGCAACTTACTGTCATCTCCACACAATCCATCTTAACTTAACATGATAAAGGCATCTTGAGAGTTGAGAACTATTAGCTTACATAATTAAAGTTATAAAAACCAATGTCAATCATTAAATTACAAGTAACACATTTTAACTCTATATATAGGATTCCATCGGTATTATAAGTTGATTTTTAATGATTTAGTGAATTATAAAATTCGTACTTTTATAAATTGATTAAAAACAATTGACTTAGTGATAACCTACTTTCCAAAACTTTTGCCAGGTAAATCTATTCCATTGTATTCAAAGTCATAAGTAAGTCATAAGCCATGTTTTTAATTATGTTTTTAACTATGTTTTAACTATGTTTTTAATTTTAACATACAATTTTTACTTGTTTACTACAGCAGAACAACGATATACAGTGTTCCAGGAACTCTAGATATTACCTACATTTAAGTTATAGATATTGTGACGCAATTCATGTTTATTTTTATTTTTTTACATATTATTTTTTATTGACCTTGACTTTAAAAGTGATTTACATGAAAAGTCCGGGAAACATCTCGTGGCACCACCAATGGAGCTTTCATTGGTCAAACAATTATAATAAATACCCCCGTCGCAGCTAACCTGCGTTCACGGCGAATTTTTATTTCTCAGCGGTCCGCCATATACACAATGGAGTTGAGTCTGTAGGTTTGTCACCATTTGAGTTTAGTAAGAAAATATAAGTTAACCCCTAGCTAGTCAATACCAAATTTTATCACATTCTGGTATTTTTTGTTTTCATTTTCCCCATAAAAACCAAGGGACTGAGTGAGTACGAATGTTTGACACCATTTAGGTTTCGTAAGCGAATATAAGTTAAACTTTTCATAGTTAATCTTCATATCAAATTTTATTAATATATATCAATAAATTAGCAACATAAAATAATATAAAAATATAAAAGTTAATATTTTTATTTAGTACAAGAAACTTAATCGTTCATTTCTTAACTCTTATAAATAGTAAAAAATTTTAAAATCTTTAAAAAAACTCATTTTTATTCTTTTTAAACCACATAAAATGCTGGTCCCATAATCCGATTATACTGGTTTCGCAAACCCATGAAAATAGATAGACCTAGTGCTACACTTCCATACCCAATTTTATCAAAATTGGAGGCCCATATCAAAAGTTATTAATACCACGGACACATAAATATGAAAATATGAAAATGAACGAATGATGTTTTTGGCCAAGGTCTTACCATGGCTACTACTGTAATAGCGTATTTTCTATAGGCAAACTCACTAAAATCTTTTAAATCTTGACAGATTTACAGGAGTTTGTTTATAATAACTCAGATATGAAATATTATAGTTTAATTGAACCTTATTATGTATATATATATTGTATTATATGTTATTCAACGTTTTATTGTTTGTAAAACTATCTGATCGTTAATAGTTCATCATTAATTTGATATGAGATCTCAATGATTTATAGTTTAGTTGAAGAAGGTTTCCACATAAATTTATGTAAGTTTATCTTTAAATAAGTGTATCTATAAATATACTTTTTATAAAAAATGAGTACTATTAATTAATTTACTACTAATACAGTGTGTACTATTGCTAAAAATAATGTTTATAATTTAGACATATTATTAAATGTTGTTTAAATGTCTACATTAAAGACATTACATTTATTATATAGACCACATGGAACCAAAAATATTTCATCAAAAAAATTATTATCAATTTATAGAATTATTAACAACATTTATAGAATTATCGTGATAAACATAATAAAACATTTAATGTTTGAAAGGTAAACGATTGCAGCGTATGGAGATTCACCCGGTTGAGAGCACTCGATGTTCGCTCTACTTAAAGGATTAAATTGTTTTAAATCCTCAATTTATTCTGTTGCAGAGTGTTTCAAATGAAAATCCCATTATTCCAGTCTCTCTTATCAATAATCAAATGTATCTCTTTATATACATATATAAGCAGTCCATTTTAATTAATCTTCCAAAAATTTTCACAAAATGCCTTTATTTTACGAGATTTGTTTTACATAAAAGTAAAATTTTCACGCAAAAGCTATATAATTGTTTATAGCAGAAATAATCTTATACATAAGTAAATTTTAAAATATTGATAAAATTGTAGGGCATATTGAAATTGCTGTTGTTACTTAAGCTATATTATTACATATATAACACAATATAATAAATTAACCAACGTTTAGCACATGAAAGCTTTATCATGATATTCTAAGCACTTACAAACTACAGGTTACATAAACATGGTTTTTAGAAATTAGTTTCGCTAGTTTTGTCATCTATTTCTTCATAAGGCATAATACCTACATTAATTATTAGCATGTATACATTAAAATATAAATTTTTCTAGTGCAAATATTGTAAAATATGTATTTACAAATCTTAAACATTTTAGAAAAAAAACTTGTAGTTTATACCTACTATAATGGTATTTTAATCTAACATACATTTTTATTTTAAATAGTTTTCAGTCAAATATGTCGTATTTATATAACAGTTATGACATGATTTAAAAAAATTAACAACATTTAAATTTTATTTCAATCAAGTGTAAATAATTTTTTTATATTTATATTATATAAAGGATATTATATAATGGTATATATATATATATTTTTTTATATATATTATACATATTATATATATATATATATATTATATAATGGATATTATATAAAGGTATATTTAATATATCAAGCGATAGTTTATTTATTATCGATAAAAAAATTTGTCCTTCATTCATTGCATTAAAACATTTTTGAAGTATTCATACAAACTTTTTCATTAAGCGTCAATAGGATGGTCTCAAAACAGTTTTTTTTTTTTTTTTTTTTTTTTTTTTTTTTACAGTTGAGTTTTAGTTAAACATTTATACATAAAAAATAAAGACCAAAGATAATTGCTGCAAACAAAACACGATGATACTGTGTATTAATATCATTAGTTCCCGTGTATATAACTTGAACAAATAATTTTCTTTTATCGTTGTAAAGACCGCATTCTGTGCGAATGAATCGTTTTAATTCGTCGAGATAATCTTTAATGACGTTATGAAGAGTGAATGCGTTGGGACTACCTAATTTTTTTTCTTTTTACAGTCTTTACTAGTGTAACATTATATACTTGCACATGAATGTTTAGGTGATACAGTGGCTTATAGATGTTATATAATTATATTTATAACATGGTAAAATGTAGTTGTTATATATATATATATATATATATATATATATATATATATATATATATATATATATATATATATATATACACCTATTCAATGCTTATAGATATTGATGATATGAGTTTAGACTAGTCTATTAGAAATTCGAAAAGGATGTAGGGAATAACTATCATAAAGTTTAGTGAATTAGAATAAAGTTTATTATATTATCAATAAGGAATCTAAGTTAAAGTAATTTTTTTATTATGGTATTACTGGTGTACAATCATTCTTTCTTTTAATATTTACATATTTTTGATAAATCAATATTTTAATTATATATATATTTTCAGCCAAATCGAAAACATGTTTCCTTTGCGTGTATGTTACTTTATTAAATTGAATCTAAAAGTTACTTTAAAAATAATACTTAAATGATAAAATAGTTCATTCCATTACAAAGTGGCATTCCGGTACGCGCTCAAGTTTAACGTTCAAGATGAACCTGAGGACGGGGATAATGAGCAAGTACCAGAAAATCACTTTCGGTACAAGTTATGAACGTTACTTTTCATTACAACGGCAAAGATACATAATTTTACAAAATAACAATCCTCAGTAAAATTAAAACTATTTTATTTCTCGTTTAATATTATATAAAAACTAATTATTCCTACTTCTGTTTTAAATTTTAATAACAGCTGTTTCATATTATAAATATAAACGAAAGAAACACGAGGTTGCGTTCTGGGTGGATGGAGAAATAATTGAGATTATCGAAAGTAAATTTTAGAGGCTTGGGAAATCAGCTGATCGTTTTTCTTTGTCTTTAAATTGGAGGTCTGGAAAGAGTTATTATCGTTGATATCAGCTGTCATCGGAAATAGCTACTTTCGATACGGAGTGATGAAAACAACTTTTAATAGAATTAATTCTCTTTAAGTTACTGTTATGATATGTATGTATGATAAACATGGTTAAATATTTATGTAACATTCTATTTTACTGATATAAAATCGAATAAAATTTTATAAAAAATTATAACTAAATGGAACTGAGGTTAAAGAATGAACCAAACTGACTAAAGACAAAAATGTAGAAGATATTTGAAAAATATAGACTGCAGAAAAGCATGATTTTTAATTAAAATTATGAAGTTTTAGTTAGTTAAATGGAAAAGTAAAATCATTTAAAAATCCAATCTTTTTAAAGATGAACAATAACTATATTGTTTGTAAATTAATTTTTTCGTGTACAAAACTGTGTTCTTGAAATATTTATAGTGAAATAAATACTCACCTGTACCTTTATTCTTGAAGTAAATTTATAATTATTTGGAATTTCAAATTGTAATTCAGTTTATACTTGATAAAAATATAAAATGTTCTCCTTGACTCTCCCCCAAAACAAATTCCCATTATAGTGTCCCAAATTAGTTAAATAAAAGTAATTATAAAATGCGCTTTACTTCAAAATATTATTTAATAAACTTTGGCTAAAGAAGGTCTTTGAATTTGTCAAAGGATGAGATAATTAGAAGTAATGACAGGCTATCAACCTAACTAACAACAACGTTCCAAAACCACCTGGGACTAACGACTACTTATAACAGTGTTAAGCATTGAAGGGGGGGATTATTATTTCAATCTAAGAAAATCAGTAACTAAAATATCGTACAACAATAAAATGTTAATAAAGGAAAGATAAATAAGTAGAATTTAATGATTCACAAACTCATAGAACGAATCTAAGTATATTTAAAAAAAAGAATTTGTATAAAAAAATAAATTGACTAGTTAAGAAGATCATAAATAAATTAAAAATAAACAATTTTGAATCATCTGCTGGTTATGACTCATTTTTATACGTGAGATTTTATTTTTGGCTTTGTAAAACATTTCCCTTTACACTGTGTACTTATCGATATAAACTTTAATATGGCACTTATTTTAACACCCACTAAGCGTATTACAATTTCATAATTTGGCAGTTTATCATACATAAAATTTAAAAGACACTGAAGGCCCAAAAAAACATCAAAAATGTAAAGTAAATTGTTTAAAAATTGATTTAATTGTTTTACTTTAAATTTTAACCTTCTAATATGGCTCAGTTTTTTATTTATTTATTAATGTCATCAATTCAAGTATTTTATTATAATTTTTAATTTAATTTTATTATTGAAGAGAGCACACCACAGATGTGGAGGTATCACAATGATAATTCAGTTTATTGGGATTGTTTCCGGTTCTGAATCGAGGGTTATTAAATAGTTTTATAAGGAAATTAATTATTTATGACCCAAAACATTCCTAAAACTTTTCCACGTTAGCTTTTTATTTTATTTCTCACATGAAATATGCCTGATCTTAATTATAAATGACAAAAATGTGAGCGGTTAAGCTATTTAAAGACGGAGAAAGGATTATTATTAAACGGCAATCTTGTTAAAGGATTAATTAGATGTAATTTGTGGTGATGGGGTAAGCCTCTCTTCCGTTCTGACTCATAAGTTAGGCTTTCTTTGAATTATTAAAACCAGGGAGATGTTAAAACATGTGAATCGTGCATGACAGGACTAGTGTAGGATGTAGTTAAAAATTTTTAGTTTAAATTTCTAAATTATGTAGATATTCATGTGTGAATTAATAAAAAATACAAGTAACACATTGACTGTGAAATATTGTGTAAATATTTACATGGATTTATTATTTCCATTACCTAGTAATGTAAATGTTTCACAATAATTAAATCTACTACAAAAAGAATAAACTAAGCCAAACAAAATAAACTGGACCTTATCATTTTAGTACGTGGGTGTTTCCATTGATAAAACGAATGGATACGAAGAGTTTTCATTAGATATTTAATTTTCTGTATGCATTACTCTAAAAGTATTTTAAATCATTTAGAATTTCCAAGGAGACAATTCGATACACTTTTAATATACACATAAGGTACTTTTTTGTGTTTTAACGTACTATTCATTACACAAAATACGTTTTTATATGAAATATTTTCAGAATATAACTAAACCTTGTGGAAATAAATTATAATTATTTAGAATTTGTTTGCTAATTATTTACTTTATTCTTGCAATTTTCTCTTACAAAATGAAAGTCAACTCGCAAAAAAAAAATAATAATAATAAAAATAACTTGGGCAGTAAAAGTGAATCATATTAGTTCTGTGTTTGATGCCAACCATTAATTTGAGTCATCAATAATTTGATCGTCACTGCTATCTCAGTAATGAACGACTATCAATCAGATGAGGTTCGCAATCAGTCAGTGTACGGCCAATCAAATTGGTCATAACAAATCATTTATACTTTAGAGTTTAATGGCATTGTAATAATTTAGCTCAATAAATCCATTATCAAACATGAGTTGTTTAAAATTTGTCTATTTCTATTAAAATCTAATATGGTTGTCTAACATGTTTTCACTTTGTGAAATAATTGTTCAAGTTTTGCAATAATTGTCTAGCAAAACTATTAGACATTTGAAAGAAACAAATTCTACTAAAAACGGCATCAACGTCGTATGAATATTACCCTGGCATGTCTTTAGTCCTCTAGAAATACTAAAATTTCTAGTAAAATGTGATACTTTAGGCGCCCATATTATATGACATTTTTGGAGGTTGGCTACCTCTTTTGAATTGCTTTGTCTCGTTCGCATCTGCGCTTGGATCGTGATGAGCCAAGTAAAGGTGTAAGCTGCTGCAGTAAAGGTGAATGGTACTAATAACAACTTTTTACAGGGTGCGGAATTGGGCCCACGACATTACTGCCATGGTACCGAATTCAGGTGGGCTAACCACTCACCAATGTTCAGTATTTCAACACAAATGGTAAAATAACTTAAAATTCCACTAAAACTAATCAGGTAAAACTAAGTAAAAACCAAAACTTGACAATTCATTGAGCCTGCTTGAAATATAATGAATGAGATATGTTAATTTTATTAATTACACAAACATATATGGTTATTTTTTACATTCATCAACAAGATAATGTTATATTTTCACATCACCATCACCATTTTAAAGAAGTCTATGTGATCAATGGATAGCAAAATAAGTGGTGATGTGGCGTCAAAAAAAGGATGGGTTTTCAGGTTAATATATAGGTTAATATAGATTATTAACAGCTATATAATATATCTATTTCAATGAATGAAAAAAACACATGATCATACTCTTATTAATTTTATGTTTTATTTTTAAACATACATAGCTTCTATGTTGAAATATTATTTTTTTTACAGAACAGAAGGTGAATAAATTTGGATCGCAGGAAGTCAGGACATTGGCCTGAAGATAAAGTGGACAGCTGGCATTGGACGGCCCGCAGGGAAGGATATGTGTTCATAGTAATGTGACTGTCTGGTAATATATGTTTGTTGATATATAAGCTAAACTGAACCATGAACTTATACAATTTTGCAGAAGTAAAATTTAACTAAAACTTTTGAATTATGTTTAATTAACATAATCCAAAATGAAATATAAATTAAAATGCTTGATAAGAAAAGGATGTTGTCGGAATGGGATGTCATAGAGGATTGATTATTTATAGAAATAACATATTTTAAAGTTAAATTCTACTATTGTAAGTATGAGAAACAATTTAGTATTCTAGATCTTACTATACATAATTTTGCGGTCGTTTTATTGTAAACCATCTATAGCATACCATACGGCAAATGTTGTTAACCATGAGAAATATTACTGTTTATGTACATATAAACAGTCATGTTTATATTGTAAGAGAATGACACTTTGAAAATATTAAGATAATTGTTGAATGCACATTTTAACAAAAAGTAATCATCAGCTTCAACGATGGTAAGAACGTAAATCTCTCTAAATCCATAATACTCTACAAACGTCTATAAGGTTTATGTTTCGTTTTATGTTTATATGCTGATCAGTATTCTACCCTTGTTCTTTCGCCCTCGTGAGCGTCTGTTATTAAGGTAAAATGTCATATCTTAAACTTTTATTTTTGTTATTTTTTAACTTTTAGGTAGCACGGTCTTTAGTTTTTTTTTTTTTTTTTTTTTTTTTTCATCGATATGTAATCTTATTACGTGAAACGGATAGGGGAATTTCAAAGTATAAGTTATAATTATGTGCAATAATTAAGCTCTACAAAATTTTTGTTAGTTTTGATAAGAGGTAAGATTTGAGATTTTAACAAACATTGTTTAAAAAAAACTGCATGAATAAAGGAAATATTTAGCCTTTAGCAAACAAATTCTAATTGATTGTAATTTATTTCCAAAAGGTTCAATTATTTCTGAAAATATTTAATATAAAAACGTATTTTGCGTAATAAATAGTACGTTAAAACACAAAAGTGTACTTATGTGTATCTTAAAAGTGTATCTAATTGTGTCCTTGGAAATTCTAAATAGTTTAAAATACTGTTACAGCAATGCATACACAAAATTAAATATCTAACAAAATCTCTTCGTATCTGTTCGTTTTATCAACGGAAACACCGACGTATTAAATTGATAAGGTCCAGTTTATTTTGTTTGGCTTGGTTTAATCTTACTGTAGTAGATTAAATTATTGTGAAACATTAACATTTACCTGGTAATAGAAATAATAAATCCATGTAAATATTTACACAATATTTCACAGTCAATATGTTATTTGAATTTTTTATTAATTCGCACATGAATATCTACATGGATTAGAAATTTAAACCAAGAAGTTTTAACTACACCCTACACTAGTCCTGTCATGCACGATTCACATGTTTCAACATCTCCCTGGTTTTAATAATTCGCAGAAAGCCTAAATTATGAGTCAGAACGAAAGAGAGGCTTACCCCATCACCACAAATTACATCTAATTAATCGTTTAACAAGATTGTCGTTTAAAAAATCCTTTCTCCGTTTTTAAATAGCTTTACCGCTCACATTTTTGTCATTTATAATTAAGATCAGGCAAATTTCATCTGAGAAATAAAAAAAAAACTAACGCGGAAAAGTTTTAGGAATGTTTTGGGTCATAAATAATTAAACTTCTTATAAAACTATTTATTAACCCTCGATTCATAACCGGAAACAATCCCAATGCAAAAAAGTGATTTTATCTTGTAATGTTTTCTTTCTTCGCAATGAAATGAGCTAGATGTAGTTAAGTTGTGTTATAGATTTTAAGTACGAATAATTATTATTGCTTAGTAAACAAGATAGTTTCATATTTTTCAGTAGGGAGTTAAGTGAACGAAAAGATTAAAAAGTATTGGAAGTTAATTTAAGTGAAATTTCTAACAAATATACGTTTAATTTTCTATTTAATAATATTGTCAAAGCAATATATATTTTTACATTGTAAATCCTTTAAAATTTGACTAATTGATTAATTTAGTAATACTATATATACACAGTGTGGTATCAAATTCGGTAGTTTAGTCAATATTGTCAGCCTTGTGGTTTTCGCTAACCCAATGGTCTGCCCAATAATTAAATCGTCAACGACAAACCAGTAATGAACCAAACGAGTCCCGCAATTAATCACAGTCCAACAAATGAAACTGATCATAACGAAAGTCATGGTTTGTATCTTTCAATGATAAAAGTAACGTTCAACTGGATTATCTGGTGTATTCGTAAAGATAAGTAAAATTAGAAACGATTTGTCTAAGATAGATAACATTCCTTAGTACAGTATTAAATGTTTGTCAGAAATTAAAATGTTTAGGCCTAAATTATTTTTAAATGTTATACTATACTATAATTTAGGATATGACAATTAAAATATGTTTCAATAAATTAGCTTGTTTAAAAATCTTCATGAAGTCCTACTACTTAGAAATTATAATGTCTGTAAGTGTTAAAAAACATTCCCGTTGTATCACTTCTTCATTGGTGGCACAATAAAATTGAAACATTTACATACAGGTTATTTTTTTTTTGCGAAACCAATTTTTTTAAACATTGCTCAAAAAGTATTGACGATTCGTTGTATTCATTATACAAAATCGTAACATTTGAATAGTTTGCATAATTTTATGTTTACTTGAATTTTTTTCTAAGTATAACAATAAACAAAAGCAGCGAGTAATAAATAATTATTAACTAATTAAGTTATTATCAGACAATAAAATATAATGCAACACGAATAACTGAAATGCAATATTTAAAAAAATTGATGATTAAAAACCGAAATTGTATTATTTCACTATACCTCGTGCCAAAGTAGAATAATATGAGTTTAAACCCATTCACATTCCTCGCACTAATTACCCAACTTAGTTTAAGTACTTTATTTAAACATTATTTTGCGTTTAAAAGAAATTTTTAGTAAATTTTAATTATTTTTATGGAAGTTAAAATTTCACTTTAATTAACTTCCAATACTTTTTAATCTTTTCGTTCACTTAACTCCCTACTGGAAAATATGAAACTATCTTGATTACTAAGCAATAATAATTATTCGTACTTAAAATCTATAACACAACTTAACTACATCTAGCTCATTTCATTGCGAAGAAAGAAAACATTACCAGATAAAATCACCTTTTTTACATTTCATTTATATGCCTTAATTGAATCTGAAATAGTTATAAATGAGTATCTTTAGTTTCTTACTTTTTATTTATAACAAGTTGGATTTGTTTCAGGAGAATGAATAACATTTCATACACTTGCAGATTTCATGTGAAATGTGAAAGAGAATTTACAATGAATTAAATTATTGATATGTTCTAGCTATAATGTGAGTATTACGTAAGCTTCTACTATGAGATTGGAACGCAGCCAGGAGGGCAACATATTTATCATCTTCTGACATTTTTGTTCGGCAATATTATTCGCTATATTGTTGTTTTGTGTTGGTTTCCTTTCAATGCTGTCGTGTAGAATTTTTATTTATACGTTTAAATCAATGTTTTTTTCTTTTTTTGTATGAACACCGTTAATAATAATTTTTAGGATTCTGGATTATGTCAAAAAATAACTATTAGACAATATTAGAGAGAAAAATTGTGTCAAATAATAGGTTACATACCTTGTCTTACATTCATAGTTACTATAACTAGACTGAACTATGAACTGTAAGATGAGGTATGTAACCTGTTATTTGTCTTAAATTCACATTTCAGGGGCCAAATAATGGATTTTTACAACATTTTAGTGACAGTTTAGATGTTATAAATAACAGTGACAATTTTTAGGTTTTATATGATACATATTAGTAAAATAGATAGATGCCGGAAAAATTAACAAATAAGTCTTTGGATGAAATTATATGTTTTAAAAGACAAGAGATATCACTTGTAAACCTAGCATACTGTTACTGGTAATTGTAAGCTACTTTTATGTGTACATAGTGATAGGATGTTACCTGGGGGCCCTTTTAGATGAAAAATAAATTGTTTAATAAGAGCATATGTTAATATGAATACCCCATCAAAGGTCTATTTTATTAGAATACACTGTTCTAAACTTGACCTTCCAAAAGGACGACCGATTTAATAATGGGTGGAGATCAAACTTTGTATTAAAATTATAGTGTCGATAAATGCAATATCTCCCTATACACTCGACCTTTTCACGTGGGTTTGTGACAAATTTCTCAGAATACATCAATTTAAAATGTTGTAACAAATGACGTAAGCCAATGAAGTTTTCCCCAATCGTTAATTTAGACGACGTCTCTAGGGGAAGTTGTCAAAGAAGACTTAATTGTTACTATATATATATATATATATATATATATATATATATATATATATATATATATATATATATATATATATATATATATTATAACTTAAAAACATACACATTTTGTCACTTTTGTATTAGAAAGTTATAACAATTTATAAGTGTGTTTATCAGTGCTTCTACATCAAGGATAAATTTTCGCACATATATCAGAGGTATGTATGAAGGTAGCGTAATCCATTACGGGTTCATGTTGTCTTGAGCTAAGTATATATTTTCTGTATTTATATAAAGTAAAATAACACTGAAACATGTAATGATATTTTATTGTGAATGCCTTGTTTGAGAAACTGGAAAGCCTGGTGGAAAAGCAATCATACACAATATATTGGAAGTTTTAAAATATTGTAGAATGCACAGATGATAAGCTTTAAAGGGTCTTCTTTAGACTATGACACTTATTTTAAACACAGAGTATTCAGTTATTAAAAATGTTGTGATGTTCTATATTTTAAATAATGATGACATTTAGTTTGAAATTGTTTTCATGGTTCTAACATCAATTGCTCATAGGCAAAAAATAGTTTATTATCTTTAAATAAAAATATTAAATATAATGAGCCAATATACACATATGGCCATTGTTCATTATACATGGCATTATACGATACCTACTTGGGTAAACTTTACAATACATTTTTTGTCTAATGTTAATCTGTGTTAGGCTACTGTTCCAAAATATTTTTAAGTTAACTTTATTGTTAATGCACTGCAGACATAATTACAATATAAATGTAAGTCTTGTTTAGCAAATCCCATCAAATAGGGTAAAAAATAACGTATAATAGTTTTGTATGCTATATTATATTGATACAAACTCCACTATATTCTAACAATTTACATAGGTTTATAATCATATGATCATATGTGGCTTTTATGATAAATACAATCTAGTGTATTTAAATAATTTTGATGCTATAAATCACATTGAAAGGTTATTTGTTAATTTTTTACCTGCATTATATATATATATATATATATATATATATATATATATATATATATATATTAAATTAAAAATAACACGATGGGAATAGCTTATATACACCGTAAAATTGTACAACAATGAACGTAAATTTGTATTTAGAAAATATTTTGAATGAAATGTGAGATAGTTTACCTACCACAGCGCAGTTTCTGGGGCTGAGCCAAGCCTTCCTAATATACTACTTCCTGTCCCCTAGCATACAACCCCTGCAGGACAGTCTTTGCCTGGTAACTCCTATAGCTGCTGTAGTAAGGCAGAAATAAACGTAATTTTATTAAACATCATTTTAAAAAACATACATTAAAATGATTGACTTGTTAAAAAAATTAATAACTGTAAATCTTCCAAAAACAATTTCAAAGGTATATTATTATTCGTTATTAAATCAAGACCTTACATTGTCTACTCCTATAATAATGTTAATCCTATGAAGGATCGACACAACAAATTTAAAATAAGATGGACATTGTTAAAAAAAATCAATTCTTATTTCCAGGACTACCTAATCATAGGAATTTCATTTCATTATTGTTGTTTTACTAATCCAAATCTATGTCTGAGTAATCATTTATTGTATCAATATAAAAATTTTAAAAGAGAGATGTAAAAATATATCAAATGAGACTATTACAAGTTTATTCAGCCATTAGAACTAACACTTATAGTGCTACAAATACAACAGATTTAGTTTAATTATTTAAACGAAATTTTAATTAACACCATTTTTGACTACCTAACCTTAACTATTGAAGTTCAACAAAATACAATACTGTACTTTACACTATTACACTATAAATTAAAAAAGCTGAGGAGAAACTAATTAATGACAAAGCGATTAAGACTGGAATATCGGCATCTTACTGTGATTTCGTCAATACACTACCCATTGTTAAGTATGCAACAATTATAAAGTAAGACAAAATCATTACAATTCAAATTCAAACCACTGCCGCCTTGATCCAGCTGACAGGCATGACGCTCTTCCCTATTGGTGGGTTTTCGCCAAATATAGTTTTCCCTCTCCTCACGGAAAAACGTTACTGTTTGAGGAGTCCTTCTCCGGCGTCTCTCTCTCACGGTTGACTCTGTGCCGTTGTCGGTGTATTTCCGATTTTATTCTCTTATACCCTTATTTGGGTTCTAATAATTATAAATCTCTCTCTCTCTCGAACTCCTTAGTGAGCATTTTATTCTCTAAAATTATTGTATCGCTAAATATCTCTCTATTTGAACAGTAAAATAATTCCCTTTGTAAAGTGTTTTGCAGCAGTGTCAAGTGCAATTTTGGATCGGGCTTCCGCGATCGCGTACTTCAAGATTAGGCCTATTATGAACTTTGCTTCACGTTCGATCTTAGCAAGATTTCCGTGTGCGTGATCGTGAGTGAGGACATACTTCGACCAGAGAGACAATCACCACTGTGGTCCCTTGTGGCGGCGGTTCCTTGGCGTCCATCAATCCAGGGCATGATGGCGTCACCGGCAGTGTCTTCTCCAAGCACTGAAAATATGGACCTCGGGGTGAGTTTCCCCCTCTTTTTATTTTAGTGTGCCAAAAATGAGCTTATTTATGTTAAACTAATTATTTCATGAACCCTACAAACGAGATAACCAAATTGTGTCTCCAAAAGTATCATTTTTACTCGAGAAATTAATCCAGGGTAATTTTTCCAACAAACCCCAAAATTCAATTAATCCAATTTACACCTCACTAATTAACATTTGGTCCTTCGAGCCGGATTTAATTGAATTTCAGTCCTTAAAACAAGCAGTTCGAACATCCTATATATTTTCCATGTGCAATATTGGCGGTAAAAGTTAGCGTCACTATCCGCCATTTTTGTAAGGTGTTCAATCATTACAGAGCATAGGTCACCCCTTACAGATAGGTCAAAATAGACTCGTCCACTTCCCGAAGACGCTCGCTGTATACGAGCGCTGTCTCTCTCTAACATTGTTGTATGCCCTCTCGCTCTAACATTTTTATGCGACGCTTCCATTATTGTCGCAAAACAGCACTCTGCGTATATCCTGTCAGCTGTGATCCCCAAAATAACACGACCCAGCTGATAGTTTGTTTGTCATTCTCTGGTCAAGTGTCACACTCTTGTTTATAGTTGCAATGTTAGCCTATTTTACTTTTAAAACATTTTGAAGTTGATATTTAGTCTTGACACTATTCTCACGACTCATTGTACTTGCAATTAAAATAATTATGTAATATTACATGTGAATATTTTCCTTAAACAATATTTGAGTTATAATAATTAGATATTTTCATTGTCTCTCTGTTAGTTGCCAATCGTATTTATGTGACAATTTTTTCATTGAAAATAATTACACAGCTAGTTTTAGCTAATTAATTAGCTCATTGTATCCAACAATTATTTATAATTAAGGGGTTTTATTGATTATATTTTATCCTAATTAGCTAGTTTACAGTTTTAAATTCTCTTTTATTCAATATAATCAATATCTGGTATTTATAAAAGATTGTTTACTACTCATTTTTACAGTTACAATTCCTTTTTTTGACACTTTATGTTACATTTTCTCTTTGATTTTCCATTTGTATTTTTATATGAAGATAAGATGTATTGATACTCATTTTCAGTAAATGTGTAGGCTAATTAAGCACTTCAGCTCTGTTGTTACTCAATTTTTAATGGTAATTAAGGTGTTATTATTCGTATAGCTGCGTCATTTGTATTGTTCTGGACTATTTTATTTTGTAATCATGGCTAAGGTTTTAAAGTGGACTACCTACATTCGTTGTACTGAATTAACGAAGAATCGTTTCAAGAAAATTAATGAAACGGTTGATGAAATCACTGCAAAAGGCGAACCGCCAACAATGGCTCAGCTACGTAATTTATCCGCTTTTGGTAAGGAACTTAGTCAAAAACGGGCTGATTATGACGGCAATGTGCATCGTGTTTTAGAAAATGAGGATGCAGATATGGATGTTCTCTCGAATGATCAGGATACAATTAATGACCTTTACGCCACTATTATGAGCAAGATCGAAGCTCTATCTCCAGTGGCCGAGCCTCAAACACCCTCATCAGTACATTCTTTAGAACCTCATGCCACTCAACCTCTCATGAGTGTAAGGCTACCCAAGCTTGAATTGAAACACTTCTCAGGGGATCCATTGTCTTGGATTTCATTTATAAATCTTTTTGACTCGACTATACATAGCAACCCTACTCTCAGCAATGTTGCTAAATTTCAATACTTATTGAGTGTACTCTCAGGCGAGCCTTTAAATTTAATAAGGTCACTCACACTCTCAGCAGCTAATTATGTTGTTGCCTATAAGCTGCTTCAAGATAGGTACCATTCACCGAGGAGACTAATCACATTGCACCTCAACCAGGTATTGGACCTACCGAATATCTCCGCCTCGTCACCCAAAAGTATGAGGGCTTTCGTGAACCTCTATCACGAAAATACTCAGGCGTTGAAGGCTCTTAATAGTGAGATAACTGCTCAAAACCCTCTCCTCTCGGCTCTGATACTCCGAAAAATGGATAATGCATTGAGGCAACGCTTGGAAGTTTACCGATCTACTCGTGAAGAAGGCGAAACTCCTCACACTCTCCCGGAAGTAGCCGACATTATTAAATTTCTCAGTGAAGAATGCAACCATGTGGAGGATGCTAGTCTTCACAATCTCTCGGTTTCCACTAACAAACCACACTCAGGCTCTAGCTCGGCTCAACAAAAGTCAAATCAGGGCAAGCGAGTACATTTCGCCTCTCATCCTGTCTCTATGGTGGCCACATCCACCCCCCGCTCTCATTCGCCATCTATGGCATACTCTTGTTTTGTGTGCAAACAGGGGACCCATAAAGTTTATGGTTGTCCAAAGTACTCTACGTTGACTCCAAACCAACGCTATAAACTGGTTAAAGAAGCCAAGCGATGCACTTCCTGTTTAGGAAATCATTCATTGCAGGAGTGCAAATCTCAAGCAACATGCCAAACATGTCGTGGGCGACATCACTCCTCTCTCCACTTTGAGAAATCAAAAAATAAATCTCAAAGTCCGAAAGCTTCTCGTCAAAATGAAGCCCCTCTCTCTCTTAAAACAGACGATTCCACACAACATGAGGAAACCATCTCTGTTTCATCTGCTCAAACTCTTCCTCCCTCTCATTGCGGTAGAACAACCGTACTTCTTGGCACTACATTAGTAAAGTTGACAGCCCAGAATGGTGTCACGCACGTGTTCCGAGCACTGCTAGATAGCGGCAGCATGTGCGAGTTCATATCAGAAAAGGCAGCACAACTCTTGCTTGCCCCTCGCATTCATTCGAATCTCCAAGTAGTGGGACTCTCCCAGATGGCAGCCCACACTAAAGGATCTGTCATACTCAATATAGGAACTCTCTCAGGCAAGGAAATTGCCTCCCAGCATCAGGTCCATGTATTGGAAAAAATATCTGTAGACCTACCTAGAACTTCTATATCTGCAGATGTGTTAAAGCGTGTCAAGCCGAACACCCTTGCAGACCCCACATTCCATCTTCCGGGGCCTATAGACTTATTGATTGGTGGTTCTCTCTTGCCACGGATCTTGACAAATCAGTCACAATCATTGGGCCCCAATATGCCTCATGTGATGGGGACCCACTTCGGCTTTGTTATTATCGGTTCGGCGCCTTCCGCCCATCATAACCAACCTGCAAGTAACTTCTCAGTTTCTCTACTTGCTACCTCAGATGAACTCCATGCCTCACTCCAAAGATTTTGGCAATTGGAAGAACCTCCATTAGCCAATAAAAAGTCCACCGAAGAACAACAGTGTGACATGCACTTTGACTCCACTCATTCCCGACGTAATGACGGACGGTACGTTGTACAGCTTCCTTTTAAGGAAGGTCAACCTGAGCTTGGTAACTCACTCGTTGCTGCTGAACGCCGGTTCAATTCTCTTGAAAATAAATTCACTCGAAACCCTGAGTTCAAGTTGCTGTACTCGAAAGCGATGAGAGAGCACATAGACCAGGGTCACATGGTCAAAGTGACCGATTCGAATCTCCCCTCGCCACACTACTTTCTTCCTCACCATGGGGTACTCAAAGAAAACAGCAACTCTACCAAGTTAAGAATAGTCTATGATGCAAGCTGTAAAACTAGTTCTGGTAACTCGCTCAATGACACTCTCATGACCGGTCGTAAATTACAAACAGACATTTGTGATATCCTCATGCACTTTCGATCACATCGTTTTGTTTTTACATGTGATATACGACAAATGTATTTGCAAATTTTCGTAGAAGACGAACATCAGAATTTTCAGCTCGTCCTATGGCGGGAAAACCCTGCTGAACCAATGTCAGTTTACAAACTAACTCGGGTCACGTTTGGAATAAACAGTTCGCCATATTTGGCCATACGCACTCTCCATCAGCTGGCTAATGACGAGGGAAGTGCGTATCCGGAGGCTGCTGGTGTTGTACGATCACAAACTTATGTCGATGATGTAATTTCCGGTGCAGACACCATAGAAGAAGCCCTTAAACTACAGGAACAGTTGAAATTGCTCCTAGGAAAAGGTGGATTCGAATTGCGGAAGTGGGCCTCAAATTCTCAAGCACTTCTTCAAACACTACCTCAAGACCATCTGGAGACCCCGGTGTTCTTACAAGAGGATCAAATGCCTCATTTTGCTGTCCTGGGCCTTCATTGGTCCCCGGAAAATGACTACTTTACATACTCTGTAAATATTCCTCACGGTACCCTCACTAAGCGCAATGTGCTGAGTGCCATTGCCAAGATATATGACCCCTGCGGGTTTCTCGCCCCATGTATCATGACTGCAAAATGCTTTATGCAGCTTTTATGGACCACTGGTCTAAAATGGGATGAGCCTCTTCCCGCCGACTTAGCTGATAAGTGGAATACCTTTACATCTAGTGTGAGTCATATCTCTAAAATTAAGATTCCTCGAGCTTTTATGCTCAGCTCCTCGAAGAACATTGAAGTTCACGGCTTTTCCGATGCCTCAGAGAGCGGATACGCAGCAGTGGTGTATTTCCGCAACCATCTTTCAAATGGCGAGGTGATAGTCCGCCAAGTGATTTCGAAAACTAGAGTTGCCCCCCTGAAAAGAGTGACTTTGCCCCGCCTAGAACTATGTGGAGCTCATCTATTAGCCCAATTGGTAGCACACGTTTTTGAAGTTTTTAAAGATCATACAACCTTCTCAGCCACTCATCTGTGGTGTGACTCCTCTGTAGTCCTAACATGGCTGCAAACTCCCCCATACCGGCTAAAAACGTTTGTGGCTAACCGAGTCTCACAAACTCAGGAACTCATTCCAATGCACTGTTGGAGACATGTACAAAGTGCTCATAACCCGGCTGATTGTGCCTCTCGGGGAATTCTGGCCTCTGATCTTGTCGACCACCCACTCTGGTGGAATGGCCCCTCTTGGCTTCATCTAAATAAAATTGACTGGCCAACTCCGAAATTTTCGCCGGTAGATTTAAATAATACTGAAGAAATAAAAAAAACCCCTCTAACCGTACTGACTGCAGTACAGCATCAAGAATGGGACCTACTCACCAAGTTTTCCTCGTGGACACGTCTACAAGCAGTTACTGCCTATGTTCAGCGTTTCATCCACAACTGTCGTGGTCCATCCGAACCCTCCAAAGGACCACTAACTACCTCCGAGATCGCCCGAGCTCGCCTCAAGATCTTCAGTCTAGTACAACGCTCCGTGTTTGTTGAAGAAATCGACGCTCTTCGTAAACAACGGGACTGCTCAAAAAAGCTCCAGC
Source organism: Neoaliturus tenellus (assembly GCA_030545055.2). Lineage (NCBI taxonomy): Eukaryota > Metazoa > Arthropoda > Insecta > Hemiptera > Cicadellidae > Neoaliturus > Neoaliturus tenellus. Next base: position 300,718,260 of record CM061531.1, read on the forward strand.
GATTAAAGCCATTCCTTGACCCTGACGGTCTTCTGCGCGTCGGTGGTCGCCTCAACCACACCTCACTCTCTCACGACATCCGCCATCCAGTGCTCCTGCCTAAAAAGCACCATGTAGTGGACCTCCTAGTGGATCACACCCACATCATTCATCTCCACGCCGGACCTCAACTGACTCAAGCACTCTTGGCTCAATCAGTGTGGATCATCTGTGCACGCAGCGTCATACGCTCACGCATTTTCAAATGTGTGACTTGTTTTAAGAACAAACCTCGTAAGAAGACCCCCTTAATGGGAGATCTTCCGCCTTCAAGGGTAACTCCTGCACGGCCTTTCCTCTCCACAGGAGTTGACTACTGTGGCCCTTTCACTATTAAGAATTTGAACCTCCGTTCGGTGAAGCACGTGAAAGTATATTTGTGTGTGTTCATATGCATGGTGACAAAAGCGGTGCACCTCGAAGTGGTAACAGACCTCACCACAGACGGTTTCATCGCCGCCCTAACTCGATTTGTGTCGCGTCGTGGTCTTTGTACAGATATTTTCTGTGACTGCGGGACAAACTTTGTAGGCGCCAACACTGTCTTACGCAGCCTCGTAGAGTCACACATCAAGTCTCCAGTTGCGAAAAACGCAATCCACAGATTTTCTCAGGAGCGTGGAATTAACTTTCATTTCAATCCTCCTGCTTCTCCTCACCAAGGAGGACTATGGGAAGGTGCTGTGAAAAGTGCCAAATATCATTTCAAACGTGTGATGGTTGATACAATTTTAACCCTATCAGAGTTTATGACTCTGTCCGCTCAAGTGGAGGCCATGTTAAATTCGAGGCCTCTTACCCCTCTTTCCAGCGATCCTGCTGATTTATGCGCATTAACCCCCGGACATTTTCTAATAGGAGCCCCCCTGGCAGCAGTCCCTGAGGCCGACCTTCACAACATTCTGGATAACAGACTGAAACACTGGCACCTTGTCCAGTCTTTAAACCAGCGTATTTGGAGGCGTTGGCATCTCGAATACCTTCACACTCTACAACAGAGGATCAAGTGGAGCTCTACTTCAGAAAATTTAAAGGTTGGGGACTTAGTCCTCGTACACCAACCAACACCTCCCCTCACCTGGCCACTAGCCCGCATCGTGGGTGTATCTCCCGGAAAAGACAATATTGTGCGTGTGGTGCAACTAAAGACCGCTCAAGGCTCACTCACTCGGCCCGCGCACAAAGTGTTCCCATTGCCGTGTGATTAATTAACAGTTAAACACTGCAATCTCTTGTATATAGTAGTTGTAAGTTAGCTTTAAGCAATTCACATCACTTTGTATTCACTCTTGTTGAATCCCATAATGATTCAAGGTCCCCGGTATGTTAAGTATGCAACAATTATAAAGTAAGACAAAATCATTACAATTCAAATTCAAACCACTGCCGCCTTGATCCAGCTGACAGGCATGACGCTCTTCCCTATTGGTGGGTTTTCGCCAAATATAGTTTTCCCTCTCCTCACGGAAAAACGTTACTGTTTGAGGAGTCCTTCTCCGGCGTCTCTCTCTCACGGTTGACTCTGTGCCGTTGTCGGTGTATTTCCGATTTTATTCTCTTATACCCTTATTTGGGTTCTAATAATTATAAATCTCTCTCTCTCTCGAACTCCTTAGTGAGCATTTTATTCTCTAAAATTATTGTATCGCTAAATATCTCTCTATTTGAACAGTAAAATAATTCCCTTTGTAAAGTGTTTTGCAGCAGTGTCAAGTGCAATTTTGGATCGGGCTTCCGCGATCGCGTACTTCAAGATTAGGCCTATTATGAACTTTGCTTCACGTTCGATCTTAGCAAGATTTCCGTGTGCGTGATCGTGAGTGAGGACATACTTCGACCAGAGAGACAATCACCACTGTGGTCCCTTGTGGCGGCGGTTCCTTGGCGTCCATCAATCCAGGGCATGATGGCGTCACCGGCAGTGTCTTCTCCAAGCACTGAAAATATGGACCTCGGGGTGAGTTTCCCCCTCTTTTTATTTTAGTGTGCCAAAAATGAGCTTATTTATGTTAAACTAATTATTTCATGAACCCTACAAACGAGATAACCAAATTGTGTCTCCAAAAGTATCATTTTTACTCGAGAAATTAATCCAGGGTAATTTTTCCAACAAACCCCAAAATTCAATTAATCCAATTTACACCTCACTAATTAACACCCATCTTATCTCACAAGCAATGGTGTTGAGTGATAGTTACATATTTATGTTGTTCTAAATTATAAATCCTAATTATTTTGTTTGACGTTACATATGATAATGTTGAAGTATATAATTACTGAAAGTCATTAATTATATTACGAAGTTATTAACATATCAATGTAAGTATATGAAAATCTATAAAATATACATAAAATGACATATTTTCTAATTTTGTATAATAACAATTACTTTTTCAATGATATTTAGTGTTATAAAATTATGCTATGGCACACGGTGTAATTCTTTACAATATTTATTAAACAACTTTTATCAATGGCAAATAGAAACCTGTCTAAAACTGATCCTATCGAAAATCAAATATGAACTTTGACTATTAGATGAAAAATCGGAACATCATCCTCAATAGGAATCTTAAGTATCGATTTTCTAAACAAGGTATATAGGAATGATAGTAAGTCATAGGTTGAAATGTATTAAGAAAAAAATTCAATTTCAGTTTTCTTAAATATTATTTTGTTAATATTGTTATTTTATTATTTTATTAATATTCTGTGTTTTTTCTAACATAAACTGAATTCAACAAATTTTGTTCAGTATTTTCCCCGCAATTCGAATGTTTTTATTCATTGTCTCTACGAATTCCTTTATCAAATTTTAACATTTCCTATACAGATCAGAACATTTTTACATGAAGTGATTTGAAATTACCATTAAAAATAGGACTGATAACCAAGCAGGCGGATTAGTGAGAGATTAACACTTGGGCATAAATTAGAAACTTTAGGACCCGCTATCAACTGGTATTATAACAATCCATGGCTTAGTGTGCAAGGGATCCTCTTTTGCAATGTAAATAATGTTTCTTAGCTATTCTTTTTTATATTTCATTCGGTTATAAAGAGGGATCAAACTATATGATTATTTGAGTTAGTTGTTAAAATTACAGCATCTAAAAATTCTTCCTGAAAAAATATATTCTAATTTTATTTTAAAATAATTAAACCTTTTTAACCCCTGTGATATTTTTAAAGAATACTGTTGATGGGAAACTGTCTGCAACCCAGTCTTGTTGCTATTTGACGTTAAACTGTCTTTAGACAGAATTTGTAATTATAAATGAAATGATTAATGATTATTATTATCCTAATTATGATCAATATATATAAATACAAAACGAACTAAGATAGTTTTAGCTTTATTTATGTGATGTTTCATTGTGTTAATTAATGGCTGGTTACCAAATGCATTTTCTTTAGATGAAGTGTGTTGTAAGTATCGTGAATTACGAAAAAGAAATATTTCAGTTATAAAGTAAAACTCTTTATTACTTTTTCGGTGGCTGACTGTAATTATATAAATATAATTAACATTCAGGAATACATGCAATAACAAACATTCTCTGTTTTAATCTTTATAACTAAAGCCTCTGAGGACATCCGGTCCTGCTTTAAACCAGAAACCTAAAAACATAGTTAAATTCCACATGTCGTTCTATAAAATTACCATACTAAGCAAATATAAAATATAAAAATATATAACACTCTACAAGAGGATGCATTGTAATGTATACGAAACTAGTTATTAAACTAATTACAAGTATGAGTTAAACAAATTTGTAATAAATAATTTCATTAATATTGTCTGATTCTAATAATTTTAATTTGAAACATCTATTTTCATACAGTGGTTGAAGACATAATTTTAGAATAACAATATGGAATATTAATACATATTATATTTTCAAATGGCATTATCTAATTATTAAAAATCAATTAGCCATCAGTTCTCTTCTCCAATGTTAAATTATTGAGATTTAAAAAAATATATATATATTTTTTCTACTTCTTGCACTTCTCCTCACTTTAGCGTGATTTATTATTAAGTATGAAAATCAATATTTCCTATTAAAAAATGTTTTTAAAGTTAGTGAAGAAATCATCTTAAAAAAAAAAATAAAATAAAATCACTAAACAAATATATTTATATATAAAACAATATTATATATATATATATATATATATAACAATATATATATATATATATAAATATTTTTTAATAGGTAATATTGATTTTCATACATAATAATAAACCACTCTAAAGGGAGGAGGAGTGCAAGAAGTAAAAAAAAAAGAAATTGAATACAAGTGAAACCTTCAAAACCCATACTCACAACTATGGTATGGGTTTAAATAAAAATATATATATTAAAGACACGCACTAAATACTAAACTATTGACAGTAACAAATGACTTAAAAAAGTCAATACAGGTGAATAAACCTTCGATACCTGTTTTAAAACTCCATTCAGGGCTCCATTAGAGAATTTTTGTACTTCATTCCGTTTATAAACCACGACATTTTACCTGACAATTCCGTAAACTCTATTGAAATAAACCAGAGAAGCCCGTTCCAACAATGGGATTAGCGTCTCCTGGAGTTAAGCTGTAAAGCTTTTCAGATCCCATTCTAGTCGTCATGATAATCCGCTCTTTTAAATTCTTGCAATTTTTAAACGTTTGAATGATAATAAAGCAACGACATAAGATGCAATGCGTTGTTGATTTAAATTTGTTTCAGAATAAAAATGCCATTTTATTTACAGTACTTCATGTATGACATTTACAGGACATGAAATTTATAATGGTAGTAACCAATATACAAAATAGTTGTATCTTGTATCTGTTCTTTTTATTTAAAATTATAAATTAATATCAATTTTATAATTATTATAATAGTTTATAATAATTATAAACTATTCAATTATAAATTAATTGTTATAATTTGGAATTTTATTTGTGTTTTACATATATCGAGTGTGGTACAAAATTCTAGAATGGTTGAAATAATGAAATTTTATATGGAATGGAAATATGTCTGATAATTATTTATTTTTTATAACTTCCCTTTTTCTTTACCTCTTCTGGGGGACGGCGCATATGGAGTCCGCAGTAAATTTTAAATCCAATGTTGTTATGATACGACGCAACCTCACAAACCCAACTTAAAAATGATGGCCAGGTAAAATATGGCAGGTGATCAAATTTACATTGAAATTATACTTTAAAAATTTAATAACTTGGGTAATATCTTACCTTTTGAGGTAGTTGTGAGTATGGGTTTTGAAGGTTTTACTTGTATTCAATTTCTTTTTTCTTACTTCCTGCACTCTTCCTCCCTTTAGAGAGGTTTATTGTTAAGTATGAAAATCAATAGTACCTATTATGAAATGTATTTAAAAGCGCCATTCAATGAGTAAAGAAAGTAATGAAGTTTTAAAAATTTAAATTATCTTTGTGTTTTAACCCATACAAATATTAACAATTTCCTGTTACCTTTTACATTAAATTCATTTAGTAATTGTAGTTTCATTTATGCTTTAGCTATATCTAGAGTATTTTTTTCATCATTATAAATGACCAAAACCATGAGTACAGAATGTTGTCAATAAATTATAGTATATAAACCAATTCTCTCAATATTCATTAGAGAGCCACAATATCAAAGGAACTGTATAGTTTGTATTTCCAGTGTTTGTATGCAAACAACCCGTAGCCGATAGTCGGTGTGCGGGTGACAGCTCGCTATGTTAATCAGCACTCTAGATTAGCAAACTGTGCTACGTCATTTCCAACGATGTGCTCTGTGTGATCTGTTGTATCCCGTTAGCCCGATAGTCGTAGTAAAAAATAGCTTTAGTAATAATGCCACACTTGTAATCAAGCATATGTTCAGCTTACGCTTAAAAATAATGATGCTCCTGTGTGGTTTTAAATGTAATTTGATAACCAACACTAGTTATTTAGTTATACCTGTAAAACGTATATAGCACATTTGTTCTATTTATAGTTCAACGGTATTAAGAATTGTCTTGGTTTTTCAGAAGTGATAATTAATTTTAGATAATAGTGTAATCTATTGATTTTCTTGTTCGTGTAATCAATTAACTAAAAATACAAAACACCTCACCAACTAAACTTAGCAAAACTTTGTGAAAATATATTACGTTTTGAATTAAATTATAATAAATGGTATCAGATAACTGACACATTATTTCTCCCAATAATATGAAAAAGGTGTTACAAGCCTTTTGGAGGGTAAATTACCCTTAAAAATCAAAAATTCAAAAAAATTATAAAAACACCTGGAATTATCCTGGATTGGACCTAAACTAAATTTCATCAAAATTGCACCATTAGGGCATTCTCTAGCTCTGTTAGCATCCAGACGCACACACAGAGTCACTCCAAAAACCACTTTTTGTACTCAGAGGGCACTTAAATGGATAAATCCACTAACAACTCGAATTAAAAAGAAATTATGGAAATAATACGTTCTTCATATACAATGGTATAAAAAATGGGGAAGAAAGTAAAATTGAACGATTTCAGTGTTGGTTTAAGGTAATAATGAAAACATTAATTACCATCCATATGAATTCTACGTAACATCTCGCTAAATGAAATAAACTAAACTAACGTTATCCAAATCAATGAAAAGAAAATTATAATTTTTGAATATTCATATCTTTTTAAACTAGTTGTTTTTTTTAATATATAATTAAAAATTTCAATCTTAAAACATTTTTTAATAAGGATATCTAGTTTCTAGATAAACTTACATAAAACGTTTACTGTTTTGAATATTTTAAAAGATATTAAAATGATATGTGAAATTATTAGGTTTTACTCGCCTACGGCTCGATGGGGGCTCCGCCCCATGCCCCCTCAGGGGTTGTCCAGAAATTCGTTAATTGATGTTTAAGGCGCATATAATGAACAGAATACATATAAGTATAAGAGTTTGTAAATGAGCAAAATAGCAAAATAAATGAGTTTGTCATTTATTTATAACATAAATTAACTCCCACGACTGCAGAAATAACCTAAATTTGAACTTATGCAACTCTCAATCTAAGGAATAAAAATATATTCGCCTACGGCTCGTTTTCAGAGACTCTTTTCCCAAACCCCCTTCCTAATTCCCCCGAATTCTTTAAAGGTTAATGGAGTTGTGAATAAATTTATTATGTAGGTATTGTATAAATATTTACTTAAAATTATAAAATATGTATAAATAAATATACGAAAAAATTTAATGGATAAACTGCATAAAAAAAGTGCAGTAGATCATCGAATACAATGAAAAATTCCATTAAAACAAAGTAATTGGAAATCTTAACAAAATGGATAAAACTTGCCAAAAACCCCTATTATTTACAAAAATACTATTCAGTTACTATCCTTCAATTAGTTGTGTTGAAATTCCAGGGAATAACATAACGATCAAGTAATATTGAACATACAATGATAAATACATAATGTAATATTGGCATTCATTACAATACCTTCATTTCCGTTTTTAATGGTGTAAAACTTTTAAATTTACCTAATTTCCTGAAAAATTACTGTCAAGGCAAATAAAAAAACTTCAAGCTTCTAAATACAATAATACAGCATTTACTAACAAAAGTATGTTAAATAATGGTTATAATATTTATTTTAGTAAAAATGTTTGGTCGCTAAATTTTGAAATCAGATAGTTTTCTGGGGCAGGAAATAAAAAAGCTTTTTTATTTTAAATAAAAATACTGTACTGCCACCTTTTTTAAATTAAACATTAACTTAGTACGCACTAAAAAATAAATCAATTGTGTAATCTGCTATTTTAGTTAAAATTTTTGTTGAATTGCAAAATTTAAATCAACATCCTATTAGGTAAAGTCAATGATGTACTTCCTAATGAGTTCGTTAGAAATTAAGTGCCATCCCAAATAAAGAACCAATTTTTGGGAGGACTATCGTGCAAATATGATACTGTCTTACCGGGTGTCCCATAGCAACCTTGCACCTCTTTTAAAATTGTACAAAAAAAAGTGCCGTTGTAGGTAAACATATTTTGCTCTGTTGATTGACACTGATTTCAATACAGAGGGGACCAGACGTAATTTTGAAGCAACTTTAAAATTTAATATTTTAAACCCTAATCTGGAAAAAATTAACATATATTATGTCTGAACATTTTACATATAACAGAACTTACCAAACATGTATATGTCTAAGAACCTCATTAAAAATATTATACCATCAGAAAACATCAATTATCACTTGATTAGTTTTACTAAACATTTAAATACATGTTCATTAATCTCCGTCATGTTGTAAATTTAATAAAAAATCATTTTGGACCAAACTGAGAATTTTTGTTGGAAACGTATTTAAAAGAGTCTAAGACATTTTTGTGCCGAGACATTTTTGCTTAACCTAAAATGCTCAGAGAAGAATGAGGAAAATCTAAATTTCAACCTCAAATATTCAATAAACTGCTAAAATTACACGTACAAGATCAAATTGTAAAGTTTTCTTAAAAACCGCGTAAGGGCCATTTGCACCAATAAATTTTAAACCGGATTAAATATAATCTAGATTAATTCCATTCAAAACAGCTGGAGATGAAAGTTTAAACTATGTATGTGCAATTGACTTTTAGATTAAACTTAGGTTTAAACTGAAGATCAGGTTTAAACTAAAATGGTGCAAATGGCCCTAAAACTAAAAAAAAAAAATATTTAAAGTGAGAGTTTGTATTTGACATCAGTGACTTCCGGTCTGGAGAGGTAATTACAAATACACCCTGTACATTAAAATTACTCTCGGTGAATAGACCGCTTTACCTATAAAGGCACAATTGGTTAAAGTTATAAAATTTCTTAAAAAGGGTGTTTCGGTAATCCGCGACTCCCAGTATGTTGGCAATTATGCAGGTCGGTAAGTTTAGTTCTTGCTTGGGAATCACTCTGTAGTAAGTTATGTATAGGAGATCTACTTTGCCGACATTTAACGAATTTCTGATACCCCAGTGAGTGAGTTACACTTTCGGGAATATATAATTTAGATAATACCAACAAAATTGAATGTAAATTTTGATCATACATTCTGAGTTCATTAGCATATTTTAAAAAAAGCATATTCGAGTGGAAACTTGAGTTCACACGTGAATTTTAAGCAGACTGGTTACGTCTCGAAGACTAATGAGCTATCAAGTCCTCTAGTAATCCACCGTTAGCTAACCTGTCAAAAACCTTAGGCATACAGCTGTCATAATAGTGTAGTAAAATTAAGCCAAAATATGGCTGGAAAATGAAAAAAAATTTTGGACAGCCAATTTTTGCTGAAATGTGTTCTATGTCATCCCCTGACCTCCCTCAGAAAAGTCCCCTGAAATCCCCAGTGGGCAACATGCCTAAAAATGATAGGATGGCCCTCGTGGAGTCAGAAATAAGTCTTTCGTCAACCAATAGGTTTATGTATATCAAATTAAAGTTCTTAAGTAGTAGAATTTAATGCCGCAAACCCCACCTTAAAAGGTTGCTTGAGTCAAAAATGGCAGCCTGTCAAACTTTGAATAATAACCAAATTTTAATCTACACGCTTAAAAATGTAATAATATTCGAAATACTTGACCTTTTGAGGTCCGGTTTGCGGCAAACGTTTGCTTGTACAATTACCTTACCAAATAGGGATAGTTTGACATATGCCCATCATATTACCTTTGAACCACCCTCTATATGGACGTCCCAAAGAAGGAGTTTTGAAAAGTTTTTCTCAGTCCATAGCCATGCTATACATCATTTTAAAGGTCTTAATAAAGAGAGTACATAGCCGAAAACCAGACCTCAAAAGGTCAAATATGTCGGAAGTTATTGCATTTCAAAGTTTTGATAATATTATTTCATTCTAAATTTCGAACGACTGCCATTTTTCTCCCGACCGTTATATTTAGGTCGGGTTTACGGCATTGTACTCTACATTTTAAGACCTTTAATTTAATATATAAACCTTCTGGAATGTAATCAAATTTGTATGCTTAATATAAAAATTTATATTAACTCCTTATAGGCCAACCTCTCATTTTGTGGCATGATCCCCACGTAGGATTTCAGGGGACTTTTCGGAGGAAGGTCAGGGGATGCCATAGAACACATTTTAAAAGAAATTAGCTGTCCAAAAATTATTTCATTTTTCCTGACTAATTTTACTACACTATAAGTATTAAAGTAGTTGATGTAAATTCCCGATCCTTGAATACCGGTTTCTAAGAACTCTCTGCTATTAGGACTATCTTTTTTATTTCATATTTTATTTAATAGGCAGTACAGAATCCTTGTTGACTTTTGAAACTTCCACCAATGTTTACAAGATACCAGACTATTATTTAATCGTAACAAAAGGCCACCACTGCTTCGAAATTTGGGGGGTGCGTTGTATTATACATAAAGAATGAAACTCTTTATTGTAGATCACCGTTTAGAGTGTATATGTGGTATTATTTCCGTGAAGGACTTAAAGTTATGTTTTTGTTTTGCATATAGAACGTTAACAGTACCTTACGAAAGTCTCTGATTGTTATTGCATGGGTTGTTCATTGACCATTTAGCACCATGTATCTGTCATCCACCCTTCAATCTATGAAACTCTCTCAACTCATAAAGGAGTCAACACGTGTAACAGATCTTACGTCTTTATTTATCGATCTTATCTCAGTGGATATGAATCTTAAGCCTATTGTTTGACTAATTATTACTTATAAAATATTTTATTCCAATGGCAAGAAAATAACGGATCATAAGTTGATTTTTGTGATGTTCCATGTAAAAGAGTCAAGAGTAAAATGAAATACGTGTCTTACAGAAATTTCAAAAACTTCAACACTACACTTTTCACGCTGGTGGCATTCAAAATTGACTGGGATGAGATCGTCTCTTTTGGTGATATAGGTGAAATATGTTTTAGCCTAAATGAAAAACTTCAAAGGAGAAAGCACCATGGATAGACTCTCACATAATATTACTTACTTAAATGAAAAAGAGAAAAAAAAAATGGAAGCTTTTTTCTGAATTATTGCAAAAACACCACAGTAGAACCGTTTATGCAAGGCAAGAGATAACCTGAATATTTCAATTAGAAATGAAAAATAAACTGTACTTTAACAAGTAGTTAAAAATTGCAGAACAAAAAGTATTTTGGTCATCAAAAGGTTTAAAAGGAGTGTTAGGTTTCAAGGGGGACAATCCCTTTACACCTCAAGACTTATGCAAGTATTAAAATAGATGATAATTTATTGAAATTCTTTAGCAATATCCGATGCTAAAGTGTGTAAAAATAATTTTATCTGTTAAAGAGTGCCTTATGGCATTCATCAAAAGTATCATGAATGGAATTACTACCAGGGCTGTCGGAGTTGACAGAAATAATGTCTCAGAAATGAATAGGACATTAAGTATTTATTGCCTTTCTGCCAGCTGCCATCTTGTAAATTCGACCTTAACTACTGGCTATTTCCCAAGTGCTTGAAAACAAAGCATAGTATCATGAATTACCTTTGACACCAAAATCCACTCCCACCTGTGTATCCTATTTTAGTTCAATTTCTATTCTTCCAGAAATGTCAGAAATACTGGAAAAGGATGTTGGAGAAAAGTTGGCGTTATTTTTATAGCCAGAGACTATACTTCCTGATAGCCAATCTGGCTTTCGGCAGGACTATGGTACTAGCTCAGCTTTCTTGAATATAGCGGATGATCTTCTCTGTGCTAAGGAAAGAGGCTGGGAGAGTCTTGTCACTGGCCTGTACAACTCGCAAGCTTTTGATTCTGTCAACTTTGATTTTAGTTGGCAAAATTGAGATTTTACCAATTTGATGATTTTTCTGTATCCTGGTTCTCTTCTTGCCTGAATAGTAGGACACATCTAACTAATGGGAAGGGCCAGATTTTGGAAAGTTTGCCTAAATTTTCTGGCGCTTCTCAGGGAAGCTGTTTGGAGCCAATCCTTTTCATGATCTACACTGCTTGTCTGAGGAAAGTACTAAATCATATGCTGTTCATTCATATGCAGATAACACCCAACATATATTGTCCTTTTAAAATTAAGCAACAGTTCACATTGAAGGACTACTATTATATTAAAAAATATTAATAAAGTAAACTGAGTATCCTTGTCAAACATTTTTTATCTAATTGCAACATGTTTCGGCACTAAGGCCATTTTCAAGCAAATAAAATAAAATAAAATAAAACTAAAAATAAAATAAATCTTAACTTAATACAATTTAGATAAACAAATAAAATAATCATATGTTAAATTTATCTTCTTGAAAATTTGTCAAAATGAACCAGTACTTTGGGAATATTCATACTTTTTGACATTTTATATATCTTGTATTAAATTCTTTTCTTATAATGTCAAATATCGGGTTCTCGTTAGGAAGTTGGCCATTCAATAATAGCTGAGGGGTGTCTTTTTGAGCATTGTATATATGGAATTGTTCCTTGGAATCCATCTCTCTTCCTTTTTTGGAGTATTCATTAATTTCCATATTTTCTTTCATACGATGGTAGTTATGGTTTTTATGGAGAAGATGGTCTGCAAAAGTTGATTTCATCGATGTTAGATTGTTGCTTTTTAGTGCTTGTATGTGCTCACGAAATCTTGATTTAAAAGATCTTCCCGTTTGTCCGATGTAAAAACTATTGCAGTCTGAACATTTAAGTTTATAGATTCCTGCTTGTTCATATTCATTTCCTTGCTCTTTTTGAAGTTTTATTTTCTTGTCGATCAAGTGGAATGCATTATTACTTTCTGTTCTATAACTGACTTGGTAGTTCGTCTTTTCAAAGGTTTTTCGGACTGCTTTGTTCAAGCTAGAATTAAATGGCACACTAATATATTTCTTTTCATTATCTTCTTGTGGATGGCGTTGTTCATTCTTCTTTTTCTTTATATTCGTTATCATCTTGTCAATAATTTGGCTGTTATATCCATTTTTTAGAGCTAAATACTTAATAATATTTCTTTCATTTTCAAAGTTTTCTTTGCTCATAGGTATATTAATCAGCCGATTGATCATAGATCTAAATGCCGACATTTTGTATTTCCATGGGTGGTGGGAATCTTTGGGTATGATAAGATCAGTTTGAGTTGCTTTCCTGAATATTTTGAAAGTATGTTTATTTTCTTTCTTTCCAATTGTTAAATCTAGGTAGTTAATTTGGTCTTCTTGACTTTCCTTTGTAAATTTGATTGAATTGGATAGGGAGTTTAAATAGGTTAGTAAATTTTCACTTTCAGTGGCATTTCCTTCATAGAGACAAAGAACATCATCGACGTATCGAGTCCAATATTTAATTTTTGACTCAAACGGGTTTACTTTATTATTGATTTTATTTACTTCTAAATGATGTATGAATATATCGGCAAGAAGTCCTGAAATATTGTTCTATATTGTTATTGAAATTGTACAATAACAATTATATTGTATATTGTTATTGTTATTATATGTAAAATATTGAAATATTGTTCTGAAATATTGAAATATTGTCCTTTTTACTGTCTCATCATTTAGAAGCATTCTCCCAGATGAATAGAGACTTATATAGTGTGAGAAAAGGTCTAGAGCTCATAGACTTCAATTAAATCCACACAAATTTCAGTATCGCATGTAAATCTCTATCATTTAACAGATCAACATTAACAATGGTGTCCGAACAGTTCTTCTGAATGGTGAATCCCTACCTTTCTATTGCTCATGAAAAGTAGTTGAGGTTCATTTGGACAGCAGGCTTAAATTGTCTGAACACGTGAGATATATATGCAAGCCTTTTGTGGGGAAGTTGAGAATGCTGTACACATTGAGATTTGTTCTCCCCGTTCCAAATAAACTTGACATAGTCACGGGAGTCATATTTCAATCCATCTGCAATGCCCTTCCTGTTTTTGCTAATTTTCTAACTCAGGAAAATCTGAATATTCTCACAAGACTTCAAAGCAGTGTCCTTAGATCTATTTAAAACCTAAGGAAGTTTGACCATACCAGCTAGTGGAGGATGAGAGTTTGCCTGTATCGCAGTAATGTGAGTTTCAGTCTTCTATCACTATGCATAAGGCTTTGATGACATGATGCCCCGAGTACATCAAGGATAAAACTAAACAGGTGTGAATTAATGTGTCCAGTACTCGTAAGGGAAGCATACTAAGCATCGTAAGGGCAATAGCCGAGGGTCAGAACTGAAGCGGGTAAAAAAGCATTATCGTTCTTTGTTCCCCTTGTGTATAAAATCTACCATCTAACATTAAAGCAAAAAGGCACACAGCATTTAAAAATGGCATTAACACATTATTTAGCATGTTTACAAATAATTAAAATTTTATACTGTAAATATTAAACATTCAGGTAGATTGATATTAGTTTGATTGAAAAACAAAGAGTATAATTTTGAATGCCGCTCAACAAATAAAGACCTTATTTACATATTTATTTAAATTCCATATTTTAAGCAATTATTGAACACATTTATTACATTGCAAAGTAGATAAAAGTAAAATTAATAAATATAAATTAATTCTTATAAAAATAATATTTTGATTCATCAAATAAAGTTTTAGAAAGTAGGCGCATATTAAATATACTGCATTTTAAGTTTTAAGTAACGTTTTATAAAAGGAATTCTTTTTATTTCAGTAATCTTAGTCACTTTATTTAAATATTTAACGGCTAATAATAATAATATGTTCACGAACAGCCTGCGACTGACAGGATCGTTTTATACAAAGCCGCAAATTAGCACTAATTATAATCTCTTTATAACTGTCGCTTGTCGTTTTCGTCTTAAATTATATTTTTTAAAGCTCTTCCGAACTAAAAGACTAATTATGCTAATTGATAAAATGTTTAAAATACCTATTTTAATAAAAAAGTAATTCGATGCTTATAAGTGTAACTAGTGTTTATGATAGTTTTTTACTACTAATAAACAAGCTTTTTATTTTTAATTCAATAATGTATTAACCTATTGATTTTACAACGTTTATTAATTCAGAATGTAATTCAATTTACATTATTACTACAGGGAATACATTATTAAATTCTTACACAGCTGTTTTTTAATGCTAATTCATTTATCATTTGAATTGTTTTGAAATGCAAAATGAACTATTTATAATCTATTAGTACGTAATATAATAACTAAACAAGGTCAATAAATGTTAATTTTTAAGAGTATTGATAGTTTTATTTTTACATTCCGTGTTACAATCTATTGTAATTTTATTTTTTCCTATGTGGCTAGTAATAATTTTAATGATGTTGTAGGTTTATACAAAAAAAAATCAAACAAAGCCATAAAGTGTTTATTTATTCCACGTAGTTAACACACGACATACTTTTTATTGGTTAGTAACACTTAATAATGTCTTATTGAAAAAAGCTGGGTTATTGAATATAAAGCAGTACTGTGAGATTCAGTCTTCTGTCACTATGCATGAGGCCTTGACGACAGGACGCCCCAAGTACATCAAGGATAAAACAAAACAGATTAGACGAAACCTATTCAGACTGGATCATTATGAATGACAACAACCATGAGACCAGAATGTTGTCAATAAAGTATTGTACATAAACCAATTTTCTCGATATTCATTAGAGAGCCATAATATCACAGAAACTGTATAGTTTGTATTACCACTGTGATATTTGCCAACAAATATACACTGTGATTTGGTTGCAATTAACTTAGGGTTACAGCATAACATAAGTTATAACTTTCAAGTATGTTGTTGGATCTTGTAGGGCAGAAAAAAAACTATTTAAATATATGAAAAAAATATTTAAATGTTTCATACAAAAGAGAAAGAGTTATGTATTATTAAACAATGTTAAAACTTTAAGCCAGTACTTTTGAAACAGAAAAATTAGTTCCAAAAGAAGCTTTTTGTCAGCAATTGATGCATCAATTTATCTGTTAATTATTATTAAATTTATTACAATAGTAGTTTATGCAAAGATTGTATTATAAAGTCCATTAATCCACGTGTAATACGTAACTTAAAACACTCGGTGGAGTGGTCAAAATATATTAATAATATTTTATTAAATGCTAATAATAATCTAAAACAACTGACGGTCTATACAAACCGTCATTAAGCAGTTTAAGGTGGCAAGAAATACCCATATAAAAATTTTACTAGATAAATCATAAGTAAATTATTAATCATAATCCAACTTACTTTCTCCAGTGCTAAAATTATAACTAACTGTTAAAAGTTATATTAAGTGCAGATTGATAAAAGAAATTCTCATTTAAACTTGTTTAACCAAATTTAAAGTTTGTATGATGATCAATTCAGTGGTGAAGATAGTTTTTTTGCATACACTTTGATGAACAAATCGGTAACTAAGAGACATTGATCTAAATCCAACGTGACGCCGGTTGTAGTACGTGACTCCAGATGACTTATTATTGGATCACGTACTACACAACCCCTGCAAACCCGAGTATCTACTGGCGTATAACCACAACATCTTTATTATACTATACAATAATACGAGCACTGTTTAAAGGGTTTTATGTTCGACGATCTCGAAATGAAGCAGGTAGATTTTTATTTAACTTTCCATTTAAGAGTGTTTTGGCCCAAAAATATAAGTTTATAAACACCCTCACGAAAAATCTAATTTGATATAAATTTTTAGTTTATAATTCGTAATTTTTAACATTGGTCTTATGATAATGCTTTTTTGGTAATGAAATAACAAAGAAAGGTATACAAAAATAAAGTAACATTAATGTTAAGCAGTCTTTTGAAACAGCTGTTAACTGTGAGGAGGTATGGTTGGTTGTTGGTGGAAATGTAAAAGCTTTATTACTATGTCTAAACTCTACATACTTTCACTTATAAAAAGTGGCCGAGGTTTTAGTGTGGTACTACAGATAGAATAAAGAATTCATGTAAAGAAATAATTTGTTAAGTTATGTTAAAAACCTATCTGTAATATTTAATGACTGATTGTTTGTTACAGATTTTAAACTCAACATAAAATACACATTAGTGACCATACCAACACCTAAATTATTTACTATAAAAACAATGAAACACAAGAACGTCCTTAATGCTCAGTTTAGCATTAATCTAAAGTGTAAGTCAATATCTATTGCCTTCCGTTAAATCAATGCATAGTAATTATGCATTGATTTAACTTTTTTAAATTAAATTATGTGCAAAACTCAATTCAAATTTTAAATTTAAAAAAAAAATTTAACTTCAATTATGCATTGATTTTACTATTATCAACTATTGAAAAAAACTAACTTCAAAAAATCTATTTAAATGTTTCCCACAAAAGAGAAATAGATGTGTATTATTAAACATTGTAAAAATATTTTAAGCCAGTACTTTTGAAACTGAAAAATTAGTTCACAAAGAAGCTCTTTGTCAGCAATTGGAGTAAGACCAAGATTTACAACTTTTGCAGATGTTAATTGGGCTGAAAATTAGCCAGCTTGCGATGGAGTTTACTGCATAAACTTTGCTTGTTCGAACTTAAGGAGGGAGGTTTAGTTATAAAAGTGCAGTACCACTGACTTGGGTGTTTTAAGTCAACATTTTTGTACTTCACATAATTTAAAATACAAAACAACAAAATATAATTTCAAATGTTAAGAGACGTCATAAACATCAATATAATGATACACAATTTTTATTTGCATTTTAATAAATAATTTTAATACTAACATATTCATGCATACGATTAAATGATGTTTTCTTTATCAGTAGTATTAAACTGGTGGCTACAGGTCAATTATAAATTAATTTTGACCTAAATTTGATTTAACCTTTTCTGACAGGCTTATTATTGACCCTTTTAGTTGTTAATATAAATTAAATAATAAATATTTTAATGCATTTTTAATTGAGTAATATGAAATTATGCATGAATCTGAGAAAGACTTTAACGATTTACTCAAAGTTTTTCAAATAACTTACGTGTGGTATAAAAATAACATCTCGGTTTTAATACTATCAACGGTAACATCGGTATTTTACGGACGAAAAACTTAAAACACTTATTCAAATTCAAATTCATTTATTTCGAAAAAGCATAACGTAAAAACTGTACAACATTATACCGAAATAAAACTTCCCGCATAGGCCGAGGCCTGTGGGCGGAAAGTGAGCCATTTTATCAGTACCACTAAACAAAACTTCCTTATCAGTAGATAATACATTGAAAACTGAATTCTATGAGTGGATATAGTTAATTGAATTTGAGATATATACAGATTTTACGGTAGTTAAAACTACAATAAACATCGGAATCAATATAAAATTAAAATGTTTTACAGTATAATATTATTTTATAAATTATTGATGCAAATTGTGAGATAATGGAATACTAATTCTGTCTATAATTTAATTGCCTGAAGATTACTAAAAAATCATATCTACTCCACGATTCAAGATTACCCCCCGAGACTTGACTCATTCACACAACCACACAAATACACACATCTCACTTCCACACGCGCACACGGACACACCACACACACACACACACACACACACCTATACGCGCATATAAGTCGCAACGAGATCCATGTAAAAATCCAGCGGAATGAGATCCACTAGAAGGAGTGGTTTTTTTAATAAAATAAGTGACACTTTTCTTCCCTGTAGTTTGTACAATACGCCAGTCTCGTCAGATTTGGGATAGCTTCAAATTTAACCATACGTTTTTTGCGGTCAAAGTGAGATCCGGTATGTAAGGTCACAGTGAGGTCCATTTTGACCTTGGCTATACACACTTTAACTACCACGGTCACACTGAGATCCGTCTGCAACTCCCCGATTATTGTTCGACCGTCTCGCTGGTGTTTACACACACTCTATCTGGTTGCGGTCGAAGTGAGATCCTTTACGGTTTGCATGCGTAATTTAATATACTGTAAGAACAAATTGATACATTATGGTATTTTAGTTTTGCAGATTAATAGTATAGTGATTACGCAGCTCTGTTAAGAAATATAAGTCATATTGCTTGGTGTGCCGTATCGTATAGTGTACTAAACGTTTAATCTATATTTATAAAGTAGAATGCGTGTATGTATTTGTCCCGAATGGGTGCGAAAACGACTCGACCTAAACGGTTGTCCAGCAATACTTATTTAACCTAAAAGAAAGTTCGGCCTATTCTACTGTAATTGTTTCCTACGCTTTAGTACTCTGAGTCAGTGGCCTTGCAAGTTCCAATGTTTTTTTATCTACAAAATATTTTTATAGAACTGTATAAAAACAAATTTAGTAATAAGTTGAAACTTTAACATGTATACAAAAGAATGTTGTGAATGAACAGTAACTGGTAACATACAAGTAGTTTGAATCATACTCTAGTACCAGGTTAACCGAGCCTTGCTTGTTGGTTTTAATTTAGTTTTGATATATTAAATTTCCCCCAACAACCAACTATACCTCTTCACTGTTAACAGCTGTTTCAAAAAGTCTGCTTAACATTAATGTTCCTTTATTTTTGTATACCTTTCGTTGTTATTTCGCTACCAAAATAGCAACCCATAAGACCAATGTTAAAAATTACGATTTTTAAACCTAAATTTAGACAAAATTAGATTTTTTGGGTTTGAGGCCTTTTCTAAACTTATTTTTGGCCAAAACACTCTTAAATGCAAAGTTTAAACGAAATCTACCCGCTAGTTTTCGAGATCGTTGAACACACATCCCTCCAGATATTATTCGTATTATAGTATAGGATATAAAAGAAATTCGTGTTGGTTACACTGTACTGAGTTTTAAAACGGCTGAACTGATTTGGCTGATAATTGGTGGTGAGGTAGCTTAGAACGAGGAGACGGACATATTTTTTCCCCATTTGCGTGGTATGTTACAAGCTTTATTACCGTCATAAACGTACCCATGTAAGGTTTTTTTGGTGTATTTTATCCGATTTTTAATGAACGCAACGTATAGAAATAAATGTTTCTTTGCAATTAATTCTATAAACATACATTCTCATTTAAAGTATTAGGGTAAGTTTCATTTTTTAAGTATTGAAGAAAGATTCGTTATAACAAAAACTAGAGGTCCACATTTAGGAGGTGATAATGACTTAAGTTACCGTAGAAGATCACCTAAACGGCAAAGATTCTCAGGTTGGGATAACAAAGCATGCCGGATAACAGATAGTATACAAAAAATTTTTTTTTTATTTCCCACAGTAAGAAGCGTTTCAAAGTGTAAACTTTTTATTTGAACCACGATTGTGTTTCTTCATTATTTTCAACCTCAAATTTTATTAAATTTGTTATTCTTACTAATAATTAATAATAAATCCTGTTGTATGAATGACTGTAAAAAAAATGAAATCTTAAAGTTTTTGTGAAAAATTAATAATTTTGCTTTTTATGAGTTTAAAATTGTACAATTGATTGAAATTGTACACTATTGAAAAAATCTTACTAAAGTTAATAGCAGAACACGCGATTCAAGTGACTATGGCCATAGTGATACATAAATACATGACCGTGCGTAGAGATTATTTGGCACCCACTACTTCCGAAACAGACTCATTTTTCTCTGAATACGAACAACAAAAAGTAAAATTGTTTCAAAGATGACTCATGTAACAGCTTTAAACTTCGTCTTAAGTAAACAAAAAAATAATTTATATTAATACAATTTAATCAGGGTCATTCTTGAACTAGGATAATCGACGATATTACCGAGCATAAGACTGAATTATACAACAACAAAATGGAACTCATGGTCCACACGGCAGGGCGCGGGGCGCCCTCGGCCAGCCAGTGATGAGAGCTCAAGAAGGAGGTTGGGGTGGAATGAGAGTCTGCCATTGCCCTCTTCATTTCGTCTGCCTGTTGATATTTTTCGCATTAATTAGTGTCAATAGCCTCACATAGTATGCCTATTTGTGACATGTCAGTGTGGTGTATTATTCTGTGATCCATAGTCCTTCTTGTGCAAGTTTCTATAATTATTTATAATAAAGGAAGCTTAAGTGTGTCGTGGTTTTTCTGTTGTTTATATTAAGGCTAGAACAACGAGGTTAACCAAGATATAGAGTGCTACAAAGATAGGGAAATTTGCCTCCTGTTGGTTTTCGCCATTTCAACCACCTTTTCCGCCGTTCCCTTGGTTAAAAATTCTTAGTTTTCAGTTTCCCATCTGGTACGTGCCATTTTACTCATGCATTTTCGTAGTTTCTATTGTAACTAACTTAAATAGCCTGCTCACTGACCATAAAATCGAAGTGGTTCTAAACAACAAATAATGAGATGTTTAAAAGTATAATCTATAATTTTTTAATCATGTTGTGGTCAACCCGAATAGCTTAAAGTGGTTACCAAGGAAACAAGGGTAAATGTGAGATGGTTACCGAGGAAACAGTGCGAACAGGGGACAAAAAGTAACATGTTTATCTCTCTCTAATATGAAGTTTAACCTAATTGGGCTGGACACTATCTCAGAAGAATCTCTCTCGCCATAAGGTTAATTAAAATGAGAGTTGTTAACTAATATTAACTGTAATGATGGCGGCTACTACTTATACTCTTCCTAAAGTTATTAATTATGAACAATAAAACTGAATTTATACTATTAAAAATTAAAAATAGCGGAATAACATTTTTAAATTCCATCGCACAATTTGTGTTTTTAGTGCAAACTGCATTGTTGCCAATCAGTTGTGCTTAGGTGTTAACATATTAATGAGAAAATACTATAGATTACCTTCAAAACAAGAAAGGTTAGATGCGTGTGGCTATAATGGTGTCTTTACAGCAAGGCTATGTAATCAGTGCAAGACTGTGGATACATGGAATATATTTTTAATTTTGAATGTTTGTTTACCTGATCTAGAAAGGCAGGTAACATTAACTTTTCATTGTTATTTGAAGGCTAAATCACTGCAATAGTAGAGGCTGCAAAGCACCCAATGATAGAAAGTGAATAAAATATGAACAAGGATCGAACCCGTTGCCGAATCTGCCGCAAGGTGACTGGCACGCGGCAGGAAGACGTTTAGAGTAGTTTGCCATCGGCGCCGGGTCACCGCTCCCCATAGTCACCGCGAGCGCCGAGCGCCCAATGGTGAAGGAAACTGTGAACTGTGTATACTGTGATCGGTAACTGTGATTTTGAAGTTTTATGACTCGATGAAAAATATTACCAGTCATATCGCGTTGAATCGTCCACACACATTGGCTGTTGGGCTATGAATTAACAGTCCTGTCGAAGGAGAATGTCGGCCTTAGTAAGTAACAAGACTACAAGATTGGGCCACAATCATCCTACACTCATCTCTGATTCATACTTGGCTTTAAACTACTTATTTAGTTAGGTAACCATTTCAGTAAAGGTGTTAATAAGGTGTTAAAAGTGTTGTGTGCTCAGTGTTATATTAAATAGAGAAATTATTTAGTAAATTCTGGCAGTTTTTTTTCTTCTGACTTGTATGTTATCGAATAAATGTCTTTACTTGTTGTAGTTGTTACTTTATTGTTGCAGTAGTATTTTATTTATGTTTAGTTTTAAGAAATTAATTAGTAAATTCTAGTACATGTAACTTAAAAATATATGTATAAAATATTTACATTTATTAATTAAGTGTTGTGTTAGTTTTTCCATAGAACTCTATAAATACACCTAGAACGCTCACGCAAGGCAAAACTCGAACTATAACCGCAACTCGTGTTATGAAGATCAGGCAAAAACACAAATGAGCATCGCAAAGCACCTCATTGCTAACTCAAATTGCTCGAGTAATCGGAGTGCACCGAACTCCTAGATTTTTTGGACGATGATTTTTAACTAGGCCTATTGCAATGAGTTGTAATAAGCTAAGGAAATTATTATTGTTGGATAAAATACTCTAGCTTTTAAGCCTTAAAATGTAACGATGCTATTGTGCGCGCGCTCACTTGTACGCTTCTCTACTGTTTGCAAATTCATTGAAACATATATGTTTTTAAAGAAAAAGTTTTGCTGATTGTGACTGTGTAAATATCTTAGCCATTAAATTTAAACTAGAAAACTCTATGATCAAAATCGTACATCATAGACAAGTAGAATAGGAAAAAGTTACTAAGCATAACTTTTTTTATTCGTTGGCAAAGAAAAAAACTTCAAGCGACAAAGTTGTAGATAATGAAATTAATTTTAATCTTTACATTTAACATTTATTTTTAAAGCGAATAATTTTCTCGGAAAAATGTGAAAACATGTCCGTGGCGGGTTGCTGAGAATTTCGGAGAATGGCGTCTTCATTTTCAATGTCCGGAATCATGTCTAAACCATTTTATGAACCCTTTCTTACAATGTAGAGTGTTTTACTTATTCTCAGTACAAATTTATTATTAATTTAGCTATTAAATAAACATGCCAGATAATAATTAACGCACCCGATTAAACGTTTTGTATAGCGATGCAGCGGCAAAGAATGGTGTTGCATAACCACTAGTGTGGCAGCGGGAGAAAACCCCTTAACTACTGCTTTGAGCTCGATTATTAGACAAACTAAAAATATTACGATAAAAATTTAAATGTAAACTTTTTAGATCACCTCATAATCCGAAACTTTGCTGCTGAAAGTTTTTACCTATAGCCCAAAAATAAAAAATTTTCTCGCTTAGAAACTTTTCATGTCACGTTTCAAAAATTATTTGTTTTAATATTATTTATACTTTCATTATATGCAATATACCAAATATTTTTATACCGTTGGAATCAGCAACTTATGTAGATTAAGAATACATAAAGTGGATCTAAAGCTAGCAAATTGTTTGAGATGTGTGTTTAAGGATTAACATTCCAAAATATAGTCAATAAATTCCACACTCTAAGACTCTTGGTAATTTCTCCTTGCGACTAATCATATGTTTCATAAAAAATTATTGATGTAAATATTACTAGGAATACGCTCCGATGTCCGTCCCGTACGAGAATTTTTACTCACTTTTTAAGTTATTAGGTGACGCTTTTTATGATTCTTTTTTTTTTTTTTTGAGGGTGACGTGAGAAAAATGCATTGCACACAGGTGGCAAGGCTGTAGTGTGGGGTTCCCCTAAAAACGGGGTTACCCACTAAAAAACCTCCTCTACTCTTTAGGATTCTAACCTGGAATTGTTTATCACATTACGTCAGGCTAGGCCTAAATTTTAACTGACGCCGGTGGGGCTCACTCCTTATCCAGCCACTCAATCACGGGATCTGGGCCACTTCACTTCGCGGTCCAGATCGGGTTTCTTTCCCAGGAGGATGCCCCGGACGAACTGTGATAAACAATCCCACTTGCCCTCATCCTCCAAGATCTATTGGCAGACCGAGTCCACCGAAAATGCACTAAACATTTGTGTGGCCTTCAGGCGGGCCCATCCCAACGGGGGCAGCGGAAGAATGTGTGTTCCGCATCGTCGGGAACGCCTGGGCAATAAATGCAGTCCGGTGGACCGGCCTTGCCCATCCGGTTCAGGTATGACCGAAAATAGCCGTGAATTGTCAAGAATTGGCCACCGTTCCACCCATGGTTGGACGTGCTTGATAAGTCGCGCAGTCCATCGTCCTCGGGTGTCGTGCTCCCAGCTATGTTGCCACTGCTGGAAGGTTCGGGAGCGCTTTGCTGTTCTTGCCGTGTCCTTGCCAATCTCGTCTTGTCTCTGATAAATTGCCTTACTCTCTCCTGCCAAGAGCTTGACAGGGATAACTCCCCAGTGACCACCAGGATGGCAGGCTCGGACATTGTCCGGTAGGCGGAACACACCCCGAGCGCCGCTCGACGTTGAACTCGTTCGAGTCGCAACCTGTACTACTCTTTATCGAGAGCGTCTGCCCACACCTCTGCTCCATAAAGAAGCACGAACTGAACCGCGGACATCAACAGACGTCTTCTGTTGGATCGTGGAACCCCGACATTGGCCATCAGCCTACTAAGGTAAGAGACTACCTTAGCGGCCTTGTCCGCTGTACGGAAGATCTGATCCCTCCAGCTTAACTTGGTGTCCACCATAATCCCGAAGTACTTAGCAGCACGAGTTGATTGGACCACCTCCCTTCCCACTCCGAACAGAACGACGGTGTCTATCCTCTTCTTCGTAAGGATTACAATCTCCGTCTTACGGAGAGCAAGCGAGAGACCGTGATCGGACATCCATGTGTTGACCACACGCATGACTTGGTTCAACTTTAGTTGGGCCAGCTCAACGTTGCGTGCGACAATGAGAGCTGCGACATCATCGGCGTACCCAACCAAAGTGGTTTCCTCAGGCATCTCCGACCTCATTAGGCTGTCATAGGCAACGTTCCAGAGATCCTGGCCGAGTATTGAATCTTGCGTGGCACCAGAAGTGACTTCCATCGTCCACGTTCTGTCCCTTGTGTCGTAAATAAGGCTTTGAGAGCGGAGATAATCCTCGATGATTCGCAACAGATATGCAGGAACGCGAAAGGTGTTGCGAAGCGCATCCAACATATCGACCCACCTCTCCGAGTTAAAGGCATTCTTGACATAAGCGTAACAAGAAGCACTACTCAGCGAGGGAAATGGTTGTGGCTCTCGGCTCTCTTCACAGCTCTCCATGGACTTCGTTGATAGCGTCAATCGTTGACCGTCCCTTTCTGAAGCCGTATTGACGGGGGCATAAGTACCCGGCAGCTTCCACGGCAGACGTCAGGCGGGAACGGATCAGCTTCTCGAACAGCTTCCCAGCCGTGTCCAACATGCAAAAAGGCCTGTGGGACGACGGCAGCTCGGGATCACCTTTGCCCTTGCTAATGAGTACAAGTCTGGCGGTTTTCCAGGGAGCCGGAAACACCCCTTCTACCAAACAGGCGTTGTACATTCTCAACAACAACTCAGCATTAATTGAAAATACTTTCTTTAAAGCCTCGCTGGGAATCCCGTCCGGGTCAGGAGCCTTGTTGCTCTTTAGGGTGAGAAGGGCGGTTTCCATCTCCTCGAATGTGAAGAGTGGAACGTCATCTAACCGTCCAAAGTCAACCGGCGTACATCCTAGGCCTAGCCTACAAATAAATACATACAAAGAATTATTTTAGCTAAGACCTCAAAACAAGCAACTTAATAATAATTATGCTTACAATATTAAAGGTAAATAGATTGTAGAGCGAAAAAAACAATACAATTGAAAATCCATGATTGCAAATTAATAAAAATCAAGTAATGTAAGTATTGTACAATTACGCTTACTTAACACTTAATGCATATTTTGTTACCTGAGACAACACATTCTAATTAGTTGTTCAATTTAAATCTTTCTCCCAAATAGATATTAGTTGTATCCCATAAATTAGTTAATCGCATAATTCCGTACGACAGTAATTCATTCCACATCAACTTGCTTATCTTTTGGTTTAATTTATAACTTCAACAAGTAAACATCAGTGGTGATCTATTTAATTTAACAAATAGGTCTGTCATAATATCAATTAAATTTTATTTAAAAACGTAACATAAGAGCAAGCAGATATAAACAATAAAAGGTTATGTTGTTTTCAGCATACACAGCGACAACTCAGCTGCGATGGGGGAATATAAACTGATCATAGCATCTACAATACATTAGTCAAATCATGTAGCCTAAACAACTAAAGTTCTGTCCAAAATCCTGGAAAATAAGCTTTTTTAATACTTGAAAATAATTGCTCGATTATAGTTTATTACCTAGTTTAAAATACTTAAAATCTAACCTGAGAATTTCATTGAAATCAAATTAGTAATGAAAAAGCCTTTTGGGGGTCTAAAATTCGCCTAAGTGAAATTTAAAGTCGATCGTATAGAATTTTTATACTCTATGTTCCATAGAGTAGGTAAAAATTCAATTATAACCTTTCAGTTTGTGAGTCGTTTGATGATGCTAGCCTTGCTAGCGAAAGGCCTCACAAATAAAATATGTCAAAAATATTTGTACCTGTGTATTAATTTTTAATTTATATAATGAACACGCTAGATTAAAAATGTGTATCATACAACAATTAACAATTTAATATTACTTTGAGTATGAAAGAAAATTATATAAAATTAGCCTATATCAAAAGAAGAGTGCAGCTTGCTCATGTGCCGCAATCGATATCACCTTCACTTGGCCGTTAACAAATTTCCGAGGAAGGATCGCAGCCGCTCCCAACCGCCAATGTACTACAGACACTTCGGTACCATACTGAATCGCGCGCCCGTGTTGCAATGTGTGGCCCGGCTGAGATCAGCGCTGTGAGTACAGCACGGACCCCAAACACGGACAGCACAGGAAAAACATGTGACACAAACTTACTTACATAAAATTTTTAAGGTAATTAATTTTTTAGTCTATACATTACATAGATCTTTTTATTTAACATTCTCAAGTATGGTTCCTTAAGACAAACATATATTTTACATTTATAAACATTCCTTATTAGTAATACATAGAATGTAAAGAGTCAACTTTCGACCAATCCTGCCGTCATGCCGAACTAGGCTAGTCCCAAGGAAATAATTAAATATTGAAAATAACTACATTCCATTGCTGGGTTTCAACACTTTCAACAGACACTCTGCATCGTGTGCTAGAGTAGACGGAGAATATATATACAGTAACTACGATCTATTATCGTGTAATAGAAGTTTATGTCAAACAAGGAAGTACTATAAACGACAATTAATTAACAAACTTAAAGAAATTTGATATGTTTAACCATACTAGGGATCGCCCACTATCATCGACTATGTACACTAACGTGAACTCACGTAGTGTACAAAGTCAATGCCACTAGTCAAAATTCGATCCAAAACTCAGTTAATCTATAGATAATTAATTAGATTTAAAATGTTTTACAACTGAAACACCTGTTCTTCCTGATTTGCTAGCATTTTTTATTACAACATCTGTCTAATTATTAAATATCATCCTTCCATAAGATTAACATTGAACATTTTTAAGCCTGTAGGGCAGAGCCCAAATTGAAGCTCGCTACTAAATTTCAAACAATATAAGTTTTTTTATAACTTATCTGCAATCAATAATACATAACTCCATTTCTATTTAAGATATTTTTAATGTTTTGGTCTTCAAAAAATTCTTGAAATCTTAGTTTTTTGAGATATTGATCGTTAAAATCGGTACTCATTTATCTACTACTAGACCTAAAAACATAAATTGATAACTTTCAGAATTTGTAATTGAATTTAAGATAAACTTTCCAGTTATAGTTATATTATGCTATATTTTTTTGGTCTAAGAACCATCTCTAGGAATACCAGCTTTCATATGAGCCATTAAATATAAAAATCAGGCGAAATTGAAGCTCGCTACTGCATTCTAAACAACATAATTTGTAATTTTTTACTACTCATCTGCAATTGATGATTCATAACTCCATTTCTATTTTAGATATTTTATATGTTTTGGTCCTATCATACCAATTATGATGGTTCTGTTGACCTGCTCCATAATCTCTTATTTGGACTTTGTATAACAAATATATGGCGAACACCAGACACAGATGTTCCACCTTATTATTCAAAATATGCCATTGTAGCACAAAAAATTATCACCGTGATAAAATTTATAAAAGGATTTTATATCGAATTCCAAGTCCAACAAAAACGTACACCAGTGTAAATTCACTCTTAGCCTATCAGAGGATGACAGTAAGGTGTTACCATTTCCCACGGAATTCCTGAACAGCTTTGAGATGACCGGTTACCATTGCATAAATTAATCTTAAAAGAAGGTACCGTGATCATTCTGCTAAGAAATTTGAGCTATAGAGCAGGTCTCCTAAATATTACAAGGCTAATTGTAAAGAAAATGTTCTAAAATAGTTTAGACTTAAAAATTAAGGGTAAAAATATTGGACAACGAGTACTGCTATCCCGCATTGATCTCTCGCCCTCAGATGCTACAGTCCTATTTTAGCATAGACAGTTCCCTATAAAGGTCGCTTACAAAAAACAGGGACAAACGATAGATAGAGTTGGAGTATTATTTCCGGAACCTGTTTTCAGCCACGATCAGTTTTACGTCGCCTTATCAAGAGGAAAATCATTTGATATACCGTAAAAGTATAAATAAAACCAAAAGGACGACGTACAGCTAATGTTGTTTGTAAAGAAATGTTGTAAAAGGTTCCATTTATATTCCATTACTCATTTGTTTTACTATTTGTATCCAATGTCAATGCTGCGGAGCATAACGGGTTTTCTAGTATATAGACGAAGATAATTCCAAAAAAATAATAAAAGGTCAATTTTTTTTGTGTAATGGGAAAGCCAACAGCAATTCAGAAACTATAGGATTCTCACTATTGTCTTACAAGTATCATGGCGGAGGGCTTAAATTTAGTCTCGTTTTCGGCTGTTATCAATCATTGTAAAAATATAATATAAGGAAATCACACAAATATTAATATTTTTAAGGTGGTCGGAGTCAAATCAACATGGTCTAATCTTAATTGGTCTTTTCTCGTTCAGGCCAAGAGTTATGGAGTTTTGTGTGCTGTATTCCGTTCTTTAAATGGACAGTTTTGGGAAATCATTAATTTAAGATCATTTAAAAGAACTTTCCTTCATTTTGAACTATCGGTTGTCCCTCAATAGTATAAATTATATTTCTCTCGCACATTAAATTTATTTTCCAATGCAGATTTGCCAAAATAAATTATGAACCGTAAATAAAATTTATTTGTTAAAAATTACCAGGTTTTTAATAATATACGAGAAATAATAATATCTCTTACATTTCTCTTTAGGTACCATTAAATAGATTTAATGTTATTTTCTTAAAATAACCCTACAGAACAAATTAATGCAACTGCAACCAATGATTTGTTTTCTAATACTAATTAAAGCAGACATAATTCTGTTAAAATACATATCTAAGGTTCACTGAAGACCTGCATGACTTCTTCCTTGTTTCAAGCTATAGGCCGACTAAGACTTTTGCTTTATTTACGGATTTCTTTTAAGTCTTAACTTTTATCTACATTTTGAGTGAACAGCCCTTAGATGAAATAGTATACAGATAAATTTGACCTCTGAAACTAATCTTAGAGTACACTGATTCTGAAGGTTTTATAAAGGACAAGTGAATAGATTTAATCCAGATTCCTCCAGAGGGTTCTGCCCCAACATGTCTTCAAAGTTACCATGTTTAACTTATGGAATCAAAATTATTGAGTTGGGACACCTATTATTTCTATTGTAAATATTATTGCCAGATAAATTTTAAGCCCTATCATATAGTTGAAACATAAACGTTTTAATTAAATTTTTCAACAAATAAAACGTATCTGTATATCTTTGGGCGTCATTTTGACGAATTATAGAGAAGGTACCTAGTCCTTGTCCACTAATAAAACCTTGTTGGATAATTCCATTAATAAAATTAATTAGTCAATTGATGAAAATGAAATAAAACTATTACACGTAATTTAAGTAAAGAGAAGGAAAAGTAGCTATTGATAAAAAGAATATTTATATATATGATGGAATTAATATATGTAGTCCTACTGTATATAGGCTATATATATAGTATATATTGTAATTTGAGTTTAAAGCCTAGATAAAAATTTAGATGAGGCATTTAGTAATCAGAAAGTTACATTCATCCAAAAAAATTAACTTAGTGGGCTTAATATGAGTAAAGAGTAAAACAAGACTTTGGTAAAATGGAGGCAGCCGAGTGAACACACCAGGCTGACTCCGACCACCGCCGCCGCTCCACCGCGCCGTTAAAAACCGGATCTCAGTGTGACCGTAAGATAGTAAATGTGTGTATCCATGCACACGGCCACAGTGAGATCCGTTTGTAAAAAACCGGATCTCATTGTGACCGAAAAATAGTAAATGTGTGTATCCATGCACACGGTCACAGTGAGATCCGTTTGTGTATAGTCGACGCTAGCGCGACGTGGTGTCATTTCATGGAAGCTTATACACACGCACACTATGGAAAAATCCATCAAAGTGAGATCCGATTGCTGTCGGCTTGTTTCGAGCTGTTTCGACTATTTCCGTGATCCTGACGACCTCAGGAGGACGAATCAGAGGCTTTGGCGCAACGAGATCCGGGGGGGTGGATCTCACTGCGCAAACGGATCTCACTGTGCCGGTGTGCATCCATATGCCGGATCTCACTCCGGCTTATTTGTCAGAACACACACACACACACACACACACACACACACACACACACACACACACACACACACACACACACACACACACACACACACACACACACACACACACACACACGCACACACACGCACACACACCGCACACACCCCACACAACGTACACACATATCTTACACTCATACAGACCTACCGTTAATTGACACCCTCTCTGTGTATAGAACCCTCACTGCCGGTAAACCGAAGTTACGAATTCGGAAACTCCCCCCTGCCTATTCTTAAAATAAATTCACTAACTAATTTTTTATACTCGGAAATACTACAAGGACTTGGACATTTGAGATTTTCCAGTGATTTAGAATAAAGAACACTTGCAGAGTAAAAAGGGCATGTCGTACTGATTGATTTATTTATTCTAGGGAAAAGTATACCTGAATTGGCCTCAATTTTTTTTCAAATAAGAGTGAACGGATTCATTGAAAATAGTCTGCTTGTTTTTAATAACTTAAGATCTATAAAAGCCAAAACCCCGTGTTTAAGTATAAGTCTGTAGTTTCATGATATCCAATTACTAAATAATACTAAAATAAACATTTATTTATTACTTTTTACTCAATAATCATTTCATGAATATTTGTGTAAATATAAATGAATTAAACATATACAATTCTTCGTAATTCAATATAGTCACAGAAAAACAAATATTATCATAAACAACGTAACATCTGGTAAACTATACGGAAGAAAAACGACAATTATTACATTTTAAAATGTGGATTTGAACATTTACCCTTTACCAGCAACCTTATATTTAAAAAAGTAGTCAAACCTGAGTAGTTTAAGGCAAAAGACATTGAATTCACAAGAAACCTTTTTTGCTATTTGAATTTATTACTATAAAATATTTTACTAAGTTTACCAATTTAATGCTTGGTTCCTTAACAATAATTTATAACACTTTAATATTATTTTCTCAGAACAGCAATGATATGTTTTGTGTGAATTAGGAAATGAAAATTATTATAGAACATTTCTGCGTAAAATTAATTTTGCGTAAAATTGTGCAGTACACTCTGGTATGTTCATACATTTTACTGAACAATTTAAACCAATTAAGGGATTCAGTATCATATTTTAGCTATTGTGTCCGGAATTTTATGATGCAAATGTAGTTTTTTGTCAATTAAATTATGATAGTGATTTTACTAAGTTTTAACACTTGTTTAGACATTATGATTACATATGTTATAAAGTAGTCAGTAAATAGATGGATATTCCGGGTGTCCATAAAGTTTTGACCTGATTTAATAGCTTTGCCGAATGGAAAAAAAATTGAGCCACACGAATCTTGCACTTCTTAATTTCAAGCATATTTCATCAATTTTTTTATTAAGTTCGTAACACCTAAACTCAGGTGATTGATAACACTGCAGTTTACATATTCTTACAATGAAGTATCACAAATCAGGAGTGGTGAGTCGTCCAAAGAAAATACTGTGTTTCCTACGGATCTACGAAACTCCGTCACCTTTTACTGTCCAAAGTCTGCTTTTTCATGTAACATTTTGGAGATTGTGTACCTAATAAAAAGTATCAAGAGGTAGTATACATTTTTGTAAGATTCAGATTGTGCTACTGACTGAATGTTAACGACTAGGGGAATGAACTAAAAAATTGGCTATTAATTTTCAAAATAACCCGAGGCACCCACAAAGAGGTGAATTGAGATTGTACATATCCGTAAAAATCTTGTTAAAACATAAAAAGACGTCACTTGTCAAACGTAGAATAAAACGTTACTTCATGTTTTGAGACGGTAATATGTGGTTACCTATGGATAATGGGTATTCGGAAAGCTGATTACATACATACATACATATCCCGCGTCGTCCTGATTGACCACTTAGGCATAGGACCAGTCAACGTAGTTGTTTCTTCTTGGTTTTTGGCGCATCTTCTTGATGTTTGTCGTTGTTAGGGTTGTTCAAGGATTGGGGGGGGGGGGTCAGTTGTCACGGTGAAAGGACGAGAGTCAGGTCAGGTAAGGTGGAATTTCGTAAAAACATTTGTCCACAAGATATTTTTGAGCTCTTGTTTTAACTTTTTAATATTGTCGATTTGAGCTATGTTGAGAGGAAGTTGTTTTAGTAGCTTGAGACCCATGTAATCTGGCTTTTTTTCAAAAAGTTTTAGATTATGATATACGGAAGGATTAAAATTACGGTTTCTGGTGTTATAAGAATGCTGATGAGCGGTGATTTGTTTGTGTTCTTTAACATAGACAATTGTTTCAAACATGTAAATGCATGGTACAGTTAAAATTTGCAGTTCTTTAAAGTGCTCAAAACATGATTCTAGGTCTAAGTTTCAACATACATCTAACTGCTCTCTTTTGTAATACAAAGATTCTATTTAAATTACTAGAACTAGAGGAACCCCATAGAATTATTAAATACCTAATCAGACTCTCGATCAAGCCAAAGTACACAAGTTTAGATAGTGATATATTATTCAATGAAGATATATTTTTCAAGACAAAAATATTTGTAGCAAGCTGTGTAGCAAGTTTATCGATGTGTTGATTCCACCTGAGACCACCGTCCAAACTCACTCCCAGATAATCAACATACTGTGCTTCTTCTATAATCGTTTCTTCAAGTGCAACTGATGGAAAAGTTGTTCCCTTTCCTAACAGATGGCTCCGTTTCTGTTCTGTCATGAAATGTATAAATTGTGTTTTTTTGGGATTTATATGAAGATTAATTCCTGAAAAGTACTGTGAAAGAGTGTTCAAGTTGAAGAAGGTTTCCTGTTCTAGGATATTAAGATTTTTATGGGAAGTTAAAATTGAGGTGTCGTCTGCAAAAATTGAAAGAAGGTTACCAGGTAGGCAGTTAGAAATGTCCTTAATGTAAAGAAGAAATAGGATTGGTCCTAATATAGATCCTTGCGGAACGCCGAATGAAGCCACTTTTGGATTTGAATAAGAAGTTTTCCTAATACCTTTTTATCAAAGAAATCTAGTTTGGTTTTGTGAAATCTATTTGAAAGATATGAACTGATCCAGCTAAGTGCTGTCCCTTTGATGCCTATTGCTGCTAGTTTTTTCAGAAGGATTGGGTGTGAGACGCAATCGAACGCCCTGGACAGGTCGATGAAACAGCCCATGGCCGTCTCACCTCCATCCAAGGCGTCGATGCATGCGTCCACAAATTTTACCAATGCAAGTTTAGTGGACTTATGCTTCTGGTATCCAAATTGATTTTCAAAAAGAATTGAATGGGTACTGAGATAGTTGACCAGCGAGTCACAAACGACTCTCTCCAAGATTTTCGATATTGACGGAAGGAGCGAGATAGGACGGTAGTTCTCAGGGGAATGTGGATCTTCCTTTTTTAAAATCGGTTTGATCAGAGCCATTTTTGCTGCTTCAGGAAATTCTCCCTTTTCTATAGAATTATTTATCAACACAAGTAAAGGATCTAACAACTCAGGATAACACTTTTTAACTATTTCCATTGAGATACCGTCATGACCGGCAGACTTTTTATTTGGTAGTGAAGTTATTACTTTAACAAGTGCTTTTTTATCTATTGTTGAAAATCTATTAAGTTCAAAAGTGGTTTGATTCGTATTGTCTAAAGAGAAACTACTTCTATCCGTGAAGGATTTACAATGTGGGAGTTCTGAGAAATAATCATTAAAAATGTTACTAACAGTATCAGGGTTGCTTACAACTACGTTATCCACCTTAAGAGTAATATTATGTTCCAGCCTAGTGGTTTTTTTTCTTACCGAGTTAACATACTGCCATGAGACTTTATTCGGGTTATTTGAAGTGCTAATTTTATCCTTAACAAAGTTTGATTTTGCTGCTGTAATAGCCTCCCTATACTTCCTTTTCTTCTGGTTGTAATGTTGTTTGATAGTGCTATCCCTTGTTGCTACCCAAAGTGAATGGATGTCCAACAGCTCTATTTTCATCAATCTTATTTCATCAGTTAACCACCTAATATTTTTAGATTGTGTTTTTTTTACCTTTTGTAATGGGCAAGCTATATCTAAGTGATAGCAAAAAGTTTTGATCAATTCCTCATATTGACAATTTACTGACGGAGCATTATAAACCTCCCTCCAATCCTCTCTGCTTAACCTAAACCTAAGTTCCTTAATACTATTCTCGGAGTAATTCCTACTTAAGAAATAATTTACATTTTTGTCTTGCAAATCGAAAACCGGAACCTCGAAGATCAAGGCTGAATGATCAGAAATATGTGGTTCTGTTATTGATATTCTACCATTTACATTTGAGACAAAGAGATCCAAGCAAGTACCTGAATGCTCACTTAGCCTAGTAGGGAAATCTACCAGAATATTTAAGCCATAACAAGCTAAGATTTCTTGAAAGTTTTTGAATTCATTCTCATGTTGGTTTGGGTCCATATTAAAATCCCCAGCAATTACCAACTGCCGGTTTTCTTTAGCTCTTGAGAAAAGATAATTATCTAATGCTTGGAAAAACAAATTAAAACTGTTGTTGTCGTTTTTAGGAGGCCTATAGATTACTACACAGAGAAAACAAAAATCATTTATTACTAATCTAACTTCAGAGATTTCAAAAATTGAAGAAACCGAGAAAGTACTTGAGTCTGGTAAACTGTGAAATAGGTCAGGTCCCTGTTTAGTGTAAATAGCTGTACCACCTCCAAGCCTGTCATCACGACAGAAGGAATTGCATAACATGTAGTTTTCAAAAGAAATATTTTCTAAATTTGAGAGATTTTTCTGTCCGTGTTCTGTAACTAAAAAAACATGAGGTAGTTCTTCTTCTAAAAATACTTCGATTTGATCCTTTTTTGAAAAAAGACCTCGCTGAACATTCAGATGTACTATTTTCAAAAAACCTGATGTTTTGGAAAAATTTTTTCGAGGTTTCGGTTCACAATATGATGTTAGTTTGGCATTAGGCCCGTTGTCATATAATGTACTAAAAAACTATCTTTAACTTTCTTAAGAGAATCTGCCACCAAGGAGCAAAGGACATCCTTGCCACTTTTGTTTAAGTGAAGTCCATGCCTAGTATAATGTTGCCGGGACAGAGAGTGATTAACAGGAATGTACAACCAGCCTAACCTAGCACAGAGATCCCCAAGTCTCAAGTTTTGGTATTTAATTGACTCATTGAGCTTAACATCGTCGTACCTGTAAGGCGTCTCCACTATTACAGCAAAGTCCCCTCCACCGGAATCACCTCCGAAGGCCACCTCCAAATTCCCAACCGCTTGATCCACCGACTCCTTTGCAGTGTCATTCACGCATCCGAAGATTACGTTTAATCGTCCTCTTTCGATGTCTATTTTGTTTCTTCCAGCATCTAGCTTTTTGGAGTAGTGACTCATGGGCGCACCCGGATAGACTTCGGATGTAACCCCAACCTTAACTTCAGCTAGCCTATCTTCTATTCTTTCTCTGAGCCTGCGTCCATGACTATCAGCTATTATATTTACAGAGGTAAAGTCAAAATTACACTTAAAACTACTTACATGATTTAGACTTTCATTTTGCTCAAGAGCATTCATAGTCTCTGATACACTTTCAGTGCCAATAGGACAGCACGATGATGCGCCAGACGATGCCACTACCGAAGCAATAGGCCTAGACCCATTTTCTAAATTTTTATTATTAAGTTTGAGCTCATTTAACTGGTTGGAAAGATCATTGTTCTTTTGCTTTAGTTCTTTATTTTCTTCAAAATAAAGAAGAAAATAAAGAAGGAAAAAGAAAATAAATAAAATAAAAAACAAATAAGAAAATAAATAAAATAAATAGAAAATAATAAAGAATTAAAATAAAGAAGAAAAATAAATATGATTGTGGACCTATGGTGGTATTGAACTAAAACTCAGTGAGTAGCTATTGGCAAACTGAATTGATGGACTATTGAGCTCGAGCAACAACATGAATGGGCTGACTAGTCATCTCTAGGTTGTTGGTGATTAACTGAAGGGTGACTATGGAAATGGTTGAGGACTGAGGTTTTAATGTCGTGAAATGAGATATCTGGGAAATTCGTGGCTTATTGACTGAACCTAGGAAACGTATCTGAAGGGCATACTGTGGGTACTACCCAGGGACGAATCGTTGCCAAGCACAGAACCAAGAACCTATCAGCCATTTTGATGAGTGTCTTAATTATAATCTATCTATACTAAATTAATTGCAACGTGAATATCTAATAATGAACTGTATCTAGAAATCTAAAACCCATCCTATGGCTGATGGCCCATGTCGTGAAACGACATGAGCGCTAAGGTTATGGCTCCAGACTACCTCTACAGAACAAGTTACAGCCTTTATTGACTGGCTACATAATAATTGTACTTGAGATTAATTAATTAATTATCATTCCCCCGCTCATCCCTAGCCTACTGAAAACCCCCAACTAAACTAAAACTTATCTGGACATTTTGGTCGCGATGTTCAGGACCCGAAAGGGCACCTCTTCCTTGCCAAGCCGGGGAGTGAGAGAAAGACAGCCTCAGAATCTTTCGACTTCGCGAACCGATTCGAGAACGTTCTAGAAGGAGGCTGTCGGATACCAGCGATGTGGCCAGTGGCTCGAAAATCGGTACTATATGGAGTGCTGGCGGCACGAGCCGTCACAGCCAAACTCCCTTCTCGGAAAGAATTTGCACCGCGACTTGTGGGGTGAAGGCAGGAATGGTGGAGGTGCGGGAGGTGTGCTTCACTAGAATCCTCGCTTTGGTTTTGATTTGAAAAAAAAAGATGGGACGCGCCATCTCATCACCGGGCGGAGGATCACGGGGTCGAAGGGCGGCGGAGCCCTTGAACGTGTTTGGGGGAGACCCTCGGGAACCCGCGTTCGGTGATGGGTGGTGATCCACGCTGGGATCCCTGTGGTGCCAACTCGTTCGAAGCGAAAAAGATGGAGACGAACTCCTTTGAATGTTGCGGAATTGGACATTGACATTGCCCGGACTCCTCCCCCCCTTAAAAGAGGTGGGACCGGGGTTGGAAGAGGCTTCCAGGATTGCCGATAATCTACAAAGGCGAGTGGATTGAAATGCCGGAAATCTGCAAAGGCGAGTGAATGGAAAAGGCGATAATCTGCACGCACACCCTTGTCTTTGTTTTTCTATTTTTTTTATTTATTTATTTTTTTTCCTTCCTTTAACTTTCTCATGCTTGTACTTATGGACCTGTATTTCTTCCCATACTTGTTGCACTTTCTTGCCGGAGATAAGTGTTGATAAGTCAATGACAAGGTGCCCCATTGTAGGGGAGGCCGATGTTGATGTTGGATGCCGGTCCGGGCAGTGGAGGACTCAGGACCACACGCAGCAAGTGCAGGCAGGTAGATGGCAGAAAGGGCCCGGTGGTTATGGGCGTGCCTAGCAGGTGGTCGGCCGCTACCGCGCTGCGGACTTCCAGACTCAGGTTGGGAAGGCTGGTGACGATGCGTGGTCGATGATGTGGTGAGTCTCAGGGGCCGGAGGTCAGGCATCCACACGACACTTGAAGTCCCATGTTCTCAGTGCCTCTTCACAACGGTGTCGATATGTGTGGAAGGTGTCAACAGCACTGGTCCTTCAGTTGCTGGGATCGAGTCCATCACCATCTTAGCTTTCTCATACATTTCTTTGGTTAAAATATTGCTTCCATATGTTTTTTTTATTATTATTATTATTTTTTTTTACTCTTTTATCTTTGGTCTATGGATGATTGTGCAGATTACAAATTCGCGGTAAAGGTACGGTTCAAGCAAAACCCTGAAGGGGTGATCGAGTGCGGCAATCCTGACTCAGTGGGGTCAGGTGGTGACTGTGGAGTAGAAAAAAAAATCCAATGAGGAAATGTTCGGGAATGTCAATGCCATTTAAATCTGGGAATCGCAAGCAAGAGCCAACCGGGGCCGATAACTGTCGAAATGCTGCGCGTAGCACCACGTTGAGTTGGGCAGGATCTCCAGTGTGGGTGGTTTTCGTTTGGTTCCATGAGACATTTGATGATTTTGCGGTTTGAGGATAGGATGGGTTCTAGGATAACGAAAATTTCCTTGAAAGCGGAAACGCAAAAGGCAAACACGAATGCCGAATACAAGCAAAACAAACGGATACAATTCACGGCGACGCGGTGTTTCCCCTTCGCCTAAGCATACATTCTCCCAACTTCAACATTCTAAACACAAACTTTATTGTCCTGAAAATCCCATTGTTTGATAACAAAGCATTTTCCCAATAATTGATACCCTAAGTATATACCTTTATTTCTTTATTTACTTATTCCTTTTCTTACCATATAATACCTACTAAGACTAACTAAATCTACGAAGGTCTCCCTAATTAAGCCCTACTGCTAGTGACTAGAATTTCCCTAAGTGACGGCCGTCGAGAGAACAGAAGAAAGGTGAAGATAGGAAAGTAAAGCAGAGTTGTGACTAGGTACCAGTTGGCATTCAATGGATTGTAGCCTGTACACAACTACAATCAATCAACAAGAACGGAAGTCATCCGAGGCCCTCGCTCTGGGATTGAGAAAAAAAATAAATAAAAAAGGTTTAATCCAAGGGCGAAGATAATTTATAAACAAAAGAAATTAATTTAAATATTAAAACAGCCTCGGGGAAAAATCCGCCTATGCCGCTGGCAGAAAAGAGGAGAGGGGAAAAACCCACTCCACAGCTGGGGGTAAGGTGTAGGCATACCCATCGCAAAGGAAGGCAATGCCTTAGACTCACCGCCCTCAACTGGGGGGGGGCTAGAAAGAGAAGAAGAAGAAAGAAGAAAAGCTTACAACTACTATCACTAGGTTCTGGCTGGCTTGGCAGACGATCGTCGGTCTGGGTAAGAAAAGTTTGATGAATCTTACTTTTTACCTGGAAGGGTTGAAAACCTCTTCAACTGAGAAACGTGGGCCTGTCGTATGAATTTTCCATTGGTGGGGTCGAGCAATCGGACAGTCACAGGCGAGACAAAGGTCTCTATTACACAAGGCTTGGACCAAAGGGGCAACAACTTTTGATTGACATTGTCAATTTTCTTGCTCAGGGGGTGCAATTTATACATTACCCAATCTCCGGGCTTGAAAGTGGTGGGGGTCC
Organism: Neoaliturus tenellus; assembly: GCA_030545055.2. NCBI lineage: Eukaryota > Metazoa > Arthropoda > Insecta > Hemiptera > Cicadellidae > Neoaliturus > Neoaliturus tenellus. The sequence goes on from CM061531.1 coordinate 300,758,567, forward strand.
TATCCCTATTATATATCCTTTCCCTTTTGGCACGGGCCTTTCGAAGATTCTCGATGGCTTGTTCCCACTCCTCCTGAAGGGAGGGTGATGGGCCATTCTGGTCGACCAAGGTATCAAGATTCCAATGGAGTTCTAAAGGATGGTGAAGAGTTCTACCCAGGAAAAGGCGGGATGGTGAATTGAGGGTACTCTCGTGGGCTGCGGAATTGAGAGCTATTTGAAACCAGTGAAGGTGCTGATCCCAAAACTGTTGGTGCTTACTGTGGAAAATACGGATGGCCACCTTAATTTGCTTATTTACTCTCTCAGCATGGGAGGGGTTTGGGTAATATGGGCTAGTGAAAATGTGTTGAATGCCCAAATCCAGACACAGTTGTTGAATAATTCTGGAACGGAAGCCGGAAACGTTATCAGAAACTAAGTACTTTGGCGGACCGAAAATAGAAAAAACATTATTCAATAGAAGATTGGCTGTTGTGTGGGCTTGAGTGTTTCTGGTGGGTATAAAAATACAAAACTTTGAAAAGGAGTCAACTATGGTGAGGATGTATTTGTTACCCTTGGTAGAGCGGGGTAAAGGACCGATGTGGTCAATGAAAATTTTCTCCCAAGGTTTGGTGACCACTTCAGATGAGAGCTGCCCTAAGTTGGAGTTGGGAGCTTGCTTGCAGCGTTGGCACTTGACGCAAGCTTTTACTCTCTGGGTGATTTCCTGTCGAAGATCCTTGGCCCAGAAATAAGCCTCAACACGGGCTAGGGTTTTACGAATGCCAAGGTGAGCGGAAGTGGGTGACTCGTGATAATATTTGAATAATAGATCCATTAACTTAGCGGGCACGACAACCCTTGGCTTGGTGTGGTTGGGTTGTCGATACATGAGTACACCATCTTGGACAGAATAACCCTCGGGCTTACTGGTGGAACGGATAATTTTTGCTAGGGAGGGGTCCTCTACCTGATGTTGGCCTATGTCTTTGAACAATTCCGGCAAGCCCAGGAGCGCCATCGTGGGAGAGGGATCGGGTTTGGGGGCCTCAGTAGGCTCGGAGCCCTCAAAAAGCCTAGAAAGACAGTCAGCCACCACGTTATCTTTGCCCTTGATATGATGAATTTGGAACTTGAAGGAATTAATGAATGAAATCCACCTGGCTATTTTGCCTACCTGATGAGGGTGATTTAATAACCAGGTGAGGGCTGAACAATCTGTATGGAGATGAAATTCCCTGTGCTCCAAATACTGTTGATATTTTTGCAATGCGAAAACTATAGCTAAACACTCCAATTGCAAGGTGGAGTAGTTCAACTCATGTTTGTTGAGAGCACGGGATGCATAAGAAACCGGGAAAAGGTGACTGCCGTACTCCTGGTACAAAATTGCCCCTATTGCTGTCCCTGAGGCATCTGTATGCACGATGAAGGGCCTACTAAAATAGGGCATACGTAAAATGGGGGACGAGACCAATGCCTTCTTTAAGGTTTCAAAAGCCTTCCGCTGTTCCGGCCCAAATACAAAGTCGACACCCTTTTTCTTGAGCATGTTCAGAGGCTGGGCTATCGCTACATAGCCCTTGATGAATCGAGCATAGAAGGCTGTCATGCCCAAGAATCGAGAAAGCTGTTTGACATTCTTGGGCTCCGGGAAGTTATCAATGGGTTCGGCCCTATCTGGATGAATAGAAATGGAGCTGTTTGAAAATATGTGACCGAGGAACTGGATATGGTTTGAAGCTATAGTGATTTTCTCGGGGTTGACAGTGAGTCCAGCCTTGTGCAGTCTTTGAAGGACGGTCCTGACTTTGGCCAAATGGTCATCAAAGGAACCGTTACTGTAGACGCACAAGTCATCAAAGAAATTATAGATGTACTGGAATTTTATATCTCCAAAAATCTTGTCTATGAGAGATGTTAAGACCATACTTCCGGAAGCTAGTCCAAAAGGGAGATAATTAAACTCATACTGAGCCCAAGGAACAACAAATGAGGTATAGTGCTTTGATTCTTCGGCAAGGGGAATCTGGTTGTAGGCCGAGTTAAGGTCAAGAAGAGTGAACCAGCGGGCTTGTCCCAGGTGCTGAAAGGCTGATTCGATGGTTGGCATGGGGGTGGCATCTAGTTCAAGGATGGAATCGAGACTTCTATAATCTACAAACATGCGAGTCTTGCCACCCTTCTTGGGGACCAGAAAAGCTGCAGAAGCGTACTGCGAATTTGATGGCCTAATAACTCCCTTCCGAAGAAGTTCCTCGATGTGCTGTCTCATTTGAAGAAGTTTTGGGGGTGCATACTGATATGGTTTATTTCTGAAAATTTTGTTGGAATTGACTCGGATATGGTATTGCACCACATTGGTTCTGCCCAAGGCCTTAGTGATAGTCTCTGGAAATTCACTGACCAAAGCCTCGACCTTGGATCGCTGCTCTGGACTAAGATTTTGGCCCATACTGACAGGGGCTGACTCACTGTCGGTGTCTGAAGGTATCAAGGCAAAAACCTTTGGGGTGCCGTACGGAAAAGTGAGGGTGTGATCTGCCATATTGATCATGGCACGGGCCTTAGTGAGAAAATCAGAGCCTATAATAACTTCTACCGGTAAACTATCTGTAACTTGGAAGGAAAAGTTCCATGAAAGATGCCCTATCTTAAAATGGATGGTTGCCTGAGACTGAAAATCAAAGATGTCGCCGGAAGCGGAAATGGCTTTTTCATTGGTTGGGCCCACAGACTTTACGCAAGTGGTGTCCTTGCGAAGCCTGTTGAACACCTTGTGGGAAATTAAACAGAAAGAAGCGCCTGTGTCTACTAGGGCCTGAAGCTCAATACCACCAAAATCCGTGATTATGTGACAAAGGTCCATCTTGGGCACGGATGGGGCCTTACTGGAGACAGGGTGTTGTTTGGTTTTTGATTGGGTCAACTTTAGGGGTTCCACGGCGGCTTGACATTGCGGAGGAGCGCGACCGCCTAACATCGCCCTCCGTTCCCGTTTGTTGGGTTGCCTCGTTCATTGCGGTCGGAATTGATGGGACCTGACTGACGTTGCGCGCGATCACGCTGCTGTCCGGAATTCTGCGGGACATGTGAGCGGTACTGCCCCTCGCGAGTGTGCGACTGTTGCCCTCGGTAGGGTTGGTTGGAAAAGCGCGATTGCTGCCCGCGGTCGTGGCGTCCTTGATGAAAAGAATTGTTGTTTGGCCTGCCATAACCGCTGCGGTAGGCCTGACTGTTGTGACGATTCTGCGGATACGAACGTTCGTAGCCCCTGGAATTTTGTGAGGATGGTGCGGCAGGGGCCACAGCCGACTCTTGCACCTGAGAGGTGGACTCAAGGTGCTCAACCACCTGCAGCCTAGGCGCGAGGGAGAGCAGGTCCTGAATAGTGCAACAGGGGGGCATCATGGTGAGCCGCGCCCTAGGCACAGAGTGAAGTCCGTTGACCAGGACCTCCAAAAGCTCCGAGTCGGTAGCATTTGGGATTAACAACATTGCGTAGTCCTGGACCGAACCTACAAACTCTGGTAGGGGCTCGGAGGCTCCCTGACGCCTATAAATAAGACGCGTCACCATGGTATGTCGCAGCTGGGTCGGCACAAAAAAATCCATCAAGTCAGTAGTCAGGTCGGCCAACCTTTGCCTGTTGGCGATGGCACGGGACCAGAAATCACCGAGTTGCCCGGTGGTGCGAGGCAGCGCTTCAACGAGGAGCGTGTGCTCATCGATTAAGGCCAGGCGCTGAATTTTCAATATCTTGACCAAAAATTTCAGCAGCTGTTCGCCATCAGCACCAGAAACAACCGGCAGGGCCTTCAACAGGTTTGCCACGACCTTTCTGGAGTCAGAGGATGTGCTCTTTGAGCTCACAGCACTCGCCAACTGTTGACCTAAGTTGAGGCAGCGACTCGAATAGCCTCCAGCCACTGAGGAGCGAAAGGCTGGGCCATCGGCCCAGTGGTGGGTGGCGGTTGAGGCTGAGTGACGGAATGCGCGGGAGGCGCGTGGGTGGCGGCCTCGGTAACCAAAATCGATGGGGGACGGTCGCTCGACTCGGACCCGACGGACTCTTGTTTCGTTTCGGGGTTGTCCTTCTGTTTCGCCTGACTGGGAATTTCCGAATCGGAAGCATGACCGGGTGGCAAGGGCTCAGTGCCACCATTGATTTGCAAAGTAGCCAAGTACTCGCTCAACAGGGCTCTGTTTTGAGCAAGAGTGCCAAACGGGGTGAGGCCCAGGGCTTGGCACTGTGCGACAGCGTCAGGCGCTGAGAGCGTGTAAACCCATGACGTTCACGATGGGATTTCGTCAGGCGCGTACACCCTCGATGTCATGTCGCAGGGGGTGCGCAACGACAATAGGCCTAAAAAAAACCCAACTCACTCAAAATTTTCCCCTTGGGTTTCCGTTGACCAATAACAGAAGAGAAAGAGAAAAAAAATTTTAAACAAGTTGCAAACAATAATCAATTTGCCCAACAATGCACAATAATTCACCGCGCGAGAAAAAACAATGTCATTGAGCTGACGGGGGTCCGTGCAGACCCGGGGCGAGGGGGGAAAAACACCTAAAAACCCTAACTGCCAATTTTGTAAAAAAAATCTAATTTTGTTGCCCTTAATTTTATTTTTTTTTCCTTTTTCTTTTTTTTTTTTTTTTTTTTGACCCTGCTCTCTTCATCGCGAAATCAATTTTGTCGTTTTGCCGAAGGAAAAAAAAATTTCCAATTTTCCTTATGGTGGGTACCCCAAAAGACGTTAGGCAGCCGCGAACCTGGTTTCAACTCTTTAACTCGTCGGCGAAAATGGACAAGAGCTTGCGATGGCCGAGAGAATTGTAATGAATGCCATCAATCCTGCGAGATCTACCGTAATACGCATGGAAAAATTCATGGTTGGCAAAATCCGCAGTTAAGCGTACAACCCGAACCATGTCAGATTTCAGAGTGAGCAAAAACCATCATTTTATTCAATTGATCCGCTGCACGTGCATCACTGCAAATGCGAGGAAATAGAAGCAAAGTTGTGAAAACAATCACTATGTCAGGATATCTTCTGCGAATTAATTTGATCAAGGACAAAAATTGAGCTTTGAAATCGCAGGGTGCAGTTCCGACCAAAAAATCATTGGTTCCCACCATAAGCACTAACGGAATGCGGGCCTGAAGGACAGGGTTTGATTTCAAAAAGTCCTTGATTTCGCCTACCTTTGCGCCGGCAAAGCCCCATGAGCATGAGGATTGCACGGAAATATCAGGTCTGGTCTGACGACCAAGATACTCCGAGAACCTCTTTGCACATGAGTCGCCTAAAATTTGCACAGATATTGGCATCTACACAACAGGAGCTTGGGGGGTTTTCTACGGCCCATGGGAATTTATTTAGCCTGAAAACCTAGCCTAATGGTGTTTAACCTAGGCCTACTTAATTGAAAAACCTCTAAAATCCGAGAAATTAATTCTTAACTAATTTAATTTTAATACCTTAAATTTGTTACTGCTAATTAGCCTACAAGGTTGAAATGTAACTGAGAAAACAGCCAGGGGTTTGCCAAAAGCCAGCAAAATTCAAAAGCAAAGTGCGGTTAGTCAAAGCAAGCCGGTAGGTATATCGGATATACGGAAAACCGAATCACCGATACCCAAGTACTGCTCGACTATCGACCGGATCGATGAATCGACCAGCCGATAACATAGACCTAACCTAGATGAGACATCCAGGGATAGGCCACACAATACCCTGCATTAAATGCTCAGTAATTAAATAAGCAAGTGCATAGGAAAAGGTAATTAAAATAAATTATTAAGCAAACATCCTTAAGTATAATATAGCTTAAATACACAAGAAACACTTCTTACAAACTACACTGACTCTAACGCTCATACCAAAGACTTTGTAATTTTAAAATAAAGAAAATTAAAAATTAATTTAATTTAGTTTCCTTGGGATTCAGCCAGCAGCATTCTGTGCCCGGGCACAGCGATCTGCCTCTTACCTGTCACTGATCCCAACAAAATGCAAAAGAAAATCTGAATTAAAACTTGAAAACATTAATTGGCAAAAAATATTTAATTTTCCTTTACTTCACTTTTTAAAAAAAAATTCACTTCAACACTGCATAATTAACACTGAAAAAAGGCACTTTCTTCAAGCAGAGACAGCTGGCAGGCTGGAAATCTCGAACCGCAGGGGCTAGGCCTATTCTGTAACAAAGGCACAAAACAAAGGCAAAATCCTACACTGGCTGGCAAACCCTGGGTCCCTATTGCCTAACAGAACTAAAGGGAAAGAGCAGGGGATGATAACATAGCAAGAAAAAACTTGGAAAGGTTAAAGCTAACCGAGGCTATAAGAGCGCTCGGAAAATAAAATTAAAGGCCAAAATTTAAGCTAATCCCACAAATTTCCAAAAAAAAACTACTGCAACAGGGTAGTCCAGAACCTTAGCCTTTCTTAGAAAAAAATTTGAAAGAATCGAAGCAAAAACTACTGCCCTAGCCTAAAAAAAGGAAAAGTGAGGTTAAGGCTAGCCTAGGACTACCTCATGAAGCTGTAGTCTTAGCCTGTGCTTAGCTCAGAAGCTCTGCTACCATATGAGACGGTAATATGTGGTTACCTATGGATAATGGGTATTCGGAAAGCTGATTGTGGACCTATGGTTGTATTGAACTAAAACTCAGTGAGTAGCTATTGGCAAACTGAATTGATGGACTATTGACCTCGAGCAACAACATGAATGGGCTGACTAGTCATCTCTAGGTTGTTGGTGATTAACTGAAGGGTGACTATGGAGATGGTTGAGGATTGAGATTTTAATGTCGTGAAATGAGATATCTGGGAAATTCGTGGCTTATTGACTGAACCTAGGAAACGTATCTGAAGGGCATACTGTGGGTACTACCCAGGGACGAATCGTTGCCAAGCACAGAACCAAGAACCTATCAGCCATTTTGATGAGTGTCTTAATTATAATCTATCTATACTAAATTAATTGCAACGTGAATATCTAATAATGAACTGTATCTAGAAATCTAAAACCCATCCTATGGCTGATGGCCATGTCGTGAAACGACATGAGCCCTAAGGTTATGGCTCCAGACTACCTCTACAGAACAAGTTACAGGCCTTATTGACTGGCTACATAATAATTGTACTTGAGATTAATTAATTAATTATCATTCCCCGCTCATCCCTAGCCTACTGAAAACCCCCAACTAAACTAAAACTTATCTGGACATTTTGGTCGCGATGTTCAGGATCCGAAAGGGCACCTCTTCCTTGCCAAGCCGGGGGAGTGAGAGAAAGACAGCCTCAGAATCTTTCGACTTCGCGAACCGATTCGAGAACGTTCTAGAAGGAGGCTGTCGGATACCGCCACTGTGGCCAGTGTCTCGACAATCGCTACTATATGGAGTGCTGGCGGCACGAGCCGTCACAGTACGCCGTACGATTTTTTAATCGTACGAGCAAAACCGTGATGTGTGAAAGAGGCGAAAGAATGTGTGCAATGAAAATGGCTGTTACAGTCTGCTAAGGTTTTATAAAATAATAAATTTTTAAGTTTGTTGTTTTTAATTTTCTTTTTACCTTTAGTACAGGTAAGTTTTAATGCAAACCAATTTATTAATTTTTTAATTTAGTAGTAGTACTAGTTATTATAATAACTACCAATTACATTGCCATTTGTTTATTAGCAGGCATAAGTCATTCATTTTCGTAGAAAATTAAATATATGTTCTAAAGCACTTTAAACACCCACATTATGGACACGATGGTGTTAATAAATGTACGATGTGTACAATAAATGTTAGACTAGCAAGATTATTATTTTTTTTATTTCCATGAATCTAAACAAATTTATTTTAAGCTTGAATAAAATAACTTCAACAGATTTTGTATTAATTAAGTGTGGGCGATACACCTATTAATAGTGTAATATGTATTACAAAACTGAAAAGTTTTACTTTTTCATTTATTTAATTGCAGATTGAATTATAAAAAATGTATAGAATTTAGAAGGGCGAGATTTCCAACCGGGTTTCTTAAAGGCGAGACACTGTATTAAGTATACAAAGCTGGATATTTGCCAAGACTCGGCGGCCTGAATACAGTTCCCTATTGTTATCTTGGGCCACACGTGTTATAGGGATTTTCTTATATTCTTCCTTAAACAAGATAAAAAGTATTATTATTTTAAAGTCTCATTTAATTTCACTGTGCATTTTAATACTAAGTGCATTTCGAAACAAAGGTTTGCAGTTTTAAAGAAAAATCTATCGTAGGATTATTAAAGGCCTTATTAGTAGTCCTTGATTCAAGAAACAGGTACAAAATAAATATTTTTTAAATTTTAATTTTTGTCCACACTCTAAATACACCATGAATAGGTGCAATTTATACAACTAAGTTAGTATGAATTGAATTTTATCTTTTGTTAAACCTGGACAGCAAATATAAAGGGGGGTGATGTTTGCCTCCGCAGCATTCCATTAAAGATGCACGTACTCCCCGGGTGGTGCTAAACAAACAACAATTTTTGGCAGCTGAACTATTACGCTCGTGATGTCTCAGCTATGCCAGCTGCCAGACCAAATCCTAACGGCCCGTTCCCGGCCCACTTTTAAATATACTGACGCAGGTGCTTTGCACTGCAGATCATCTTTTATTTATTTTATTATTATTATTTAAGTTGGTAGCTGGCTATAATATATATATATATATATATATATATATATATATATATATATATATATATATATATATATATATATATATACTATATAATTGGAATACTATTTCATTTCAAAGCATTTGGCTAAAATTAGATTTTTATTAAAAGTTTGACTGGCTACAAATTTTTACTCAAGTAATCTTTTAATTGAATTGATTTGTGACATTGAATTCAAATATTTCGGATGAACTTTAGTAACTTAGTTTAACTTATATGAAATTAGTAGTAGTTTAATATAATAATAATAACAAAATAAACCAAGGGTTTAGTAGCTTCACTGTGTAGACTATTTCTGTTACTGGGAAGTGAGGGGACGGCGTGTATTTTAAAACAATAGACGGAAATTACTACTGTCCCTTGTAATTGTATTCTGCCCTTTATGGCGTTAACATTCTGTTTTCTGATGTTAAAGTATTTTTATTTCTATTTCTTGTTAAATTGTGATGACAATTTTTTTGTAATGCTAGAGTAACTGTTTAAGCTATACGAATCCGCCATAGTAGTTAAACTTGGTATGGAATGTTGGTGCTTCGATTTAATAACATTTTATGAACTCTAACTCTGCGACAGAATATATTTTCTCTACTGTTTAGGCGATCTTCAAAAATCAAGTCAGTCTATTAATAATGCACTCGTAAGTATGAAATAATTTTTGTTATATGACTACTTTTATAATTAATTAACACAGTTTCTACATATTAACAAGAGTTATACTATAAAAATTATACAAAAAGTGCCCTAAGCAGTTAAAATTGCTGAGATTTTTTATTTCACATAGTGCATCATTAATACAATTTGTTTTGATGTTCAACAGGTGGAGTTGACACCTTTGAAAAGTTATTTATTTATTGAAATTGAACACAATGGTTTGAACCAACCATAGATTTTTAAAATATAGCATTAAATTCACTAGATGTATAACGAAATATAATAAACTATAAATTAAAAATTCATAAAGAGGCTAATTTGTAACATTAATTAAATCATAACACCATCTTGTGTATATAAGCTGCACAAGCAAGAATGTTGTCAACCGCCTCGCTCACCAGATTGTGTACATAAGCTGCACGAACAAGACTGTTGTCAACGGCCTCGCTCACCAGCTTGTGTACATAAGCTGCACAAGCAAGAATGTTGTCAACCGCCTCGCTCACCAGATTGTGTACATAATCTGCACAAGCAAGACTCTTGTCAACGGCCTCGCTCACCAGCTTGTGTACATAAGCTGCACAAGCAAGAATGTTGTCAACCGCCTCGCTCACCAGATTGTGTACATAAGCTGCACAAGCAAGACTGTTGTCAAGGGCCTCGCTCACCAGCTTGTGTACATAAGCTGCACAAGAACACTGTTGTCAAGGGCCTCGCTCACCAGCTTGTGTACATAAGCTGCACAAACAAGACTGTTGTCAACGGCCTTGCTCACCAGATTGTGTACATAAGCTGCACGAGCAAGACTGTTGTCAACGGCTCGCTCACCAGCTTGTGTATATAAGCTGCACAACAACACTGTTGTCAACCGCCTCGCTCACCAGCTTGTGTACATAAGCTGGTGTGCAAGACTGTTGTCAACGGCCTCGCTCACCAGCTTGTGACATAAGCTGGTGTGCAAGACTGTTGTCAACGGCCTCGCTCACCAGCTTGTGTACATAAGCTGGTGTGCAAGACTGTTGTCAACGGCCTCGCTCACCAGCTTGTGACATAAGCTGGTGTGCAAGACTGTTGTCAGCGGCCTCGCTCACAATCTTGTGTACATAAGCTGGTGACCTTCTTGTTACCCTGAGAATTGACAGTTAAAAGAGGGTTGACAGTTCACTATAATTTATAAAAAAATACTGCTGTGTAAAGTCAACTGCCTTTGTCCGGAGATTCCCTTGGAGGCATTCCATTGAAGGAGAGTAATGATTTCAAGCTCCGTGGTGTGTAGCTTGATAATCTGACCTCTTTCTATGGACACGTCAGTTTTGCATGTCAAATTGTTATTTTCCGCTTACGCATGCTGTAGGCCTAAATATATCGTAAATTGTTCCCTTCAAGGCATTGGTACTCTTTGTATTCGAGTATTGTCTTCCTTTATACGGAAAATTTTTGTCGTTAGGAGATATGAAAAGATTGTAGAGGGTCCAGAATATGAGTGTAAGGTCTATTTCTGTTTTGAGGAAATATGACTACATTTAATGTAAGGTGAAACCTAAGTTCTTAGTTCATAGATCTTAGTTGTCCAATTATAATCCACAGGTCTTTTAATTATTCTTTCTAAGTAATACGTCGTGATGCATCTTTTGAATATTGGATCCGTCATGCGTTGTGGCATTTATATTTATGTTACTGAACACATCGTCTGAAAGAACTGTAGATATTTTACCTCATTTGGTCAAGGTTATTTACGGTATCTATTCTTATTTAATACGCTAAGGGGTTTTTCGTGTTGAGAACTCCTCCTACAATTCTCAACCGATTTTCAAGTTTTTAGTGTCGTTGGATAGGGCTTGGTCTGTAGTTGTTTCCGCAAAAAATGGATGAGAATCGGACTTAAAATAAGGGTGCTACCAGAAAATTAAATTTTAAGTTTTCTCATTAGAATAACATTAGGATTGGTTTGAGCATTTAAACCATCTGTTAAAGTACAGCTGTAGTTTTTAATGATAATTAATATTCACAATATTGGATTGGTCGTATTTCATTGATTTAAAACAAAATGTAAATGTTCTTTTGAATCACAATAAATTGCTCGATGTCGAGCAACACGTGCACTAGTATACTTAATTATTTTAAATCGTCTGTATGTATTGTGTATTTTAGTAAGAGTAAATTGGGAAATATATTTTCTTTAATAAATATTTTAACTGGTGGTTACAAACATGGAAAAGCAAACCCGGTAAATGACAGAAACTCTCATCCATTGAATCAACTCAGGTGATTCATTCGTTACATAATCCAATTAGTGATGGCTTTAGATGTGATCATTATTGTACTCTATATCCCTTTTCACAACCAGTTCATCTAATCAATTGATTTTGTTATTTATATAATCTGACAAATGAATATTTATTTGACGATATAAATTTTAAGTCATACTATTAAAAGAATTTGATTTATCTTGGTGCAAAATACTGAACTTGTAATTCATAACTAACTTTTGACATATATTAACAGCACATAATTATTATTTCTTTTTGACTCCCTTACTATTTCTAATTTGTTAGCTATGTAATCATAAGCTTTTCAAAGTTATCCATTGGTCTATTTTGGTCATATATAACCTTGACTAGTTGTTGTCTCTCCTAAGCTTCAAGTCCAGGTTAGTTCTTAGTATTCCGCCTTTTTCCATACCTTGTATTCAGTAGTAAAAATTCTCTCCTGTGCTTGGAATGAGTGCTGAAAGATGGTCTCATTCCTATCCTGCCATTTTTGTCATATGCCTTTACATTACTATTCCTACAAATAATTTTTCAATATTCTTTCATAACTGTATGTGCTACAAAGATCCCACGGACGATTCCACGGAGAAGCTTGTATACCCAAATTTACCAGAGTCTAATCCACCAATAATACGGCATAAATAATACGGTATAAATAATCAATGGCAACAAATATTGATTAGACCCAATCTTTTAACATTGCTAGTTTACTCATTATCAAGTTTAACATATTAATTCCCTAATGTGAAAGTTTATTAGGCCTACTGAATTTTTTGAGTTGACTACTTTTCGTGTGCGAAAGAGAGTTTATCTCGGTCCATTACTTTCTGATATTTTAATGAGTCAATTCAGTAAGTTACATTTCATTCCTTATATAAGTATTTTTATTTATAAAAATAAGCAACAAAAATTGTATTACAGTTTTTTTAGAAACCACTGTAATGACCATCCTTAAATCTTGCCTTGAATATACACCTACAATTTTCCCCACGTAGGATGAATGCAATATAACTAAACTATTTCTCCATAATTTGTCACATGTGTATCGAATAACTTACATCCAGTGATCATCAGTAAATTGATTACGATGTTCTAGATTAGCAAAACAGGTTGCCTATTCTAAGAACCGTTCTACACAGCTGGAAAAGGGCCGGATTTTTCTGCTATAATTGTCTCGGCGTGTGAACAGTCCATAACACTCAGGAAATTCCGTCATGACAACAACCCGTATACTGGTGGACTTCGGAGATCTCGGATCTTTGGAGGGCTTGTCTGAAAGCCGCATTGAGGGCCCGAAGGTACCCCGATTTCGGGATAAATTACTCAGCATATAAAGCCAATAGGAAAGCTCATCGCCAGGCCATTAACAGGAGTAAGGCCGACTTCTGGGAGACTTTAGGAGTATATTGATTCCGATCATGGGATCTTGGGTACAAAACTTTAGCCTAAAAACTCGGCACCCTCTAACCAACTACCATCATGGACAGCCCGGCACCGGCATAGGTGGTATCGTAACCGCGCTTTTTCCAGCACACCCAGTGAGGCCATATGTTGATTTTGTAATGATAGAGAACATTCCTCTCTTCAGCAATGAGGAGTTGGAAAACGCCGTTCTCTCCCTGAAGAATAACAAAGCTCTTAGCTCAGAAGTAATTCCCGGCAAAGCCCTCTTTTTGTAAGACCGTAATTTTTATTGAGAATGTACAATGCTTCCTTGTCCAAGGAGGGTTTCCCATCCCCTTGGAAGAAATCCAGGCTTGTACTATCAGCAAGGGGAGAGGCAACTCAGATACTCCTTTATCCTACAGTTCTTTGTGTATGCTGATTCCCACCGGGAATGATTTGAAGAAGTTGATTCGTTGCCGCCTGAACTCTGCCTTGGAAGATGCTAGGTGTTTATTGCCCCAATAGTACGGCTTCAGAAAGGGGCGATCAACTATAGACGCAATGGCAGAAGTGCATAGTGCAGTAGAAAGAGAGGAGAGCCACAACCATTTCCTCACAGAGCTTCTTGTTACGCTTGATGTCATGAATGCTTTAACTCGGCGAGATAGGCCGACATGTTTTACGCTTTGAGCAACACCTTCCGCGTTCCAGTGTATCTGCTGCGGCTTATCAAAGATTACCTGTTCGCAAGAACATTGATATATGATACAAAAGACGCATAGCGGACAATGGGTGTAACATCTAGTGCCACGGAGGGCTCGATACTCGACCCGGATCTTTGGAATGTCATCGACGCCAGTCTTCTTGGATCAGAGATGCCAGGACATAGTTTTACTTTTGTAATCCGACGACGTTGTGGCACTCACCACTACACGAAATGTTGAGCTGGCCTATCTGAAGCTGAATCAAGACATGCGCGTTGTCAACCAAGAATGTCAACCACGCGATGAGTGACACAGAATGTCCCTCGCCTTGAACAAGATAAAGATTGTGGTCCCCAAGAAGAAGTGGATTAACACCATTGTGCCGCTGAGCGTGGGAAATGAAGTAGTAGAAACTATGCGAGCTGCCAAATACCTCAGGGTTATGGTGGGCACGAAACTCAACTGGAGGGATCAGATCTTCCATATGGCAGACAAGGCTGATAGGAGAGTCACTTATCTCAGAGAGCTTATGGCCAATGTTGGAGGTCCCCGATCAAGTAGAAGGAGTCTGATGATGTCAACAGTCGGCTCAGGCCTCAGTATGGCTTGGAAGTGTGGGCAGATGCTCTAACTAAAAAAGAATACCGTATGAGGTTTGCACAAGCGCAGCGTCAAGCAGCACTCGGAGTTGCATCCGCATATTCCACCATGTCCGTGCCCGTCCTGAGCATGTCCTGGCAATCGCTGGCGTTATCCCTGACCATATTTTGGCACGGGGGAGAAAGGAAATTTATCAAAGACCAGATTATGTCTGCAAGTAAAAGCCAAGAACACAAGAACGTCAACGAACCTACCAGACTTGGCAGAAGAGCTGGGAGCTGAAGAGTCATGGTCGATGGACTGTGAGACTGATCAAGCAGGTCCAATCCTGGGTGGAACGGTGGCATGGGGAGGTGGACAACTTCCAGACTCAAATCCTGTCGGGTCATGGCTATTTTCAGAAATACCAGTACAGGATGGGCAAGACCGGTTTACCTGGCCGTATTTGCCCGGGCGATCCTGATGACGCGGAGCACACATTCTTCCGTTGTCCATACTGGGAACGAGTACGTCTGGAGGTCATGTGACATCTTGGAGTGCTTTCGGTGGACTCGAAGTCGATGAAAAGGTTGGATGAACACCCGTGAAATACAATTAAATATTAATTGAAATTTTGATAATAAAATTTATAATACATATTAAGTATAATTTTTATTTGAAAATAAAAAGTCCTCTAAGAAAAAATCAGACGTCTTTCCTCGTGTTATATTAATCCAAGTTATTAATATTTGTTAAAATCTTAAAGTGACTATGTTTCCATCTAACCTAGTAATCCAACTTAAATGAATAGTTGATTTCATACAGTTCACGACTCTTATTTCTGAAGCGTTTTAAAACACAGCGGCGCGTTCACGAGTTCATTGTTCCCCATTTGTATTCATGTGGCGACAGTGGCGCGGTCTGTCGTTAGACACACTAATGATCTACACCAACTCCCGCCATATATGTTTTAAATTGAGTTGGTCATAAGGTTTAAGATTTTTAAATTGACACAAATATTTGTAGTTTTTACACAAATAAATTAAGTTTACATCTTTTTCAAAATTCCCTTGTTTATACCTATAAAGTCTTTGGATTGAAGTTCAAATTTTGACTAATAGTTTAAATCGATTCGCGCATCTTTCTACTGCATTCGGTCTCTACTTCGAACGACAAAAACTCTGTTTATGTTTATTAACTGATATAGTTTTAAAAATTATATTTTAAATAATCCCAAGACGTTCAACAATGCAAATAAAATTAATAATTCAATGACAATATGCTGTAACTGCTGTGGTTGTTTCACAATAAAACAATAATTGTGTTTGTGGTTGCCTCTATTTTATAATTGTAGATAGTATTTCAATTTAAATTGCTCAATTTCTATTGCATGTATAGAAAATAAAATTTTATATAGTTTTGTTTTATCAAAACAGTTTCCCCGCTTTTGACTCATGGTGTATCAATAAATTGATGTTTTCCTAATTTAGTCATTACATTGATGAAGAAAGTTACTCAATATACTGAAATGCTTGGATAAGAAGCATAATATTCATTATTTTCAGTAGGTCTATTATTTATTTTCATTCAAACTTTTTCTTGGGCTAACAAAAGTATTGTTAAATTATAATTTAATGTAAGTATCTTATATAGTAAAAGAGTGCAATTGAAGGTCTAGAGAGAAAAATAGTGAACGGATCAAGTCCATTTTTGTGTCAATGGAATTCTTATGGCGCCTAAATGATAGTAAAAATATGGTATTCCTAAGAAAATGCCTTATAACTTCATAAAATGGAATTTAAACCTTATTTAGACTAATCTAAGACATTATTTTGTCGATTGCTCTAATACTCCAGGTGATCCCTATCCTACACTGAAAATTGACACCACTGCTGATTTACAAGGTAGGTTTTGTAAACAACGTAGAAAACGTAAGATCGTTGACGGTTAAAGTTTGCAGTTATTTTGAAAGCAGTGAATTATTTAACAGCTGTTGCTTGTATAAACCTTTTGTTACCATATAAAGAGGTTCTACTTATTTTAGATTATTGAATTTACTTAGTTTAAACTTACGTTTGTATACACACATGTTTTGATACCTCACCAACCAATAAACTTTTAGTTTAAAAACGAATAAAAACATTGTATTTTGATTTTTCCTACTGTGCCCTTTACCATATTTTAAATTATTATTTTTGTTACAACCAAAAGTCATTGACTTTCTAAAGCACATGTATCGTTAACTTATTTGCTTCTAAATACTTAACAATTAGTTTACTGTTCTCACTGATACGAAAGGGAATACTAAAACCTATGGAGATAAAAAGTTGAAGAAATAAGAAGTAAAAGAAATAACCATGACAAAAGGTGAAGTACTAAAATAAGAAATGAGATGGAAAGAAAGTGCAAAAGAAGAGACCGATAACAACAAAAACCTTTTGAATAGTGAGTTAGTGACTTTGAAAAAAACGTAATACCAATTGGCAAATACAATTAGAATGGAATAGATGGAAATAATGTATAAAATATGTTACAGTAGAGTCCCAAAAACTCGGACTTTGATACCCGGAACTCTGGATAACTCGGAAAGCCTCCCCGAACTATGAAGTGCACTGGGTTACAAGGCACTCAGTGCTATGGCATCGGACTGAGCCTACACAACTGTTTTGGGTTTTCTTAAAGTTTTTTTTTAACAGATGAGGTATAAGTTTTTAGTTTTAGTTTTATGTATATTATGCTAGAAATAAATGTTTTTATAGGAATAAAATCAACTATTTATATTTTTTAAATGTTAATCTTTTCCCGATAACCCAGAAATTTCTCAAGCCTGAACATCGTTCGGTCTACATTAGTCCGGGTTGCGGGGCTCTACTGTACCATTATCTTTGGTTTTTGTTATTTCCAATACAATAATATTGCAAAACAATAACTAAGAATTGAAATATTATTGTTAATAACTGTACACATTGTTAAAGAAATATCAAAATTTAAATTGTAATATTATTTCATCGTAATTTTCATATTATGTGACCATTACAGTTAAAAATCCATCAAATTTCGTAAAAAACAATCATAAAAATTTTTACGGGTAGTATAATTTTGAAAGCTTTCCTTTAGTTAAATTCATTCTTACTATACATGGTTCCTAAAAAAGTGGAATTACTATCAAAACGTATTATATATTTAATCTATAAATTTAAGTCAGTATCAATAAACATATTTACGATTATTTCAAATAGCTTGAATTTCATGTTAGTAGGCCTCTTAACCACTAAATAAAAATATACAGTTTTTATATGTTACTTTATAAACAGAAACTTGATAAGATTTGTTCATTTTATTTTTTAAACAGTAAATTTTGACGTATACACATTCAATAAAATTAAATGGTGAAATACAAGATCGATGGAGCATCAATATGAAATACAGATCAATCTACTGAAGATTGCCGACACGTACATGCCAGGAAACGGTATCAGCCCTGTTAATATTCAAAGGACAAACTTGTACCAGTTTCCAATCTAATTCAGCAACTTCTGAAATGTTTTAGGTAATGTCACTAACAATTTATCGCATACCAATGAAAAATATGTTATCATTAAAAAATACGGATATGAAATATGTTTACCATAACCATTTCACGTAATTTTGTCATTTTTATTTTACTGCCTTCAAACAAAATCCTTTTCTTATTATCTTCAATCATTGACCAATACATAATTAACTAAATATTCTCTAAAATAACTGAAAAACAAACATACTTTTATTCAACTTATATACACACATCTTATAAGTTGCCATATTTTATTTTTCGTTAACTTTACACATTTACACGTTAACTTTACACATGTTTGAGATAAATATTGGTACATCAGGTATTACTGGTTTTACTGATAGTATAATTGAAGTTTAACATTGGACCAGTGTGCTCTACAATGTCAAAACGAGAAAACTGGTATATGAAAGTTATGGATACAAATGGGGATTAGGTTAACGGGTATGATGTTTTATTATTTTTTGTTGTTCGAATTACAAAATATTATACATCAAATACCCTTGTTTACTTTATAAAGTATCACTGTCCCAGAGCTGTAGCTCAAAGGCAAGGTTCTGGCATTACAATCCATCGGTCCACAATTCAATCCTGGGCAACTACATGAGCAGTAACATCTTGAAAATCGATGTGTCTCAATGGTGTCTTCATAATCTTGCAGTCTTTCGATCATTACACAAGCTGACTGGCTCATAATAGTAAACAGTGGAAATTAAAAAAAAAAAATAATAAACTTAAAATAGTTTTTAAAATAGTAAATTTTGTGAAATAAATGCCCTTATAATTGACAAATAAGTGTTGATTTAGAGTAGAAATATTCAATTAAAAATTATTGGAACTGGAATGTTTTGGGTTACTTAGGTGTTCTATAATAGTATATTTCAATACAAGTACCGAAAGTAGCAATTTCCGTTCACACTCAAGTTTCGTTAGAACTTGATATGTTAGAACTTGATATATGTCAAGATATGTTAGATCACGCATGAAACTTTAGAGCGCATGCATTGACATGTAGAAAACAATTAGAGCAAGTGCCGGAAAATCCCTTTCGGTATAAGTCATGAAAGATACTTTTCATCATGACGAAAAAATAGGGTATGTCTATTTGTTATGATTTAGTATTGTTTGTTATACTAGTTTTGTTATGATTTGGATTAATAGTAAAACAGGTCATGTAAATTATAGAAATGAATGTTAAAGAAACACTAGCGCAGTGGTGTGAAAACGGAAAGCTGATTTAGGCCCCGTCTATACGAGCGACTTTGTCGCCGCGACTAAGTCACTGACGTCTATTTGCCTCATCGCTCATTTTGTCGTTGGGCAAATGGTGACGAGGAGTGGGGGTAGCGCAGACAGTGTTACCAACACTGCAAATACCGCTCACGGAAGGGACACTCGGGCAATCCGAGCTGACACTAGCAATGCTAGTGTTGGTAACACTGTCTGCGCTGCTCCCACTCCTCGTCACCATTTGCCTTTAGACAAAATGAGCACTGAGGGAAATAGACGTCAGTGACTTAGTCACGGCGACAAAGTCGCCCGTATAGACGGGGCCTTAGGGGGAAGGAAAGTCAGCTGATGGTTTTCCCTTGCTCTAAATTTGAGCTTAAGGAAAATTTGTCAGTTTTTATCATATGCAATCGAAAATAGCTAATTTCCATAAGGAGTGATGAAAGATAATATATTTCTTACACACTGAACAGCGTGCTTAGTATTTTTTGTTAGATTTCAACTTAGTTTTTTTTTTTTTTTTTTTTTTTTAGTTCCTAATCAGATGTTAGTTTTCAAAGGTCAAAAATCTGATATGCCAGTTAAGGAACAAACTCTCCTATATCAAAACATTTCAATGCCAAAGTATACCATAAAATCATTTCGTAATTTCCTTATAATTACTGATTACATAATACTTTCACCTCAACTTCTTAAAAATGTTAAAGCATTTCTGGTAAGGGAGTGATTGTTGACTATTACTTTACTACTTTAAATTGAAAATATCATTAATTTACTTAGAGCTCTACCTCTCTGACTCTAAATTTGCATCAATTTCTCTTGAAAAAAGTGATTATTACAAGTGATTATTTTAACATAATATTTAAATCAAGGTGATTCACACAACGAATACAACAGGAGAGGCAGATTGTGACTGAGTATGACAACGCATCGTGTAAAGAGTCACTACTCATTACTCTCATTTCAAATTATAACCAATGATAATATGTAATAAACTCATAAAGGGGTTTTAAATCAAAAAGGTAGGAAAAAGTTGAAAATACGAGTATGTGGTCAAAATGAATTAGAGCCAATCCACAAGTATGGATACGTAGTTCTGTAGTTCTAGTCTTTTTTCGAGCAGTTTAAGGGAATGTAAAACTATTAATCATCATAGATCAAATGAAAACGATTTGTTTTACTAAAAAAATTGAACATATAAATTTTCGTGGTGGCTTCTACATAAAAATTGAAATGTCAAAGGAAAAGATTTATCATGACTTTAAAATTATTTAAAATCCCATTACTGCTATTCCCTAGAGGTGCTATTTTTGATTGCTTAAGATAACAATCAGTAAAAAGTATAGTTTGAATAAAATTACATGAAAGAAGCAAAAACTTTTTTAATGAATTAACTCATATAAATAGTAATTAGTATTTTTATTGGCAAATGGACTATTTTTTTGTTACGAATAAGCACTATAAACCTCATTATGTTTACAAATAAAACTTAAAAGTCATTTTTTATGAAGCATTAGTGAGTTTTATTGCTATGAAAAAAATTCTAAAGAAATGTCTTTTTAGCTAAGAAAGTTTAAATTTTAAGGCATTTTTGTTTTTTTATACATCTATCTATATATTAATAGGCAACCATGTTTCATTTCCTCCTTTTTTCTCAGCTTGTGAGCATTGTATGAGAAATTTGCGCATACCATTAGAAAGGTATTGTGCTGTAGATGAGCAGAATCACGTTTTGATTCTCATTTGCCCACGGGGCTACGCCCTACAGGCTTTCAAAGTGTCTGTCTGATGTTAATCTTATGGGTGAAGGATAATTAATTGAATCATTAGGCAGCTGGTTTAGTAAAAAATGCTATCAAATAAAATATTGTTTTAACTATTTGAGTCCAGACGGTCCAGATCAACTGAAACACTTGGTTAAATTTCCACCAGGAGGTGGTCTCTAGTACTTACGAGACTCTCGTACTTACGAGATACTCGTATTTAATACGCTAAGGGTTTTTTGTGTTAAGAACTAATCCCTCAATTTTTAACCGATTTTAATTTTATTGGTGTCTTTGGACAGGGGCTTGGTCTGTAGTTGTTTTTGCCAAAAATGATGAGAATCGGACTGAAAATAAAGCTGCTTTCAACCATTTAAATCTCAAACTTTCCCATTAATATTACATTGGGTTTGAAAAAAGCATTTTCAACATCTGTTAATAATCAGCTGTAAATACGTGTAGTAGTTATTGGTGATTACAGATAATCACATTATTGGATTGGTCGGATGTCATTGATTTAGAGCTAAAGTAACATTTGTACTGTATTAAAATAAACTGCTCGATTTCGAGCAACAATTATACTAGTATATTTTATTAGCTTAAGATAAAAGATACAAAGTATACGAAATCATATGTTTTATTTTTGTACTCGATCATGTTTAACTCTCGTAATATATTGAGTTTCAGATAAAGTTTTTGTTTCAGTTTGCCCCATTTTAAGTTTGACTAAAGATTTTTGTTCTACTTTGTTGTAGAAAACTAACTCTGAGTGATGCTACGCCATTGTTCTTGAAAAACATTTTTTGGAAAATATATATTTTTAAAGATTCGGAAAAAGTTTTTACTTAATGTTGAACTCCAACAGTTTTGTGAAGCTGTAATCCCAGCTCACAAGTTGGAAGTTGGGTTTCAGTAATTGGATTAGAACCTGAATGCGAACAGTTAACATGCAAACATATCCAAAGTGAATGTTCCATGTTCTCTTATAGTTCGATCACATTTCTTTGCATCTTCTACCTATATCTCACTATTTTTAGGCTGCAACTAACAAAGGAGCTATTCATAAATAATTTATTTTAATTTTCCCATTATAATAACATTGGCACTGGGTTGAGCATTCCAAACATATGTTAATGTACAGCTGTAAATAAGTGTAGTTTTTGGTGATTACTGATTTTCACAGTTTGGATTGGTCGGATGTCATTGATTTAGAACTAAATGTAGCTTTTGTTTTGTATAAAATAAATCCCTCAATTTTAAGGAACAAGTACACTAGTACAACATCAAACTTTTTTTGTTTGTGTAAATTAAACAAATTAAAATCCCTTCAAACTTTTTAAGTAAGTTTTGTTCCACCATCGATATTGATATTGAAGGTATGACAATTACTTGTAAAACCCCATTTTTATTCATACACAATAATCACTGGCCCATTATTATATTGGGAACTGCAACCACTAGAGCTTGTTGGTTGAATGGGAGGTTGCAGGGGGAGGGGTTAGATATACATGGTCGGTCGTATTAACTACGGGCTGACAGGTCGTAACATGTCCCGTCCAGCACCACCGGCTAACTCTCAGCTGTCCTACAAATGCAATCATTAATCGCCAGAACTTGCGCCAAAAAATTACGAATTTGAGTTGTTAGAAGACACTCGCTTAGCTATGTTTTTCACTTTTTCATGGTTCTTTTACTTTTAACTTTCAGATCAAGAGGCTTTTGTTGCATGTTTTAAGATTGTGATTAACCTATGCGAGAAACATACATGGTAGTCTTATTTATATTTGTAATAAAAACATTTAGATTATACGACGTTTTTGTTAAAATTATTGAAAGTTAAATATTTGGTATAACTTAAAACTGTCAAACATTCCAAAGATTTGAACAAGCGAATTTTGCAAACATTACATTTTATGGTCATGCAAGTCTTTAGCCCTTACCGATATTTTCCTGACATTACGGGACGTTTCGCGTGATATAGAGTCGGAAAGTCATCCGTACATGAGCCTTAAAAATGTTTGTTGACATCTCAAACTGTTTGTGACTCGAGGTGCTCATGTTACAACAAACACGATATTCCCTCTCTGATGGAAAATTCTGTTTGCTGCAAATATTGTATGTCGTTCATCCTCACCAAACTAAAAGTGACTAACTATGATAAATATAATTTAATATTTTGTTTCAAGTGTATATTGTTTGCGATGTATACACTTATTGGCTTATGACAGTCGTATTTTGAAAAATAATGCATTACGTGTTTAAAGTACGTTTTAAATGCAGTTATTGCGATCGATAAAGTATCGTCACATTATTGTAATTTATTTTTTATTGTATTTAATGTGTTTGTTATAGTTTAATATGTAATTCTCTAAATTTAAGAGGTTGGTTTGGATTAAAATTTGAATCCAGTTTAATAATTTAGTTTGTATAAGTGTTATAAGAGACTCTATCAAAATTTTAAATCATAACTTATTCCAGCCAAATGGGTAACTTTTACTTCACTTTATGCAATTGAAACTTTTGTTATTTTATCACAATCAAAATTGTTTGTATTCTGGATTAACTTTGGTCAACTGGAAGTCCAGTCAGATTGGTAACTTTTAATAAAGTTAATTTCTCTCTGATAAATAGGGTTAATGAAGGTAACTTTTACAAAAAACATTTTCATGTAAAACCTAAATGTTTCCAAAACATTTTATAGGTAAAATAAACTATATTTACACTGTAAATTATATTTTAAATCTTAAAATTATTTTTGGGTTTAAGATATTTATTTATTGTGAAAGTTGCTCAATCAAATCCATTTTTTATTATTTGTTATATTTTTACCCTTTACTTACCCTTTTCATTACAAATTTTGCCCCTAATACAAAATTTATCAATCCTTAGTGATGGAGTCTTACAATTGAAAATTCCATTACTCGGAGTTTTCATTTTAATACTATTATACTTTACACCCCCCCCCCAATATTTATATAGATATTTTTCCTTTTATTCAATTATTTGATCATCCATCATAGTTAATATGCGATGTGGCGCAAGCTCTCCAGGGACAAAGCGTATTCAATGGTCCTGGCGTGACAAAGCAGAATGAATAATTGGACTGGAATGAATGACGTTTATACTCAACCCCAAAGATGAAAATACACATTGCCCATGTCATGGTTGATCAGAGCCTGGGCATCCATATTTTTGTACTCAATATCAGATAACTAACACAATTTTTCTCTAGCAACGAATGGCAAAAATTGATCTCAGTCCGTAGTTTAAGAGATTGCCACCTGGCGTGCAGCACGAGTTCATCTCTAAGTAAGTAGACACCCTACAATAAGAGTTCTCTATCGTGTTTTGCCGCTGTGTTATACTGTCCGCATGTTTATGGGAGTGTATTGAGTATTTTTTATTTACTAATACCTAATTCTTAGATTATTGCAGATTTGTTTTATTCAAGTTGATGTATTTGTCAATAAAAAGAAGAAATAAAATCCTTTCTTGGGATCGCAGCCTTCCATGATACCAAGATATATATAAATTGTTTTTTTTTTTTTTTTTTTTTTTTTAGGGAGGGATTTGAACTGCTTCTTTTCACTTCAAACAATCTCCACCACAGCTAGAATAAATAGATCCCCTGCCAAATATGGATTCATCATTGTCGCTTGAGTGATCAACACATCAGTGATGAATTAAGTTCTCATTGAATCTAAGATAGAAAAATGGCAAAGAAAGATCCACGAATTTAACCAGATGACGAAACACTAAAAGACTTTTCAAGACTTAAAACTAGCTGAAAGAGTATTGTGGTGTTAAACTGTCTCCTTAGTGTTCATTTTTTCCTATTATTATATACTATATTATTATTATTATTAAATATTATTATATACTATATATACGATGCGCTGGTGACCCAAAAGCATGGACATGAAATCCGTAAACACAAATGATGGTAAGGAGATAGAGCAGGACGCCTTTAAGCGACCCCCGACCAGTAGAAGACGTCTGTTGATGTCCCCGGTCCAGTCCGTGCTTCTTTATGGAGCAGAGGTGTGGGCAGACGCTCTCGAAAAAGATTTATACAGGTTGCGACTCGCCCGGGTTTAGCGTCAAGCGGCGCTCCGGGTGTGTTCCGCCTACCGGACAGTGTCCGAGCCTGCCGTCCTGGTGATCGCCGGAGTCTTTCCTGTCAAGCTCTTAGCAGGAGAGAGGAAGGCGATTTATCAGAGACAAGGCGAGATCGGCAAGGATAGAAGAGCGCTCCCAAACCTTCCAGCAGTGGCAACACAGCTGGGAGCACGGCACCCGAGGACGATGGACTGCGCGACTTATCAGGCAGGTCCAACCATTAGTGGAACGGTAGCATGGGGAGGTGGACTACTTCCAGACTCAAATCCTGTCGGGTCATGGCCCAATTCTTGACAGGTCACGGCTATTTTCGGTCGTACCTGAACCGGATGGGAAAGACCGGTTCACCGGACTGCATTTATTGCCCGGACGTTCCCGACGATGCGGAACACACATTCTTCGCTGCCCCGGGAAGAATTATGTTTGCACAAATGCTACAGTAGGCCTAAGCCACGCTATCAGCAATTATCAGTGCGACTGATTACTTGGCAAGATAGTGGACAATCGCCACAGCAACTGGTTTTGGTGGTGAACAATTTCCAAATAAATTGTAAAATGATAATTTGTAATGGCCTGTGGAAATAAATTCATTTATCTATTTATTTATTTATTCATTTAAAGGGCCCCGTCTGGAGGCCATAACAATTTTTGGTGCATTTTTGGTGGACTCGGTCTGCCAAAAGATTTTGGAGAATGAGGGCAGTTGGGATTGTTTATAACAGTTCGTCCGGGGTATCCTCCTGGAAAAGAAAACCGATCTGGACCGCGAATTGGCCCAGATCCCTTGATCGAGCGTCTGGGGAGGTTTTTTAGTGGGTAAACCCGTTTTTTAGGGGAGCCATACACTACAGGCTGGCCACCTGTGTGCGTAATGCGTTTTCCCCGCCTCTCACTCATCGTGTGTATATATATATATATATATATATATATATATATATATATATATATTATAGATTATATACTTCAAAGGTCAAAGTTAGTGATTACAATATTTACATGGCAATGGTAAATCAAGTTGTTCATTGAAAAACTCACAATATAATATTCAAGCTTTTATTGTAAAGCTGATATTTAGATTATTTCTCGTGCCCTCCCAAACCAACTCGCATGTTTTCATAGTCAAACTCAATCCACTTCAATAAGTGCAAATAGGTTTGTCCCAATATGAATTTATCGGCACCCACTATGCTGTTCATGCAGACTGTTCCGTTATTAGATGGCACCTAGAACAATTCTAAAGTTAAAATTCAATTCTTTCTTAGAATTTTTTTCATAAATTCAAATAGATTGGGTGTTTAAATTTCAGTACAAGGTACAATACATGGTTTGTACAGGAAATACATTGATTTCGTACATGCAATACGATTTGAGACAAAATTGTGTTTTAATATGAAGAGTAATGGTTTCCCTCTTCCAAATAAATCGGTGCTTTGACTAGGTAGTTTAAAAATATATATTTTTACTCAATACATTTTAAACTCATGCATTGGTGTGTAAATTTATACAGGGTAAGGCAGACCAACCGTACATAATGTTAAAGATAGTCTCTTTGTTGCAACTTAAACACCCTCCCCCCTCCCCACGGTCGAAACAACCACAAAGGTTTTGGTAGTGTAATTTTCGAATCTCTCAGACTCATAAAAAAAAATTTTTTAAGAAAAAAAAGGAGGTCATATTAGAAAATTTAAAATGTCAAAATAGGGCGAGTGATTCATAATTTAAAGGTATGTTTATTAACAACATTTGTGTAGAAACATAATTTCAGTATCTAAATCCGTTTCCAAATAGTGGCCGTTTTTGTATCCATCAAAATCAAATTTCATGTTATACCATTTGTCATAAATGGTCCATTTGCCCTTAATGTTCACCATTTGTCATAAATGGCCTCCAATTCAATAGTCTACTTATTTAAAAGTAGTTATCGTCATACCATGGTTATCGTTACATTGATATGCCACAATCCCACTTAAATATAAACATAAAAATTAAAAATACTTTTAAAAAAATGTATAAATGCATTAAAACAAAAAAAATAATAAGCAGACATATGTTACTTGTTACATTATATTAAAGTTCACATTAAAATAAACAACTTTATAACTTTTACTTACACTGTATTTACTTTCGTTTTGTAGTAGTACCGAAAAAAAAACATTTTCCCATATGACTTTCACGTTAATCGTTCAGGGCATGACGGATGGAAGGCCTTTTCTATAATTGTGGTAAAATTTAACAAACAGAAAATAATATGGAATAACCGTATTTTTCGTTATTACTCCGCTATTAAAAGAGATAAAACATAAGTGTAAATTACAAAGCTGCTCATCTCCACAAAAGTCTTAATATGATGAAACAAATAACATATAATCGTGTTTTTAAATGTTGGGGTTTGTTTCTGTAGAAGTTTCAAAAAATGAGAGGCTTTGGAATTATTGGGATTTTAATGAGGGTGGTATTGAGACATGTCAATTTAAATTTTAGATCATTTTAAATAGGTATTTTCTATCATAAGTAATTAATGGCAAATGATGAAGGAATCACAGGATATTCCGTAGATTTTGATTTTGGATGTAAAAATAGTCCTTTTGAAACATTTGAAGATATAAAATTGTTTTTCATCAAATAGTTTGCATTAAATAGACCAGTCATATAATGTATCACTCGACCTAAATTTACATTTAAATATATCCCCGAAAATACCCATCCTCCTCAAAAATTACAATTTGGGGTGTCTGAGACATTTGAAAATAAAATTAACAAATTCTTTGGGGTATATTTATTGGGGTTAAAGTTGTGACGAAGAGTACAGTTCAATTGTTTAGCCGCTAGATATTTCTGCTTTACACTGTATTATGTTTGATATACATGGTGATCGACTGATATAAGTGAATAAATATTCATATAAAAATAGGTCTAAACATGTTTTTTTTTCAGGAACTATGGCTTATGCAAATTGATGCCGTATGCTTATGATAAGCGCCCATTGTTTACAAAGTTAGTGTCAGCAACATGTAAAACAATGTTGTTTGGTTATTGAAGTACATTTAGTTGATCTTATTGCACTTTAATCCATCCTCAAAAATGCATAATGTTAAAAATAAGGTAAATTTATAGTCAAATAGCCAATCAATGTGTCATGGCATTGTTATTCTTATACAGAAAAGTATAATTCATTTAACATTCTCAGCTTTTTCAATAGTTATCTTAGAGAAGTTTTTATTGTTTTGAAACTTCCATTTAGAAATATAATGTCACACCATAGTAGAGAACACCATTTTTCCTAGCTACATTTTGTAGTAAAAATTATGAAAATTATATTTTTGGACTACCTGTAAAATGTAGTGCTTAGGATCAATCCATGTGTAAGATCTTATATGTTCGTTGAAACGAATGTAGATTGTTGGAAATGTATTTATCTTTGAACAGTCCACCTAAAAAATAACAAATTATATATTCATAATAATGGATGGTATTTTGTTAGGTACAATGTGTGGGAGTGTGTAAGTTGTAAGGTACGGTAATGTGTAGGTTGTAAGGGACTCCACTGAACCATGCCCTTTAAATTGTACACTTTAACGGACGTTTTTCTTCTCGCCACACTCCATCATATTACCTATAGATAAGATTCTTGTACGAGTCCTGTATTTTGTTGATTACCGGTTCCTAATAGATATGACTATTTCGTATTCACCTTGGTTTATTCTGTAGCTTGATCTTTTTAGTACAAGCAAAAAGATTTCCTATAAAAGAACGTGCTGCTTTTAGTAAATGAACTATCGCCAACACATTAATGTAAATAAAAGGATAGTTTTGGTCGATGAAAACTTTAAAATCTTTTTTTTTAACATATTAAAGATTTTTAAACTCGTAATTTGTACGTTCAAATTTAAAGAGGGGAATTTGGGTTGGATTTCCTTTGTAATTGGTTTTATCATTCGCAGAAATGACATTTTGAATAGCAATTCGAAGAAAATAAATAAAACTACTTTTATGTAGACCCAAACATATGTGTAGTACTCAAACCTTGTTCAGGGCATTGGTTTTGAATTGCTTTCAGATTATTTACAAAAAGGGGATATTACATTAGTAATAAAGTGGTATTTCTTTGATCGACATTCAGTTTTATCCACCCTGCAATATGATGCAGGCTGAAACATAAAGCACACTGTATCTTCTACATCTTGATTTAACATTTACTACAAAGATGGAGAAAACTAATTTACCTTCAAATTCCTTGTAAAAAATTGTAATACTGCAATATACCTATGAGATGGTAATTCGTTAATGCATTTCCCTTAAATTGTAATAATAATGAAAAATTAAATAATAACATAACTATATCTCATGTATCAATTAAAATAAGATTGGAGTAATTAGAGTTCACTATATACTGACCCAATTGCGAAATATTAAATGGGATTCAATTGATTTTTGCTTAAATAAATCAAGTTGAACATTTGTTTTACCCTAATAATCATTCAGATTAATTATTGTAACTAATATTTAACTCATGCTAAACTCACAATCGTGTCAATTGCTTTATTTATCCTGTTATTCTTTACATATGGTTATAAATGACATAAGGTATGGCTGAGTAGCTGAGTGGTTAAAGATCTCTTTAAATCTGAAGGTTGCCGGTTCGATCCTGAGAAAAGTTAATGCTTTTTAAATGTTCAATACTGGATACAGCTGTCTTTGGTCATTGATATATTTATTAATGATCGTGACAAATGAAACAGCAAAACTTTTAATTACAAAGCTACACCTCATATAATTTATCTCAATCACCACACACACACCCCTTCAGTCATATTGACCTTTAAATACGCACCACAGAGTGCGTCGGGGTTTCAGATAAAGTCTCTCTAAAGTCTTCAAATACATTATTATTTTATATTATCAAAACAAGAAGAAAAGGCCTTAGCTGGTATCTTTGTATTTATCTTAGCTGTTATCTTTGATAAGCCTCGTATTTTATATAGCAGCCCTACCAGTAAAACACGGATATTAGTCTAGATCCATAAATAACGTTTTCACGAAGATACATATTCAGACATTTGGATAAGATGGATTGAACATTATGTTTATCTTAAAAATAGCTTTGTATGAAAAGTGTGTTTAAGTAAATATTTATAAGATTGGTTAAATTACGAATATTGTTGATATAATTAATAATTCACTAAAATGCTCATACCAAGTAAACACCGTCAACGTATTTTCCCTTGATTTCTTCGTTTATTGCTTTTGCAACACTTTCTGGGACGTATATAAGGCTAGTTGAAGTGCCGAAAATGAAAGTGAAATCGGAGCCAGGACACAGTTTGCCATTACTTTCTTTGATTCTCATGCTGTAAAATATAAATTTTTATTATTAGGTAACTAAATCAGAACAATGAATATTGAGAGCAGTTAAATGATAGTTCTTTCACAAATTGTTTTTTTACAGATTAAGAGGGGATGTCACATAGTTAAAATGCTGACCTAATGATTATAGAATGGCCTGAAATAACCATCAGTAAACAACGAGTACGCTTGTAAAAAAACATTGACGTCAGCAATATCAAGGTCACGTGATAAATTCAAAATAACCTTGTTCAACTTACTCATTTTTAGCACTCATTTTTACTCCCTCTTTGCCAGGGACTATCCTCTAACTCTTTCATTCTTTTTAGTTTTACTTTAAATATAGGAAAGGAAAAAGGAAATTTAAAAATGTATAGAAAATTAGGACTATACTGTAAGTTTAAATCACTTTGACTTGAATTATTTCTTGTTTTATTAAGATTGTTTTCTTCGTCTTTTAGTGAAGCTTAAGAGCTGTATGCACAGTCTCAGAGCTGGACGGAGACTAATAAAATCCTCCCACTTAAGAGGGACCACACATTTTAGCGAATTCCCTTATAGGAAATATGCTATAACGGTAGTAGTCATGGTAAAACCTAAGGCCGAGACCATTTTAATTTTTCATTTTGAGGTCCCCAGAAGCCAAAAAAACCATTCGCTCATTTTCATATATATGTATTTTTATTTGTAATAATATTTATATACAGAGTGATTCACGACGAAATGCAGAAATTTCGGGAGCTGATTCTACACATGAAAATACAAAAAGGCCATATAAACATATATCCTAAAATCCTTCGTTTATCCGCTAGCCACCATTTTGTTTTTTACACGTAATAATTTTTATCTCCTTAACGAGTTCGATGGATTTACTTCATATTTTGCATGGACCTTTATCATAATAGTGATAATTTCTAGAAAAAATATTTGTTACCTTGCGATGTTTATTTTTTAAATGGCGGACGTTTAAAGATTTTAAATTCAAAACGGCAATTTTTGTCAAAATTTTATTAGAATTAAAATAGTTAACAAATTAACTTATCTAAACAACAATACCAAGTTTATAAAGATATCACAACAAATAGTGAAGTAATTGAGATTTTTCTATTGAAATAACCTAAATTTGCATGAATTATAATGCAAAATCTATATTTTTTACAGAAAAATCCCAACAACTCCGTTATTTGTTGTTAGATCTTTATACACTTGGTATCATTGTTTAGAGAATTTAAATTTGTCAACTTTTTTGCCTCAAATAAAATTTTGAGTCGCAGGCATCGTTGCCTCAGCCCCTTCCTCAGCCTGATCATCGAGGAGCAGCATGTCATCCTTCCCCTCATTGATTACTGCAGCTGCGGCTGTAGCATTGAGTTTGGCGACATTCCACTACACAGGGCAGTTTGGTGGGATTCGGCCCAAGTTCACATCAAAGTGGATGTGCTGGTGATCGCTGCCCGTGAAATCCTTGATTACTCTCCAATCAAAGATCGACGCAAGAGCCTTTGACGCAATGTTGATGTCAGGGATTGTTTCCCTATGACCCGGTCTTCTGAAAGTAGAGCCCTCATTTGCGACAAGAATTCCGGTTCTGGAGGCGAGCTCAAGGGCTTTTATGCCTCTAGTGTTGGTTTCCGGCATACCCCACTTGTCGGCCCTGGCATTGAAATCTCCAGCGACAGTGAATTTGCCGCTGGTACCCACCAAGAAGTCCTCCAGAGTGTCTAGCTCAGCCTGGAATTCTGGCAAATGACCTTTGGGGTAAAGTAAGCTCTCACGGGCAAAACCCTCACCCCTCAACCAAACAAAACCCCCATTGGCCATTCAAATAAATATTATTACAGTATAATATATAAAAAACCTTTATTTATTATTGCAGTACATCACTAAAAGTTGTAAATTTTAATTATTTAAACGGCAATAGCAAGATTAAAACATTTGGCAACAAACAACTTAGTATTTAAATGTTTTCTTAAAAAAACTAACTAATAATTAATTAATGTAGCAATAATTTAATGACTTGTTTTAACTAAGAGTCTTTTGTTGAAAGTATATCATTTTTCTCAAATATTTATAGACCAATATTTCTAATGTTGGTTTTGTTGTTAAAGTTATTAAACGTCATATTAAATAATTTATTTCAGTTTTATAAAATTTACATATTTGAGAAATTTCAAAGTTTTGACTGAACACCATTGTTAAACCGGAGGTATAATAATTTTTAATTTTCAGTTTAGGTGTAATTGACTAACTTTATATGAGAAGTTTCAATTAATTATATCACCACAAAAACAGACAAAATTAATTTTTGTTGTAAAACTCATGCAGAAGGATAAACAGAAAACCGAACAAGATAGGATTAAACTTAAAATCATGAATTTTTTATTCAAACCTAAAAACTACCTGGCGAAGTTTGGGTTAGTAATTTAATGCCACCTTACATATTATCCTAATAATAAAGAAAGGTTTTCTAGCTATGAAAAAGCCATACATTTTTTACGTACCTGGTAACTTTAATATTCCAATAACTTGGTGATGTTGTATAAGTAACCGGTAAAGAAAATTCAATTTTTCCTTGGCGTTTTCCGAACAAGATATGCCTTTTCGTTGACTTAGTGCTGAAACAACAATTATTATGCTATGAGTTATTATTTATTTATTAAAACTGCTGGCTTAAATTGTTACTTCGTAGACTATTTCCCACAAACTAGTAAAATCCCAAACCATATATCATAATTTGTTATTTTGTGTGTATTTAAATTACTTGCATTTTTCAAAATTGTTTTAAAGGACCGGACTTTAGTTTAGCTAATAAATGCAATACAATTCCTAAGAATATCATATATTTGAACAAGTAATTGAATAAATAACTGTAAAAATGAACAGTTTAACCAATGATGAACAAAATTCAAGAATATACAACATAATAAATTACTATAGTTATTAGGTTAAGTAGTAAACCACTTGAAAATAACTTAAAGTCCAAGGATTTTTAGCATTAAAATGAAATTATCTTTTAACAAGTTGTTTATACCATAATAGAAATAATAAAAGTATGTAATACCTATCGTAATTCTTACCGTGATCAGACCTTATTATGGCAATAATACCTGGGATCACTCATGAGGACAAATAACTTCTTTGACAGTAAATCTTGTCCAATCATGTTTAGGAAGACGGGGTTTTCATTAGTATGACTTACAGACTTAAATGCTAGCCCCAATACCCCATCAAGCTCCCAATTACGGGTTTTCTCTGGAAGCTCAAAGACCTCTCCAAAATATTGGGACTTCACGTTCAAACCTCCCACCTGTTTGAAAAAGAATAAAAATAGAAATGAATAGTAGGAAGACGTGTGTTAAACAACTCGGAGAGTGTGTCGTCCATTGTCTTGGACTTTATTTTTTTACTGAATTGGCAAAAGTGGCATTCAACGCATTTTAGGGAAAGTGGTCCAAACCCCTCAAAGTATTGCACTTGTTTTAGGAGTAGCAGAAGCGTTTTCAGTGGTTTGCTATCGTCAACTGCAGTATAGAGATGTCGGGGAAGTCTCTTATGTAGGGCGAACAACTTAAAGTCTGATTAAAATTATAACAGTCCTGGTGAGCAAGGGAAGGGGTAATGAGAACAGCCCTGGGTAATGCACAAGTAAACTACCATCATACAAAATTAAAATTAAATATTGAGAAAGTATCAACTAAAAAATCTGGACGTAAAATTGATAAAAAGTGACTCAAGTATATTGAAACCTACTTCAATTGATCTACACATAAACACTCTAACCCCCCCCCCCCCCCGAATCAATACAAATTATCTTCATTGAGTAAATAATATTATCTTATTATATTAAGTGAATAATATATTATTTAGCATATAATATATATTAGTAGTGCTTTAACAGGTACTATCTATTAGTCCTCCACTACTCTACGAAGAGCACAACAAAGATATAAAAATAAATTACAGCCTTGCAGAACTTAACGGATACAGCTTAAAAAAATACAAAAAAAAATTAATCAGAAACCAATTTAAAAGCACACATTTAAAATAAAATGAAAGAATGAACAGCAAATAGTTAAAATTGAATCAAGAAAATTAAAAATCACTCCTAGCGAGAAAGTTTTGGGGTAGTTTTGATTTTTTCAATTAGGTATGTTTTTGGGGCGCTGAATTCGAAACGCACATTTCACCACGCCCACTAAGGTTCCAGAATACATTCGGCTCTATAAAGCGTATTCCCAGACACCTCTATAGTGTAGTTGGCAATCCGCCAAAAGCGCTTCTGATACTCAACAACAAGAGCAGCCCAAAGATGGATGGCAAACTCTCCGAGTCGTTGGATTAAATAAAATAAATACAGAAAGTAGTGTCTATGATTTAAAAATTGTTAAATCGTCGTCTAGAATTATGAAAGTAGTATGTAGAAATATATATATATATATATATATATATATATATATATATATATATATATATATATACTCGCCTATGGCTCGGTGGGGGCTCCGCCCCCATGCCCCTTTAGGGGATTCCCTAAATTGGTAAATTAATAAAAATTCAAGTATTGAACTGGCTAGTTCCGCCAACGAAATAGACAGCGAAGACAGGAACAAAACTTTCACCTAGAAATTAATCTCAAAATGAGAAATTTAATGCCACTCAAGAACAATGCCCTAGACGAAAATAAAAGTAGAAAATTGGTGTCACTCTTCTAATACATACAAATTTATTTTGTTTGTTCAAAATTGTGTTAACTAGAATAGTTTTAAAATTGAAAGTAGCCTTTACAATGTCAAATGTACAAACCATGGCTAAAACTATTAAATGTTTTTATCATAATTTTATTTAAGCAAAACATAAAAATTAATTACTACCCACCCCAACATGATCTTTAGAGATATTTCCTTTCAGAATGCCGTGGAATTTTGATTCGAATGTGTGTCCAGTTCTAACGTAGGTTGGGCTGTCATCGCTTTCGAAAGTGTTGTGGTGTCCTGTAGAAAAAACATTTTTACTTCAATGTGAAATATTTCATGAATTCAGAAAGTTTTGACATGCGTTTGATCCTCAAAAGAGCAAATGGTTTACAACAACATTTAACTTATAATAACTTACTCGTACAATTTAAAAAAGTATGATCTCATTTTTTCTCAAATTTCCCACAAACATAAAAAAGAAAAAAAAACTTTTTCAATAAACAAGTTAGGTAGGCCTGCCGATATTTTTTATGACTTAATTTTTGCCATCTAAAAAAAGGCTATGACAAGCCCATCATTAACTCAGTAGTTTAAATTACACACTCCACGATTCAACAAAGTCAAATAGACGATATGTAAGCAAGGATATTTAAAGACCAAATTTATTACAAATTAATAATTTTATATTATGAATTTGAAAAAATAAAAAAATGTCAAGATGTTCTTTAAATATGATAAACATAATATTTTATTGAAGTTCTACTTTGAATTGTGTCAGATTTTTAGCTTGCTCTTACTTTATCTTTGTCAAACGAGTTGCCTGTGAATATTGGACGATTCTTTGAAGCTATAACTTTGGCGTTCTTGGCTATTTGATAAATTTATTGGATAGAGATACTTTGGAAAAATAATGTCAACATTTTATTTTACAAATTAGTGAAATGAACATTCGAGTAATGTTGCATTTGAAAAAAAACCAGGGACGGGTAAAATTTAACAATTCTAGACAGAAAATTTGTCTTCTTTTAAATTCACCATGTAATTGTAACATTCCTCTATCAAACATGTTTACGTTTTTCTGATTAGTGATCCAAGGTCGAAAAGGTACTGTTGGTAGTGGGAACTAATTATGATTTGCATCACATTTTGCAGAATAATCTGCTTTCTCATTCATTCTATATCTTAGTTACAGGTATTCATACAGGCAAAATTTTAAACCGTTTGCAGACAATTCAAAGATGTTACTAATAATTGAGAATATTGCTGCATAAGAATTGAAATTTATTTTCGTGCTACACTGGTCATAATTAAGTTTTTAGAATCAAATTTAGTAAGATTAGATTTAACTTTTAGATTAAAAAAAAGAAG
The DNA here is from genome assembly GCA_030545055.2 of Neoaliturus tenellus. Taxonomy (NCBI): domain Eukaryota; kingdom Metazoa; phylum Arthropoda; class Insecta; order Hemiptera; family Cicadellidae; genus Neoaliturus; species Neoaliturus tenellus. The sequence continues at coordinate 300,794,942 of CM061531.1, forward strand.
GCATGAAGAAAAGCAATAACAGTCTCATAGTACACTAACAAAATTGAGAATTCATGGTTAATGATGAAATATACAGGGTGTAAAAAAAGTCTGCCCCCCCCCCCCTTTAATTTTTTTATTTGTTGAGATAAACAAATATCGTTTGGGGGTGATGGTAACTTAACACAAAGTACCTTTTGACGTTATCAATAATTTTTAGTCTTGCCAGGGGGACGGCCCACCAGGAGTCAGAAGAAAATCTTAAATGTAAGCATAGGTTGATATGTACATCAAATTAAAGGTCTCACTTAGCAGAGTACAATGCCGCAAACTAGACTTAAAAAGGATGACCCGGATAGAAATGGTATTCGTTCAAAGTTTCCATTAAAATCATTATAGGTAAAAATTAAAAATGCAATAACTTTCTTAATACTCAACCTTTTGACGTCTGGTTTGCGGCTAATAACTCCTAATGCAAAGACGTTTAAAATGATGTATGATGTGACAGAGGCTAAGGAATTTTTAATTTAAACATCCTCTATGGGACGTCCCCTAATGAAGTCTTACAGAGATATGCTTCGGCTTTTGTCACAACATACATAATTTTAAACGTCTATGCATTAGGAGTTATTAGCCGCAAACCAGACGTCAAATGGTTGAGTATTAAGAAAGTTATTGCATTTTTAATTTTTACCCATAATGATTTTAATGGAAACTTTGAACACCTACCATTTCTGTCCGGGTCATCCTTTTTAAGTCTAGTTTGCGGCATTGTACTCTGCTAAGTAAGACCTTTAATTTGATGTACATATCAACCTATGCTTACATTTAAGATTTTCTTCTGACTCCTGGTGGGCCGTCCCCCTGGCAAGACTAAAAATTATTGATAACGTCAAAAGGTACTTTGTGTTAAGTTACTATCACCCCCCCCCCCCCAAACGATATTTGTTTATCTCAACAAATAAAAAAATTAAAGGGGGGGGACAGACTTTTTTTACACCCTGTATATAGGGAGTCTACTAAAGCACACGTAGCAAAATTTGTATTGATATTTTTGAAGCATCAGTGTATATGTGATTAAATACTGGCCATCCACTATTTATGTTGTGTATGGAATATTTTTTAGATCGAAATACATGATGCTTTTACGTGAAAGTAGCTTTGTTTTAACTGAACAAGCTACAGTATTTGTGTAAAAATAGTTGTTGTAAAAAAACATGTAATAAAATCCTGACAATAGTAGTGATATCAATTTCATTTCAGTGATATCTTTCAGTAGCCTGTATCTTTTCATTAACAGTGGGAATCCTTATTTTTATATACAACATGACAGGATAGCACATTGGAGATAAAAACAACTACTAAACGTAAAGAGGTAGAAAAATTTGAAAATCACGCATATAAAAAGTGTTTATATACAGAAGGAAGGATGATTAAATTACAAAACAGTTAAGTTAGTTATCGGTTAAATTAAGGACATTCATTTTGAATAGTTAATGAATCAAAACAAAATAATGATACATCTAAATTTAAAAAAAAAATTAAAAAAATAAAACCACTAAAATAACTTAAAATCACTAAATAATACTTTTCCGTTTCACGACTGTCCTATTGGCAAGCTACATGGACAGTGACGCAATACAGCTTATGAAGTAGTTTGCAATGGTAGTTCTCCACCACATGAATAAGTAGTTTTATGTTATAATAAAAAATATAGGTATCTGCGTGATAACATAAGCAATGTAGCGCACGGAGACCTGACCTTTGCAAGACAATGACCTACTCAACAATTTACACTTAGCAACAAATTAATATTATACAAACAGCGATAAGCGGTATGTACTCTATAAACGTTTTATTTCTTCATGAATCACCACATTAAAAAATTACCAAGGTGTTAGATCGTTAAATGAATTGCAATCCTGTTAACAAAAATGCACCAAGATTGGTTTCTAGCAATTCTTTTTCAACAATAATCTAAAACACATAATAAATTTCCTCGAATGTTATTATCCGAATTTAAATATCTTTTTATATTTTGATTTCAATCACTACAGTTGTTTTGTTCTATCATGCTGTCTTTTAGACCTACTTACTGCAGTAATTTTTATGGTCGTAACACATCCTCCTGGATGGCACCCATAGGTCTGCAGATAAGGTGTCGAACGCCACATTTAAACGTTGCGGAGGAGTGCCAACGGTTATGGGGCCAACGTAGTATACCTAAACAATTAAAAAAATATATTATTAAATAATTTTTTATAATATCATGAGTATAATTAGAGGTAAATTTAACATATCTAGGCTTCAATAAAATCGTAAAGTCTTTTTGAGTTTCGTAAATGGACTAAAGCGCTAAAAGGTACAAATGTAATATACCACAAGTGACAAAAAGTATAACCTTAACGTTCTGCAAATTTCAAGCGTAGTTTACTACCATCTATCTTAAAAATAGTTTGAGTCATTTAAAATAGAGCAAATAATGTGATATCTCTTTCAAAGATGTAGGCCTAGATAAAGGCAAGGAAACAACAATACTGATCGTAGTTTGCCCAGGATTAATTGTCAAGTGGTTTCATTTATTAAAGCCTCGTATGCTTTTACAGAGATGTACAGTATAAATTATCAAATTGGAAGGTGTTGAGGTTCTGTAAATTATTATCTGACTGTTGATTGTCTGCTTAAAATGTTATTTTTAACATAGAGGAGTTTTAATTTTTATTCGTATACACTCTGTTTTTATGTAAAAATTTTCTTGGCCTCAAATATCCACTTCTTCTTTGTTCAAAGTTCAATGTTGGTGATGGCGAATTTATGTTATTTTTAATAGATTATTGCGGACATTTTCCAAAACTAGTTAGTCGAAAATTCCAATTTTTTCATAAATTTATTAACCAGCAATAATTTACTAAACTAAATCCACTTATTGACAAATGCAAAATCACGAATTCCTTTATTTAAATCTTAAACTAATTCATACATTGTTTAAAGTGTTAATATGTATTTTTTTATTAAAAATAATTATTTGCGTGCCATTATTCGAAGCCTAAGTGTAATAAACACTTAAAAAATTTTTATATATTTTATCAAAATACAAGATAATGAATTGTTTCTTACATCTTGGTAATTTGACAGGTCTCTTTCTGAAGTTTTTTTGTTGCCTTCTTGTCGATGTTTTCTTATATCTTGTAGATACTTCTGGAATCCTTCTAGTGTGTATTCATGTGTCCAGTGTTCCTTTAGCTCTATAAGGGCCCTCCCACCCCTACAACCAATAATATGATTTATAAAGTTAGAACACATTTGTTGCAACGGTATTGTTAGTAAATCTAGTTTATGGATAATCACAATATTCAATCAAAGATATTATATTATAAGTATAATTGTGCCCTATATTAAAGGGCCAAGTATATCGCAATTCAAATAATTCAGTTTTGTCAATCTTCAACTTCGCCTA
>CM061531.1:300798477-301235885 GCA_030545055.2 Neoaliturus tenellus
TAGTGTGTTTTTGCGGTTGCTGGCTCAGTTCAATGACCTCTGAGGAATGTGATGACGTCATCGCCAAGGTCAATGACCCCGATGACGTCATCGATGACGTAATCGATGACGTCATCGATGATGACGCAATCGATGACGTCATACCCATGACGTCATCAAAATGACGTAATCGATGACGTAATCATCAAAATGACGTCACTGACACTGTTAAGGTCAAGGTCACGCCGAAACTCAAAATTTTTTGGCACTTTTGCCGTTTCTCGCACTACGCTCCGAGTTTCAGTCAGAGTCCACGTGACCTTGAAGACTTGGAGCGAATTTGCGATGAGAAACAGCAAAAGTGCCAAGTCAAACTCGAGTTTGCGACATGACCTTGCTTAAACCGTCATCCACTAGTCCTCAGAGGCCATTGAACAAGCACAACATCCGCAATTTCATATTACTGTGACCTTGAACACTTAACAACTACAGAGCGCCGACACCGATGCGCACCCCACGACAGCCACCGAGTGACTGACTGTCAGGCTCCGTGTACTCTAGGTATATGGGGAAGTGGAGGGGGAAATCTCAAGGTCACCCAAATGGAGTTTTAAAAAAGTAAAAGAGTAGAAAGACTACTCTTGTGCCTCCTGGGCGACCTCATCAATTTCTAACGGACTTGTAAACCAATCCGATCTGTAGCGGCAGGAGTCCAGAAAACAGGTGCACCACCCATCAGGTTGTCCGTAGCACTTCCGACAATTGGTAAGATTGGAGAAGTGAAACTTAATACACCGCTGCGGACAACAAGTATAAAAGTATTTGGATTTGTAGATTTTGAAAGTTTGTAGTACAGGTGGTGGCAGCTGTTGGTTCTTGCATCTACACCTGCAACATCCGAAGCATTCGCATTGCCGGCAGGCCAGCCCATCCACGTGCCACTTTGGTAAGAGGAAACACTTATCCTCACAGCAATAGGTTGTCCCCGTCTCTTCCTCCCAACGCTTCTTTGCACAATACGTGACGCCTTGTATCTCCAAACACCTATGCTCGCAACATGAGACACGCTTAGTTTCCATACTTGATGTTGCTTCGGCGAGGGAGCAAGATGAAGTGATGCCGTGGTCAGCGTGAATGGAGCTTATATAAACTAAGGTAAGTGGAGGGGGAAAGGTCAAGGCCATCCAAATGGAGTTTTAAAAAAAGTCAAAGAGTAGAAAGACTACTCTTGTGAGTCTATAGCGATTTCATTGATAGTGAGTGCTTCGGTATGCCAAGTTGATCTGTACTGGCATGCTCCTAAATAATGTTTGCAAAAACCTGCAAAATGATTGTTGCACATTTTGCAGCCAGTTAGCTGTCTTAGTGTGAATTCAATGCAACGTTCAGGGCAACAAGTGTACTTATGCCCTCTCATCTGGTACACATGGAATGTCTTCAACTCTGGTTTAGGCTTCTTCCAAGACTTGCACTTGCACATGCACTGACCAAAAGCTTCACATTTTCTACACGCCAGGCCATCCACCATATCAATGTCATTTGGCCATGAAAAACATTTCTGTTCGCAACAGTAGTTGAGTTGACTCTCCATGTTGCTGTAGTGAAGGCGCGCGATGAAATGATGCTGCAGTCAGTGAGAGTGCACTTTACATAAACCCAGTGGAGGGGGAAAGGTCAAGGCCATCCAAACGGAGTTTTAAAAAAGATAACTAGTCGTCCTCCTCCTCCTCGTCCGTTGTACTTGGAGAGCTGTCAGACGAAGAGCCCCGTGCAGGTGCTCCCCAGATGAAAAACAAATCAATTTTAAAACGAAGACCAGGATCTTGCATCATCAATTCCTTTAATTTGTCACATACTAAGTCGACCTTGTGTAAGGTGTCAACAACAAGCTTCCAATTTGTTGGCTCAATATAACTTGTAGTAGAGTCCGCCTCGCTGATAACCACATCCTCCGGCCGTATTGGAGTGTAAAGATGTGTAAAGTTCTTTGGCTGAAGCTGAGGCTCAGGCTGGCTTGAAGTGGAAGGTTGAGTGTGGACCCCTGTCGCATCGAAATCCATAGTCATTCTACATTCAATGTTGGGGTTTTCGTTTAATACATACACCAATTTCTCATGCAACATATCCACTTCTGCCGAGTCTTGCAAATGAACATTCCAGGAAAATGGCCATTCTTCATCCGTAGTGGAGTCAACTTGAGAAAGAGTGCTGTCCGCCATGATAGCTAAGCAAGGAATGATGTGAGCTACAGACTGTGGTAACAGTATTGAAAAGTAGAGGGGGTAAACCAAAAGTACGTGGAGGGGGTATTTTCAAGGTCATTTAATTTGGGTTTTAAAAAAAGGAAATAGTGGAGGGGGAATTCTCAAGGTCATCCAATTTAGGTTTAAAAAAAAAAAGAATGAAGCTTACTCCTCTTCAGCCTCGTTGTCCCCTGCATCTTCATCAACCTCATCTTCATCGACGTCAGACTCGCCGTAAGGGTAGATCGGGGACATGGGCGAATATTGTGGAGATTGTTGACCGTTGTTGTCGTCCCCTTGCATTCTAACTTGGGACCAATCATAATTTAAATTCATTTGTATTATGATCCCAGGGTTGTCCCGCAGTATTTCCTTCATACGTTCGCAAATCGACTCCAAATAGTGTATACTATCGATCGACAGTGTCCAACCCGTACTTGTACCGACATCAGTAGTGGAGTCAGCTTGGCTGATGGTGTTGTCTGCCATGGTTGCTTGTCGGACAAGGAATGACGGTTGATGTGATGCTCATGCAGGAACATGGTGAAGTGGTGGGGGCGTGGTGTAGTAGTGGGGGAAGTTTCAAGGTCATCCAAACGGAGTTTTAAAAAAAAGGAAAACCTACAAAGTAACATTAAAACTTTCCAATTGATGGTGGCGGGCGTTTTCTTCCGCAACCTTGCCGACACATGTGACTATGCCATACAGTATGAAAAGTACAACCATAATAAGGCCGAACAATAAAAGATAGCCGTTGACTATCATGATATTTTCTGAGTGGATCTGCTTTCTTCTTATCGCCCTCTCCTGCATCCTCTTCTCCAACTCGTGGACGAAGTCACAACATGCGTGAGGACATCTTTCATCTGTTGGTAGGTTTGCCATTGTTGATGTTGTCGGTGTGGCTGTTGAAGATGGAATAAGGTTTCCAATTGCGATGCGCCATGTACACCAATAGTCAAGTGGTGGGGGTAACAAAGCAGTGGAGGGGGAAGTTTCAAGGTCATCCAAATTGTGTTTTAAAAAAACCTATCTTGTTACTGAGCTTATATGTCAGTAACAAGATAGGTGTTTTTGCTCTTTTACTTCTTTAATATAATGAAAAAATATACATATTCTACAATGGTTAGGACAAGAAATACAACTGCTAGTCAGCTGAAGTAGTCCAAGTTGTCTGGCTCGGTCTTCATGGACGCTGGTGAGGAAGCCGTTGAGGAGTGTCCAGGCTCTTCCTTTGACTGCCGGGTGTTCCGTATATTGCAAGCGTAAACTTGCACATTTATACGGTAGCCTCGTGCCACCATCAGCTGCAACTCCTTGTATAAGTCGTTTAGCTCCTGCTGAGTCTTGATGCTCACCTCCTCGTAACTTGCGCAACTGACGTTGAGAGACATCCTGACGTTGCTAGGTTGGCTGCTGGAGTAGAAATGAAGCCGAGGCACAGCGTTTGGAGGTACATGGAAAAGTGGTGGGGGTAATGGTGGTGGGGGTATGGAAGATGCAATTAAACACTTCTAAACTTCTTCCATTGATACAAAGGGATGGAACAAATAGCACAGGTGTCCTTGTAGTTTTCAAATCTAAACATTGGAGCTAGAAATCCAAACTGTTTTCTACCACCTTCCTGTACGAACCGTCGAAGGTCTCTGACGGCAGCATTGCCACAAGGCCTACAAAACTTTTCCCCGTCTTGGAACCTATACCAGGAGTATCCCGAATACCCTCTATTATCTTTCTTGTACTCTTCGATATCCTGTTTTACTGTTATAGGGATATTATCTCGTAAAGCCGTCTGGAATAAAGATGCGTCAGTTATAACTCGTTGTAAGCAAAGCTCGTACAAGGTGCTCATCGTTTGCTAGTTGGCAACAGAATGACCGTTTTTCGCATCCAAGCAGGTTTGAATCCTAGTGCGGTAGTGGGGGTAATTACGGTAGTTTGGGTAGTTGTGAAATGCAAAGGTCAAAGGTCAAGGTCACCCGCGAAGTTTAAAAAAAAATGCAACATATCAATACGTGAAGTTTGTCACATATTGATATGTTGCATTTTTTGTTTTTTTTTTTTTGTCTTTTATGATTCGTTTATTTATAAAACATTACAACAACAACATATGTACAACATTAAAACTTAAACCTAACACTGCTGCTTGTCAGCGATGTGGATGGTCAACTCTGTAGAATTGCTACCCGTGCAGCCGTGGGACACCAGGTATAGACACCCGGGTTGAATAGAGCGAAGATCCTCGTTTTGTAGAAGATGGACGAATCTCTTGGGCAGGTACACCTGGAACTTTGGTTCATCCCCCGGAGTAAACGGTGCCTCGCTGAGACTGCAGCAGATGGCCTCCCCAACTGTAGTCTCCATCTTCTTCATAGCATGGATTATGTAGTGCTTCTCGTCTTTTAGTTCCGAGCACTTCTTTACAGGTAATATTGTTGACTTGGAGTGAGCATTGAACTGCTCGACCAAAGTCTGAAGGAACTGGTGAGATGCCATGGTCAGGTTACAGATCGTCTTCTTGCTCGGAGATGTTGTCGTCTCGGAATCTCGAGTAATACTCATGCCAGGTCCCAGTCTGCTCCCCACTTATATACTCTCCGTTACCCCCACCACTCCCCACTTCCCCATTTTGAAGGTAAGAGGCGAGTTTATAGGCATTTTTCAAAGCGCAATGTCTATCTTTATCATGTTCTGGGCTTTTTGTACAAATACATATGGTTTCCAGCATGTATTGATAATTCTTATCCAATTCCACATCATTAACCGGAACATGAGTAAATCCTTCGATCCATCTTTTCTTTTCCAGCCCCTTTGTGTAAATATTGGTAAACTTGTCTGAAAAGTGATGCATAATATGATACAAGTCCGTGTAACTTGAAAAACCATCATACCAATCGATATGATGGAAGTGTTTTGAAATCCATCTGTTGGTAGTAGCGGCTTTACTAGTTAAAGACGAATAAGAACATGGTGGTTTAAATAAAAACGAATAAGGAACACTTGTATTCATGTCCAAAAACACAAGTTCTTTTATAATGAATCTATCATCATTACCACGAAACGCTTGAAACTCAATAATACCAGGCTTGGACTTTACTTGTTGTTCTTCTCCCTTGTCCATTTTGAAGGTCACACGTCTGCTCATTACGAAGTCAGGAGGTCAACTGATTTCCACACCACGGTAGGTACTACTTTTATACCAGGCCGTACAGTTGTTGGCGCGTTGGTGTATATTTAACGTGGGCACCGTCCCCAATAGGCCTAACCCCACAAAATGTTGGTTATTGTTTTAAAAACTAACCATTGTCATTTAAGTTTCCATCTTTATATTTTCCTTGTTTTCATTTTCATCACTAACACTTGATTCTTCTCCTCCATCTTCCTCTTCTTCCTGTTTTACTGATTTCTTATGTAGTTGAGCGTACTTTTCCAATTGTCTCCACATCTGTACTTCATGAGGAACTCTATTAAATATAGAAGTATCTACAGGTCCGTATAATATAGGTGCGTCCGGTTGTTTGTCCAAAGTGTCTTCCAGATAATCTTTAATAATCGAACTTGAAAACACCAGTTGTCTCAAGTATCTTGTTATAGGTTCAGTAGCACAAGTTAAAATGAAAAACTCCTCTCGATTAAGTTGAATTTTGTTATCATGTCTTGTTGTGTCTCTAAACCGTAGCTGATAATCACCACGTTGTTTAATAATATCAATTTCCACATTTGAATCCAAAAGTCCTACTCTTGTCTTTCTTCCAAACATGTTACTACTTAAATAGCATTCTAGCAGATGCAAATGTTTCATAAACGATTCCCAAGCACTGTCCGTAAACAAAATCATTTTGGGTCCATGAGTTAAAATTACAGTAGGGGAATAATCTGTAGATTTCATAACACCGATTAAAACACTTTTATCCAAACTGGAAGAGATTGGGTAAAATATTCGCAAAAATACCTCACTCAATATGTTTGGAGAAATATTATCTTCAATATCCCTTTTTCTCTTTTGTATAGTCTTTCTTCTTTTACCTTTTTCTTCAACATTATTACTGGCGTGAAGTTGTCCGCAAACGTTTTGTTCACCTCCTTCCTGGTGACCTTGAGGATCTAAAAACTCAGATATCTCCTTCTCAATATCTACCACATTTTCAGGTGTACCACTAGGAGAAGCCATATTGAATACGATGCTACCCATACAACAGTAGGCAACAAACTGATGAGGAGCGGTCTGTACGCTCTGCTTTTATACTCGCGGAATGAAACAAAACCGGTTCTTACAATACATTTTTAACAATTCCAGTTAAAGGTGTGTATGTTACGATTTTATCATGTAGAATTAAACAGTATGCAGTTGTATTAGCCGGTATAGCATCGTTGAATTCCATTTCTATTTTTATATCCACACTTGATGACTTTACTGATTCATTTTGTTTAGAACAATCGATTACAACTATTGGGTAGGCATCGAAATATTTGTCAGGTGATAATAAAGGTGTATTTGTTTTACCGTAATATGAACTTTGGAATCTCGCGTACATATCGTACAATATACTGTATTTCTTCTTAGTGAATGACACATTTAAATTGTCGTATGGAAAGAATTGTGAATTTAAATAAACTTTAATATTTTTCAAGTCACAATGATCAAATTGTCCTGCATGTTTAGTAATGGCGTCTCTTCTACCTGTTTGTAAACCAAATATAATATACCTGGCTCGTTCTACATAATTCGATGTTTTAACAGTCCAAGTGTGTCGATCCGTAGTAGGTAAACTGGGATGCTCATGGAATTCCCAACTTCTAAATGGAATAACAATATCACGATCGGCTTTTAATTTTCTTAAAAGTAGCATTCTATGCTCGTCAGCCAATTTAACATGTGGAACTCTCCATACAATTTTGTCTAATTTTAATTTCCATTCTAAAGTTGCATCTGTAGTAGCATCTGCAGCTTTAATAATGTCTTTATCGTTAGAAGATCTCAACAAAACTAATTCTTGTTTAACGTTTAATATTATTTTCCTATAGTCTTCAGCAAAACCAAGCAACAAACGTAATGGAATATGAAAATCAAAATATCCATTTGGATTTGGAGTGATCGTGTCAATCGTAGGTAATACCCATCCGGCAGGTTTAAGTAAATTGGTTTCATTGGGTGTTATAGATGTTAATCCTTTTAAAGTTGTCGTAATACCTACTTTTTTAGTGGAATCAACTGTTACACCTGATATTTCATATCTAATTTCATCAAATAGGAAAGCCATAGGATTATTTATAAATGGAACTGTTGTACCAACAGTAGTACCGTCCTTTTTAGTAACTTGTCCTTCAATATACAAGTAACTTTCACATGGTAGTGTGTAAATGTCTTGATTTTGTATGGGAATACGAATTTCATCGTTATTGTTTAATTTAGATGAAGTGTAAGGGTTGTAGGTGTGATATTCTTTTTCCCATAGGGTTTCGTCGAATGTTGGACCCTGCGCTATATCCAGTATATCCATAATCGGTTAATTTTAATCCAATTCTCTCTAAGAAACGAATGTTCTCGCGTGTTAACTCCTCCACAGCTGAAGAGCTACTAATGCGGTTTCCCGTAGGTTGTTCGCTTTTAAATGTTAAACCCATGGTTTTGTATTAAAGTGTCGATTTTAAATGTAATCTAATCGTAATAGGCTCTTCTCTGAAGTCTACCAAGTTACCGTCTTGATCCAATACGCTCAACACGATGTCTGAAATGAAAGTGGTGTTCAACGGTAGATATACCAGGTTTTGTGGCTTTTCAACAATTTTAAATCCAGGTGGTACACTTGGGTAAAAAGTATGTATGATGTGGGTGTTAGCCCCATCCCTGTAAGCACCTTGTATAATGTTACAAGTTATGTCTATACTATTGACTTTTAATATTGTTACTGTTTTTTTACCGGAATGTGTTACATCTGGTTCTAATACAGGCCCATCGTTGGAAAATCCTAATAAATCACCAATTGAGTTTGGTTGAGTGAAATCTATATAATATTTGGAAGTAATTTCAGCTTTCATCGTATTATTATTACCTTTTAATGTTATATTGTCTTTTCCCATTTTAGTTTGCAAAAATTCATTTATATGATCAATTTCATAAGAACCTGTGGGTAACCTGCACTCTTGTAAGTCTGTAAATTTTCCACTGGCATCCTTTCCCTTATAATAATGCAATATGTTATTTTTACCTTCCGTAACATTGGGAATAGAGTTGTACGTTGTAAAATCCAATAGTGCCGCCTCCCAAAACCTTCCTTTTTGCAAGCGTAACGCTGGAAAAAGGATACTTCGTAAAGTGGACGATTTTCCTGTTAATGATACCGTATAGGAAGACATCTCAATAGTGACTGATACTTTTAGCTAGAAATTCCAAACATAAATGGCCGCATATTGAAGTATTATCAGGTTGTTCTCTTTTATAGTTATAATATATGTTTGTAGCAGATTTAAAGTAATTTTGAAGTTCTTTTGGTGGTGGCAAATTACCGAAACTATCAAAATAATATACATTGTTATTTAGTTTCTTATAACAAACCCAATGGGTGCCAGGCCCTTCAGTATTATCCAAATTTACAATTCCAGTCTCATTTTGCCACATTTTCTTTGGTAAACTGTCTTTCATAAACACACCGCGAAAAAATGGTATTTTTAAACAGGAAATATATTTAAATAATTCAATATTGGTTAATGCTTTATGTGGTATGACCAATTGATTTCTTTCATTTAATATGCACGATAAGGTCTTAGGTAAAGACCTGCCCCGTTTTTTACCATTGACCACACGGTGGGCTTCTTCCTGCCTTTTCTTGTAGATCGTCGTCTTCTTTTTATATTTCCTCCATGTTTTCTTGTGGTTGACCTCCTTTTTACTCTCCTTCTCCTCCTTCTTCCACCTCCTACTGCTGTTTTAGCCTTCATACCTGCTGTTACTGCTAAAGCTGCTGCTTTTTCTGCTATGCTAGCGTCACTTGATTTTACTCGTTGCCAAGCTATGTCCGCAAGCTTTTTGTCAGCTATTGATCTATTTTTTGAATCGGCAAACGTGGAATATGCGATATCGTGTTCTTTACAAGCCTGATCTAACTTGTTTATGCCAGGATCGCCTCTTTCCAGTCGTTTTTTCAATTTAGTTCCTGGTCCGCAATACTGATAACCTCCTGGTATATGAAATTCGTATGGTAATGCGTCTATTGCTCTATTTACTATGGATCCTACTGGAATTTGTTTTAAAGCTTTACTTAACAGAGAAACCGCTGTGGACGTGATCCCACCTCCTTTTCTTGCAGTGTCTCGATATGGACTGATGTACTTGAACGTCATTATTGTCCTTTTATAATGGCAATGTGCAACTCATGTGTTAACTCTATGACAGGTTGCACATAAATGAAGTCATTTATTGAGTTATTTACTTAAATATCAATATCACCCCAATCTGATGATCTAAACTGTTTCGTTTTAGGGTTAATAAAGTATTTATTATAAATTTCTCGTTTAATATACTCACCTCTCATGGATTCAGCATAAGTATTATGACCTGATTTTCCTTGAAGAATATCTGGTGTAAAATGATTATGTAAATCAAATATCGCATTACCTAAAACTTTTACAAGAAAATTAACAGTGACAGCATTATCTACATGTTCAGGGTCTTTAAGGTTTGTTATACGTTTATTATTACAATCATACACTTTACTATCCTTTAATGATGTTGTAATGGTCTGTCCTACAGTTGCAGCATCATTTGCTTCTCTTCCTTGTCCCAAGTCTCTTATCACTCTATTATTACATGTAAACCATCTAAAATATTTATCTGGATCTAGATGTACGGTTTGTGATAAAGCAGCTGCATCATGTTTTTCATAACCCCATCCCATATTTGATAACTTTTTATCCATGCAATCCCAAGCATCATTTTTGTATGTTAATAAATTAAATTTTTCATTACCTTGAACAAATTCATCCCCTTGCTTCGATACTACTTGATCTTGTTTTACAAAAGAGGTTGTTTCTTGTTTTAAGGTTTCCATCATTTGACCCACTGTTGCACCATCTGATGGCGCCGAACCATCTTTAACATTTGCTAAACAATTATTAAAACAATCTATAACCCCTACATCACGTATGATGCAATGATCTTTAATATATTTTAGATTTACAGCATCGTTTTCAGTTTTTGGATAGCCTATATCATTAATAACAAATTTATAAAAAGAAAATCCATCTTTTGTCTTTTCAGGTATCAAAGAATGTAAATAGCGTCTATTTACGCTGTCTTTTGCATCTTTAGGGTCATCTACGTTGGATATACGTTTATTGTTAGCACTATACGTTTTCCCATTGAATTTTAACGTATTTTTTAATTCAGATGACAAATAACCTTTGTTTATTGCATCACCGTTTTGATTTGGTTTACCAACGTTGATGATTCTATGATCTTCTGCGTCATATGTGTTATTTTGTAGTCTTAATGTTGGCGATATCTTTTCCTTTAATATTTTTAGATTTATTGCATCGTTTTCATCCGTAGGATCTTTTATGTTTTTTAACCTTTTATTACTCATATCATAATCTCCATCAGGTGTTTGTGGTAAACCAGCACTTCTTTTTAAACTATTGGCATAATATAACCCATCCGAGGAGTAACGTCCGAACTTGTCGACACTCATGGTGCAACTGAATAGTATTCTAGGGAGTAACGCATTTTTATGAGATTACCCCACGGTTTCGGAGTTCATCCACTAAAGCCACCCATTCGTTTTCCAATCCAGTATGACCCGCTTCTTTAGCTTCATGTATTAGTTTCATTCTATCCACCAATTTATTGATATTATTGTAATAAATCACATTTGTGTTATATAGTTCCTTCATTAAACCTGTACCCGTAACGGACTTACTTCTTTTTCTTCGTTCCTGAGCACTTACATCCAAAGTGGATGCCATAAATCTTCGTTTTACAGGTTTTCTTTGTGTTAACGGCATTGTTTGTCTTCTAGTTGGTATTAACTTGGATACAAATTCTTTATATTTTAAAGACTTAGATCTAAAAGGAGGCTGGTCAGGTAAATACTTTCTTCTATAATATGCATTTGTCTGTTCCAAAATATTTTTATATGCTTCCATGTCTTTTTCTTTCACTACCGATACTGAAGGCTTATTTTCAAATAATAATTCAAATAATCCTTTTGTGCCCTTATACCTTTGATCACCAATGACAATATTATCATGTTCGTCAACGTTTAACGGGCTATTACCTATCATTAAACCGTCTTCTGTTAATCTCGCTCCATAACTATGGTAATTCTTATTAGGAATTGTTCCGAGTAACATTTTTACCATGTATTTCCTTCCTAAAGGTCCTTTGTTATGAATGTTTTCACCCAACAAGCTTATGTTTGACGGACCTTCCCTTGTCTCTTCTTCTTTTTCCTCTTCACTAGCAGTTGATACAACTTCATGTCCTCTTTTGGCTTTTACTTCATATAATTCTTTTATTCCACTATAGTCCGGTGATTCTAGCTCTCTTTCGGGTTCTCCACCGGTAAAACCACTATACGTAGAGGATTCCGGGTCTTCATCACTAAACTCTTCTGATTTTACATTTTCTCTTTCAAACTTCGTAATAGGTGCAATCGCATCTCCTTCCAATACAGGTTTAGCAAATTTTTTGTTTAATTGTTTCAAGGGTTCAGTAATAGGTTTAAAAGTAGATTCAAGGAATTTCTCCCTCTCGCTAATACCTAGTTTCAATGCTCTGTTTTTAGCCCGAATAGAATCACTAAGTGATTTTATTTCTTTTACTAATTTTTCTTGGTTAACCATGTTTGTAGCAAGACGTGTTGTACAACAATGAATGTGTTATACCACGTTTAATGTATTAATATAAATTTATCAAATCCTATCCTGTATCGACCATTGTTTAGCGGTTGTTCCTTCATAATTGTTAGGAACCCATACTTTTCAGCCCAAGCCTTTCCACACAACTCTTTAAATCGTTCAAATGTCATATCCGCATTTACATGATCAAAATATATATGTTTTAGGTTGGTTTCGTCCTGTTTAAATACAATTAACATGTTTGCATTGTCTCTAATGAGTTGTTTAGGTATTTTGCTGTAAGTTTGGCCAATATAAATGCTATCTATGTTGTTATGTCGACCCATAGCGAAGTAATTCCTTATTGTGTTTTGGTTTTCACAAGATACATCGTCGAATATAAACACGGAGAATGGTTTAGCTTCTTGTGGCTGCATGACACTCTCGCTTGCATTAAACTTTAAATATTTAACTTCAGGCACATTAGTCAGTATTTTTTCCAATAATTGATACTTTGGTTGTTGTAGTGATTTTGAAAATACATATAGATTGTTAAATCGTAATCCTTTAGGGTTTGTAATCAAATTGAATACTACATTAGTTTTTCCACAGTTGGAAGGTCCGGTAACCAGACAACGAACGGTGTTTGGTAACAAATTGCCATGTTTCCCACTATTGAATTCTGAATTATCCACTGTGAGTTCATCTATATTATTAATAGTAAAACTCTCTTTTTGTGGTACTATCTCCATCCTTTGTAATGGTTCAACCTAAAATGATTATCTATCGTTATATCAAATCCTTTTTAGGTATCCAAGAATCTTCCGTCTTATTAAATCCTAACCATCGTACTTTGACCTTATCTTTTTTCCGTTGCAACACCTTTTCAACTAAATATACATCGCCTACTGTTGATTTTAACATTTCATGTCCATAAAACCCTCCTTCAAGCAATTGTCCTTTATTATCTTTTAAAATATATGTCTCAGGTACTGTAGGTTGTACTTTGAATACAGTAAAAACCTCATTGGTCCAATTTGGCAGGTATCTTTTACTGAATACACCTTTATATTTACTTATTCGCACTTTATCACCCACATTAAATTTTTTAAGCTTTAGTTTTTCAACTTTTGGTTTAGTATTCGTTTTTATACGTTTTAATACAAGGTTTTCATTTTTACTAGTTACTTGGTTTGGTTTCATCCCGATAGTCCTATGAAATTTGTTATTGTAATCGTTTATAAGTTTTGGTAACATATCAATCCATATGTGCGATCCTCTGTTGGAAAACATTTTATACATTGCACTTTTTAAAGTTCTGTTGAATCTTTCGATTATTGAGGCTTTTACTTCTGAATTGGTTGAATAATGGTTTATATTGTGTTTTTTCATTAAATTTGCAAATTCCTTATTAAAATATTCTTTTCCATCATCTGTTTGTAAATGTTTAATAGTATGTTTGTCTCTTTGTATAGCTGTTTCCATTGCTTTTGTAACACTTTTGCCACTTTTATCTTTTAGTGGTAAAGCATCTGCCATTTTTGAAAAACAGTTAATAACAGTCAATATGTATTTATATCCTTTATTTTGTTTGCTATAAGGAATCATTTCGATTAAATCCGCTTGATATAAATCATTAATTCCTTTTATCACCGTATTTCTTCGTGGAAACTTTCTTCTTGCAGGTTTATGAAGTTCGTTGACAATTTGTTGCTTCAAGTCCTTCATATTGCAGGTTTCAATGTTTGTTGTATCACATGTATAATCACAATGAATGTTGTTTTAAATATTCACATCATTTATATGGGTCAAGGTCATCCAAACTTGTGTAAAAAAATGGGGAACACGGCGTTGGACTTGCCGTGTTCCCCATTTTTTTACGGAAGGAGAAAGGAATAAGGTCGAAGTTGTAGAAGGACGAAGAATAGGTTACTAGTTGATAGGGTTTAAGGAGTAATGGCCGAAAGGAAGAGTGTGGATTTTGTCGGGCAACATATGTCTTTTATCATCCCGAGCTGACAGTGCTTTTTTAATTTCGGTGACACTGTAGACTTGATGCTTGAAGCTTCGGATATTGTTGAATGTTGCTGATATCGTAGTATCTTCAAACAAACAAGTCTTGTAGTGGTCAAATGTTACGTGTTTTTTCAAATAAGATGTCTTCACTCCTTTTGCTTTCTTGACTGTCGGTGTGTTGTTCTCGTGGTACATCTTAAATGAATATAATTTCGCCATCAGCGCTACTATTTCTTCTAAAGGCATTCCATTTGCTTCATCTTTGAATTTTCCAATTACTTTTTTATTTTTTTCATTGAAATTTGGATGGTTCTTCGGATAGTCAGAAAAGTCGAAATCTTCTTTGTATGGAAAAGTCCTTAGGTCTTCATACATGTCCAAAGTCTTTATCCAGTAGATAAACGCGTCCGTATCCATGTATGCGACTCCAATGTTTTCCCTTCCGTAGTGTTTAACCATTTTGTTATAATGGAAATCATACATCAGGGTTTTACTTATGTCCAAAATCGACATACCTATGTATAACGGACGGTCCATGACTATTGTTGTTTTCTTCATACTGACAGCGACTAGATTTTCGTTTATAATCATGGATGTTCCGAAATTTGGTTTTTGCACTAATTTTTCCAATTTTCTAGGATCACTCACTAATTTTACATTTTTGTGTTTTCTTTTGTTCTCCAAGGTCTTCCCAAAGATGGCATTGTTCATTAATTTATAGAAGTCCTTTTCAAATGCTGTTGTCGCTGCAGCTCTTCTTGTAGTGTTGGAATCAATATATGGTTTCAACCAACAAGACTGGGTGAATTCAATTGCTCTATGAATTCTCACTATACGTAGACCCAATTCGAGAGCCTGTTGAACTACCCAGTAGTGAGCCACATAGCGATCTTTATTCTCCAAGGTCATCATCAATTTTGGCCATCTTCCTGTCGGTGAAACTTCAGTCTTGGCTAGGAGAGGCAAGTCGTAGTGATGGTCATGAAGGTGCTCCGGGTATTCAAAATCACAGTCCAAAATATAGCCTTTTGGACCATCCTTTGGAATCTGTGAGATGTCTCCGATGGTGGCCGAGTCGATCCATTTGAAGTCAGCGTAGGGAAGCGGATTTGACATTGCCCAACCATAAAGGTTGTTTGCGTCAAAGTAGCCAAGGTAGACCGATGGTTGTTGCTCGTCGAAGCCGGGGATGTACTTGTTGTTGGCTTTGACATGACGTGTTACAGCTTGTGTCAAACCGCCCCGTACACCAGATTCCATCATGAGCACCATATCAATATCCGTTAGAAGTTCCAGTCGACAGTTGGTTGACTTTAGCATAGCTTGCCATGCTAATCCTGGAGATGTGTACGAGTGTAGAGGGTCCAGTCCATAGGCGTAGAAGCAGGTGTTTCGAAATTCTTCCATCACATCGCACAGCAGAGTTACGTCCAATTTTATATAAAAGTCAGAATATTCCCCTAAGGTTTGAATGTTTAGTTGGTTCCAAACATTACAAGCATGATTGTAGTCTTCAACGGAGATTTCACTTTCGTTTAATTTGCTGTTGAAGGCTTCAATCGGTGGTAGACTGGTTTCTTCAAATTTTTCTGTAGAAGTTATGTAATCGTAGGGGAACACTCCTTTACGTAATACTAAGTCCAATTTATCTTCAGGTACAATCTTGCTGGTTTCTTTTAAGTCTTCTCTTCGTAGATTCTCAGACAATCTGCTCAAACTAGATGCCATAAATCTATAAGAGTCTACAAAGCGAAGTTTAATTTTACCTACTGTTTTTGAGAAACTGATATACTTTTCCAATGTTGTAGCAAGAACATCGATTTTACCATTATCTCTTCCTAATTCTGGAATAATGAAGTGGGAGTCGTAGCCGCTAAGATTGTGTAACACTACAGGGATAAAGTTTGGCAGTTTGTAATTTATATTGCATGAATTACAAGCAGGTCCTCTGTATAACCCTGTGAGGTGATCATGATCTCTTACTTTTGGATTTTCTTCACTGAAGCTCTTCTTACATAGATAACATCTTGTTGCTGAAATGTATTCTTCTTGTTGATTTTGGTTCAAAGGTTCCATGGGTAAAACATTACCGTATAAGCGTTCCGCCTTTTCAGCAATCTCATACAACTGGTCTACAAAATACTTAGCAGCTTCTTCCCCACGGTAGAGTATCGGAGTGGATGTTAAGCCATAGTCTTGCAATTGTTCTTCAGGTAAAGTAGATTTCACCAATAAGCAAAAACTGTTAGGTTGATGCAATTGATATTTGGTTCTTCTAGTTACTTCACCATCCGGAAGTTCCTGCGGCACTAACGTGGATTCAAAGTCAGCATAGATAACTAGTGGAATCCGGTATTGGTGAACTGTTTTATTGAACTGGACAAATGCTCTAGATGGTGGTGGCAGACTAATCTTCACTTCATAGTTGTCATTACAAAGCCGCTGGTGTTCCGACAACCACTCCGATCCTCCACGTCTCAACTCTTTATATGTGAAACAGAAACATCTTTTACACACTGTTAACCTACGTTTCTGTTTTGATAATTGATTTTTAACCAAGGCTGCAAAGTCCTTTATCCACACATAATGTGAAATTTCACCCTTAGTTATCAATAACAGATCCGTGTGGTTTCTTTCCTCAATTTTTGATACTCTCAGAGGATAAACACTATTGGAATCATCTAAACCAAACACATTTACAGAAACACCTGGGTTTTGTTTCTCAAAATTACCAATACTTTTAACACTAACAGGGTATGACAAACCTCGAAAGTTGTAGCGGTGTTGGACATTTTGATACGCTCTGCTAACTCTACAAGGATTTTCTTGCACATATTTTGTTAGCATAGCATATTTAAAGCATTCATTGTCCTCATTTTGCACATTGATACAAGATTTGGTAGCTTGTATCTTCTTTGGCAAAGGTATATAACTACTACCCCTTATACCATATCCGTGCTTGTGAACCCTTACATCCATACCTTCAATCGATGACAGACTCCAGCCGGATCCTCTTCCTTCATGTTCTTGCAGTTTAACTAGCAGTTCATGCAAACATTCTTCAATAATTTCATTGATATCAGATTCAGTTGTAAGGGTTCGGTTTTTGGTAATGAATGCTCTTAATGCCGTTTCACCATCAGTATTGGTAAACTTTGATTCTAACACCAGTCCAAATTTAATGAAGTTCAATCTCTGTAATTCTTCTTTTAGCGTTTTTCCAACAAGTACTCTGGCCTGGGTTATAAAATTATCTAATTCCAATTGCACATTATCAATTTTAAAATGTGTTACAACTTGTCCTGGTAAGGCCGTGGTGCGCAGTTGTCTCACATCTTCCAGTTCTTCTTCCGTGTCCTCTTCTTCCGTGTCCTCTTCTTGCATATCCTCTTCTTCAATAGGTCTTCTAGTAGTGGATGGTCCAGCACCAGCAAATTGGATCACACTAGGTCTTTTTCTTTGCATTTGCTGTAGATAGCTGTCCCAGTAGTCCGTCTGCTTCTGGTGCTCTTCCAAAAACCTGTCAATTGAGTCTAAGTCTATTTCATCCATGGTAATATCTTCTTTTCTATCTTCGTCTTCATGTAATTCTCTATGTATGGTGAAAAGATCTTCGTCTTGAAAGATTTCCCCACAAATATCGCAAAGAGCCATTTCAAACAGTTTGGCTTTGAATGCACACTCTGTGAATGTCCACGCAATAATGAGCAGCGCACTCCACAGGGACCCTTTATATCCGAGGCAGATAGGTGGGGAAAGTGACGTCATATGGAAACAGGTTATCACTCATGTGCTAAATTTAGCCTTTACACAACCGTTTTGTAATACATTTATCAGTAGGCTTGATAAATTGATGATATTTGGTCTAGATTCAATAATTTGTACAAGTTTTTTCAAAGACGTCTGTTTGAGCAAGTTTATGTAGGTCAAGGTCATTTGGAATTATTATTTTGAGCGGGGGATAGAGCACTAAGCAGCATCATTTACTACAAAGTGCTCTATCCCCCGCTCACATTCTTTTTTTTTAACTTTTTGTTTAAACTTTTTACAAGGGTGAAACATCACCATCAGAGTCGGAATCATCCTCATCACGGAATAGGCAGCGATGACAATACATAATTCTTCTGGCAACTAACATCCTATCCATTGGACGATGGGGAGTGTCTTGTTCTTGTTCTTCTTCTTCGATTTCCAATTGGAATTCCATTTCCGACTCAGATGACGACTCTAATGTTTCGTAGGCGTGCAAGTCCACTTCATTATCCGTTGAACCAGCTTCGTCAGAGTCCGTTTCAATATCCATTATCTCTTCCTCCTCCTCTTCTTGATCAACCGCAGGTAGTTGGTCCTCTACTTCTATAATTTCTAGAGGTATTACCTCCAGAATAGAGACAATTCTGTTGCGATGGAACACGGTGTTGTCAAGTGGAGCCATGGTATGGAAGTGTTGTATCCATCCAATTTGCTTACCCTTTTTATACCCCCACCAACTATACAATTTATGTGGGTCAAGGTCATGTAAAGATACCCTTTGAGCGGGGGATAGACCACTAAGCAGCATGCTAGTCCATTGCCGCAAAGTGATCTATCCCCCGCTCTGTTCTACAAAACCTCAATCAAGTCCAAGTCCAAGTCCTGTTTAACACATTTTATTCTAATTCCATATCCAATTTAAAAATTTCAATTTCACATGGTTTACATTCCTGATGTATCAAACACTCCAGCTCCCTAAACATATCGTCCAGTTCGTCCAAATTATGATGTCCTACTTTTAACACATGAAGGTGGTTCATGCTTTGCATTGTAGCATGACCATCAACAAACAAGTTTCTTTTCCACGCTAACATAAATTGGCAGTTTTCTTGAAAGATTTTTCTCACCAAACAATCATACACAGCCGTCAACATGTCTCTACAATCTTCATAGTGTACCATCACAGAATACCTGTCCAAGTTAGCACCAAGCAGCGATCCACTCATTGTTTCTAGCGTTCCACTGGAAGGTTCAAAGCAGAATGAAGTCGAGATGTATAGACCCCCTCTTTTATACCAGTTAACCGGTTGTCCTTGCTGTAAAGTGGGTCAAGGTCATCCAATGCTACCCTTTGAGCGGGGGATAGACCACTAAGCAGCATGCTAGTCCATTGCCGCAAAGTAGTCTATCCCCCGCTCTGTATTCTACACACACACACACACACACACACACACACACACACACATGTCCATGTCCAAGTCTTTCATTACATACCCAATATATATTCAGTTCCTTCATCATCACTATCACTCATCACTGCTTCCACAAACTCCACAGGATTAAAGTTAAATTGTTTCAATTGTTCTTTTAAGTTTTCAATTTGTTGGTCCTTTACTTCTAAAACACTGTGAAGATGTGATATGTAGTCCGCTGCCTCGTTGATGCTTGCTACTCTCGGATCGCCTAACTTCAAGCTGGGAACTACACCCTGCAGCCTGAAGTACGCCATACGCCTTTCTTGCTCCTGCCGTTGACCAGGACTGAGCAAGCCTTGTCCGTCTTGGCTTACCTCCAGCAAGGTCCGTAGCATCGGAGCTTTGCAGGCGTTTGCCCGAGCAACAGTTATGCTGTGGAATGGTCGAGCAGGTCCACGAGTAGCAGGCAGAACGTTGGCAGCACGCCTTCTTGAAGAAGAAGAGGAAGCCTGAGAAGTTTTGGAGTTGAAAGCCATGTTACAGTGCTGTATTCAGCTAAGCGGTACAAAGCAGAATAACCAAACTGCACGTTAATACCCGTATATATATACACTTATCAGTGGTGGGGGTACTAGCTAGCCTTGGTAAAGTGGGTCAAGGCCATCCAAAAACATTACCAGAACGGGGGATAGATCACTAAGTGGCATGTTAGTCCATTGCCACAGAGTGATCTATCCCCCGCTCTGTATTCCGCATTCACACACACATTCATACAAACACGCAAGTCCCAGTCCGAGTCTTTACCCACACCTATCCACTCTCATCCTCACTATCATCACTATCATCTAACAATCTGTCACACTTCATAATTAGTTTTTCCCATTCTTTCCGGATCAAAAGTATTTCACTGTGTGCACTCTCCAACAACCTCTTCTTTTCCTCTAACAACCTGTTCTTTTCCTCTATCAATACGTTACAACCTTTAATATATCTTATAGCAGCTCTAACAGTGTCTTCCTGTGAAGATGCACCAACCACTACACCTGGCACTACCTGCTGGAGTTCTTCATACAAGCTAGACTCTCTTCTGGAGGCTCCACTGCTGCACAACTCCGTCTTGCTCGGAGTGAATCCGAAGAACCGAACGCGACTCTTTGACAGGCGGCCCCGCCGGATCGGTCCAGAGCTTGAGCCAGAGTTGGATGCGGTCGGGCCAGAGGTAGAGGCTGGAATGTTCATGGCTGACATGGTAGTATTCAGCTAAACAGTGTAAAGCAGAATGAGAAGACGGTTGATCACCACTCCTATATATACCCATTTTTAGTGGTGGGGGTAACCCCGGGGTGAGGGAGGGGGTGGGGGGTGGGGGGGGGATAGCTTAAGGACTTCCACTAACTTTCCCTTAGTCCTCGCGGTCATCGGTTTTACATACCTTTAGCACACCCATCATTTTGGTTTCTTCAATAACTTTACACACCTCAAAAACCCAAGCAAACAGCTCATCTATGTTGTTATAATTAATTTTTGTCCAGTGTTCATACTTGTGGGTTTGTTTGTTTATAATACATAGATAAAATGTAGACCCATCTCGTCTTATACAACACTCAACTTCCATTCTATGCCGGTTTAGCACTTCCCAAGCATTGTGTTCATTTATCAAGAAGTCTCCACCTTTGTTATTGTACTGTGACATGTTTACCACAGAGCATAGGAACGGACTGAAGCAAATGAACGGCTCATACAAGCTTATTAAAAGCGTTAGAGTGGGGGGTATCACGTGATACACGACATAAGTTGTAAGGTTAGCAGTTTACTTTAAACAGTAATTTATGTGGGTCAAGGTCATTCAAACTTTAAAAAATTTTTACCTCCAAACACTTGTAGCAAGCTACAAGCGTTTGGAGGTAAGTTTTTTATTTGTTAAAGATTTTTGTAACTTAGTCTTCACCCTCAAGGACACAGTCTTCACCCTCAAGGACACGGTTTGAGATTGTCCCAGTGACTTTACATCACCGCCAGGTTAAAGTATTATACAAGTCAAGTGTTTTTTTTTTTTATTACTTGACTTGTATAATACCCCTCTCCCTTACTTTAAGAGGGTTAAGACTAAATTTGGAAAAATAATTTGGAAAAAGACTTTTAAATATTGTCCAACACAACCTAACAATTTTGATTTTTTGGTGAGCCCATGTCCTAGTCCATTTCCCAAACAGATAGGCATCCTTTTCTTCGAATTAAATAAGCCCCGGGGACAAAAAATTCTCTTTGTACCATCGCAGGTGGTACTTTCATTCTATGAAGGCGGCCATCACCTTTTAGAATGATTTGCACATTTATGTTAAATGCTCCATAAGCTTGAACAATGAAATAATATTTTTTGTCCCTCTTGAGCCTATTAATTTTCAGCTTCTGCGGACTGTTGGGGTGTTTGAACTTGGACTTTTCAGGCATAATATTAAGGCTATAGGGCTTTGGTGTCGGAATTTTGATTTTCTTATTCAAGTGTCGTTGGCAACGATCTTTTTCTGGAAGAGCAAAACTCGGACAACAAAGAACCACAGCCTCTCTGCTAAACCAAACATAATCGCATTTATCACGCTTGCCAGCAGGGCATTTAACACGATTACGTTTCTTTTGTGTTGGACTCTTAGTGTTTTGGAGCTTCTCCGAATTAGGCTGGCTAGAAGAAATAGGGGTGGAAGGGGGTGGAAGAGGCAAAGATTGGTCAAAAGGAATGGAGCAAACAATTTTGGGTGGGGTAGGAGAGCGTGTTAGGTCTATGGAGGGAAGTTCAGGGGAAAAGATGGATTTACGGGGTGCTTTGGTTGGTGTGGATGGCATGGGGGATATGGGTGAGGGACATTGTGATTTGGTGTAGGATAGGATTTTCTTTGTGCGGCTATAGGGGGTTATCCTCGACCTTGACGCCTCTTGAAACACCGCAGACTCCGATCCCGAGTCTGATAGCAGCGAGAGTGCAGGAGAGGCTATCAGGACTCGTCCGCTGGGGTTTTTTGATGATGCCGCAGGTGCGCCAACCTCTTCCGAAGCTGCAGGTGCGCCAGTCTCTTCCGATGCTGCAGGTGTGCCAACCTCTTGCAATGTTGGTGGCAATGGTGAGAGGCTGGGCATCGAGGCAGGCTGCGGTGGCGGCGGCGGCGGCGGCATCGTCAGGCAGCTCAGAATCTGCGCTGTCATGAGGTATTCTAGGATCGGAGCGGAGGACGATGAGGGCTGAGGCGTGTTGGCCGAGGTTGAAGAAGCTGGTGGGTAATTCTTGAGCTTAAGACCCATCTTGATGAAGCGAATAAATGAAGAGTAAATATGAAAAGAGTAAGTATGAAAAGAAGATTGAAATAACTAAACAAAATCTCAGGAGCGAGAGAGGACCGTCCGGTACGGGAACCTGGACAGGAATGAGAAGTGCATGCCACCCGGCCGCCTTATATCCCCACCGGGGCCGCCACGCCCAGGATATCAGGGGTGGGGGAGGGGGTGGGGGTGGTGGGGGGGGGGGGGTTCGCACTTTTTGTCGGGGGGGGGGGGGTTCGCACTTTTTGTCGGGGGGGGGGGGCTCGCACTTTTTCAAAAAAATAAGCCCCACTTGGGACATTTATGTTGCCATCGCTGAAGCCTCCCAAGAGACCCAACTATAAACAATTCCAAACTTGTGCGTTACTAATACCTAACTGTTAACTTTTAAAAGACCTCTATATATATAAACTGTGTTAATAAGATCTGACTGTTAAAGATTTTGAAAACTTTTATATTTAGGTCAAGGTCACGAAAAAACTTTAAAAAAATTAAGCCCCACACCCCCCTATGGGGGTGTGGGGCACTTGGGTTGTCATCGCTGTAGCCTCCGAAGAGACCCAACTATGACAACAAGGCAACATCCAATGTCGTGTACCCTTCACCACGCGAGACTTGTAAACATTTACTGCATTTCCAACTAATAACTTTTCCAATAGCTAACGAAATGTCATTTACATAATTTTGAAAGAAACTGAGGACGCCCTAGTGGCTTACGTCCTCGGTCCGAGTGCAGAGGCCATCGGCTCATTACCCCCGTATAAGCGTACAAACGGACCACCTCCTATTTCTCAGCCGCATTGAAGCATGCATGAGAGGAGCCTAACAATTATAAAAAAAGTGGCTTTACACGGGGGCCTACTCCCGTAACCCTATCTTTAATATTTTTAATTTAGCAATGCAGTAAATTTTTACAAGTCCTATGTGGGTCAAGGCCACACGGACATTAAAAAATTTCGGCCCCCGTACATCCATGGCGAACCACGAATGTTCGGGGGCCTTGGGGACAAAAAAAAACACAAATAGCTAACAAAGTTTCATTTACATAATTTTGAGTTTCCAGAAGGGAAACTAACTGAGGACACCCTAGTGGCTTACGTCCTCGGTCCGAGTGCAGAGGCCATCGGCTTATTACCCCCATATAGGCGTACAAACGGACGCTCCTATTTCTCAGCCGCATTAAAGCATGCATGAGAGGAGCCTAACAATTATACAAAAGTAACTTTACACGGGGGCCTACTCCCGTTCCCTGTCTTTACGATTTACTTTGAGCATTGCAAAAGCTCAAGGGGGAAATGCTACAACAAGCGTATACAATTTAGAAAAATATAACACACTTACAACACACAATTGAGCTCAACGTAGTCAATGCTGGAACAAGCACATACACGTTAAACACATATAACAAACAAGACACACAGGAGACATAAGGTACAAGTAAAACACTCTCATATAAAACAATTCGCAATACCCAAACGCAAGCGCAATATCTTACAACTAATACATGTCTTAAAGTTAGAGTAGACTTCGCTAAACACTGAAGGCGCCATTCAATGTTTAGTGATGCCTATGGCGGTCCGTCCCGATCGTTCACGTTCAACGCGCGGGAGCGGACTGCGAGCCGGCTCTGGCTGGGCCCCCTTATATCCCCACCGGGGCTGCCACGCCCAGGATATCAGGGGTGGGGGAGGGGGTGGGGGTGGGGGAGGGGGTGGGGGTGGAGGGGGGGGGGGTCGCACTTTTTGTCGGGGGGGGGGCCTCGCACTTTTTGTCGGGGGGGGGGGGGTTCGCACTTTTTGTCGGGGGGGGGGGGGGGTCGAGGTAAGTTAAGTGGGTCAAGGTCACCCACAACACTTGTACTCTAAGTGTTGGCTATACCCCCACCACAACTGGGTCCCTAGGCTGCACAACACCGCTTCGCCAGTATGTCTCCGGCTTCCATGCGGTGCGCCTCGCTGTTCTCTAGCTCTCTATATGTAAGTAATTTTACAAGTTCTGAATGTAGGTCACTACACTTTGACTCTGGGACGATATCGACTTGTAGTATTTCAGTGTTTTGACTCAAGGTCATCACACTTTAACTCTAGCACATCGGTTATCGTACCAGAGGTGCTCAATAACCTAACTTGTAATGTTTAGGGTGGCGTTTGCACGCCACGTGGTATCGCCATGAGTGTCCAGTCCAAGTTTTAAGTTAAATTAATTTTACTGTAATCTTTTCCATTTCTGCTTCGTTTTGCCAAAGTATAAGGTGTCGCTTAATAAAGTGGTATTTCTCTAAAGTTATAGGAGATTGCAAGGATACAATTAGTTTATTTAGGAGACTCTTCATCTTGGAGTTTAACACAATTTCCACTTTGACTTTGCTTCCTTGGCTCTCACAGCCTAAGCTGTACAGAAATGTTTCTTCTAGTGCCAACTCGGGCCAAGAGAACAGTGTGTTGACTGTAGGACAGCTCATGGTGAAGTGATGCGAAACTCCAGCGTACCACCTCACCTTCCCCCGCCACTGTGACCTTCCCCCACTCCTGCTGTTTCCCCCACCTCTTTTCCCTTGACTCATGCGCTACAAGCAGTCTCTCAGTATTGTGCGGACTTTTGTGAGGGGAAGCCATGTCGCGGGACGCTTTAGGTAAGAAACTTAGCCGTGTTAAGACTTTATTAGTTGCTCACTGTCCACCACTGAAAGTTAAGAGAGTTTCAACTTTAGCTAAGTGGCGCAAACTGTTGCGCGGACACCCTAAGTTTTATACAAAACAGACTAATGTCAGTTTTACTGATGAGGATTTGTTTAAAATATTGGATGAAATGACTTTTCCTTGCAAAATTCAGTTAGTTACTCCCATTCCTGACAGTTTAGAGTCTTAGTCTCTCAAGCCGATATACCTAGAGTACACGGAGCCTGACAGTCAGTCACTCGGTGGCTGTCGTGGGGTGCGCATCGGTGTCGGCGCTCTGTAGTTGTTAAGTGTTCAAGGTCACAGTAATATGAAATTGCGGATGTTGTGCTTGTTCAATGGCCTCTGAGGACTAGTGGATGACGGTTTAAGCAAGGTCATGTCGCAAACTCGAGTTTGACTTGGCACTTTTGCTGTTTCTCATCGCAAATTCGCTCCAAGTCTTCAAGGTCACGTGGACTCTGACTGAAACTCGGAGCGTAGTGCGAGAAACGGCAAAAGTGCCAAAAAATTTTGAGTTTCGGCGTGACCTTGACCTTAACAGTGTCAGTGACGTCATTTTGATGATGTAATGGATGATGACGTCGTCAGCATGTCATTTCTGTGACGTCATGGGTGTGACGTCACGGAAATGACGTCATCGATGGTTACGTCATCAATTACGTCATCGATGACGTCATTTTGATGACGTCATGGGTATGACGTCATCGATTGCGTCATCATCGATGACGTCATCGATTACGTCATCGATGACGTCATCGGGGTCATTGACCTTGGCGATGACGTCATCACATTCCTCAGAGGTCATTGAACTGAGCCAGCAACCGCAAAAACACACTACTCTTACACGATTTAAACTTTTTTTCTTTGGTAATAATAAAATATATTTAAATTTTATCGTGTCTGTTGATGTTAAATACAAGCACGATATTTATATCCAACATAAAACAATTTATTTTAAAATTTTTATGACAAGCTGGAGGTTTCCCGTCACAGCTTCGCCCGTGATTGATTTTTTAAAAAAAAAATCTTTTTGAAGAGCAACAAAATCTTCTTTATTTACTTTAAAATTTACAGTTTCAATTTACTTTTTAACAACATGAAAATTTAAAAATTGATATAGAATTATCAAGAGACCTGAAATTAGTTCATTTGTGAGTGATAAACTTTGGCTACCCTCTATACTGTGAATAACAAAGCTTGGAAGTGCAATTGTGAGGAACGATTAATAAATGTTTAAGTATTAAATAAGACCGCTCCCAATACAGTTCAGGTAGCTCAAGAGAATTAAGCGACATATTAAAAGTGAGTAGTCTCAGAGTTCAAAACCTTACATGGGGGGATATTTTTGATCAGTTTTATTCACATTTTTCAATCGGTTTGTTAACAGAAATGCATTATTGTTTTAATACTTATGAAAATTATTGTTATCAACTTAGATTAAAACTTTTAATATCATTGTAAATAATACTAAAATGTTTGAAAACCGGTATTCAAATACATTTTAAATTGTTATAAGCTTGATTCACTATATAAAAATGCAAAGTTAAGTTGGTATAAAAATAACTTTTAGAACAGTTTCAATTTATATCAAATCGAAATTCCTTTTTAACTTATTTTATGCAACTTGGCCACTGAAAACTTTATTTAGCCTAGGTTCATAATTATAGCTCCTCATGATTGTTAGATTTTTTAGATTTCCTTATTATCTATTATAATAAAACCTTATGAGTTATCACACACTTACTCTGAAAATTCAGCGTTCGCAATGATCAGAAGTAGATATCCGTAATACGACCAAAATGAAGCCATAGCTGGTATATCAGATACAGGTGTAGGGTTTACGCCAGAATGGAAAATTAGCTGATCAACCAGTTTTTATAGGATACAAACTATAAAATTAAAATGGTTTCAATTAAAAATAAATAAATTAGAAGTCTTTAACTAATTGATCATTAAACTGGTAACAGTTGTTTAATGAACATTCGCAATTATACCTATATTTAATATTTTATTTTCATTCTGCGTCATAAAATGTTAATAGCCATAAATAGTAGTCTTTGTGACAACTCAAGAAAATTATATTATAATAAGTAATAAAATATTAAATTAAAATAATATTAGTTCTGTATAGTCTAATGGAATATAATTAATAGAGGCAAGGTTAATAGTTTATAATTAAAAGTTAATTATATTTGTTATACTTAATTGTCAAGCATGAATGACAAAAAATAATGGCATTCTGTTCTGAAAGTTCCATAACAATCACTTTTTTTTTTTTTTTTTGAGGGAGAGGCGGAAAAATGCATTACGCACACAGGTGGCCAAACTGTAGTGTGGGGCTCCCCTAAAAAAACGGGTTTACCCACTAAAAGACCTCCTCTACTCTTTAGGAATCTAACCTGGAATTGTTTATCACATTACGTCAGGCTAGGCCTAAATTTGGCTTACGCCCGTGTTGCTCGCTCCTTATCCAGCCGCTCGATCAAGGGATCTGGGCCACTTCGCGGTCCAGATCGGTTTTCTTTTCCAGGAGGATGCCCCGGACGAACTGTGACAAACAATCCCAGTTGCCCTCATCCTCCAAAATCTTTTGGCAGACCGAGTCCACCGAAAATGCACCAAAGATTTGTGTGGCCTCCAGGCGGGGCCCTTCCCAACGGGGACAGCGGAAAAATGTGTGTTCCGCATCGTCGGGAACACCCGGGCAATAAATGCAGTCCGGTGAACCGGTCTTTCCCATCCGGTTCAGGTACGACCGAAAATAGCCGTGACCTGTCAAAAATTGGGTCAGGTAGTAGTCCACCTCCCCATGCCGCCGTTCCACCCATGGTTGGACCTGCTTGATAAGTCGCGCAGTCCATCGTCCTCGGGTGTCGTGCTCCCAGCTGTGTTGCCACTGCTGGAAGGTTCGGGAGCGCTCTTCTTTTCTTGCCGTGTCCTTGCCGATCTCGCCTTGTCTCTGATAAATCGCTTTCCTCTCCCCTGCCAAGAGCTTGACAGGGATGACTCCGGCGACCACCAGGACGGCAGGCTCGGGCACTGTCCGGTAGGCGGAACACACCCTGAGCGCAGCTTAACGCTGAACCTGGGCGAGTCGCAACCTGTAGCACTCCTTATCTAGAGCGCCTGCCCACACCTCTGCCCCGTAAAGGAGCACGGACTGGACCGCGGACATCAACAGACGTCTTCTGCTGGATCGGGGACCCCCGACATTGGCCATCAGCCTACTAAGGTAAGTGACTACCTTAGCGGCCTTGTCCGCATCCCTCCAGCTTAACTTGGTGTCCACCATAACCCCAAGGTATTTGGCGGCACGAGTTGATGTGACCACCTCCCTTCCCACTCGGAGTGGGACGACGGTGTCGATCCTCTTTTTCGTGAGGATCACAATCTCCGTCTTACTGAGAGCAAGCGAGAGACCGTGATCTGACATCCAGGTGTTGACCACACGCATGACTCGGTTCAACTTTAGTTGGGCCAGCTCAACGTTGCGTGCAGCAATGAGAGCTGCGACGTCATCGGCGTACCCAACCAAAGTGGTTTCCTTAGGCATCTCGGACCTCAGGAGGCTGTCATAGGCAACGTTCCAGAGATCCGGGCCGAGTATTGAACCTTGTGCGGCACCAGAAGTGACTTCCATCGTCCGCATTCCGTCCCTCGTGTCATAAATCAGGCTTCGAGAGCGTAGATAATCCTCGATGAGCCGCAACAGATATGCAGGAATACAAAAGGTGTTGCGAAGCGCATCCAACATATCGACCCACCTCGCCGAGTTGAAGGCATTCTTGACATCAAGCGTAACAAGAAGCACTACTCGGCGGGAGAAATGGTTGTGGCTCTCGGCTCTCTCCACAGCTCTCTGAACTTCGGTGACAGCGTCGATCGTTGATCGTCCCTTTCTGAAGCCGTACTGACGGGGGCATAAGTCCCCGGCAGCTTCCACGGCAGAAGTCAGGCGGGAACGGATCACCTTCTCGAACAGCTTCCCAGCCGTGTCCAACATGCAGAGAGGCCTGTGGGACGACGGCAGCTCGGGATCACCTTTGCCCTTGTTGATCAGTACAAGCCTGGCTGTTTTCCAGGGAGCCGGAAACACCCCTTCTACCAAACAGGCGTTGTACATTCTCAACAACAAGTCAGCGTTGATTGAAAATACTTTCTTTAAAGCCTCACTGGGAATCCCATCCGGGCCAGGAGCCTTGTTGCTCTTCAGGGAGAGAACGGAGGTTTCCAGCTCCTCGAAAGTGAAAAGTGGAACGTCCTCTACCCGTCCGAAGTCAACCGGCGGTCGCTGTGGATGTTCAGGAAACAACGCAGCGACGATCCTCCCCATGGTGGCGCCCTCCATGATGGAAGGTGGAGAGCGGGCGCCGAGTTTCTGTGTTACAAGTTTGTAACCCAGGCCCCACGGGTCGGAGTCAACGTCGTCACGAAGTCTCCTCCAGCTATTCGCCTTGCTCCTGTTGATCGCCTGGCGGAGAGATTTTCTCGCAGCTTTATAGGCCTCCGACTTACGAACTCTGTCTGCGGGAATTCTCGCTCTTGTGGCGGCTCGTCTAGTTCTTAAACATGTTCTTCTGAGTTCCGCAATCTCTTCAGTCCACCAGTAAACGGGTTGTTTGTCGCGTCGGGGTTTCCTTCGCGGCATAGACTGGTCGCAGGCCGAGACGATCAGTTCCATCGTGGATGTTACTAATGCCTCGGCCCCAGCCTCACCAGGATTCCCCTGCGCTCCCCGAGAGATGACTTCGGTGAACTTGACCACGTCCAGTTTGTTGGTGTTCCACCGGCGTGGCCCTTCCCGAAATGCGGAAACTCGACGATTTGCCTGATCATGCAGGTCAAAAACGATGTATTGGTGGTCGCTACCCGTGTAGTCCTCCACAACCCTCCAGCCAGAGATCCTCGGAAGGAGCGCCTCAGACGCAAAGGTGACGTCAGGGATCGTGCCTCTCAGCCCGGGGCGCCGAAAAGTAGGTGTGTCGCCCTGGTTGAGGACGACAAGACCGGCCCTGGCGATGAAATCCAGGATGTATTTCCCCCGGGAGCTGGTAGAGGGCATTCCCCACTCGACGGCCCTGGCGTTGAAATCGCCACCAACGACGACATGCCCGGTGGTGCCGAGAACGCACTCCTCTAGGCTATCTATCTTGTCGCGGAAGTCCTGGACGGCCTCGTTGGGTGTGAGGTAGCAACTGAAGATAGTCACGTCCCTACACCGAACCCAGACGAATCCTCGGCCGCGCCCGTGACTCCGCACCAAGACATCTCGTGTATTACGTGCCCAAAATGCAGCAGTACCGAGGCTGTCCGAGATCCAAATGTTTGGGTCTCTGTCCCGATACTGTTCGCTGATAAGGAGCGCGTCAGCACCAAGTTCTCGGGCGAGCTGATCTAGAAGGTTATCAGCTCCCCAGGATCTATGAAGGTTGGCCTGGAGGATGCGAATTACCGGCCGCTGCCTTTTGCCTGTTCAAGTGCGGCTCTGAAGGCACCGCACTGACCAGACCCGGGTAAGTGACCGAGGGCACTGGAGCCTGAATCCTTGCAGAGGAAGCAGGAGGGGCTCGAGGAACATTCCTTACGTTTGTGGCCCTGGCTTCCACACTGGAAGCAGTTGGCACTCCTGTCGGGCCCTTTACAGTTTCGGGAGGAGTGGCCGAAACCGAGACAGCGGAAGCATCTCGAAACTACCACCCTCCGTTTGAGCCTGCAACTGACCCAACCGACTCTGAGGTGCTGAAGGCTAAGCAGCTTATTGGCGTGCTTTTCGCCCATCTCAGCAACAGCCATCCGGAGTTGACTTCGGTTGGGCTTAGTCAGCCATACCCTCACTCCATCAGCCGGTATCTCCGGGAGTGCCACCTGGATCGCACGGGTCACCTCCTCTTCGGTGGAGAGGGCATCAAGGTCCCGAATCTCGACCGAACACTTCGGTTCTAGGGCCTTGATTGAGCCTTTGTCCCCAAGTGCAGTCTTGAGGGAAGCGGCAAAACCAATCTTGTCACTCGACTTCCCCAGTTCGAGGAGGACATCCCCGTTCTGGGTTCGCCGAATAGACTTGATAACGGTGTCGGTCTCTTCCGGTCTGGCCTGCGATCTAATCTGACCCGGAACATCGGCAAAAGATCGCCCCCCTAAGGGCTTGATCAAGATTGCCTCCGTCCTGGGCTTCTTAGGCCTGGGTTGTTTAGGCTTTCTGACAGACTTGCCAGAGGCCTCCCCAACCGGGTTTGAGACTTGCGTCCGCTCCACCCTCGACGCACTTTTCGAAGCCACCTCCGCTTGCTTCTGCCTCCTCCTTTCTTTCTTAGACAGGCGCGTCTTCCAGCCCCCCAAAGGTGTTGAGGCAGAGTTTGCTGCCAAGGCAGGATCAGCCGCCGGAGCAGGAACCTCTGCAGGAGTAGCCGCTGGAATCACGGCAGCGCCCGGGGCGGACTCAGTAGCCTGGACAGGAGATGTCTGCGATGCCGCAGTGACAAAAACCGGTCTCGGCACCGAGTCCACCTCAACAAGCTCAGGGCTTCCCGGCGAAGAACCGCTCTGCCTCTTCTTTCGCTTTCTGGCTTGAGTCTGGGACTCAGCCAGATGAGCTTGAGGCGAAGCAGACATAACTCGGTTCACAACGTCGCGCTCCTGCTACATTGCCTTCAGCCTGATCTTCCGGCATTCCTCGATTTCGCCAAGGAAATCCTCGAGTTTCGGAATTCCGTCCTTAATCGCCTTGTTGACGTTCTTCTGAATAAGGAGAGCCTTGGCCATCTCCTTCAAAAGATCGTTCATTTTCTCCAGGGACAGGTTTTCCTCCTCGTTGGCATCGTCCTGCTGTTGGCGAAGCATTTGCATCTCGAATGCCGGACGAAGAGGGCTCTTCCTGGGAGGAATTCCTTGCATCCCGGCTAGAGGTGTTACCGGCTCAGTCACCCCCATACCCAGCTTAACCTCATCCTTCTCCTTTCCGGTTACGGCCGACGATCCGGCGACACCAGCAGCCTTGAACGGGACCGGCGGAGGGGAGGCTTTAATTCCCCCCGTCGGCGTCCCAGTGTTCGAGGTCGGAGACCTCTGCAGTTTTGAGCTGCGCTTAAAGGCGGCCTGCTCATTCTCCTTTAATTTCGTGTTTTGGTTTTGAAAATCCATACTTTTGTTTCACCAGCGCATCGTGCGGCTCACAGCGAAGAGGCGGCCCTTCATTGGCCGGGAGCGGGTACACCCTCGGAGGTCTACCCCCCGTAGGAGATAAGACACCCCTACTCCAGAACTCTGGGGCCCGAAACCTCCGTTTGCCCAGCACCGATACACAAAATGTGCCGGACGTGCTGGGGGTCGCACCGTGGCAATGCAGAGTCCGATCTCTGCATCCATGCCGCACTTCCTGACTAAGGTCCGAAGCGGCTGGCTTCTGACGACACACTGGAGGAGACCATCGGCAGTGCGAGGCACACATCAGTCCCTGCAACACAACAGGGACACTCCCAGGACCCCCCAGCGTGCGCCGGTCGAAAGAAGGTGGAAAGACACCCTTGATTCGGGGTCGAAAACAAGAAGGTGAGCAAGGTTAGCTCAGGAAAGAATAAAGACGGTGAGCTAAGACCTGAAAGATGAGAAGAAAGGCCCTAGCTCGGGAAGAACTGTGAGGAGGGTCTCACAGCTTGGCTCAGGTACCCCGGGGTCGCCAAGAAACACCCGTACAGTGGAAAGCCCACTGCCCCTGAGGGTATAACAATCACTTTAATTACAAGATCGTAAAGATTAATCTAACATCGGACGAAAAAAGATTTTAATCTTCATATATATATATATATATATATATATATATATATATATAATCTTTATATATATTCATATAATTGGGATTACTTACATATTTTAAATCAAGTAAGTTGTCCAAAATCTATTACTACTTACGAACGCTTAGTTTTATAAACAAGAAATAAAGTTCCAAGGATCATTGGTTTAAATATTTGAAGTTTCATGGATAGATTGAAAGCCCGCCATTGTCATCGGCAATGTCCTAACTATTCTCCTATCCATCTCCTATCCTTCTACTCCCCTCCCTAAGATTCAAAAGCAACGCTTTCCGGAAATACCCTTCTTAAAAGGTTCATAGTAGGAAATAAGGCATTTTAAAAGCAACTTTTTGGTCCTTTTGTAAATTGATATTGTTGCTTGATTTAATAAACTAACCATCTTAAAACAATGTTTATCTTAAAACAAATTTTTGTATAAAATATCCATCCAAATTGTTCTTGTTATTAGAAACAATTGATTTATTGACTTTACATTATTTATGAAATATTTATGTGAATTAATTGACAATTGGTGTAAGCTATGTTGACTGCAAGATAATAAAAATGACACAAACAAAGCTAAGCTGAGTTACAAACTATATACCATATTTTTTAAAGTACCGTAATTCCATATGGTAAATAGAAAGGCTAATTTAATCTCAATATCGGATGATAATTCTTCTCCTTATAAAAACCGTTTTTTATGAGTTTAAACAGCCATTTAACAGTCAAATAGCTTTGTTTTATAAAGAGTTTAAAAAACGAGTGGTATTTAAAAATCTAAATGTAATAATTTGTAATATATTTGTAGCTTATTTTTAATTATAAGATTTTTTATTTATTTATTCTAAATGTAAATATAACATCGATAAACAGTAATTCTAAAAGATCACAAAGAAGAACAGAAGACTTAACAAGTTGTCATTTTATTGAGCGGAGAGCCTTTGAAGAAGTTCCGTTCAAAATTGTTCGTTTCTGAATCAGTAAACGTAATACTTCTACAATCTGAACTGTTATAGTGCAACATAATTTTACTGTTTACACTTTTTAGAATATTATCAAAACTAAAAGAAAAAAAATTTTATCTGAGGCCAACTTGGGCTCACTTTATTTTACTTTATTTTATTTTACTTGCAATTCTTCAATTGCATCGTTTTATGGAATTTAATATCCTTTCGTTATATATAACAAATACCCCATGGTATTTTTAGTAGATATCACAGCAGGCCTTGGGCGCCCTTAGCGAATTTCCATAATTGGTTTTTTATCCACCCATTAACACCATGGTAACGAGAATGTAGGCTTGCTGCCATGGAGGTATTTTTAGTAGATATTGGAAAATCCCTTTCCAGTACACATGCCTACTAAATTGCATTAAATTATGGCAATTTACCCATAAACTCCTTGGGGGTTTGCCTAAGACTGTATAGAGAATATATCTCTATAATCCTGGGGTTTGCCGCCATATGGGTGCTGTAAGTTAAACCCTACCTAGTGAATGCTCATGCCAAAATCGATCAAGTTATGTTAATAAATATGTGAGATACAGTGTTTTAATTATTTCCCATAAGAATAACATGGAAAACCTATTTTAGTATTTTCTTTCCAGTCTGTTCAACGGAGCTTCTGGGTACTTCAAAATTAAAAAGTAATATGGTTCTGGTCTTAGATAGCTTAGGTTTTACCATAGCTACTACCGTAATAGCGTATTACATATACTCGCCTACGGCTCGATGGGGGCTCCGCCCCCATGCCCCCTTAGGGGTTGCCCTAAATTTGTAGAATAATTAAAAGTCAAGTATGTAATAAGTTAGTTCCACGCAAGAGCTATACGTTGAAGACAGTAACAAAGCGGTTTAATACATAAAATTCACAATCAATAGTAAAAAAAGCTTTGAAAAACTCCTATGAATCGGTTTTAGTACCCTTTCGTATTTAAAATTCGCTAACAAGATTTTAACTGCGAAATTATAATAATTTACATAATATATGTAAATATTCTAGGTAAATATTTCTAGGTTATGCTGGATGTAGGGTCCACCTCCTAATTGGTTACCCCAATTCCGTAATTACTATAAAAATTACTATAAAACTCTCATGCAATGAGGCTAGTTGAGGGCTCCACTCCAATACCACTCATTGTGTTCGCTGAATAACCTACGGCTCTTCGTTTAAATCCCCTTCTTAGTTCCCCTCATTTCAATATAAAAATAAAAAAATTGAGAGTTGTGAAATTATACTTAACTATGTATTATTCTAGGTATTACGATCAGAATTGTATGTGTAAAAAAAATTGGAGATACTATAGTGATAACTTATGACTGGAGTGTATTTCAGAAAGAATGGAAGTGGGGAAAAATATCTGTTTTGATGGAAGTAGGTTGTACCACAAAACAGGAAGGCAAAAGAACGATATTTGTAGTTTAATAAATATATTGGCATTCATTACAATTCCTTCATTTCAGTTTTTAATGGTGTAAAACTTTAAAATTTACCTAATTTCCTAAAATATTACTGTCAAGACAAATAAAAAAACTTCAAGCTTCTAAATACAATAATTCAGTAGTTACTAACAAAAGTATGTTAAATAATGGTTAAAATATTAAAATTACCATACACATCAAAGGACGTATGTTTTAGCCGTAGGACCAGGTCAGTAAATAACAATCAAGGTAAAACAATCAGTTCCTTGATATAGCAATTCGTTCCGACTCACAGTCAAAAGAAGAATACGTGATATTGAAAATCATCATGATAATTTTTAAGTTTGATAATTTAATTGATATTGGTACTGTGCAAGATATTTCTATGTGCAAAGTGAAGGTTCTGAGTAAAATATTATAGTAGTTGTAAAATTACATCTACATGGGGTAAAATTCCCCGCAAAAATAACATTTAATTATGTTCAATTGTGTGGACTGGGGGGCAAAAATTCATAGAACCAAACTTGTAGTAACTTGAAAGATGTTCGCGAAGATTGCCTCAGATGTTATAATTTGGCCGCTAGAGTAGAAAAAAAAATAATGTCATATTTATTTTGGGTAAAAATGTTTGGTCGCTAAATTTTGAAATCACATAGTTTTCTGGGGCAGGAAATAAAAAAGCTTTTTTTATTTTAAATGAAAATACTGTACTGCCACCTTTTTAAATTAAACATTAACTTAGTACGCACTAAAAGATAAATCAATTGTGTAATCTGCTATTTTAGTTAAAATTTTGTTGAATTGTAAAATTTAAATTAGCATGCTATCAGGTAAAGTCAATGATGTACTTCCTAATGAGTTCGTTAATAATTAAGTGCCATCCCAAATAAAGAACCAATTTTTGGGAGGACTATCGTGCAAATATGATACTGTCTTACCGGGTGTCCCATACCAACCTTGCATCTCTTTTAAAATTGTACAGAAAAAAAAAACAAACAAATAGTGCCGTTGTAGGTAAACATATTTTGCTCTGTTGATTGACACTGATTTCAATACAGAGAGGACCAGACGTTATTTTGAAGCAACTTTAAAATTTAATATTTAAAAACCCTAATCATACTGATTCAGAATAATAAATAGCATGACATTATTTTTTTTAACTGGGGGAAATTTAACATATATTATGTCTGAACATTTTACATATAACAGAACTTACCAAACATGTAAATGTAAATAATGTAACGTAAATGTAAACCTCATTTAAAATAATATGCCATCATAAAACATCAATTATCACGTGATTAGTTTTACTAAACATTTAAATACATGTTCATTAATCTCCGTCATGTTGTAAATTTAATAAAAAAACATTTTGGACCAAACTGACAATTTTGTTGGAAACGTATTTAAAAGAGTGTAAGACATTTTTGTGCCGAGACATTTTTGTTTAAAATTCAAATTTCAACCTTAAATATTCAATAAACTGCTAAAATTACGCGTACAAGATCAAATT
This sequence comes from Neoaliturus tenellus, assembly GCA_030545055.2. Taxonomy (NCBI): domain Eukaryota; kingdom Metazoa; phylum Arthropoda; class Insecta; order Hemiptera; family Cicadellidae; genus Neoaliturus; species Neoaliturus tenellus. Next base: position 300,835,437 of record CM061531.1, read on the forward strand.
GTAAAGTTTTCTTAAAAACCGTGTAAAACTAAAAAAAATTATTTAAAGTGAGAGTTTGTATTTGACATCAGTGACTTCCGGTCTGGAGAGGTAATTTCAGATACACCCTGTACATTGAAATTACTCTCGGTGAATAGACCGCTTTTCCTATAAAGGCACAATTGGTTAATGTTATAAAATTTCTTAAAAAGGGTGTTTCGGTAATAAGCGACTTCCAGTATGTTGGCAATTTTCTCAGTAATACAGGTCGGTAAGTTTAGTTCTCGCTTGGGAATCACTCTGTAGTAAGTGATATATAGGAGATCGATCTACTTTACCGACATTAGACGAATTTCTGATATCCCGATGAGTGAGTGAGTGAGTGAATGAGTGAGTGAGTTACACATTCGGGAGTATATAATTTAGACTCGCCTACGGCTCGATGGGGGCTCCGCCCCCATGCCCCCTGAGGAGTTGCCCCCTAGTTTGAATTAATAAAAAGTCAAGTTTGAAATAGTTTAGTTCCACACAAGATCTGGACAGCCAAGCCAGTAACAAAACTATCTAATACTCTAAATTCACAATCAATAGTAAAAAATGCTTTAATAATCTCCTATTAGTAGGTTTTAATACTCCTCCTTAGTAAATAGTTTAAAAAAAATTGAGCTGTGAGATAAATATTATTTATGTAAATATTCTAGGTGTTATGCTTGATGGAGGGTCCAACCCAATAATTGGTTGCCCCAATTCCTTAAATTACTGTCAAAACCTCATACAATGAACAGGCTAGTTGAGGGCTCAACTCCAACGGCAGTAACAGAAGCCGCCAATACACACTACTCACAATAAATAATAATAAGCTTTGAAATTTGTTCACGGCTCATGGTATAATCCCACTCCCCCCTTAATTCGTAAAAAATATAATGGAGTTGTGAAATATTAATGAACTATGTAAATAGGCAATTTTCAAAAGTTGTGTCAAAATTTGGAGATACGATTATGATTGCACATGATTGAGGTAATAATAGCTGTATTCTGAAAAGATAAAAGTGGAATAAAATTATAAGTTTGAATTTCAAAGGTATTTTTTAATTGATCCCGAAGAAAGTATCTCACTCTTAAACATAATCGACCATTTTACGAATAAACTTAATACACTTTTTTACTAAAAGTAAGTTTACTGTATTATTTTACCGGAAAAATAAAACTAATAAATCCAATCACTGAGAACAGATTTTGAGTGTTGGGAAAAAGGAAATCAGGACATTGGCCCGACCATAAACCGAACGACGGACGGGGGACGACCCACTGGGAGATAAATAGAACTTGCGTCTAACTCATGCCATGCGGACGGGTGGTTCGGGCAATATCACTACCATAACACGAAATTAAACTAAACAACGAACGGAGGTAACGCTTTTAGTAACAACACGTAATAATATTTTATAATATTTTAATAAATGGGTAAATAACCAACAGTGTTTATAATAGTTATATATGAAACAAAAGCGCAAAGGGCCAGATTGATGCACTCAAGAGAAATAGTTACGCACGAGCCGCAGTCGACTGCGCAATAATTTTTCTTGAGTGGAGTGAAGGCACTTTGCGCAATAGTAAATGCGAAATAGTAACAATTTGCATATTAAATTTTTCCTACGACTGACAAATAACTATAATTATTTAATATTTACTATAGCCTATATTATGTATTTCCTACAATTAGTTAAAAATTCATTGGCTTTTTTAGGTAGGAAATTTTATTGATACTGTTTTAACAGTCTCTGCAAGATTGTCTTGGTGAGTAGGTCACTAAAAATCACTAAAGTCACTGTTATAGTTGATCATTTTATGCACTTACACACAGTCTCGCTTTAAAAGTTGGCTTGTATGTTATGTTTGTGTCTATTGCATCGAAAGCGACGGAAAGGACAATAGGTCAGAAGTTTATATCCAGTGAGTTGCAGGCTAATGCATACTATTTTGTGTTCTAATGTTTAAACACTGAAGTGTGCAAAGTAAAATGAACGGCAATCACGTGTTTTGTGACGCGTATCCATTGTGTAAAAAATTGCTTTCTCGGACAGACGTAGGAAAATACTTTTTCATCATACCATTGCGATAAACGTTGTTTTCGGAACGGTCAGCTGTGATCGAAACTAGTTGATTTCCGGTGGGTTGGATAAACGTGTTGGTAAACAAAGTTTTCGGGACTAGTCCTCGAAACAGTGGTTTTCGGGACTAGGCCGGAAAAAACTTCCAGTGTTTGACACCACTAGCGCTGCTATTCTGTTTACAGTAACTTAAACCTCGTTGACTCCAATATATAAATGTCAAACAGCTAATTGTTTAGTTGTAGATAGTTCAAATACAAGATAAACAAATAACAAAGTAAGAGAGGGTATATAGGTTAAAATTTATTAATTTTTATCCAAATTGTATATTTATTAAAGGTGGTATGATGAAAAGTACTGTTCGTAAGTCGTCCGAAAGTGGTATATCGGTGCTCGATCGAATTCAAGTACTCGGCTTCGCCTCGTACTTGAAAATCGATCTTGCACCGATAACGACCACTTTCCGGACTAGTGACGAAATATACTATAAAAACAAATTTTTCTGTAGGTAATAACGTTGTATTGAGTTTCACAATCAGTTTTTATATTTTTTTTTATTAACAATTGCGTTAAAAAATGTTTAGTGGTAAAATGAAATGGAAGGATGTTATCTTATGTGTTCTTGAGTGAACACTTTCTAGTATCAGAAAATGAGGGAGATATATTTCTATCATACACCATAATAAAAGTTTTGATTTTCATCAGTAGGCTATTTTTTTGTACGTTAAGTATACGAATTCTGTTGTAAACATAAAAAAGATAAAACAGGGTTGGGGACTTCTGGATGATATATTCGCAATTCGTAAATCATTTGAGTTGTTAGTTTATAATTAGTATTATCAAAATACAACTACTATCAAGGGATTTTTTTGAAAAAATAATGTATCAATGGTTTAAAAGCGTTTTACATGAGGATATTTTACTCGAAGTCCGGTCATTTATTTAACTATTTTTTTAGAAAAACGGAAATTTTACAAATAAGAAAAGGCAAGTATAGTTTTGAAATGTTTTATCACAGATAAATCCACTTAATAAATGTATCAAAAAATGTGCATTTAAAAGAAATTTTGTTATCTTATTTTTTATTTCATTATCCAATTATAGTAATGAAATCGTAACGATGCATAATGGTATAAATAATTAATTGCAGTCCCTAAAAGAAAAAGAAGCTTTTGAATTAAAAAACTGAAAGGGAAAATCTTTACATTATAATGGCAAATTTACCTTTAAAAGTATGAATCATAGGTTATTTTTCCCTTAAAATATTGTATAAACATTAGAATTCAAAAGAGTTTTTTTTACTCCTAAACAAATGTTCATATAGTAATAAAAATTCAAGCCTAAGTATATAATTAAAGTATACCAAATTAACTCAGTTCCTGATTCCTCTAGGACCCTCAGCATATTATCCAAATGCCATTAACATATCTCACTGGAAAAGTTTTTTGTTAAAAATAAGGTTATTCTTATCAACCCTTAAGAAATTTCAAATAATCGGAGTTTTGTAATCATAAGAGCAAGGCTGTTGAAAAGTCTACCGTTGGATTAAAAATAAATCGTATTAATTCTGAGCAAATTTAAATTTTCTATTTTTTATAAATATAGTGTGTCCTAAACAAAACCATAGTAGGTACAAATGAAGCTCTTTAGATTCATTATGTCTTTGACAAAACCTATAAGCTTAACTTATAGTATTTCAAGATGTAGATAGCTTTAACGAACGATACCTACAAAGTATTTATTACTACAGACTATTGTTGTGATATGATTATTAAATTATATCAGGAACTTTGTGATTCTCTTTTTTCCCCAGAACACTAGATTGAAAAACTAAAGCTCTGCAGATTCATTAAACGTTTGATGGTAAATAGAACATTATCTTAGCTACAGTAAAACAGAGACAGCAATGTATACAGAACCGAATAAGTAGGGACATCCCATGTTAAAAATTTTTAGTTTTGCCCCCGAAAACCAGAGGAAAATAAAGCGCTGATGCTAGGATTAATTCTCGTTACTGTCACGGGAAGCGCTCTTTCTACCTCTCAAATGTCAAAATGAGCATATTTGTTTACAAAAAATCAAAACAATAACAAACCTCTGTAAAATTATTCTAGTCATCTGTTTCCATTCAACCAATCAGCATTAATCCTTACCATCTTGGTGGTGCTATCTGTGTTTCAGGGGCTGCGTTCTCACTTCCCCATAAGGATGTCCCTACTTATTCGGTTATGTATACATTGGAGACAGCCTCCAAGAGTTCTCCAATATTAGCTAGTTGTTTAATCCCACAGTTTTGACATTTCACTCCTCTAAGTAACCTAGTACGTTGAATTCACTAAGGGTTGTTACCTAAAATCTAAATGTTCCGTAGAGACTTTTTCCAAGCCTTCATGATGATTTAACTGTATGAATGTTCACAAATGAACTTACCATGGGGAATTATATATTTATATTATTTATTCTTTCTTATACGGTATACATTTTGAGTTTTTCATATAACAATATTGAAAAATATTTTGTAAATATCCCAACAGCTCTGTATAACTAAAACATGGCGAGCTAGTTAATCATTGGTTGTAGATGCAAGTGGGCGGTCAAACAATGTGACGGGCTAACTGACTGACGGCTTGCATATTTAGTAGGCATGTGTGTGTTAGGCGATGTTCTGTTAATTAAGGTTTTCCCATTTTATAATTTTGTTTATACTTGCTAATTGTAGGGAACATAATATATTACTTAAAAACACTGGTTTCTATGACTAGTAAAACTAAGTATGCTATAATTACTTTGAATTTGAATAGCAACATCTATTAAAATATAACACTGATTATTTACTAGATTGACTTACAAAATGTTATTTACTTGTAAAATATATTTTAATTTAGAAAAATTTGTGAATATGTAAACTAAATATTTATATTTTATGTTTCCATGAACAACAACTAATTAAATAATACATTACAAACTATGTTTGGCTTAGTAAGATCCTTAAGTGAAAACATTTTTTTAAATCTCATAATATTTCTAATCTATTTTTTAAGGTGCCAAAAACTGGGCTTATTTCAAAGTTATTCATTTTTATTATTACTCAGAAATTGCAATCCTGAAGATATGAGCATAAACTCATCTTTGATTTATGTCCTTAAGATTAAATTATAGATTTTATTAACTTGAATTCATGAATATTAGTAAAGGGTAGTAAAATACAAACATAGACCTACTTACATGCCAGGCCTATCTGATTAATGTGGGGCATTGTACTTCATGGGCCACCAATAATCTTTGTGGAACAGTATGATTATTTAAGTAAAATTTATCAACGAAAATGTGAATACTGGAATCTATGACAGCACCATAAGTTTGCCACACTGAGGACCATCGATAACAGCTTGATGTATGTGCACAGGGGAGTCAGGAGTACGACAACTGGACGATAAGTAAGCATCCAGTTTTAAAATATTGGCTCCGAGTTAAACGATATTTTGGTTTTGTAAATTATTACCAGAAAGTATTTAGATATGTCATATTCTGTGTCGGTTTTCACGACGAACAAAGAAAACTTAGAATATTGAATAGAACAGAGGTAATCAAAAATATACTATAAGTTAAATTACCACAATTTTGTTCAGTTTAAAATTACACCTTCAAAAAGAAGTCCAAGAAAAACTGTGTGATTGAAAACCAAAGAGTTATGTTGCTTTTAATAATACTTAAATAAGAAAATCATTTGAAATTCAATTTCCACACAGTGGCCCCATTTTGGAGATTTTTATAGTCAGTAGCAAGTGGCATGTTTCAAGTAGCATATCAAAGACGACACAATTTTACTTTCGTTTGCAAATAAAACTCAATAACAAATAAGTTTTTTTTTAATAAGCTGTCTTTTATTAATTATATTTTAAGACACTTAAGCTTAGCTACAGGCAAGTTTCTGATAGTTTTAGGCAAATTACTATAAAATCTTTATATATTAAAAGAAAAAATTATTTTGAGTAAATAATTCAACATGTACCTCGAAGGAAAAATAACGACGAAAAGTTTATAAAATATTAATGTTGTTTTTGCCGTCGTTATTTGCTATAGATTGCATGACACTTAAATGGTTAAATTAATTTGATTTGAAATCAAATGATAGAGTATTTCATTACTAAGGCTTATTATTAAATAGTCTGCTATATCGTCATTCATGTAACCAGTTATATATTGTAGAAAGTCTTTAAAAAAATATTATTTAAAAAAAAAAATAAAAAATGTATTAAATTTTAAATCGGATCAGTCATTAAAGATTTTACAAACAGCGAAGGTTTGTTATCTTAAACACACACATCTTAAACTTAATTTTTGTTTGTTGTATGAAATGCCGTTGGATTAAAGTTTCATCTTCCAGACACCAGATGCCGCTGGGAAACGCGGTTACGTAGACCTAACTACGAGTGACTCGATGAATAGAAATGAAGCGATGTAACCCCATGAATGAGCTCAACTTGTAACCACAAGGCTTAATTAGATGTGACTCTTATTGTATTGTGTTTATTTGATTGCTAAAACCGAGCTAAACGTAATGTTTGCTTCATTGTAATACCGTGTTGAAATTGCTGGTTCAGTGCCAAAATAGTTGTACCTAGAGGTAGTATGTATAAATTAAGGTTAAGTTTACAACAAAACTATAACTTACAACACCCATATGGCGGCAAACCTACGTACTCACCCCTATGGGGTTTATGGGGAAAATGAAAAACCACCATAACTTGATAATATTTGGTATGTACATTCACTAGGTAGGGTTTAACTGATATTTGCTCACAACACCCATATGGCGGCAAACCTACATACTCACCCCCATGAGGTTAATGGGGAAAATTAAAAAGTGCTGAATATTTATACAGTTTGATATTTGCCTTACGTAACTATTACATTTCCTAACAAAACTAACATTTTCTAACAACATCCCATGGCAGCATACCTACATACCCATTTCTATGTTGTTTATGGGGAAAATACGATATCTCAAGATCGTTTGGAAATTCGCTGAGTACGCAGGTCTGCTGCGACGGGGGTATTTTTTAATGATTTTAGATTTCATTTGTACTGATATATACCCACGCCTGTATTATTTTGATCGTATTTGGCTGAGGTTTTACCAGTGATCTGTCAAATGAACAGCTAACAGTAAACTGCCTCACTTGCTAACTAGTGCAAAATCAGATTCATAATCCGATTAATTTTGATGCTGATTTACATTCTAATCCCTTTTACTACTTATATTTGGCTTTATATTATTAAAAATGTCGTCTTTCATTCACACTTTTATTTATGCCCTTTAACATTAGATGTATCATCTGATTTTAGGTAGTAATTGTTTTAAAGACTATTTCCGAAAAGACCAAGGTTTATACAACAATATATATATATATACAAAACTAATTATTAATTCACATTGATGGATTACTATTAGATTAAACAATATTATTAATTAAACTCGGTATCTTTGTGAAAAAATGTATCAAATTACAACATGTAGTTTTTATAAGGCGGTATATGTGTCAATTTGCATTTTTTTTAGAATAATTCCCAGTTTATTTATTAATACTTTTTATTACATTTATAAATTATTTATTTTATATATATATATATAATATATACCTCTGCATTTCAAAAGGCAAACAAGGCTACAATAAATCATCCTTTAAATCCATTTTTGAATGTTTTGGGTTGTTTTAAACATCCCACTGTAAAATATACCAACGATAATTTGATACAAGTGAACATAAGGCGTTATGGAAATAGAAAATATAGTCCTAAAGTTGATGCAAATACTTTATTTTGAATTGCAGTGTATTTTTATCGAACCTCAAAACAACATAAATTGGTATCTCAATACAACACAAGTTCGATTTTACAGTACAAAACAATACACTATGATGCTGTGGTAAATGTACATTGGCTAAACCCTTCATTGTTTGAAAACCTGTATCATAAAATTACTTCTGTGTCATAATGAAGTAGTTTTAGAACGGATTTTTATTTTGTTACATAATATACAACCTCGTTGTATTATTACTTATTATATTTTGGTGATTATTGCAACGGTTATAGACAAACATGTTTTAACTACTATTAGTGTAGTTGATTGTTTGGATAATTTAATCACGTTTAAAGTAAAACAACGTAGAATTGACTCAGTTTAAACTAGATGGCATCAGCTGATGTAGGTCATTAGTGTGTCTAACGACAGACCGTGCCACTGTCGCTACGTGAATACAAATAGTGAACAATGAACTTGTAGACGTGCCGTGTTATAAAACGCATCAACAATTAAATTTCTTGGTGTTTAATAAATTTATTAAGTTGATTTGCTTTTTTTAACAAAAAAATGTTGGATTAAAAAACTAGAATACGTGTTGTTCTAAATCTAGCAATTTATTTTGATACAATACAAATTTTACTTTTAATTTGAAATCAATGACATTCGACCATTCAAGTATTGTGAGGATCTGTAATCACCAAAAACTACAGTATTTACAGCTGAACTGTAATAGATGTTTAAAATGCTCTATTCAATCGAAATTTTATTTTAATGGGAAATTTTGAGGTTTCAATGCTGGATAGCACCTTTATTTTCAGTCTGATTCTCATCAGTTTGTAGCGGAAACAACTACTGACCAAGCCCTATCCAACGACACCAAAAGCTTGAAAATAGGTTGAAATTTGTAGGAGGGGTTCTCTATAAAAAAAAAACCCCTTAGTGTAATAAATAAGTATAGATATTAATAACAGGAATTATAGAACGAGAGGGATAAAAATGGGAATTAATTATGTTTTAAAGATAATTTCTATTGATTAACACTTAGTATATTTTGACGAGTCCATTGTGTCTGTTTCTCCATGAATGGCGAAACTGAAACAGGAAAACATAAATGTTTATATAGATTTATAGTAAATTACAATAGGATCCATATTCCAATGTCTTGAGAGTTTAAGATTCAGTAGAATGTATTTGCTGTACATGTAATTGACAATATTATGTATACGGACCACTATATAATTATTATTTTGCTGTAGAACAACTCAAATACTTCATGGATATAGAGAATAGTTTCTTTGCTGACAGTTAAATAATTATGAATACATACATTTAGTTTTAACTATGACAATCCAGCCACATAAACGGAATATTATTTCCATTTAAAGCTTGACTGCCTTGAAGCCAAGTTCTGCAGCTATAAAAAAATTATATAGTCATAAAGTCACTGATAACTACAGTTATCTACCAAAAATATTAACCAACAAATAATAATAAATAATACCTAATTGGTAGCTACTACATTTCTAAGATCGAATTCCCAAAATTGGTCAATTGTTTTGCCTTAAATTCACTGGCATGTGTAGCCTAATTGAACAAGAAAAGTTTTAGGATGAGGGAAAAATTAGTTTTAGTGTTTAAATGGTTACGAATCGTTGTAGGATTTCAAAGGTAGGGTACTAAAACGTAGAATCGACACAGTTTACACCCATACGGCAGAAAACTGTGGAGATCATTAGTGTGTCTGGCGACAGACCTCGCCACTGTCGCTGCATGAATACAGCTGTGGAACAATGAACTCTTGAACGCGCCTCTGTGTTGTTATGTGACGAAATTATACTATCGTTAAATAATAAACGAGGATATGAAAAGTTATGAACATATACAATGTTATGTTTTTATGCCGTGGTATGTTAAACAGTTGAATATAAATATATAAAAAAATTACTCACAATTAATTGAGAGTAATACAAAATTCAATAGTTTAGTACATATTAACTGTTATTATTAGTTTATCTCGAAGGCATTTGTGTAAACATGTAACATGTAAAATACAGGTAAAAATGTCATATTTTATTTGTAAATATACTTTTTTATGGTTGCAGAATATACTAATTTATATACGGTATACAATTATATTTTCTGTCGAAAATACATTAAACACACACATATATTACCACAAATACAAATAGGTTCACAAATAACAAATGGATATTTGTGTACCATTACACGATTTACTAAATACGTCTAATATCGTTAAAACAGGTAATTTTTTTCTTTTTGGCCAAGAAGATCATTTTGAGTTAACAAAGATAATTCCCTGGCAGCATATCAGCCTAACTAGCAGCTCCCCACAAGGACACCTGTGACTCCTTACATGTGTTTACTAATTACTCGAAGTAGTGTCAAATTGTTGGTGCTGGCTCAGTTCAAGGTCACCTGAGGGATGACGTCATCGAGGTCAATGACCTCACCGATGACGTCATCGATGACGTCATCGATTGCGTCATCGATGACGTCTCACCAATGACGTCATTTCTATGACGTCACACCCATGACGTCACAGAAATGACGTGCTGATGACGTCATCACCCCTTACGTCATCAAAATGACGTCACCGACTCCACTAAGGTCAAGGTCACGCCGAAACTTAAAATTTTTTGGCACTTTTGCCGTTTCTCGCACTACGCTCCGAGTTTCAGTCAGAGTCCCCGTGACCTTGACCACTTGGAGCGAATTTTCGACGAGAAACGGCAAAAGTGCCAAGTTAAACTCGAGTTTCTGACATGACTCTGCCTAAATGGGCAATCGGTTATCCCTCAGGTGACCTTGAACCAGCACAACACCAACAATTTGATATTACTGTGACCTTGAAAACTTAACAACGGAGCGCCGACACCGATGCGCACCCCACGACAGCCACCGAGTGACTGACTGTCAGGCTCTGTGTACTCTAGGTATATGGTGAAGTGGAGGGGGAAATCTCAAGGTCATCCAAATGGAGTTTTAAAAAAGTTGAAGAGTAGAAAGACTACTCTTGTGCTTCCTGGGCGACTTCATCAATTTCTAACGGATCTGTAAACCAATCCGATCTGTAGCGGCAGGAGTCCAGAAAACAGGTGCACCACCCATCAGGTTGTCCGTAGCACTTCCGACAATTGGTAAGATTGGAGAAGTGAAACTTAATACACCGCTGCGGACAACAAGTATAAAAGTAGTTGGATTTGTAGATTTTGAAAGTTTGTAGTACCGGTGGTGGCAGCTGTTGGTTCTTGCATCTACACCTGCAACATCCGAAGCATTCACATTGCCGGCAGGCCAGCCCATCCACTTGCCACTTTGGTAAGAGGAAACACTTATCCTCACAGCAATAGGTTGTCCCCGTCTCTTCCTCCCAACGCTTCTTTGCACAATATGTGACGCCTTGTATCTCCAAACACCTATGCTCGCAACATGAGATGCGCTTACTTTCCATAGTTGATGCTGCTTTGACGAGGGAGCACGATGAAGTGATGCTGTGGTCAGTGGGAATGGGGTTTATATAAACTAAGGTGAGTGGAGGGGGAAAGGTCAAGGTCATCCAAATGCAGTTTTAAAAAATCAAAGAGTAGAAAGACTACTCTTGTGTATCTATAGCGATTTCATTGATAGTGAGTGCTTCTGTATGCCAAGTTGATCTGTACTGACAGGCTCCTAAATAATGTTTGCAAAAACCTGCAAAATGATTGTTGCACAATTTGCAGCCAGTTAGCTGTTTTAGTGTGAATTCAATACAACGTTCAGGGCAACAAGTGTACTTATGCCCTCTCATCTGGTACACATGGAATGTCTTCAACTCTGGTTTCGGCTTCTTCCAAGACTTGCACTTACGCATGCATTGACCAAAAGCTTCACATTTTCTACATGCCAGGCCATCCGCAACATCAATGTCATTTGGCCATGAAAAACATTTCTGTTCGCAACAGTAGTTGAGTTGACTCTCCATGTTGCTGTGGTGAAGGTGCGCGATGAAATGATGCTGCAGTCATTGAGAGTGCACCTTAAATAAACTCAGTGGAGGGGGAAAGGTCAAGGCCATCCAAACGGAGTTTTAAAAAAGATAACTAGTCGTCCTCCTCCTCCTCGTCCGTTGTACTTGGAGAGCTGTCAGACGAAGAGCCCCGTGCAGGTGCTCCCCAGATGAAAAACAAATCAATTTTAAAACGAAGACCAGGATCTTGCATCATCAATTCCTTTAATTTGTCACATACTAAGTCGACCTTGTGTAAGGTGTCAACAACAAGCTTCCAATTTGTTGGCTCAATATAACTTGTAGTAGAGTCTGCCTCGCTGATAACCACATCCTCCGGCCGTATTGGAGTGTAAAGATGTGTAAAGTTCTTCGGCTGTAGCTGAGGCTCAGGCTGGCTGGAAGTGGAAGGTTGAGTGTGGACCCCTGTCGCATCGAAATCCATAGTCATTCTACATTCAATGTTGGGGTTTTCGTTTAATACATACACCAATTTCTCATGCAACATATCCACTTCTGCCGAGTCTTGCAGATGAACATTCCAGGAAAATGGCCATTCTTCATCCGTAGTGGAGTCAACTCGAGAAAGAGTGCTGTCCGCCATGATAGCTAAGCAAGGAATGATGTGAGCTACAGACTGTGGTAACAGTATTGAAAAGTAGAGGGGTAAACCAAAAGTATGTGGAGGGGGTATTTTCAAGGTCATTTAATTTGGGTTTTAAAAAAAGGAAATAGTGGAGGGGAAATTCTCAAGGTCATCCAATTTGGGTTTAAAAAAAAAGGAATGAAGGTTACTCCTCTTCAGCCTCGTTGTCCCCCACATCCTCATTAGCCTCATCTTCATCGACGTCAGACTCGCCGTAAGGGTAGATCGGGGACATGGGCGAATATTGTGGAGATTGTTGACCGTTGTTATCGTCCCCTTGCATTCTAACTTGGGACCAATCATAATTTAAATTCATTTGTATTATGATCCCAGGGTTGTCCCGCAGTATTTCCTTCATCCGTTCGCAAATCGTTTCCAAATAGTGTACACTATCGATCGACAGTGTCCAACCCGTACTTGTACCAACATCAGTAGTGGAGTCAGCTTGGCTGATGGTGTTGTTGTCTGCCATGGTTGCTTGTCGGACAAGGAATGACGGTTGATGTGATGCTCATAAAGGAACATGGTGAAGTGGTGGGGGGTGTGGTGGAGTAGTGGGGGAATTTTCAAGGTCATCCAAACGGAGTTTTAAAAAAGGAAAACCTACAAAGTAACATTGAAACTTTCCAATTGATGGTGGCGAGCGTTTTATTCTGCAACCTTGCCGACACATGTGACTATGCCATACAGTATGAAAAGTACAACCATAATAAGGCCGAACAATAAAAGATAGCCGTTGACTATCATGATATTTCCTGAGTGTATCTGCTTTCTTCGTATCGCCCTCTCCTGCATCCTCTTCTCCAACTCGTGGACGAAGTCACAGCAAACGTGAGGACATGTTTTATCCGTTGGTAGGTTTGCCATTGTTGATGTTGTCGGTTTGGCTGTTGAAGATGGAATGAGGTTTCCAATTGTGATGTGCCATGTACATTAATAGTCAGGTGGTGGGGTTAGTAAAGCAGTGGAAGGGGAAGTTTCAAGGTCATTCAAACCGTGTTTTAAAAAAACCTATCTTGTTACTGAGCTCATATGTCAGTAACAAGATAGGTGTTTTTGCTCATTTACTTCTTTAATATAATGAAAAAATAAACATATTCTACAATGGTTAGAACAAGAAATACAACTGCTAGTCAGCTGAAGTAATCTAAGTTGTCCGGCTCGGTCTTCATGGACGTCGGTGAGGAAGCTGTCGAGGAGTGTCCAGGCTCTTCCTTTGGCTGCCGGGTGTTCCGTATATTGCAAGCGTAAACTTGCACGTTTATACGGTAGCCTCGTGCCACCATCAGCTGCAACTCCTTGTACAAGTCGTTTAGCTCCTGCTGAGTCTTGATGCTCACCTCCTCGTAACTTGCGCAACTGACGTTCAGAGACATCCTGATGTTGCTAGGTTGGCTGCTGGAGTAGAAATGAAGACGAGGCACAGCGCTTGGAGGTACATGGAAAAGTGGTGGGGGTAAGAAGTGGTGGGGGTACAGAAGTTTGTTTAAACTGTTCGAAATTTTTTCCATCGATACAATGGCATGGAACAAATAGCGCAGGTGTCCTTGTAGTTTTCAAATCTAAACAACGGTGCTAGAAATCCGAACTGTTTTATACCGCCATCCTGTACGAATCGTCGAAGGTCTCTGACGGCAGCATCGCCACAAGGCCTACAAAACTTTTCCCCGTCTTGGAACCTATACCAGGAGTATCCCGAATACCCTCTATTATCTTTCTTGTACTCTTCGATATCCTGCTTTACTGTTATAGGGATATTATCTTGTAAAGCCGTCTGGAATAAAGATGCGTCAAATATAACTTGTTGTAAGCAAAGCTCGTACAAGGTGCTCATCGTTTGCTAGTTGGCAACAGACTGACCGTGTTTCGCATCCAAGCAGGTTTGAATCCTAGTGTGGTAGTGGGGGTAATTACGGTAGTGGGGGTAATTGTGAAATGCAAAGGTCAAAGGTCAAGGTCACCCGCGAAGTTTAAAAAAAATGCAACATATCAATACGTGACAAACTTCACATATTGATATGTTGCATTTTTTGTTTTCTTATTTTTTTGTCTTTTATGATTTATTTATAAAACATTACAATAACATATGTACAACATTAAAACTTAAATCTAACACTGCTGCTTGTCGGCAATGTGGATGGTCAACTCTGTAGAGTTGCTACCTGTGCAGCCGTGGGACACCAGGTATAGACAGCCGGGTTGAATAGAGCGAAGGTCCTCGTTTTGTAGAAGATGGACGAATCTCTTGGGCAGGTACACCTGGAACTTGGGCTCATCCCCCGGAGTAAACGGTGCCTCGCTGAGACTGCAGCAGATGGCTTCCCCAACTGTAGTCTCCATCTTCTTCATAGCATGGATTATGTAGTGCTTTTCATCTTTTAGTTCAGAGCACTTCTTCACAGGTAATATTGTTGACTTGGAGTGAGCATTGAACTGCTGGACCAAAGTTTGAAGGAACTGGTGAGATGCCATGGTCAGGTTACAGATCGTCTTCTTGCTCGGAGATGTTGTCGTCTCGGAATCTCGAGTAATACTCATGCCAGGTCCCGGTCTGCTCCTCACTTATATACTCTCCGTTACCCCCACCACTCCCCACTTCCCCACTTTGAAGGTAAGAGGCGAGTTTATAGGCATTTTTCAAAGCGCAATGTCTATCTTTATCATGTTCTGGGCTTTTTGTACAATTACATATTGTTTCCAGCATGTATTGATAATTCTTATCCAATTCCACATCATTAACCGGAACATGAGTAAATCCTTCGATCCATCTTTTCTTTTCCAGCCCCTTTGTGTAAATATTGGTAAACTTGTCTGAAAAATGATGCATAATGTGATACAAGTCCGTGTGACTTGTAAAACCATCATACCAATCGATATGATGCAAGTGTTTTGAAATCCATCTGTTGGTAGTAGCGGCTTTACTAGTTAAAGATGAATAAGAACATGGTGGTTTAAATAAAAACGAATAAGGAACACTTGTATTCATGTCCAAAAACACAAGTTCTTTTATAATGAATCTATCATCATTACCACGAAACGCTTGAAACTCAATAATACCAGGCTTGGACTTTACTTGTTCTTCTTCTCCCTTGTCCATTTTGAAGGCCACACGTCTGCTCATTACGAAGTCAGGAGGTCAACTGATTTCCACACCACGGTAGGTACTACTTTTATACCAGGCCGTACAGTTGTTGGCGCGTTGGTGTATATTTAACGGGGGCACCGTCCCCAATAGGCCTAACCCCACAAAAAGTTGGTTATTGTTTTAAAAACTAACCATTGTCATTTAAGTTTCCATCTTTATATTTTCCTTGTTTTCGTTTTCATCACTAACACTTGATTCTTCTCCTCCATCTTCCTCTTCTTCCTGTTTTACTGATTTCTTATGTAGTTGAGCGTACTTTTCCAATTGTCTCCACATTTGTACTTCATGAGGAACTCTATTAAATATAGAAGTATCCACAGGTCCGTATATTATAGGTGCGTCCGGTTGTTTGTCCAAAGTGTCTTCCAGATAATCTTTAATAATCGAACTTGAAAACACCAGTTGTCTCAAGTATCTTGTTATAGGTTCAGTAGCACAAGTTAAAATGAAAAACTCCTCTCGATTAAGTTGAATTTTGTTATCATGTCTTGTTGTGTCTCTAAACCGCAGCTGATGATCACCACGTTGTTTAATAATATCGATTTCCACATTTGAATCCAAAAGTCCTACTCTTGTCTTTCTTCCAAACATGTTACTACTTAAATAGCATTCTAGCAGATGCAAGTGTTTCATAAATGATTCCCAAGCACTGTCCGTAAACAAAATCATTTTGGGTCCATGAGTTAAAATTACAGTAGGGGAATAATCTGTAGATTTCATAACACCGACACATAAAACACTTTTGTCCAAACTGGAAGAGATTGGGTAAAATATTCGCAAAAATACCTCACTCAATATGTTTGGAGAAATATTATCTTCAATATCCCTTTTTCTCTTTTGTATATTCTTTCTTCTTTTACCTTTTTCTTCAACATTATTACTGGCGTGAAGTTGTCCGCAAACGTTTTGTTCACCTCCTTCCTGGTTACCTTTTGAGGATCTAAAAACTCAGATATCTCCTTCTCAATATCTACCACATTTTCAGGTGTACCACTAGGAGAAGCCATATTGAATACGATGCTACCCATACAACAGTAGGCAACAAACTGATGAGGAGCGGCCTGTACGCTCTGCTTTTATACTCGCGGAATGAAACAAAACCGGTTTTTACAGTACATTCTTAACAATTCCAGTTAAAGGTGTGTATGTTACAATTTTATCATGTAGAATTAAACAGTATGCAGTTGTATTAGCCGGTATAGCCGCGTTGAATTCCATTTCTATTTTTATATCCACACTTGATGATTTTACTGATTCATTTTGTTTAGAACAATCAATTACAACTATTGGGTAGGCATCGAAATATTTTGAAGGTGATAATAAAGGTGTATTTGCTTTACCGTAATATGAACTTTGGAATCTTGCGTACATATCGTACAATATACTGTATTTCTTCTTAGTGAATGACACATTTAAATTGTCGTATGGAAAGAATTGTGAATTTAAATAAACTTTAATATTTTTCAAGTCACAATGATCAAATTGTCCTGCTTGTTTAGTGATGTCGTCTCTTCTACCTGTTTGTAAACCAAATATAATATACCTGGCTCGTTCTACATAATTTGATGTTTTAACAGTCCAAGTGTGTCGATCCGTAGTAGGTAAACTGGGATGCTCATGGAATTCCCAACTTCTAAATGGAATAACAATATCACGATCGGCTTTTAATTTTCTTAAAAGTAGCATTCTATGCTCGTCATCTAATTTAACATGTGGAACTCTCCATACAATTTTGTCTAATTTTAATTTCCATTCTAAAGTCGCATCAGTCGTATTATCTGCAGCTTTAATAATGTCTTTATCGTTAGAAGACCTCAACAAAACTAATTCTTGTTTAACGTTTAATATTATTTTCCTATAATCTTCAGCAAAACCAAGCAACAAACGTCATGGAATATGAAAATCAAAATATCCATCTGAATTTGGAGTGATCGTGTCAATTGTAGGTAATACCCATCCGGCAGGTTTAAGTAAATTGGTTTCATTGGGTGTTATAGATGTTAGTCCTTTTAAAGTCGTTGTAATACCTACTTTTTTAGTAGAATCAACTGTTACACCTGATATTTCATATCTAATTTCATCAAACAGGAAAGCCATAGGATTATTTATAAATGGAACTGTTGTACCAGCAGTAGTACCGTCCTTTTTAGTAACTTTTCCTTCAATATACAAGTAACTTTCACATGGTAGTGTGTAAATGTCTTGATGTTGTATGGGAATACGAATTTCATCGTTATTGTTTAATTTCGATGAAGTGTAAGGGTTGTGGGTGTGATATTCTTTTTCCCATAGGGTTTCGTCGAATGTTGGACCCTGCGCTATATCCAGTATATCCATAATCGGTTAATTTTAATCCAACTCTCTCTAAGAAACGAATGTTCTCGCGTGTTAACTCCTCCACAGCTGAAGAGCTACTAATGCGGTTACCCGTAGGTTGTTCGCTTTTAAATGTTAGACCCATGGTTTTTGTATTAAAGTGTCGATTTTAAATGTAATCTAATCGTAATAGGCTCTTCTCTGAAGTCTACCAAGTTACCGTCTTGATCCAATACGCTCAACACGATGTCTGAAATGAAAGTGGTGTTCAACGGTAGATATACCAGGTTTTGTGGCTTTTCAACAATTTTAAATCCAGGTGGTACACTTGGGTAAAATGTATGTATGATATGGGTGTTAGCCCCATCCCTGTAAGCTCCTTGTATAATGTTACAAGTTATGTCTATACTATTGACTTTTAATATTGTTACTGTTTTCTTACCGGAATGTGTTACATCTGGTTCTAAAACAGGCTCATCGTTGGAAAATCCTAATAAATCACCAATTGAGTTTGGTTGAGTAAAATCTATATAATATTTGTAAGTAATTTCAGCTTTCATCGTATTATTATTACCTTTTAATGTTATATTGTCTTTTCCCATTTTAGTTTGCAAAAATTCATTTATATGATCGATTTCATAAGAACCTGTGGGTAACCTGCACTCTTGTAAGTCTGTAAATTTCCCACTGGCATCTTTTCCCTTATAATAATGCAATACGTTATTTTTACCTTCCGTAACATTGGAAATAGAGTTGTAAGTTGTAAAATCCAATAGTGCCGCCTCCCAAAATCTTCCTTTTTGCAAGCGTAAAGCTGGTAAAAGGATACTTCGTAAAGTGGACGATTTTCCTGTTAATGATATCGTATAGGAAGACATCTCAATAGTGACTAATACTTTTAGCTAGAAATTCCAAACATAAATGGCCACATATTGAAGTATTATCAGGTTGTTCTCTTTTATAGTTATAATATATGTTTTTAGCAGATTTAAAGTAATTTTGAAGTTCTTTTGGTGGTGGAAAATTACCGAAACTATCAAAATAATATACATTGTTATTCAGTTTCTTATAACAAACCCAATGGGTGCCAGGCCCTTCAGTATTATCCAAATTTACAATTCCAGTCTCATTTTGCCACATTTTCTTTGGTAAACTGTCTTTCATAAACACACCGCGGAAAAATGGTATTTTTAAACAGGAAATATATTTAAATAATTCAATATTGGTTAATGCTTTATGTGGTATGACCAATTGATTCCTTTCATTTAATATGCACGATAAGGTCTTAGGTAAAGTCCTGCCCCGTTTTTTACCATTGACCACACGGTGGGCTTCTTCCTGCCTTTTCTTGTAGATCGTCGTCTTCTTTTTATATTTCCTCCATGTTTTCTTGTGGTTGACCTCCTTTTTACTCTCCTTCTCCTCCTTCTTCCACCTCCCACTGCTGTTTTAGCCTTCATACCTGCTGTTACTGCTAAAGCTGCTGCTTTTTCTGCTATGCTAGCGTCACTTGATTTTACTCGTTGCCAAGCTATGTCCGCAAGCTTTTTGTCTGCTATTGATCTATTTTTTGAATCGGCAAACGTGGAATATGCGATATCGTGTTCTTTACAAGCCTGATCTAACTTGTTTATGCCAGGATCGCCTCTTTCTAGTCGTTTTTTTCAATTTAGTTCCTGGTCCGCAATACTGATAACCTCCTGGTATATGAAATTCGTATGGTAATGCGTCTATTGCTCTATTTACTATGGATCCTACTGGAATTTGTTTTAAAGCTTTACTTAACAGAGAAACCGCTGTGGACGTGATCCCACCTCCTTTCCTTGCAGTGTCTCGATATGGACTGATGTACTTGAACGTCATTATTGTCCTTTTATAATGGCAATGTGCAACTCATGTGTTAACTCTATGACGAGTTGGACATAAATGAAGTCGTTTATTGTGATCTTATATTAAATATCAATATCACCCCAATCTGATGATCTAAACTTTTGCGTTTTAGGGTAATAAAGTATTTATTATAAATTTCTCGTTTAATATACTCACCTCTCATGGATTCAGCATAAGTATTATGTCCCGATTTTCCTTGAAGAATATCTGGTGTAAAATGATTGTGTAAATCAAATATCGCATTACCTAAAACTTTTACAAGAAAATTAACAGTGACAGCATTATCTACATGTTCAGGGTCTTTAAGGTTTGTTATACGTTTATTATTACAATTATACACTTTACTATCCATTTCTGATAATGTGATAGCCTGTCCTACAGTTGCAGCATCACTTGCTTCTCTTCCTTGTTTCAAGTGTTTTATCACTTTATCATTACATGTAAAAAATACAAAGTGATTATTTGGATCTAAATGTACGGTTTGTGATAAAGTAGCTGCATCATGATCCTCATGACCCCATGACACATTTGATAACTTTTTATCCGTGCAATCCCAAGCATTATTTTTGTATGTTAATAAATTAAATTTTTCATTACCTTGAACGAATTCATCCCCTTGCTTCGATACTACTTGGTTTTGTTTTA
The DNA here is from genome assembly GCA_030545055.2 of Neoaliturus tenellus. Classification (NCBI taxonomy): domain Eukaryota; kingdom Metazoa; phylum Arthropoda; class Insecta; order Hemiptera; family Cicadellidae; genus Neoaliturus; species Neoaliturus tenellus. The sequence goes on from CM061531.1 coordinate 300,855,981, forward strand.
CAAAAGAGGTTGTTTCTTGTTTTAAGGTTTCCATCATTTGACCCACTGTTGCACCATCTGATGGCGCCGAACCATCTTTAACATTTGCTAAACAATTACCAAAACAATCTATAACCCCTACATCACGTATGATACAATGATCTTTTATATATTTGAGATTTACAGCATCATTTTCATTTTTTGGATAACCTATATCGTTAATAACAAATTTATAAAAAGAAAATCCATCTTTTGTCTTTTCAGGTATCAAGGAACGTAAATAGCGTCTATTTACGCTGTCTTTTGCATCTTTAGGGTCATCTACGTTGGATATACGTTTATTGTTAGCACTATACGTTTTCCCATTGAATTTTAACGTATTTTTTAATTCAGATGACAAATAACCTTTGTTTATTGCATCACCGTTTTGATTTGGTTTACCAACGTTGATAATTCTATAATCTTCTGCGTCATATGTGTTATTTTGTAGTCTTAATGTTGGTGATATCTTTTCCTTTAATATTTTTAAATTTATTGCATCATTTTCGTCTGTGGGATCTTTTATGTTTTTTAACCTTTTATTACTAATATCATAATCTCCTTCAGGTGTCTGTGGTAAACCAGCACTTCTTTTTAAACTATTCGCATAATATAATCCATCTGCGGAATACCGTCCGAACTTGTCGACACTCATGGTGCAACTGAATAGTAATCTAGGAAGTAACGCATTTTTATGAGATTGCCCCACGGTTTCGGAGTTCATCCACTAAAGCCACCCATTCGTTTTCCAATCCAGTATGACCCGCTTCTTTAGCTTCATGTATTAGTTTCATTCTATCCACCAATTTATTGATATTATTGTAATAAATCACATTTGTGTTATATAGTTTCTTCATTAAACCTGTACCTGTAACAGACTTACTTCTTTTTCTTCGTTCCTGGGCACTTACATCCAAAGTGGATGCCATAAATCTTCGTTTTACAGGTTTTCTTTGTGTTAACGGCATTGTTTGTCTTCTAGTTGGTATTAACTTGGATACAAATTCTTTATATCTTAAAGACTTAGATCTAAAAGGAGGCTGGTCAGGTAAATACTTTCTCCTATATGCATTTGTCTGTTCCAAAATATTTTTATATGCTTCCATGTCTTTTTCTTTCACTAACGATACTGAAGGCTTATTTTCAAATAATAATTCAAATAATCCTTTTGTGCCCTTATACCTTTGATCACCAATAACAATATTATCATGTTCGTCAACGTTTAACGGGCTATTACCTATCATTAAACCATCTTCTGTTAATCTCGCTCCATAACTATGGTAATTTTTATTAGGAATTGTTCCGAGTAACATTTTTACCATGTATTTCCTTCCTAAAGGTCCTTTGTTATGAATGTTTTCACCCAACAAGCTTATGTTTGACGGTCCTTCTCTTGCCTCTTCTCTTTTTTCCTCTTCACTAGCAGTTGGTGCTTCTTCAGGTCCCCTTTCACTATATCCTGGTGATTCTAGCTCTCTTTCAGATTCTGCTCCGGTAAAGCCACTATATGTAGAGGATTCCGGGTCTTCATCACTAAAACCTTCATATTTTACACTTTCTCTTTCAAACTTTGTGATAGGTGCAATCGCATCTCCTTCCAATACAGGTTTAGCGAATTTTTTGTTTAATTGTTTCAAGGGTTCAGTAATAGGTTTAAAAGTAGATTCAAGGAATTTCTCCCTCTCGCTAATACCTAGTTTTAATGCTCTGTTTTTAGCCCGAATAGAATCACTAAGTGATTTTATTTCTTTTACTAATTTTTCTTGGTTAACCATGTTTGTAGCAAGACGTGTTGTACAACAATGATTATTTTATACCACGTTCAATGTATTAATATAAATTTATCAAATCCTATTCTGTATCGACCATTGTTTAGCGGTTGTTCCTTCATAATTGTTAGGAACCCATACTTTTCAGCCCAAGCCTTTCCAAATAACTCTTTAAATCGTTCAAATGTCATATCCGCATTTACATGATCAAAATATATATGTTTTATGTTGGTTTCGTCCTGTTTAAATACAATTAACATGTTTGCATTGTCTCTAATGAGTTGTTTAGGTATTTTGCTGTAAGTTTGGCCAATATAAATGCTATCTATGTTGTTATGTCGACCCATAGCGAAGTAATTCCTTATTGTGTTTTGGTTTTCACAAGATACATCATCAAATATGAACACAGAGAATGGTTTAGCTTCTTGTGGTTGCATGACACTCTCGCTTGCATTAAATTTTAAGTATTTAACTTCAGGCACATTATTCAGTATTTTTTCCAATAATTGATACTTTGGTTGTTGTAGTGATTTTGAAAATACATACAGATTATTAAAACGTAATCCTTTAGGGTTTGTAATTAAATTGAATACTAAATTAGTTTTTCCACAGTTAGAAGGTCCGGTAACCAGACAGCGCACGGTGTTTGGTAACAAATTGCCATGTTTCCCACTATTAAATTCTGAATTATCCACTGTGAGTTCATCTATATTATTAATAGTAAAACTCTCCTTTTGTGGTATTATCTCCATCCTTTGTAATGGTTCAACCTAAAGTGATTCTCTATCGTTATATCAAATCCTTTTTAGGTATCCAAGAATCTTCCGTCTTATTAAATCCTAACCATCGTACTTTAACCTTATCTTTTTTCCGTTGCAACACCTTTTCAACTAAATATACATCGCCTACTGTTGATTTTAACATTTCATGTCCATAAAACCCTCCTTCAAGCAATTGTCCTTAATTATCTTTTAAAATATATGTCTCAGGTACTGTAGGTTGTACTTTGAATACAGTAAAAACCTCATTGGTCCAATTTGGCAGATATCTTTTACTGAATACACCTTTATATTTACTTATTCGCACTTTATCACCCACATTAAATTTTTTAGGCTTTAGTTTTTCAACTTTTGGTTTAGTATTCATTTTTATACGTTTTAATACAAGGTTTTCATTTTTACTAGTTACTTGGTTTGGTTTCATCCCGATAGTCCTATGAAATTTGTTATTGTAATCGTTTATAAGTTTTGGTAACATATCAATCCATATGTGCGATCCTCTGTTGGAAAACATTTTATACATTGCACTTTTTAAAGTTCTGTTGAATCTTTCGATTATTGAGGCTTTTACCTCTGAATTGGTTGAGTAATGGTTTATATTGTGTTTTTTCATTAAATTTGCAAATTCCTTATTAAAATATTCTTTTCCATCATCTGTTTGTAAATGTTTAATAGTATGTTTGTCTCTTTGTATAGCTGTTTGCATTTTGTAACACTTTTGCCGCTTTTATCTTTTAGCGGTAAAGCATCAGCCATTTTTGAAAAACAGTTAATAACAGTCAATATGTATTTATATCCTTTATTTTGTTTGCTATAACGAATCATTTCGATTAAATCCGCTTGATATAAATCATTAATTCCTTTTATCACCGTATTTCTTCGTGGAAACTTTCGTCTTGCAGGTTTATGAAGTTCGTTGACAATTTGTTGCTTCAAGTCCTTCATATTGTAGTTTCCAATGTTTGTTGTGTCACTTGTATAATCACAATGAATGTTGTCTTAAATATTCACATCATTTATATAGGTCAAGGTCATCCAAACGTGTGTAAAAAATGGGGAACACGGCGTTTGACTTGCCGTGTTCCCCTTTTTTTACGGAAGGAAAAAGAAATAAGGTCGAAGTTGTAGAAGGACGAAGAATAGGTTACTAGTTGATAGGGTTTAGAGAGTAGTGGCCAAAAGGAAGAGTGTGGACTTTGTCGGGCATAATGTGTCTTTTATCATCCCGAGCTGACAGCGCTTTTTTAATTTCGGTGACACTGTAGACTTGATGCTTGAAGCTTCGGATATTGTTGAATGTTGATGATATCGTAGTATCTTCAAACAAACAAGTCTTGTAGTGGTCAAATGTTACGTGTTTTTTCAAATAAGATGTCTTCACTCCTTTTGCTTTCTTGACTGTCGGGTTGTTCTCGTGGTACATCTTAAATGAATACAATTTCGCCATCAGCGCCACTATTTCTTCTAAAGGCATTCCATTTGCTTCATCTTTGAATTTTCCAATTACTTTTTTATTTCTTTCATTAAAATTTGGATGGTTCTTCGGATAGTCAGAAAAGTCGAAATCTTCTTTGTATGAAAAAGTCCTTAGGTCTTCATACATGTCCAAAGTCTTTATCCAGTAGATAAACGCGTCCGTATCCATGTATGCGACTCCAATGTTTTCCCTTCCGTAGTGTTTAACCATTCTGTTATAATGGAAATCATACATCAGGGTTTTACTTATGTCCAAAATCGACATACCTATGTATAACGGACGGTCCATGACTATTGTTGTTTTCTTCATACTGACAGCAACTAGATTTTCGTTTATAATCATGGATGTTCCAAAATTTGGTTTTTGAACTAACTTTTCCAATTTCCTAGGATCACTCACTAATTTTACATTTTTGTGTTTTCTCTTGTTCTCCAAGGTTTTCCCAAAGATGGCGTTGTTCATTAATTTGTAGAAGTCCTTTTCAAATGCTGTTGCCGCTGCAGCTCTTCTTGTAGTGTTGGAATCAATATATGGTTTCAACCAACAAGACTAGGTGAATTCAATTGCTCTGTGAATTCGCACTATACGTAGACCCAATTCAAGAGCTTGTTGAACTACCCAATAGTGAGCCACATAGCGATCTTTATTCTCCAAGGTCATCATCAATTTTGGCCATCTTCCTGTCGGTAAAACTTCAGTCTTGGCTATGAGAGGCAAGTCGTAGTGATGGTCATGAAGGTGCTCCGGATATTCGAAATCACAGTCCAAAATATAGCCTTTTGGACCATCCTTTGGAATCTGTGAGATGTCACCGATGGTGGCCGGGTCGATCCATTTGAAGTCAGCGTAGGGAAGCGGATTTGACATTGCCCAACCATAAAGGTTGTTTGCGTCAAAGTAGCCAAGGTAGAGTGATGATTGTTGCTCGTCGAAGCCTGGGATATACTTGTTGTTGGCTTTAACATGACGTGTTACAGCTTGTGTCAAACCACCCCGTACACCAGATTCCATCATGAGCACCATATCAATATCTGTTAGAAGTTCCAGTCGACAGTTGGTTGACTTAAGCATAGCTTGCCATGCTAATCCTGGAGATGTGTACGAGTGTAGAGGGTCCAGTCCATAGGCGGAGAAGCAGGTGTTTCGAAATTCTTCCATCACATCGCACAGCAGAGTTACGTCCAATTTTATATAAAAGTCAGAATATTCCCCTAAGGTTTGAATGTTTAGTTGATTCCAAACATTACAAGCATGATTGTAGTCTTCAACGGAGATTTCACTTTCGTTTAGTTTGCTGTTGAAGGCTTCAATCGGTGGCAGACTGGTTTCTTCGAATTTTTCTGCAGACGTTATGTAATCGTAGGGGAAAACTCCTTTCCGTAATACTAGGTCTAATTTATCTTCAGGTACAATTTTGCTGGTTTCTTTTAGGTCTTCTCTTCTTAGGTTCTCTGACAATTTGGCTAAACTAGATGCCATAAATCTGTAAGAGTCTACGAAGCGAAGTTTAATTTTACCTACTGTTTTTGAAAAGCTAATGTACTTTTCCAATGTTGTAGCAAGAACATCAATTTTACCGTCATCTCTTCCTAACTCTGGGATAATAAAGTGGGAGTCGTAGCCGCTAAGATTGTGTAAAACGACAGGAATAAAGTTTGGCAGTTTGTAATTTATATTGCATGAATTACAAGCAGCTCCTCTGTATAACCCTGTCAGATGATCATGGTCTCTTACTTTTTGATTTTCTTCACTGAACATCTTCTTGCATAAATAGCATCTTGTCGCTACGTTGTATTCTTCTTGTTGGTTTTGGTTTAAAGGTTCCATAGGTACAATATTACCGAACAAGCGTTGAACCTTTCCAGAAATATCGTACAGTTGGTCTACAAAATACTTAGCGGCTTCTTCACCACGGTAGAGTATTGGAGTGGATGTTAAACCATAGTCTTGCAATTGGTTTTCAGACAAGGTTGATTTAACTAGTAAACAAAAACTGTTGGGTTGATGCAACTGATATTTTGTTCTTCTAGTCACTTCGCCGTCCGGCAGCTCCTGTGGTACTAACGTTGATTCAAAATCTGCGTAGACCACTAGTGGAATTCGGTATTGGTGAACTGTCTTGTTAAATTGTATTGAAGCTCGGGTAGGCGGTGGAAGACTTATCTTTACTTCATAGTTCTCGTTGCAAAGTCTTTTATGTTCCAATAACCAGTCCAATCCTCCACGTCTTGAATCTTTCCAAGAAAAGCAGAAACATCTCTTGCAAACTGTAATCCTATTTACTCTTTTGGTCAATTGTTTTACAACTAAGGCTTCAAAGTCCTTGATCCATACATAATGGGAAATTTCACCCTTAGTTATCAATAGCAAATCCGTGTGGTTTCTTTGCTCAACCTTTACTACCCGCAAAGGATAAACGTTGTTCGAATCATCCAGACCAAAAACATTGACTGAAACGCCAGGATTTTTCTTTTCAAATTTGTCAATATCTTTTAAAGTAACTGGGTAAGTAAGACCTTGAAAGTTGTAGCGGTGTTCATTCTCGTAGTATTCTCTACCAACTCTACAAGGATTGTTTTTAACATACTTGGTTAACATTGCATACTTGAAACATTCATTACCCTCATTTTGAACATTTCTACACGAGTTAGTGTTTTGGATTTTCTTTGGTAGAGGGATAAAACTACTACCTCTTAAACCATATCCATGTTTATGAACCCTAACATCCATACCTTCAATTGATGACAAAGTCCATCCAGATCCTCTTCCTTCATGTTCTTGAAGTTTGGTTATAAGTTCCTCCAAGCATTCTTCAATAATATCATCAATTTCGGAGGTGAAGGTAAGGGTTCGGTTTTTGGTAATGAATGCTCTCAATGCTGTTTCACCATCAGTATTGTTAAACATAGCCTCTAACACCATTCCAAATTTAATAAAATTTAGCCTTTGTAATTCTTCCCTCAAAGTTTGACCAACAAGTTCCTTAGCCTGGGTTATGAATGTTTCCAGTTCCAATTGAACGTTATTAATTTTGAAATGTGTTACAACTCGTCCTGGCAAGGCCGTGGTGCGCAGTTGTCTTACATCTTCCAGTTCTTCTTCTTCCATATCCTCTTCTTCCGTGTCCTCTTCTTCAATAGGTTTTCCAGTAGTGGATGGTCCAGCACCAGCAAATTGGATCACACTAGGTCTTCTTCTTTGCATTTGCTGTAGATAGCTGTCCCAGTAGTCCGTCTGCTTCTGGTGCTCTTCCAAAAACCGGTCAATTGAGTCTAAGTCTATTTCATCCATGGTAATATCTTCTTTTCTATCTTCGTCTTCATGTAATTCTCTGTGTAGGGTGAAAAGATCTTCGTCTTGAAAGATTTCCCCACAAATGTCGCAAAGAGCCATTTCAAACAGTTTGGCTTTGAATGCACACTCTGTGAATGTCCACGCAATAATGAGCAGCGCACTCAACCGGGTCCCTTTATATCTAAGGCAGATAGGTGGGGAAAGTGACGTCATATAGAAACAGGTTATCAATCATGTGCTAAATTTAGCCTTTAAACAACCATTTGTAATACATTTATCAGCAGGCTTGATAAAATCAATGGTATTTGGTCTAGATTCAATAATTTGTACGAGTTTTTTCAAAGACATCTGTTCCAACAAGTTTATATGGGTCAAGGTCGTTTGGAATTATTATTTTGAGCGGGGGATAGAGCACTAAGCAGCATCATTTACTACAAAGTGCTCTATCCCCCGCTCACATTTTTTTTAACTTTTTCTTTAAACTTTTTTACAAAGGTGAAACATCGCCATCAGAGTCGGAATCATTCTCATCACGAAATAGGCAGCGATGACAGTACATAATTCTTCTGGCAACTAACATCCTATCCATTGGACGATGAGGAGTGTCTTGTTCTTCTTCTTCTTCAATTTCCAATTGGAATTCCATTTCCGACTCAGATGATGACTCTAATGTTTCGTAGGCGTGCAAGTCCACTTCATTGTCCATTGAACCAGCTTCGTCAGAGTCTGTTTCAATATTTATTATTTCTTCCTCCTCCTCTTCCTGGTCAACCGCAGGTAGTTGGTCCTCTGCTTCTATAACTTCTACAGGTATTACCTACAGAATTGAAAGAATTCTGTCGCGATGGAACACGGTGTTGTCAAGTGGAGCCATGGTATGAAAGTGGTGTATCTATCCAATTGGTTTGCCCTTTTTATACCCCCACCAACTATACATTTTATGTGGGTCAAGGTCACGTAAAGATACCCTTTGAGCGGGGGATAGACCACTAAGCAGCATGCTAGTCCATTGCCGCAAAGTGATCTATCCCCCGCTCTGTTCTACAAAACCTCAATCAAGTCCAAGTTCAAGTCCTGATTAACACATTTTATTCCAATTCCAAATCCAATTTAAAAATTTCAATTTCACAAGGCTTACAGTTCTGATGTATCAAACACTCCAGCTCCCTAAACATATCGTCCAGTTCGTCCAAATTATGGTGTCCTACTTTTAACACATCGAGGTGGTTCATGCTTTGCATTGTAGCATGACCATCAACAAACAAATTTCTTTTCCACGCTAACATAAATTCGCAGTTTTCCTGAAAGATCCTTCTCACCAAACAATCATACACAGCCGTCAACATGTCTCTACAATTTTCATAATGCACCATCACAGAATACCTGTCCAAGTTAGCACCAAGAAGCGATCCACTCATTTTTTCTAGCGTTCCACTGGAAAGTCCAAAGCAGAATGAAGTCGAGATGTACAGACCCCCTCTTTTATACCAGTTAACCGGTTGTCCTTGCTTTAAAGTGGGTCAAGATCATCCAATGCTACCCTTTGAGCGGGGGATAGACCACTAAGCAGCATGTTAGTCCATTGCCGCAAAGTAGTCTATCCCCCGCTCTGTACTCTACACACACACACACACACACACACACATGTCCCTGTCCAAATCTTTCATTACATACCTAATATATATTCACTTCCTTCATCATCACTATCACTCATCACTGCTTCCACAAACTCCATCGGGTTAAAGTTAAATTGTTTCAATTGTTCTTTTAAGTTTTCAATTTGTTGGTCCTTTACTTCCAAAACACTGTGAAGGTGTGATATGTAGTCCGCAGCCTCGTTGATGCTTGCTACTCTCGGATCGCCTAACTTCAAGCTGGGAACTACACCCTGCAGCCTGAAGTACGCCATACGCCTCTCTTGCTCCTGCCGTTGACCAGGACTGAGCAAACCTTGCCCGTCTTGACTCACCTCCAGCAAGGTCCGTAGCATCGGAGCTTTGCAGGCGTTTGCTCGAGCAACAGTTATGCTATGGAATGGTCGAACAGGTCCACGAGTAGCAGGCAGGACGTTGGCAGCACGCCTTCTTGAAGATGAGGAAGCCCGAGAGTTGGAAGCCATGTTAAAGTGTAGTATTCGGCTAAGCGGTACAAAGCAGAATAACCAAACTGCACATCAATACCCGTATATATACACTTATCAGTGGTGGGGGTACTAGCTAGCCTTGGTAAAGTGGGTCAAGGCCATTCAGAAAGATTACCAGAACGGGGGATAGATCACTAAGTGGCATGTTAGTCCATTGCCACAGAGTGATCTATCCCCCGCTCTGTATTCCGCATTCACACACACATTCATACAAACACACAAGTCCCAGTCCAAGTCTTTACCCACACACCTATCCACTCTCATCCTCACTAGCATCACTGTCCACTAAAAGATCTTGACACTTCATAATTAGTCTGTCGTATTTCCTCAGGATTGAATTTGCCTCACGGATTACACTCTCTAACACCCTATCCTTTTGCTCTATAATTTCGTTGTACCTTTCGATTAGGTTTGGTGATGTCTGGGTAGATGCATCTGATGTGGTTGGTTGAGAGGCTCCACTGCTGCACAGCTCCTTCCTGACAGGGCCAAAGCCGGAGAACCGGACACGACTCCTTGTCGAAGGCCCCGATCGGATCGGTCCAGTGCTCGGGCTAGAGTTGGAGGCGGCCGGGCCAGAGGTAGAGGCTGGAACATTAGAGCTGGACATAGTGGTGTTCGGCTTAACAGTGTAAAGCAGAATGAGAGGACAGTTGATCACCACTCCTATATATACCCATTTTTAGTGGTGGGGGTAACACAAGGACTTCCACTAAATTTCGCTTAGTCTTCGCGGTCATCAGTTTTACATACCTTTAGCACACCCATTATTTTGGTTTCTTCAATAACTTTACACACCTCAAAAACCCAAGCAAACAGCTCATCTATGTTGTTATAATTAATTTTTGTCCAGTGTTCATACTTATGAGTTTGGTTGTTTATAATACATAGATAAAATGTAGACCCATCTCGTCTTATACAATACTCAACTTCCATTCTATGCCGGTTTAGCACTTCCCAAGCATTGTGTTGATCTATCAAGAAGTCACCACCTTTGTAATTGTACCGTGACATGTTTACCACAAAGCACAGGAACAGACTGAAGCAAATGAACGGCTCATACAAGCTTAGTAAAGCGTTAGGGTGGGGGTATCACGTGATACACAACAGTGGTTGTAAGGTTAGCACTTTACTTTAAACAGTAGTTTATATGGGTCAAGGTCATTCAAACTTTGAAAAAATTTTACCTCCAAACACTTGTGGTTTGCCACTTCACCCTCAAGGACATGGTTTGGGATTGTCCCAGTGAATTTAAATTTTACTTAAATTAATGTGTCTGGTATGGCTAAAACACCCTACTAAAAACAATATTCTTTAACTGAGGCAACATTGTTAGTATGTGTATCGAAATACACATAAGACCTTTTATTATAAATTAATGTGACAGTTGTGGTCAAAACACCCTACTCATGAAAATCAATTTAATTATTAATAAATTTCACGAGTTTTTTTACTTTGAAATCTGAGGGTATTATACACAATTCCATTTAAAATCAATGTGTCAGGAGTGGCCAAAACACTTTACTCATGAAAATCAATTTTATTATAAATAATGTTACAAGCTTTTTTACTTTTGAAATCTAAGGGTATTATACAAAATTCCATTTAAAATCAATGTGTCAGGAGTGGCCAAAACACTTTACTCATGAAAATCAATTTTATTATAAATAATGTTACAAGTTTTTTACTTTTAAAATCTTAGGGCATTATACAAGGTTTAATCTAAACTTAATGTGCCAGGAGTGGTCAGAAACACGCTACTCACGAAAGACTATTTATATTATTAATATATGTTACGGGTTTTTTACTTTTACAATGAGGGAGTTTTATATGCAGTTTCATTTTAACATATAATGTGGCAGGGGTGATTAAAACACTACTCAAGGGAAACTATTTTTATCATTAATAAATGTTACGAGTTTTTAATTTTGAATTCACAGAATATATCATAATAATTTAAATTGTGGCAAGCCACAAGTGTTTGGAGGTATTGCATATCTATTTGTTAAAGGTTTATACATTAGTCTTTACCCTCAAGGGCATGGTTTGAGAACGCCCCAGTCATTACATGACCGCCAGGTTAAGATATTATACAAGTCAAACGTATTATTTAACACTTGACTTGTATAATACCCCCCTCCCTTATTTTAAGAGGGTAAAGATTAATTTGGAAAGTAGTTTGTATGCTACTTTAATGAGTTATGCTACTTTAATGAGCTTCTAGTCCTTTTCTCCAAACCGTTCTCCTCCTACCATCCTTCCGAATACGAATTAAATAGCTGTCAGGGTTAAAGAATCTTTCGTCGATCATCTCACGCTTTAGCTCAACTGTAAATAGTGTACCGTTACAATTCACAGCTATCATAAAGCGTGGTTCGAACGACACTCTGTAAACAAAATAATATTTCAACCCCATTTTCAGTCTATCAATTCGTGCCTCGGCAACAGATGTGGTGATCGGACGTGAAACTCCAACCGAGTAAGGCTTAACCCTAGGAGTCCTTGCTTTCATACCCAAGTGGACACGGCACCTAACTTGACCAAGTGAATTCGGGACAGCAGGATTCCTACAGCAAAGACCTATTTTCGGCCCTGAAAGCCACTTCCAATCGCAATAGGTTTTTTTGGCTGGCACTTTTACTTGTTTGGGTTTTTTAATCGTTGGTTGCTCTGAAGGAGCAATTTTGCGCTTCTGCGAGTTAACTTTAGCCAGCTTTATTTTATTAAGAGGGATTTGGACTTTTAATTTAGGCGGGACAATGGTTTCAGGTTTGTCAGACGGGGCAACACTTTTGGGTTTGACAGGCGTGGGTTTGACAGGCGGGGCATCACTTTAGGTTTAACAGGCGGGGCAACAATTTTGGGTTTAACGGCTGGGCAACGATTTTGGGTTTGACGGGAGAGGTGAGAAGTTTGGCAGAAGGAAGAGAGGTAGCAGTTTCGGAATCACTTTCAGAATCAGAAAAGTTTAGGATAGGCATGTCCGGCGGGGCAACAATTTTTGGGGGTTTAACGGGCTGGGCAACGATTTTGGGTTTGACGGGAGAGGTGAGAAGTTTGGTAGAAGGAAGAGGGGTAGCAGTTTCGGAATCACTTTCGGAATCGGAAAGGTTTAGGATAGGCATGTCCGGCGGGGAAAATATAGATCTTTGTATGATCGGGAAAGGAGGAGTAGCTTTTAGAGGCGATAGCTGTTTGGGGAGCGGTTGGGTTTCAAAGGACAGGATTTTTTGGGTTCGGCTATAAAGGGTGACCTTCGACCTTTGTTTCTTCTTAGGTGAATCAAAGACAGCGTCCTCTAAATCATCATCCGATAATAATGAAATAGGAGGGGATGTTACGTCCAATAGCCCTCGCTGAGTACCAACTTTACTGGTTGTCGTAGTCGGTTGTGGCAGTACAACGTTTGTCAACGTTGTATCGGGAGCGAGTAGACTGCGAAGGATCGCGTACCCAAGGTCGCAGGAGTTGGAGTGTCCAAAGTTGCAGTTGAAGCATCGAGTGGCGCTGTCGAAGTAGGTGGAGTGTCCAGAGCACAAGGTGGCGTGGCCTTGGTCGACGCAAGGAGCGAAGGCGGTACATTCTTCAATTTGAGGCCCATCTTGCAGAGCGAGATGTGGCACCGGTAGTGTAGGTCCTGCAATGGAACATCGTTGAGGCTGGGGCCGGGGTATATATGCACAATGCACCGGTCGTCCTTGGGCAGATATGATTCACCACTAATTCCATCTGCATTCTGCATGTCATAGGACACTCTCTATCAAATATAAACTGAAAATAACGTTGGACAATAATATGAAAAAAAACGATAAGAGATAGTGTTAATGAGTATTTTTTATTTATTTTTCAAAGTCAGTGCAGCTTAACAATAGCCATGTTTGGAAAGAAAATAAAGTGATTACTTCTCGAGAACAATTACTTGAGAAATATTGTTTATTAAGTTGTATTATTTTTGCATTATTCGGCAAATTTTTAGCAAACTCAACAACAGTAACAAAATAGTTTAGGAAGATATTTCAACCCTTATCAAGGATACGTACTTGTTAGGTATGGTGTATTCAATTTTAATGTAGTTTACCAAATGTGTCAAAACCTTATCCAGAATAAGTACTTGTGAGATATTGTGTATTAGGTTTCAATGCACTGAAACTCAGCACAGCACATCAATAGTATTGTTCAGACATTACACTCCAATGTTTTTTACACTAATAAAACTTGTATGTTTATATTACTTTACGATCACTAGAAATGCAACTTCTACAATAATGTGAAATTCTCATTTGGGGGTCCTTGCTTTTAATTGTGTATCATTACAGTGTGACGCAATGCCCGCACTAGTGAATACTAGTTCATCCATAAGTACCATCCTCATAATTAGAACAATTCGTATATGGGATGTTGAAATTGTGGTTCGGATCCCACGTTAAACTGTAGGTCCCTAGATACCATTGGCTGTTGGGCTATGAATTAACAGTCCTGTCTAAGGAGAATGTCGGCCTTAGTCAGTAACAAGACTACAAGATCGCGCCACAATCATCCTACACTCATCCCTCATTCATACTTGGCTTTAAACTACCTATTGAGTTAGGTCGCCATTTCAATAAAAGTATTAAAGGTATTAATGCTACCATCTTCGTCAGTGGCCCACAGGTATTAAGGTCAACGTGCGACAAGCGCAGCGGAAAGCCCCAAGCTTTGAGTCAAGGACGTCGCCTGTCTGGGGGACTGACTGGCTTGGCTGTGGCGTAATTGTATTGAGGTCAAAGCGGCGTTGGTCACAGCGACCGGCCCCCCAAGGTCGTTAACTGACTGGTTCCTGGCTTCCCTGTAGTGAAATTGTAATGTCCGTCTTCATTATCCGTTAAGTGGAGGCGATGTCAAACAATAATCATTAGTCATATAAAGTGGTTGTTACATCACAGGAAAGAAATATATATGTCACTTTTCTACATTATACACGCCATAATACCTAATCCTTGGAACACATGGAAGCACTTCTTTCTTTTTTAAATACATTTGACTTATTCTTTGTTACTTATTATTGTATGATAGCTAAGGTTATATTTAATAGATAACACTATTGTGCATGTTGCATAGAAACATTGAAGTATTCAAATACATTTTAGACGTAGTAAAACCTGCGACACATGCGGGTTCAAATAACGTTTTTCTTTAACGGTTTTGAATACGTTGAGGCTACTTGCATTACATTATGCACGAAGTACAACTACATGTTTGCTGTTTTGTCGAGAAAGCATCGCTCATGTTTTACTCTGTCCAATAACACGGGATTTTTTTAATTTGGTTTTATCCCTTTTTTGCATTGGGGCGTGCGTCGACGTCCACTGCTTACGTAATCATTTATGTAAGTTGGGTATGTCTATACCTAGTGGATATGACTCACACCCTGTTTGAGGCCAGGCGGGGCCTCTTCGAGGTCAGGCAAGGATCCCCCGCATATAAATGCCGGCCGGACGACAGTCCCTTACAGTCACTCCTCAACGCTTAAGCTGAGCGTTTGCGGAGCGGCTGCCTAAGGGTTCGCTACTCATTGAATGGCGCCTTTAATGCGTAGCGAAGTCCACTTTACGTTAAGGCATGGCATGGTTTTGGCTTGTATTTTGCGCTTGCTTCTGTAGTAGTGTGGCTTATTTAAGTTTGTTTTCGTTGTGTTTTGACTTATTTTACCCTCACCATTGTTTTAGAAGTCCCCCGTCGAGTACCCTCGACTGTAAAATTTAAAGTGTAGGTGGAGTACTTAACTCCGTGTAAAATCTTTTATTTTTGATAGTAGTATGGCCTCTTAGGAAGCTGTGTGGATGGATGCGCCAACAGCACCGCAGGGACCCCCACTCGGGTAAAACCGTTGTGGACCCACTGCGGTACAGAGGCCGGGGTAAACTCTGACCGGTGCTAGAAGGATAACACCCATGCATCCGGCCAAGTCTGCCCAAGGTTACCCTTCAGGCGACCTCTTTGTGGTTTCCCTTCAGGAAACAGTAAATAATATAAATAAACTTTTGATAGCTCTTTGCATTTTTTACGTCCCCAAGGCCTCCGTACACTCGTGGTTCACCATGGGTGTTCGGAGGCCAAAAAAAATTGGTGTTTGTTTGCCCTTGACCCATATTTGTCATATATAAATCTTTCCACATGTAGGAAGACTTGGCTAAGTGTCTAACAACATTTTGGCTTGTTACACCAAGTCTTTCTATAGGTGGACATTTTTATTATAAGTCATACGTGGGCAAGGTCAAACAACATTTGAATGTTTGCTGTTGTCATAGTTGGGTCTCTTCGGAGGCTACAGCGATGACAACCTAAATGCCCCACACCCCCCATTGGGGGTTGTGGGGTGAAAATACGTTTAAAGTTTTCTGTGACCTTGACCCAATTTATATACCAAGGTCACCGCACTTTAACTCTGGGACAGCATCAACTTGTAATATATATATGTTTTGACTCAAGGTCATCACACTTTCCCTTTGGCACAACATCGAATTATCGTACCAGAAGTACTCACTATCCTAACTTGTAATGTTTAGGGTGGCGTTTGCACGCCACGTGGTATCGCCATGAGTGTCCTGTCCAAATTTTAAGTTAAATTAATTTTACTGTAATCTTTTCCATTTCCAATTCATTTTGCCAAAGAATAAGGTGTCGCTTTATAAAGTGGTATTTCTCCAGAGTTATAGGGGATTGCAGGGATACAATTAGTTTATTTAGGAGACTCTTCATCTTGGAGTTTAACACAATTTCCACTTTGACTTTGCTTCCTCGGCTCTCACAGCCTAAGCTGTACAGAAATGTTTCTTCTAGTGCCAACTCGGGCCAAGAGAACAGTGTGTTAACTGTAGGACAGCTCATGGTGAAGTGATGCGATACTCCAGCGTACAACCTCACCTTCCCCCACCACTGTGACCTTCCCCCACTCCTGCTGTTTCCCCCACCTCTTTTCCCTTGACTCACGTGTTACAAGCAGTCTCTCAGTTTTGTGCGGACTTTTGTGAGGGGAAGCCATGTCGCGGGACGCTTTAGGTAAGAAACTTAGCCGTGTTAAGACTTTATTAGTTGCTCACTGTCCACCACTCAAAGTCAAAAGGGTTTCGACTTTAGCTAAATGGCGCAAACTGTTGCGCGGACACCCTAAGTTTTATACCAAACAGACTAATGTCAGTTTTACTGATGAAGATTTGTTTAGAATATTGGATGAAATGACTTTTCCTTGCAAAATTCAATTGATTACTCCCATTCCTGACAGTTTAGAGTCTTAGTCTCTCAAGCCGATATACCTAGAGTGCACAGAGCCTAACAGTCAGTCGCTCGGTGACTGTCGTGGGGTGCGTATAGGTGTCGGCACTCCATTGTTAAGTTAAGTTTTCAAGGTCACGGTAATATCAAATTGTTGGTGTTGTGCTGGTTCAAGGTCACCTGAGGGATAACCGATTGCCCATTTAGGCAGAGTCATGTCAGAAACTCGAGTTTAACTTGGCACTTTTGCCGTTTCTCGTCGAAAATTCGCTCCAAGTGGTCAAGGTCACGGGGACTCTGACTGAAACTCGGAGCGTAGTGCGAGAAACGGCAAAAGTGCCAAAAAATTTTAAGTTTCGGCGTGACCTTGACCTTAGTGGCGTCGGTGACGTCATTTTGATGACGTAAGGGGTGATGACGTCATCAGCACGTTATTTCTGTGACCTCATGGGTGTGACGTCATAGAAATGACGTCATTAGTGATGACGTCATCGATGACGCAATCGATGACGTCATCGATGACGTCATCGGTGAGGTCATTGACCTCAATGACGTCATCCCTCAGGTGACCTTGAACTGAGCCAGCACCAACAATTTGACACTACTACTCGATGTAATCCTTGTGTCCTTAGTATTAACTGATAAGATCGTAACATATCCGTTATCTAAAACTTAAATTTACCATGAAAACAAATATCTTTTTTTAACAAAATTTAAGTAATTGCGTCGATGAAAAATGGATTTATTTTTATATTTTGGGTAATTTTTATTACAAAAAAATTTACAATGATTATATTGTAAAGTATTTGTTCAAAATGTAATTTATAATTCTAGTTAGTTAGTGCATAGACCCAGACAACGACAAAGCAAATCACATTTCATAAAAATTAGGTATAGTGTTGCTGGGAACCAAAATGGCGGATTACCGCGAACTGTAACAGGAGTGGCACGTGATAAAATGCGCCACGATATAAGTTCAATACTTTCATTCCCACGAGAACGAAACCAGAAACTGGTCAACGCTGCACCACGCCGCCACGATGGTCACCCGTGGGGGCAACTAACGGTGACGACATCATCGGCAAATCAAAATAAGGGGCGTGGTCAGAAAATCAACTGATTGGCTAATGTGATGTCTCGTGGGGGATGACAAAATTTTAGGGAAGGGGAAGCGAGAGCCGAGCGGCCGAAAAGGAAGAGAAGAGAACTTTAGTCTGGAAGAAGTTAGGATTTGGAGAGGATCAACCTGCGGGACAAGGTAGTAAGCCACCCCCAGCGTCCGAACCACCTATCTCCAAGACTCCAACATCCACCACCCCGAACAACGAAGACTGCAAACATCAAACTTGATGTTTGCAGTCTTCGTTGTTCGGGGTGGTGGATGTTGGAGTCTTGGAGATAGGTGGTTCGGACGCTGGGGGTGGCTTACTACCTTGTCCCGCAGGTTGATCCTCTCCAAATCCTAACTTCTTCCAGACTAAAGTTCTCTTCTCTTCCTTTTCGGCCGCTCGGCTCTCGCTTCCCCTTCCCTAAAATTTTGTCATCCCCCACGAGACATCACATTAGCCAATCAGTTGATTTTCTGACCACGCCCCTTATTTTGATTTGCCGATGATGTCGTCACCGTTAGTTGCCCCCACGGGTGACCATCATGGCGGCGTGGTGCAGCGTTGACCAGTTTCTGGTTTCGTTCTCGTGGGAATGAAAGTATTGAACTTATATCGTGGCGCATTTTATCACGTGCCACTCCTGTTACAGTTCGCGGTAATCCGCCATTTTGGTTCCCAGCAACACTATACCTAATTTTTATGAAATGTGATTTGCTTTGTCGTTGTCTGGGTCTATGCACTAACTAACTAGAATTATAAATTACATTTTGAACAAATACTTTACAATATACTTAAGTTTTTTTTTCTTATATTGATATAGAGAAATTAAAGTATTTTCAGAGATAACCAAATTATGCCACTGACATAATTAATCACTTAGACTTAAGGCTATAATAATTTATTTACAAGGTAGGCTAAATGTCATCGCATAATAATACCTAATCTTGATCTAAATGGCGAAGTGAGAATGAATCCTTCTGGATTTAAAATATACATTTTGAGGGTTTATATCAGTGTTTTAAATATATAAATACAAATTATTTTACAAAAATATTAATTTTTGAAGAGCTGCAATTCCATTTCATTCAGTATCGAGTATCGATGGAATACGACTCGTATATGATATGACTGATAAGTGAATATCAAGTAAAACAATATAAAATCAGTTTAATTATCATCTAAATATATTAAAAAAATTGAAACCGTGGAAATAAAGGTTTATTATTCAAAATTGCTAAGCTACTTTAAATATAATTGTTGAATGAGTGGATCATCTCATTCAACAGATTAAAGAAATACCTGACATTTATTGATTTTTCGTACTTGGTATATTTAATTTATAGCTCACTGCAACTTTTTTATTATTTATAACTCATAAAATATATTAACAAGAATTTTTTTCCATAATTATTTACAATATATTATATTCAAATCATGATAACCAATTATTATACAGGGTGCCCCAGAACTCTCTACCGACCTCTTTTAGTATTATTCCTAAGCTAAAGACAAGACAAAATATCATATTAAACATTTCCAGTTATCATCCACCATTTTGTATTCATTTAAGAATTTTTTTAAGAACGGGGTGTTCTAATAAAATTAATATTGGTATACGACTTTTTGAAGCAAAGGTATAATTGTAGAAAAGTTATAATTTTTTACAATTCATATTCTCAAAATTGTGATTGTTCAAAATATTTAACCTTAAATTGCATAAAAACTACATAAAGTTCATGTTTCAATGTGTTGTATATAAAATTTAGTCTAAAATCCAACGATGTAAAGATTGTGGTAATCGGTTCATAAATAAGCAAGATACAGTAATTTTACTGAGGCTAGTCAGGGTCGTACCGCTTCCCTGGGGGCAGTTGTGATGGGAGAACCATTTTTGAACTGGTTTCGGGACCGCGCTTTTCACGCCGCAACCCGCTCAGATGCGTGACTGTTTATATATATATATATATATATATATATATATATATATATATATATATATATATATATATATATATATATATATATATATATCGTATAGATCATTTAGCCAGCCACCATGGTTTAAGAATAATAAAATAAATTCTGCGGTGCAGAGCACCTGAGTCAGTATAAGTAAAAATCTAAACACTAAAATAAAAATTAGATCTCTCTTTATAGAGCTAAATCCAAGGCGCTAAGCCATTGCAGCCCAGCTTCACTTGAGCTATGCAGACCGGTCAATCCTTCGGGGAAGGCACTCAGTGGGCACTCTTCGACTATGTGTTCCATAGTTTGATACTCTGCTCCGCAGTCGCATGACTGGTCTTGTGTCATTCCCCATTTGTACTTCCAAATAATTACATCTACCCACTCCAGTGCGGAAACGATTGAGTATAGTCCACTGCTTCCGAGGAAGATTCATACCACCTACCGCTACGGTCGGGTCAGCTATCAATAAGTGGTTCCAACCTTGAAAAGCGTCCCAGGAGGAAGTCCAGTTTTTATGGATGGTGAAGTTCGTGTCCATCAACTGGGAGGCTGTTCGTAGAGGTGGTGTTCGGGACCTCAATCGGCCCGCATTCTGGGGTAGGTAATCATGGATGGGCATCTGTGGAGCAGATAAGATCCTTGTGTATTCCCTAATGAGTGCATCCCTTCGTCTTATTTCAGGAGGAGCGATATTACACAGTACCGGGAGCCAGGGTACAGGGGTTGCCATGAGTGTACCACTAATGGCTCTCATGGTCCTGTTTAGCTGGACGTCGATCTCTCTAACGTGCACACTATTTAACCACACGGGAGCATAGTACTCAGCAGTTGAATATACCAATGACAGAGCAGTTGTTCGCAGAACTTGTGCGTTAGCTCCCCATGTGGAGCCAGCAAGGTGATGGACAATGTTAGTCCTGGTTCTCACCTTAGCTGCAGTTTTTTGTAAGTGGCTTTTAAACGTGAGAGACGGATCTGTGATTCCCAGATAGGTCATTATGTTTCAGCTCAACACCGTTGAATACGATTTTAAGTTTTTGGTTGGCCAGTCTATAATTCAAGTGGAAGCAAGCAACCTCAGTTTTTGATGGGTTTGGATTTAGCTTCCAGGCTTCAAAATATTCACCGAGGGTCGTGAGGTCATTTTCAGTGTTTTCTCAGCCTGTCGAAAATGCTGGTGTTGATATGCCAATGCAATATCGTCTGCATATATAAACTTTAAGGACCGAGTTACAGGAATGTCAGCAGTATACACATGAAAGAGCAGTGGGGCGAATACTGACCCTGGTGGCAGGCCATCCTTTAGTTGCCTAAACGTACTTTCTCTGCGTCCCAGATATACTTTTATCATCCTATTGGAGAGCATTGGGTTGAGGAGATGCAACAAGAAAGGGCAAGGAATAAGGTCGTAAAATTTAACTAGGAGGCTTTTTCTCCAGACAGTGCCATATGCTGCAGTCAGATCTAAAAAAGCCACAGAGGTTTTCAGTCTTCGCTCAAACCCATCCTCAATGAAAGAAGTCAGAGCTAAAACCTGGTCACAACAGTTGCGACCAGGCCTAAATCCAGCTTGTTCGACAGGGATGCTGGCATTGAGAATAGGGAGGATTCTGTTATAAATCAACCTCTCTAGCAGCTTATAACAAACACTTAAAAAGCTATAGGCCGATTACTTTCAGGCAGTTTTGGATCTTTTGCGGGCTTCAGGATAGCTATGATTTTGGATTATCTAAATATCCCAGGCATGTCGCCGGTTTTCAGAGTGGTGTTGAAAACTTCAAGAAGCCACTGTCTAGCCTTGTTACCTGAGTGTTTTATAAACTCCGGGAAAATGTCATCCAAGCCTGCTGATTTGCCAATAAAATTGGCATCGCATCAATCGCCACTTCCAGCTCGTCGTAAGTGAACAGTCTAGAGACTTCCAAGGGTGCTTGCCGACTCTCCTTTATCTCATTAAGTTTGAAATTAATTTTTCTGTCTGCAGACGTATGCACAGGTTTTGAAAGTACGGAGAGGCGTTTTGCAATTTCACGAGGGCTAGGCTGTGAGGCATCGTGTTTTTCACTTGATTTACCAGTGGAGAGTTTCCTGAGCAGAGACCAAGCTTTCCGACTGCTTTTGTTGAAGTTCAGGTTCTCGACAGTTTTCACCCACTTATCTCCTGGAGTTGTCGAGAGAGTTAAGGAGTTGGTCAGCTACATCTCTGTCAGCAGTGTCTGTAAACTCAATGTAAAGATCTTCGCACTCTCTGCTCCATCCTGGTATGTATTCTTTTCTAAAACCTCTTGGGATTGTCGCCTTAGCTGAAGACAGGACAAGGCGTGTGAACCGATCATAGTTTTTTATTTTAGAGGAGATGAACCTGATGCCGCTATCAAGCCTTGATGAGAAGGCCTCCCACTCAGCTTTATTAAAGTTCCATCTAGGCCGAGGAAAAGATCTCACAAGTGGAATTTGCATTCCTACTGATATTAAAACAGGCCTGTGCTGACAGTGGGGGAATGCACCTAGGACCATCCTGGAAGTAGACACGGGTGTTGCTGATGGTACACGGGAGCAAAAGCACAAGTCTGGAGAGTACCCACGACGCCATCGGGCTGAATAGAAAGTGTGTGGGTCCTTGGCATTATATACCAAGAAAAGGTTGTTATTTTCAGCCCAGCTTGAAAGACGAGTGCCGTTGTCATCATCGGACTAGTATCCCCACTGGGTATGATGACTATTGAAGTCACCTGCATATACCACAGGATGTTCAAAAGTTGGAAGAACCGTGTCTGATCACTGGGTGTTCGGTGGTTTGTAGATATTTACAATAGTAGTCGCAGACACATTAACAGCAACAACAAATGTGTTGTTATCACAACTTTTGTGGGAGACTGATACGTCGTCTATGTCCTGTCTAACGTTCGTCGCCACTCCGTAGACCCTGTGACCTATTTCTTCCACAAGCTTATATCCTGGGATGTTGCCCCTCGCACTGTTTTCTAAGTCTTCTGCATGTGTCTCTTGCAGTGCGAGAACCATAAGAACCATAATCCGATTACCATAATCTTTGTATCGTTTAATTTTGAGCTAAATTTCCTAATCAACCTTTTAGGACATGAACTTTGCTACCTTATGCAGTTTTTATGCAATTTTTAAGGTTAAAGATTTAAAAAAGCCGCCTTTTTGAAAATATCAAATGTAAAAAATTGGTAAGCTATTTTTTTTACAATTAGGCATTTGCTTTGAAAAGCCGTATAGCAACAAACCGGTCTTAAATTAAAAATATTTCATTAAAAAATACAAAATATCGGTTGTTTGGTTAACTATGGAGTTTTGGAAATTTTAAATGTGATATTTTGGCTTGTCTTTGGTCCACAAATGATACCTGAATAGGAGGGTAGAGAGTTCAGGGATGGCCTATTTACTTGTTTAATTCGATCTGAATCTCGTCACAGTTAAATCGCTTAAAATATATAGATAAAACCACAGTTTCACTAACATAGTAATATTTATATAGCTCGAATCTTAACAAAATTATGTCTATGGATTAATATAACTTTAAATTGTAATACCATTATATTATGGAATATTGTAATGAAATTATAGAAAACACATTTCAACTATAATATTGTTTAGATAGAAAACTTTACAGAAAATTCATATTTTTCGAGCAATGTGGAAATTACTATTATAATGATTAGGACTTAGACAAAACTACTTTGTTGTTAAATCTTGAAAAACTTTGAAGGCATTTTAGATATAAATGTATATTTTAAACACAAAATCGTTACAGTAATGTAACATTATCTAAAACTTCCTATATAGAATCTTAAGAGACACGTGAATCTTAAATTTTGCTTATTAATTAATTAAAATAGTGGCTTATGATTATTTATAATTAAGTATGATATATTCTGATGGTTAAAATTATTTACTATTTTAATACTGAATCGCTAAGTAAATTAAAATTGACAACTATACATTTTCTTGCCAAATTATATGCAACTACTGTACTTCGAATACTACACTCCATATCCTAAGTCATATATCTAGGTCGTATCCTTTTCTATTAGAAATACACATATGGAGAAGTAAGTTATCAAATAAAGTTTTACAATCCATGTGACAAACTCCAGACTAAACAAAGCAATTTATTATCATTAATGTTATAATAATTCATTATTTAAGGTGGGTTTTTAAAGAGTTATAAACTTTAGTCCTTCGGTTATGTACCTTATTTGAAAGTTAAAGCCATCCACCAAAAAGTGTGTCATGATTATTTAGTAAGATGTGTAAATTTACTTTGTAATTATCATGAAAACTTATGGTTTTCTGCTGGTAAAGATATTTTCACCCGTTCTCAAGTGTATTTGTGGAAATTTCTACGACATTTGAGTACTAATGGAAATATTTTTAAATAGTTCATTTTCTATCTATACCGGAATGTATGACTATATTAAATTTTATCATTTGACATTATGCTCTTATTATTGCATTATACTATTAAGAGTCATAATATATTGTATTTTAAGAGTATTATAAATGTATTAAAATATCCACGTTTATTATGAAAATTAATTTTTACAACGTACTAATTAGAAAGTTGAGTAGATATAGAGCTCGCCATTGAATCTTAAAATTGCTGTTTCGATGCTAAGAAAAGTAAGAACCTATTAAACGTTCGAATCTGGAACCAGCTGCCTTTAATCGTTGATCTAATAATTCATGATCCTGGCATGAATCATCTCGTCTTTATCATACACCTAGGTACACATCATTTGATTTTTCAAAATTGCTTCACTGGTTCGCTCATGAATCTCATGGGTCGTAAATATCAACCTTTCTTTCACAAATCCCAAACGTTGAAAGGAGTAGGCTGATACAGACTACACACTGTAAAAGGGAAAGGAGATATTTTCACTCTTGTTGAGTCATTTCACCACTTTTCTAAAGAGTTGAAATTGAGCCACTCTTTCAGAGTGAAAATTCACTACCTCAAAAGAGAAACTTTGATCACCCACCAAAAGAGTGAATGTTTTCGTCCAAATTTGAGTGAAAATCAATCCTAAAAGGAATGATTTTAATTTTTAAAGGAGTGAAATTAACTACTCAAAAGAGTGACTTTTCACTTAATGAAGAACTAATATTCTTTCATAAAAAGATTTTTTTCGTTAAACCTAACCTAACGAATCTTTCCAAATTATGGGGTTTACAGACCCTTGGATGGCTCATCAAGCTAGGTATTGACAATTGATAGTAAGATTATAAACATGGTTTATAATTTATGTAAGTTATTAGACAGACATTGGCATAGGCCAACTCATGGGAGTAGTTTATCAGTGAACACCATAAGGCCATAGAG
The DNA here is from genome assembly GCA_030545055.2 of Neoaliturus tenellus. Classification (NCBI taxonomy): domain Eukaryota; kingdom Metazoa; phylum Arthropoda; class Insecta; order Hemiptera; family Cicadellidae; genus Neoaliturus; species Neoaliturus tenellus. Next base: position 300,881,136 of record CM061531.1, read on the forward strand.
GCTACACGTGTGAACTGTACTGGTGCTTATTTAAAAGCAAAGTAAAGGCATAGGCTCTAGTGTTCGCGTTTATTGGGTATAATCTTCAATCTTCCTTTTTACCACTTTACCACTTGGACCACTAACCAACCACTAATCATAACGAAGATGGCGAAGGGAAAATCTTACTCCTGTGTTGTGAGAGGCTAGTCGCTCATGTACGTCAAGTGACTCCAGGATTCATCCGAAAAAGAACGAAATCAGTTCTTTTTTGAAATAAAATTCAGACACTCTGAACTATATCGAATTTTCATTCTTTTAATAAAAGTATATTTCATCCTTCTCAAAATACATTTTTTCTACGCTCATTTTGAGTGAAACTTTCACTCTTTAAGAATTTTTTGGAATTCTTCCACCTAAAGAACGACCTATTTCACTCTTTGGATTTTAGCGTGCATACAATATTCAATAGGAAAACGTTTTAATAACCTGTATTTGTGGAGTAATAAATGCCCTTGTGGAAGATAGTTTTTCTTTTCTTTGTGTAGTCAACAAACAAAGTCTGTAGCTTATTGGTTTTATATTTTTTCTCTGCGACGAATGAGTAGAATCTGTACTTGAAAATATCACCAACTAATGAATAAGTCAAGTGGAAAATCCTTCTCAGTAGAAACTGCTTGGTCCTTAGATCATCCTTAAATAACGAATAGAAAACAATGTTTTAATGAATTGAAATTAAAAAAAAAAAAAAAAAAAAAAAAAAAAAAAAAATGTACCGATACATTAATTATTAATCTCGAAGTAGTATGTTTCACGGCTAGGGCCTAAAGTAACGCTTTTTGTAAGTACTCGTTTTAAAAGGCCCATATTTTCTACCAGGGTATTTTTAAACGCAACTTATATCCCTTATGTAAATTGATATTGTTTGCTTGGTTTATTAAACTATTAATTATTTAAAATTTATTGGGCTACACCCACTCCAATATATAATATTTATGATGTGTGGATCCTTCGGCAATTGGTAAACACAAAAAACACAACACGCACGTACACAAAATTGGATCCCGCTGTCAAAGTCCCAACGTTTCGCGTGACCGAAAAACATTCACGCCTCTTCGGGGGAGTTTATTGACGCCGACGATGTTGTTTGGCGTGAAGTCGCTCCGACCGTCTTCACCGTCACTCATCCGATAGCGGGATCCGATTTTGTGTAAGTGTGTGTTGTGTTTTTTGTGTTTACCAATTGACGAAGGATCCACGCATCATAAATATTAAGGTGGGTGTAGCCCAATAAAATTTAAATAATGAATGAAAAACCCCACCCAACAAGAAATCATGTCACTCAGAATATTTATTAAGCTAATAAGGCAATAAATTCAAAGTTTGATAATCTTAATAAAAAATATTTTTCACCTTCTTAGAAACACTTAATGTATTGACTTTAATATTTTTTATTACCTTTTAATGAGAATGGCTTGACAGATGGTGTAAACTATGACTTCGACTGTAAGAAAATAAAAATGCACAGGCAAAGCAACACTGACTTACAAACTTTATACTCAATTTTTTTAAAGTAATTCCGTATTGTAAAACGAAGTGCCAATATAATCTCAATTTGGGATAATAATTCTTCTTTTAATAGAAAATACGGTCTATCTTATGTGCTTAAACAGCCATTTTAACAGTCAAATAGCGTTGCTTTATTAAGAGATTAAATAAAGAAGTATAATTTCAAAATCTTAACGTTATATTTTTAAATTCATTTGTAACTTATTTTTACTATCTGATATTTTAAAATTTAATGTTCCTAAATTGAAATCTAACACAGGTAAACAGTAATTCTAAAAGATCGCAAAGAAAAACAGAAGACTTAACAAGTTGTTAGGTTATTGAGCGGAAAGCTTTGGAAGAAGTTCTGTTCAAAGCTGTTCGTTTCTGGATCAGTAAACATAATACTTGCACATTCTAAACTGGTCTAGTGCAACATCGTTTTACTGTTGGAACTTTTTAGAATATTCTAAAAACTTGAAAAACATTTAGTATCTGAAGCCAACTTTGGGGTCAGAGTGTCTATTTATTTGACATGTAATTTTAAGTGGTTTTAGGCAAAATATTGAGTTAGGAAAATTTTTGTGCAAAAATATTAAAAACCCATTTTTGATCCTTTTAAAACCTCTTTAAACCCCGTTCCCATAACCCGATAATGCTGGTTCACGAACTCATGAGAATAGACCTGGTCCTACACTTCCATACGAAATTTCATGAAAATTTGAGGTCCCTGACAAAATTTTCTAACAAAGCTTAAACCGTGAAAAATTTATGCATAATTAATACTCGACATGTTTGTTTGTACATGGAACTTCTCCTGAAATTTTCAACCAATTTTAATAAAGGTAGTTGATTGATTTTTTAGTTTTAAAAGCTATAAAGAATAAACACATAATTCTTGTGAAAGCCTCTGTTTGTCTATTCATACCGAACCAAAGAAGGGGTGTTAAACCACCGAACGTACTCTGGTTAACTACTGCAATTAATATGTTTACGAAAAAAGTGGAAAAAACTTTTGGGTGTTTCACAAATCGTAGAATAATTTAATTCGTCTCAAATTGAAGATTTTGGTCTCAGGGACATGTAACAAAAAGAGGTAAGGAAAAAGGTACAGGGGAATCAGATATTACGTATAAAGTTCTCCTTGGGTGCTCTGTGCCAGTCTATCTCATTGCCTCTAAACTTGGTTATACTGTATTAATAAGTCGCTTTAAATCAAACATTGCAATATAATGATTTTTATTATTATTATTATTATTATTTTTTTTACTCGAGATTTTACAAATATAATATATATTATTTTGGGGTCCGGAGGCAAGTGGTTAAGGCAAATCATTGAAATGTGTTTATTAAAGCTACAGTATCCTTTATCTTTCTATAGCGTACACTGGTACACTAGTGAAGAATAGTAGGATTTTTATAACTTTATACTTTGGGATTGGGAAAAAGACTCCGTTAGGCGCCATTTCTTCAAAAATATACTCTTAGGTTTTGTGAAAATCCTTCCTATGTTTTGTGGAACACAGGTGCCGTAATAATCAACCTTTCACATGGGCTATCCTAGTGTTTGCAAAATGTATCCTGTACCAGACTGCATTCAATGTTCAAAAAGGAAAATTATTATTTTATAATCTAACTTTCCGGAGAATAAGAATAAACTTCCTTTTAGATAATTGTTTTTATTTATATTTTTATATTTAAATATAATTTTTTACTTTCAGTAGAAAATATTATATGTAAGCATAGGTTGATATGTTCATCAAATGAAAGGTCCTACTTAGTTTAATGAGGCAATACAATGCCTCAAACCCAACCTTAAACGGAAGATCGAGCTTTTATGGTAAGCAACCGAATTTCTTATTGAACTTATTTTGCTGGAACTTGTAAATTCAATAGCTTCGGACAAAATTGACCGTTTGAGGTCGGGTCTGTGAAATATTATTTATGAAATAAGGACCAAATGGTGTAACATGTTATATTGGCTGTAAGAGACAGTCCTGAAGGAAGTCTTGGAGGAAAATTCATTACCCTATTTCATATTCAGAACTTCTATTAACTCCACATGGGCCGACCCCCATTAGACATAAAACTCAATGATAACGATTACATAAGTTTTCAACACTCAAACGAAGACCCAAGTTTTTTAAATTTCTTGTTAATTAATTAATACTGCAAATATCAGCCCGTGTACAGATTTTTCAGCGCGACTGAGTATTAATTTTAGAAATAGAGGCGAAAAGGACGATTTAGATACTATTTTTTATATATTAAAATTTTTTAGTTTACACTTACTAAATTTCATGGTATCAAAATTCATTGTAAGCACTTTAAATTATTAAGTAAACTATTTATAAGCATTTTACTAATGAAGACTATGTTTATTTTATGAACATTTAGAAAACTATTTAAAGAATCCCCATGTTAATAATTAATATTTAATAAAATATTTGTTAAACATGTATTATCTTCTATATTAATTGTAGAGGGTAGTTTAAGTTTAACGATTATATTATACATACGGATTCTGAATACAGCGTCAAAATATTAGCAGGTGCTAAGTAGTAAAATTTATAACGTTTAATTTAAGGCTTTATTAGCTTATTGAAACTAAACTAAAGCTGTCGACTACATGACCAAGCAGCTAGAACAAATACATAGAAAGGGCGTTGAACTCAAGATTTAGGGATTCCACCCGGTCTGCCATGTTCTTATATATGACTTGTTCAAGCATTTTTCATTGCATTATCGTCCAAATGTGAATTTAAATTTCATACAAACGTCTAACAATTTTATTAATTTAATTTCAGTAACAATAAGAATATCTTGTTACATGACTTGAAGCGTGTCTTTTATCGATATATTTCCTAGTATTACCTAACCATCGTGGATATGTTTAGAACTATTGGGAATTAAAAAAAAACTTAATGTTTATAAAAAAACCTTCAACCTAGCTTCTAATAGCTACAAACAGCTACGATAAACATGGTTTAGGAATACAGGCTGAATTTGCCTGATAATGATCTATAGATTGTGATATTTCTATAATGGACTACACTACATGTAAACTTAAGTTTCAGTAAATTAAGTTTATAGTTGTCTTGGTCCTAACCACGACATGGTGGCGGCCTAGATAGAGGAAGCACAGTTGGCGATTTTGTATGACTATGTACGGTAACCATTCAACTACTTAAATGTATTATAAATCACATTTAGTTTAATGATAACAAGTAATGTTCGAGTAAATCAATATAGAGCCAATTCAAAACTGATACGCTAAATGAAATAAGACATTTTTACATAAAATTATTTCAATTTATAAATACAATCGATAATATATTTTTGGTTATTTTAACATTTTTAATCATTCAAATTTGTCCTGTGAATGTGCTATGACTTTCTTTGAGCACAATTAGAGGTGGTCTATTATATATGCTGAAATATTTCACAGGATTTTAACTATTATTTTATTATTTTTTTTTTACTATTTTACTTCAGGGTAGGTTCTTTGCCACGGCACTAAAATTATCCTATGAAATAAAAAGATTTTAATACAATTAACAACGTTTAGTTTATTTAAAATAAAACTTTAAAGTTAACAAATCAATAAAATAAAACAAAGCAAAACAAACAGGTGATGGTATGAAATGGATGAAATGATAAAATTCAAATTATCGCGATTTAATTTCGTGCGTAGACTAGGCGGAGCCGAAAAATTAGTAGCGAAATAGCTAAAAGCCAATTATCGCTCTATGTAGTCAGCTAGAGCCGAATCTACTTATAAAAGTGGAGTAGAAGACCAGCGTTAGCCGAGAACCCTTACCTTTCGGTTCGGAGAGCCAGCTGTTGCCGAGTTCTTCACCTCTGATTATGCATTTAAAATGTGCCGGGTTAACTAATTTCTACGTACCGTACAGAAAACGCTTGCTGATTTGGCGTTTCTAAAAGTCTGTCTTTAAGCAACCACGTGTTTTTTAAAAGTAAATTTAATCAGGTGTCAATATATTTGTTTATATTTTAGTTTTTTCAAAACAAAATGTTTGAATAGGTTGGAATTTCGTACTTTGAATTTAATAAATGATTGTAACTTATTTGTTTAGTATTTATTCGTTTTGATAGAATTTATTTGTGATTAGAAACGTGAAAATAAATTATAAGTGAATTTTTATTACGAAGATATAGAAGTGAAATTTAATTTTTTTAGTGAATTTATTGTGACGATTGGCTCGTATCGTCGCAATTGTCCCCTCAAAAATTTTGATTTCGAAAGTTATGCGAGAAAACAAAATTTTTATGAATGATGAATGATGATGAAAAATTAAGATGGATGAATAACAAATAATGAATAACCTAAAAAATATACAAAACAATTATTCGTGTCTTCCTCTTGGTTCTTCTCTCTTGAATTATTATGATATTACATCGAGAAGTAAGTCCTCTTCGTCGACATTTATGGATAGAACGTCTTCATTTTTCGTTGGGGATTGCAGTGGAGAAATCAATTTTGGATGTTTCATTTTTCTTAAGATGTACTCTGAATAGGTGATTTTCCTTTTTGGTTTTGTTTTGGTCTCCAAGCTTGCTTCTTTGGGCTTTGGTTTTTCTTTAGGTATATTCTCTTTAAAGTCGAATAAAGATGAATACCATTTCTCTTCTTCTTCCACCATTCTTTTAATGTTTTGCCTCTCCCGTTGTGCAAGTAACTTTAGTTTATTTTTTTCTTCATTTGCAAACATAGACGCTTTTGTTCCTTCAGGCTTCAACATTTTTTTAATAATTTCCAATCGGGGATCTTCAGGGGTAAGTTTTTCAATCCATTTTTTAAATGCTTTATTCTTTTTCTTCCCTCCTTTCTTTGGTATGTAGATTGGTCGGTTTGTAACTGTTGCCATCCTGCAAAATCAAATAAGTTAACTTTTTAGTTTTAAAGGTTTTCTGTTAAAAACTTTTTTAATGACTGAACATGGTACGGTCCTTTTATTTTAGTGTGTTTTAAATCAATTAACATATAGGTTGAATTTCCAATTCTTTTATGAATTCTGTAAGGTCCCTCATATATTTGGCAAAGTCCCTTAGTTTCACCAATCAGATTGTTCAAGTTTGGAGCACTTCGTAAAAGTACTAAGTTTCCTTCGTTAAATTCGGTTATTTTGTTTTTGATATTAAGTTTTTTAGCTCTTTCATTTTGACTTTTCTTTATTCTTTGTTTAGCTAATTCTATCTTTACAATGTGGGAGTCTTTAGTGTTATTCAAAAACGGTAGAATATGATGCCAAAATCTAAGATTCCTTTTATTTAAATGTAACTCATTTGGGGTAAGTTTAGTAGTGCTGTTATATGTTTCATTTAAAAACTCATTGATAATGTTAACATAATCGGGCCACGATTTTTGATTATTAAAGCAATATGTCCTAAGACACCGTTTAACTTCTTTAATGGTTCTTTCTGCTAAGTTTGATTGTGGGTGCCTAATTGGGGAAAATATTGGACTTATGTTTTCAGTGGTAAGTTTGGTAAGCCACGTTTTACTTCTGAATTGAGTTCCATTATCACTATGTATTTTCATTGGTTTGCCATAGTTTGGAATATAGTCAAGAAATATTTTGTTTATCACTGATTTAGTTGTTGCTCTTACCAAAGGATATAGTTTAACAAATTTTGAGAAAATATCTATAACGATTAGAATATACTTTAAACCGTATTTTCCTTTAGGTAAAGGTCCAAGAAAATCTATGGCGATAATTTCGTTTTTATTTGAGACGTTTACTCCGCTTGTTAATCCATATGTCGTATAGTTAGAGGTTTTACATTTTTGACATATTTCACACTTAGAGATGGTAGATCGAATCCTACGGGACATGTTTTTGAAAATAAAAGATTCACTTAGTAGTTGCAAACATTTTAATGATCCACATTTTAATGATCTGATAGTAAAAATGACAACTCCATATTAATTGTGTTACCATACTTTCAGGGATCACTATCCTCCAATTAGGATTTAATTTGGTATTCTGTACCAATATACCATCCTGTATATTGTAATAAGTCATAGGTTTATCTAAGTTTTCTCCTTCGATTTCTCTTTGTTTTCGTTCTAAGATGTTATTAATTTCTGAATCAGATGTTTGAATTTCCTTTATATTTTTTAACTGCCTTAACAACTCTTCATTTGGTTCTCTTTTAATTATAGCAACTGTAGGTTGATAGACATTACCTTCTATTTCAGAGTGGCATCTCCTACTTAAACTATCCGCGACTACATTTTCTTTACCAGAACATCCTTCAATCGAATATTGATATTCTTGAAGAGCGAGAACCCACCTGGTTAGTCGAGAGTTTAATAACCTACACGTCTTTATGAAAGTCAGCGCCTTATGATCGGTGATAATTTTAATTTTGCATCCAAGTATTATTTGCCTAACCTTTTGAAGACAGTATAAGATGGCCAAAAATTCCTTTTCTGTAGTAAATAGATTAAGTTCGTGTCCCCTCAGAACTCTACTCATGAATGCTATTGCTCCTTTACTGCCATCTTCCTTAATTTGATATAGGTGACCGCCAATGGCTTTATCACTAGCATCGCATTGTAATATAAATTCCCGATTCGGATCTGGGTGATGTAGTACATTAGTTTTAAGAAATAGGTTTTTTGCATTATCAAAAGCTTGTTTTTCCTTTTCAGTCCATATAAATTTTTGTTTTTGAGAGGTCAACTTTAATAGTGGTTGTATCGTGTCTGAATATTTTTCCACGAATCTGTTATAATAATTTAACGTCCCTAGAAATCCTCTTAGTTCTTTTTGATTCCGAGGTCGTTTAAGGTTTAAGATGGCTTGGATACGTTCTGAATTAGGTTCGATGCCCTCACCAGTTATAATAAATCCCAAGAAAGGTACTTGATTTCGACAAAATAGAGATTTTTTAAACTTAATCGTCATATTGGCATCTATTAGTTTTTGAAAAATAACTCCTAAATTGGAGATGTGTGTTTCAAAATCAGGGGAATGACATAAAATATTGTCCGCATAAACCAAGGCAAAATGGTCTATTTCGGTTTGGAAAACGAAACTAAGTGCACGCACCAATGCTGCCGAGGAAGTTTTTAAGCCAAATGGAGCTACGCAATATTGATAAGTTTTACCTTGAAATTGAAAAGCTGTGTATTTTCTAGACTCTGGGGTCAATTCTACCTGCCAGAAAGCGCTGGAGAGATCGAGCGTGCTTAACCATCTAGTTTTTCTCCCTTGAAATAATATCTCACTTACTCCGCGGTTACATTCGTAATCAGGTACACTAATTTCGTTTATTTTCCTGGCGTCTAAGCAAATTCTTATTTCGCCAGTCGTTTTTATCACAGGAACTATAGGATTGATATATGGGCTATTACATCTTTCAATAATTCCGTCCTTTTCCATTTCATTTATTTCGTTTTTGATTGAATCGACATATTTTAATGGTATAGGATAAGTTTGCAGTTTAAATGGTTTTGTTTCATCTATTTTTATTTCATGTTTGTATTTGTTACATCGTCCTGGTTTATCAGAAAATACCTTTTCATATTTTTTAAACAAATCTTGCAACCTTTTCTTTTGTTCCTCGTTTAAATTTGTCGTATTTATTACGTCATGACTTGTATCATCCTGGTACATTTCTTCTATTATAATTTGGGAATTTTCTACTGATTGAATTACTTGGCACTGTATAGCAATATCAGTCTTGTTATTAAATTTTATAATGGTTTGCTCGTTGTCAATAGAGACAGTTTTATTACGAAAGTTAATGATCATTCCTAATTCGTTTATTGTATCTGTCCCTATAATCATTTCTCGAATTAACTTAGGGATAACTAAGTACTGAATCATAGCAGTGAAATTTCCGAACGATACTTCTAGTAATATTATAGTATTTATTCTTTTACTCTTATGTCCGGTAGCTGTCGTAATAATAGTATTAGCAAGGGGTAGTTTTCCATGGATTGTTATTTTATCTTTATTTTCTTCTAACCATTCCTTTTGAATACACGTAACATTACTGCCTGTGTCGATTAAAGCTTTTAATTTTACATTTTTTATTTGCAATTCTAATTCTGGACATTCTATGTCTTTTGTTTGAGGTAATTCTGAAGGTATTTCTTCTGTTAATAATTCTTTTGAACAATATATATTGGATACTATTGAGTCATTAAGTGGTGAATTATTGTTTTTATTAGGTGACATAATGTTTGATAGCACCGAGACGCAATTATTTGTTTCATTAGTTTGGATTTTTATGGCCGGGGGGTCACCTGTACGCTTAAAGCTCCCGGTGCTTCCTTGTTTAAAGAACCGTTGTCGTTTTCACTTTGGTTTTGTCGTTGTGTAATCATAGAGCATACCTTTTGTTGTTCTTGTGATGAGTATCTTTGTTCGTATTGCTTATATGGTGCTCGGTTTTGGTTAGTTCGCCACTGATCATAGTTATGTTTATCCCGTGATTGATAATTCTCATTGCCTATAAATTTAGAGTGTTGTTGGTTTGTGGGTGATTTTACTTGATCGTTGGTATGGTTTTTGCTATAGGGGTTGTTGTGGATTTTTAGTTGTCGATTTTTCTCATCATTATCTTCCCTTTGTAACAGTCTTTCCATTCCCTGTATAGTGGTCATTCCCTGTATCTTACACGCATCCATAATAGTTTGTCCAAAATGTTCAGCAAGGATAGTTACAATTTCTTCTTCATCTGGTGCATTAATAGTTATTGATTTTAACATAACTGCTCGTTCAGTAAAGTATTCAACTCTAGTTAAATTACCGTTATGCCGATATTTTTCATATTCCATTCTTTGTCGTACATTACGTTGAATGTCCCTACTCCAATACTTGTTTATAAATATAATTTCAAAATCTTCGTAGTTTCTTACATTTTCTTTATTAAGTTGCCACCATGAAGCGGCGTTTTCTATCATTACTTCATCAATGATTTCTATTACGTTCCTTGCATTTCCAAATTGGGATTTTCCCTGGTTGATATAAGATTTTAGCTTATTCAAAAATAGCATTGGATTACTTTGTTTCCCGTTAAATTGAGGAATGTTTAGTGGATGTTTGTATTGATATATTACTTTAACTTCCTTTTCGTTTTGAGTCTCACTCATTTTTGTGTGTAGATCTTTTACAGCGAATTCCTGAGATTCTATTTTTCTGTTTATGTCGATTTCAATTTCATTCCTAAGTTTTATAATGTTTGTCCCCAGGTTATCTTCAACTTGATCAATGTTCTGTTTAACTGTTTTTATTTCCTTTTCTAATCTTTTATAATGAATATCGTTGTTTTTTGCTTGATATTCAATTTTTTGATTTAACTCATGTTTGTTCTGCAGCAATTCTAGATTAGTTTCGTTAAGTTTTTCTTCAAGCTTTTCAATATTTTCTTTGACGGTTTTATTTGTCTGACCTATTTCATAGTTAATAGTGTTTAAGAGCTTTTGTTCTACAGTATTTATCTTACATTCTAGGGCCTTATTAATCTCATTCATTTTCGTTTCTAGTTTTTCGATTTTAGTTCCTAGATTCCCGATAATTTGGTTAGAAAATTCTTTTAACAAATCTTGTAAATTGGATTGTTCAATTCTCTCTCCAGCCTTGGGAATTATTTGTCTGTTAGTTCTAGTTGGGGATTGGAAAGGGGTAATATTTAATGATAACGATTGGATTGTCTGAGGGTTTCGTTCTACTTGTCTAGTTTGTGGCCTACTCAAAGATCTGGATCGTCTTTGGGTGTTTTTGGGTTTTTTGTGAGTTTTACTATCCATTCTTTGTTACTTATATTTTGTTTTTTGTGCAATGGTAAGTTTAAAGTCTTTATTTAGTTTATTGTTTAAACTATGCCTACTCGTTGGGCGCCAAAATTGAAATATTTCACAGGATTTTAACTATTATTTTATTATTTTTTTTTTTACTATTTTACTTCAGGGTAGGTTCTTTGCCACGGCACTAAAATTATCCTATGAAATAAAAAGATTTTAATACAATTAACAACGTTTAGTTTATTTAAAATAAAACTTTAAAGTTAACAAATCAATAAAATAAAACAAAGCAAAACAAACAGGTGATGGTATGAAATGGATGAAATGATAAAATTCAAATTATCGCGATTTAATTTCGTGCGTAGACTAGGCGGAGCCGAAAAATTAGTAGCGAAATAGCTAAAAGCCAATTATCGCTCTATGTAGTCAGCTAGAGCCGAATCTACTTATAAAAGTGGAGTAGAAGACCAGCGTTAGCCGAGAACCCTTACCTTTCGGTTCGGAGAGCCAGCTGTTGCCGAGTTCTTCACCTCTGATTATGCATTTAAAATGTGCCGGGTTAACTAATTTCTACGTACCGTACAGAAAACGCTTGCTGATTTGGCGTTTCTAAAAGTCTGTCTTTAAGCAACCACGTGTTTTTTAAAAGTAAATTTAATCAGGTGTCAATATATTTGTTTATATTTTAGTTTTTTCAAAACAAAATGTTTGAATAGGTTGGAATTTCGTACTTTGAATTTAATAAATGATTGTAACTTATTTGTTTAGTATTTATTCGTTTTGATAGAATTTATTTGTGATTAGAAACGTGAAAATAAATTATAAGTGAATTTTTATTACGAAGATATAGAAGTGAAATTTAATTTTTTTAGTGAATTTATTGTGACGATTGGCTCGTATCGTCGCAATGCATACCAATGAAATCACAAACAAATTCAATTAATCTTTTACATTTAAAATACCCCCGTCGCAGCAGACCTGCGTACTCAGCGAATTTCCAAACGATCTTAAGATATTGTATTTTCCCCATAAACACCATAGGAATGGGTATGTAGGTTTGCTGACTTGGGATGTAGTTAGAAAATGTTAGTTTTGTTAGGAAATGTAATAGTTACGTTAGGTAAATGTCAAACTGTCTCAATATTCGGCACTTTTTAATTTTCCCCATAAACTTCATGGGGGTGAGTATGTAGGTTTGCCGCCATATGGGTATTGTAAGCAAATATCAGTTACATCCTCCCTAATGAATGTACATACCAAATATTATCAAGTTATGGTGTTCTTTTCATTTTCCCCATAAAACCCATAGGGGTGAGTACGTAGGTTTGCCGCCATGTGGTTGTTGTAAGCAAATATCAGTTACATCCTCCCTATTGAATGTACATACCAAAAATTATCAAGTTATGGTGTTCTTTTCATTTTCCCCATAAACCCCATAGGGGTGAGTACGTAGGTTTGCCGCCATGTGGGTGTTGTAAGCAATTTTTAGTTGAATCCTACCAAGTGAATTTACATACCAAATTTTATCAAGTTATTCCAATAAATAAGCAAGATACAGGGTTTCGTTGATTTCCCATAAGATTAACATGGAAAACCTATTTTTGGCTTTTCTCCGTAACCTGTTAAGCCAAGTTAAAAATTCAAAATACTAAATTGTTTTTTTTTTAAGCTCTTTAAAATGGTTTTAGTTAAAATTGTTGAATTTTGAAAATTATACTCCAAAAATGCAAAAAACCCATTTTTGACCCTTTTGAAACCCCATAAAACCCTGTTCCCATAACCCGATCTTGCTGGTTCGCGAACTCATGAAAATAGACCTAGTCATACACCTTTATACCAAATTTCATCAAAATCGGAGGTCCCCTTCAAAAGTTATCAGTACCACGGACACATAGATATATATATATATAGATATATATATAGATATATAGATATATAGATATATATATATATACATATATATGAAAATGAACGAACATTGTTTTTGGCTTCTGGGGACCTCGAAATGAAAAAGTAACATGGTCCCGGGCTTAGGTCTTACCATGGCTACTACCGTAATAGCGTATTCCCTATAGGGAAATTCGCTAATAAAATTTATTACTTAAAGGAAAAAGGCAATAAATGCCAAACAATAAACATTTGAATGTTAAATTCACGAGAATCTTTTTATGACTTTGAAGTTCACATTATTTATTGCCTAAAACAAAAAACACGTTTTACTAATAAATGAATTATACAAATTATTCCAAGTAGTTTGTTGTTATTATTGTTTAAGTTTGCCAAAATACTCTTAAGTTTACCAAAATTTCCTTAACACGTAATAAGGAATTTTGTTATTCCATATTTTTTCCAGTATTAAATTAAGATTGAGTCAAATGACTCAACAAAGCCACACAATTCTATAAACCTCTTGAAGGTGCCTTAAATACTGTAGGTCTCAATTAAATATCGCTAAGATATCATAATTTAAAGAGAGAGGACTTATTGTCTTCCAAGAGACTGATCGATTAATATATCCGGGCCGAAGCGACTTACTTTAATCGGAATGCCATCGGTATGTGGGGCATTTCACTATTGTAAATTCTTCCTTTGGCCTCCGTATTCCGCCTTAGGATGTAAAACGGTTCTTCATAATCGGGTTTCAAACAACTTGGACCACTGTAATACAAACTTTACAAATTTTAACTATTATCAATGAAAATAGTTAACGTAGTATCATTGTATACCTATGGTAATATTTGTATTCAAATTATCCAAATTCGATTCTAAACTTATACGTTGTGAGAATATTCCTGATTTCATATTTTTTTTGTAGGAATTATAAACATATTTGTTGGGTTTTAGTCAGTTTTGTGTCATAGTAAAAAATGAGTAACGGTTAGTAAAATAATGACAATAGATAATCTATAATACAATACGGTAGTATAGAATATTATTATATTTGAAGGGTGCAGGGGAAGAACGATCAAAGTCCAAAAATACAAAAAATTGAAATACCTGTATATTTTGATTCGTCTAAGCGTGTTTTAAAACCACGTGCACTTTATAAAAGTGAGTAACGAACTGACTCCGCACTAGAATACAAAACATTTTGAGTATGCAGGGGAATATCGGTCAAGCTCCACTGCGTTCATGGGAAGAACGGACAAAGTCCGTTAAAAATCACTTTTTAAGTCCTTAAAAATCCGTTAAAGTCACCGTTAAAAAAACAAATTTTTGTTGTTTGAAACATAAAATAACAAACAATAACATAAAATATCAAGCGAATTAACATTACTATGGAATATGTTATCATACTTATAAGACTCTTTAAAGTTTAAAAACGCTCTCCTGAAAACTTTACATTTTGTGAGGTTGATCGTTCTTCCCCTGCACCCTTCATTTATTTAGATTACTATTTTACAATAGGTATAACACTAAATCATTTAGACAACGAAATTCAAACCTCCAAACTGTTTGTTCCCAAATCATTTTACTATATGAAACGTATTAGTTAACATTCCCATTAAGGTTCCAAATGAGCCGCACAAAACGTGTATAAATTTAATATATTCAAGCTCTTAGATTTTATTCACATATATAACATGAATTTTATTTCGTTATGTAAGTTAATTTTTGTTTCCATATGAAGTAAATTAATCCTGTTATTTATATATATTTTATCCCTAAAAATAAAACCAATTTAATCTATCACTAAGAAACAGATTTTGAGTGTTGGCAGCAAGGGGTCCTTGGGGAAAGGAAAGCAGGACATTGGCCCGACCATAAACTGAACGACGGACGGGGGAAAACCCACTGGGTAGATAAATAGAGTTTGCATCCAACTCATGTCATGCCTTATCACGAAATTAAACAACGAAGGTAACATCTTCGGTAACAACATATAATAGTGTTTTAACAAATATGTTACAATCCAGCTAGAGAAAGGCTTTGTGAAAAACATGGAATCACCTCAACAAATTCTTCATGAAATATTGTATTCAATTACAATGTAAGTGTAAATATATATAGTTGTAAATATATATATAAATAAATTAGATATCTTATTATCACTGAAATGCATTCTTAACTGTTTTAACTTATAGCTAAACCTTACTGTATGAATACATTGGAGCGCTAATGGTTGGAACAATGCCAGGATGCGGTAAGTTTATGACGCATGAAAATTAGATAAGAAACATAATAGATATGATATAGCCTTTATCGCAATAAACATACTATCCAGTATTGATTAATGTCAAAGAAAGCCTTTTGTAACCAAGACTTTCTTACTAAACACTTTAATGTGAGGAGAAAATGATTTTATTTTATTTCATTAGTAAAATTTTTTATTTGCACTTAGATGTGCAACGAAGATGAACGAATTAATAAAACACATACAGTTCAAAATTTGAATTTAGTACATTTTTTAAACATAAGTACATTCAGAGCTTTAAAGACTATGGGGATATTTGTATGACATAATAATAATAATTGAGTATTATTGTCAGGCGCAGTAAAACATGTACAAAAACAAACACAAACTATTGTTTATTGATTAAACATTTTTTGAATAGTTTAATAAAGTTGTTTCATAGAGAACCAGATTTTAACGCAGGTTATTCTTGATAAAAATACATCGTTTGTATTTCTTAAAAAAGTTAACAAATATTTTCATAAATGTTTTTCCCCTCCAAAGAAAATATAATATTCAGTTGTAACATGTATTGTGCATGTATTTAGGCTTGGCTTACTACAAGAATTTAAAAATTCATAGTGATCCTCCTAAGATGATCTTATGGAATGAGTTTGCTACGAGAGCGCAGCACTTAACCGTCTACACTAAAAGCAGACAATTTGGTACTGAAAGGGTTAAGTAATTTCTTACTAAGTACATTACCATTAATGACACACTTCACAAATAAATAATTTAGGATGGAGTTATCTCAGTTTTCGCCAATTAAAAATGAATACAAAATAAATATGTTATTGGAACAGAAGTAATTTAACTTTTTGAAGAAATATGGAATCCTAACAAATTTATGCATTTTAGAGAAGGTACATCATTGTCACAAAGAAACCATAAAAATACATTCGAAATACACCAACTTTGGACATTACAAAGGTACAAATATAGTCTTATATTTAGTTGATAAAATATACTTGGAAATTATTGTTTAATTTATGAAAATTTAACGTGTTTTGTTTCACAGAAATTTTTAAATTAGTTTACTACATTTTTATATTAAAGAAGATCGTTTTTAACTATAAATTTTACTTTTACAGCAATTGATAATACGAATTAAATTATAAGTTCGACTACAATGCTATTTGGAAAATTTATATTAAAACACAAAGCACCAACTGCTACAAAATTGTTCTCTCTTTTAAGCGGATTTATTTAGCTAAATAGAAAACAACTAAAATTAATAAAACAATAATCAGTAAATACTTATATTGCGAAGAAATGAGTAAAGCACATTGAATAAACGTGAAAGACTTATAGAAATCTTACACATAAGGGGTGGACTCAATGTAGACGAATGTAAAATTGTAAACCAAAAAGAGGGACAATGGCGGATTGATTCTGGGAAGTTTCAAACTCCTGATTTCTAATGCGACTTCTAAAGCAAGTCTGAGAACAGAACGATTCCCTCTTAACTTCTGACTCTTGTTGTAGACATTACAGACTTCATTACATTTTTATCTCTCTCATCCCAACGTCACACTTGCAATGATGTTTACATTTCGCCATTATTAAGATATTCATGATAATTTAGTAAGAGTAAATTTGGTATTATTACAAAATAAAGAATTAACAAATAATGCAATATGTTACCTACATATGCAAAGTTTTTATTTCATATTTACATTTTTATACACATTATAGTTTGTAGCTAAACTAAGTCAGTTATCATAAAATTGTGACCTAGAGACTGGAAAAATTATAGAATTTTTTTAATTTATCGATAAAAATTGAAGGTGTAGTGATCAAGATGCATGAGTCTTGTGTATACATAATAACCATCAGATAACAGAAAAAATAAGTTCTATAAATGTGGATGTTAGTTACTTATACTCTAAGGATGAGTTTTAGATGTAGTTATTTAGTAATTTTAATAACTACAAAAAAGTTTAGGTTAAAGTTTTGTCAAACTGGAAGAGGTCAATTGTACAACCCTTTTTGTACATAGTACAATCAATAAAAATTTCATATAAAAAAAATTTAAACAGTTTTTTATCCTTAGTGGATTTTTATCTTTTCAGTTTATCAGAATTTGACAAAATCGATATCATCAAAACAAAAACATATAATACAGAATTGGATATTATGTTAGATTCTTTATATTTATATTCAATGTTTATTTTATTCTTATCCTTAATACAAAGCTATTAAAAACAAATAAATTTCTGTGAACACATCTTTATTTGTTATATAATCACTGCTGTCATTTCACATTATGGATTATGAAGGGAAATATACTTTTGTATGATTGTGAGTAACGAACATCACATCAAATCATGACTCGTTGAAAACAATATTTCCTGATATTAAAAACACCTCAATATTCATATGACTATTTCAGAGCCTATACGAGCATGTTGGATTTTTTATCAGCTTGGTCCGTTTATCAACCCCAGCGGGTAGTCCATTGGCACTCGTTCAGTTTATAGTCAGGCCAATGGCCTGCTTCCCTCTCTTCTTTAATATATATTCTCTCTTTCTCTCTGAAAATGAAATTTTTTAAACTGTTATCTACCAAGTGATAAAGATAATTAAAACTTTAATTTTTTATATTAATAAAATATATATGTTTTGTAAAGTAGACTGTTCAGATTGGTGTGATGATTTACAAAATGCATTTTAAATATAAGTATTTTAGGGAATAGTGTGCATAATGAATGGACAGGGCTTATAAATTATTGGACACATTTTTTATTTAATAAACGAACAATTAAGTAACTTAGAAACATTGGAAATCGTTTTTTAAAAGCGGTTTTTATCGCAATACAAGTAATAATATCATTTTTTTTTAAGTAAACTAAAAGTTTTCTACGTGTTCCTCATGGCTTGAACCCAAAGTTTGCAGTCTGAATTCAACCTTAGACAATGGTTTTATTTTCTGACCATTGCTGGATTTATGCCTCCAATAACCTACCTAGCTTATCTCTTAAGTTCCTTGAAGTCTCTTGAACAATCTTTGCAAACAAACTGTCCTTGTCCTGAACTTAGGAAAAATCTTAAGGGTATAACATCTGGGAAACATGAAGGCAAAGGAATTTGACAGCCTTTTCATAACAATATTTTATGACATTTTTATTATTATTTATTTATGATTATTTATTTATATTTTTTTAGTTAGTAGGCACTATATAAAAAGCTTTTAACATGGTAATTAATAATTGAAATAATTAAAATAATTCAATTTAAAGTTGAATGATTTATGCATATGTAACAGGGACATGTATATTTATTGAATCTTATTCATTTACGCACGTGTCCATTAATTTCTAAAAACTAACCTGTATAGGCTATATGTTGTGTTTTGCTCTCCAAAATTAATTTTTTTAGCTAATATATTTTTGTTCTTAAATTTACAACATTATGCTACTTTATTGTTTGGTAAATTGTTGGTGGAAACTTTTTATCGCTGACTAGTAATAACAATTTCACTACGTTTCGGGACCTGGAATGTGATTCCGTCTTCAGGTATAACAAATATGCCACTGTAAAATTGTATAATTTTTAGTGACTTGCATGTTTTTTAAGGCCGTCAACCACTCGTTGATATAATCATATGAGTGAAACTAATACTAGAAAATTTTAGGTCAGCTGTGAAACTAAAAGATTCAAAAATAATGATATCACACTAAAAATCCTGTAAGAAAAATCTGAAAAATTCACATTATTATAATGAAAAGTGAATTTTAAAAATATATTTATTGGATTTATGATTCTATGTTGTTAATTTAATGGGGTTGCATGGTGAAAAAGCTTTCCAACCTCGGCTGAATCGGTTTTACATTCCTCAGACATTATGCGTTTTGGTTTTAAATTACGTTCCCAGGCCGTTAAATCCTATTTTCGGCCATTGGCGTAAAATATACTATTTTAAACTCAATTTCTGTTTGAGCAGGTTTATCAAAGGTTAATTTATTTTAAGGTATTCATTCCAAAGTAAGCAGTAACAATTGTCTAGCTGTGTTTAAGAGATTTCTTAATTTTCATACATAAAACTTTTATGGAGAAAATATTCCTTTCCTCAAAGTGAATGAATGGAAGTTAGAGTATTTTACAAGGCCTGTACCTGTCACTTCCCGTAGGTACCAATTGGGAAATGAGGTACTCTGGATTTAATTTAAAAATTTTAAGTCAAACCGTTGGACACTGTTTCAATTACCGTAGCCTTCGGTTGTAATACGCTAACACACTCTCAAAGACGTACATGGTAATTTCCAAGGAAACTCTTGACATTTGAGTTACGACATCTTTTATTAAATTCAAAAAAATAAATTAATTACATCCTTGATATTTCATTTCATTTACATGTGCCAGTGTGGTAATTTAATTTTAGTACTATTTGATCAGACCAGTTAAAATGTTATAGACTCAAAATACAATTTATGTATGATTACTGTATCAGTAAATATATGGAATGATCTTACTTGGTTAAGATGACTTTATCTACACTGTTCCCCAATAATCGGACTCTATCCCGTACCTGGAGCTCGTCTGGAAAACAAATTCCCAGAGTAATAATATGAGGTAAATTACATTTAATATTTTTTTTATTATTTTTTTTTTGCAAATTTATGTGAAACAGTTCTTTGATAAAAAATTATTGAAAACTTATTTATACAAAATTCATTATGAAAATTCCACATGTGCTTTTCAATGCAAAAATGAACAGGAAAGCTATCAATACTTTACATCACTATTTACATTTAATAACAATAAATGCATGATAATTAATTATTTGGAATATTAACATATTCAAGAAAAATCAATTTTTACAGTTTCACAAGTTGACAATATATTATATTATGACAATTGAAATTATTATTACTTACTATTTCAACGAGCAGGTATTTCATGTGGGGAAACAGTAACAAAAGTGAAGAAAATTAGCTGAGTTTTAAAATTAACAGACACTGATTTTTTTGTTTTGTTCAGCACTAGTGCCAACCAGGCAAAACTAATTTATCCAATGTAACTAACTTAAACTACCTCTTGTTATGCAATGATACTATATAATGTAAATATCTTTTTGTGAAATAAAAGTTTTAAAATAATGAAAATTATTTCCCTGTAATCAGTACAAAATATCCCCTGACCTCCTAATTTTCACTTATTTTAAAACATAATAGCATAACTCTTTACATGGACAACAAATTAACAGAACATCTTTTTTTTACATATGTACAATTTATGAAGTTAAATGACTGAACAAGAATTAAATCAAGGCAACAGTACTCTCATCTCCAACTTCTTCCAATAGTTACACTTTTTGCTGCTAGGCAGCATCAGCGCGCGGAGTACAAGTATTGCCAACATAAAACGAAATATTCAACCAAATTAAAACTTTCTTTGTGTAAAAACTTAAAGAAAAGAACGTTTGAAATGTTATAAATCATTACACCTTTTGTTCAATCAAAATTAATGTCTTTTAGGATACTCACAAATGCAATTTTATAATCGGAATGTCCAAACAAATTTCTTTTTCACAAGTATAATAAATCTGCTTAGTTGGCAATTCGGTTATTTTCGGATCTGTGGACAATCACTCTCTCTTTGTTCGGTTTTGAGTCCGTTGTTTTGCATGTGGATTTTTATGTTGTGTGGTTTTGTGTGGTTTTTTTAGTGTTTTGTGAAAGTGTCAAGTGCAGTGAAAGTGTTAAAGTGACCTTGATAGTATCCTTAATAACTAAATCAATCAACCGCATTCATTCCGTTTATCATTTATTCGTCATTCGTGTCCCAATCATACCCTCGTACACTCGCATACAATCCTTTATTCATTCTAATGCACAGATTAAAATACCCGAATCTTGTTCAAATCCAAACCCTTTGACAAAATTAATTCTTTAATTACATTCAATTACACCTTTTCCGATCATAAAATATACATATTAAATTATATGGCCTTTCTTAACTCGTTTATATACAAACATAAACATGAAATATAACCTATCATGATTTAACAGGCATAAATTCCTTAGCTAAACCTTTCATGTTCAAACAACACCATTTGGCATAAACAATTAGGCCTACATAACCAAAGAGAATGTAAAATATATACAGAGTACATCTCTTGGTTATTTAATCCCTTTTCTTATTTACCACTAACCAGGTTCATAAAGTTTTAAGTCAATTATGTGGGTTTTTCTCACATCAGTAGGGTCTGTTGTTCTTTGCACCAAACAAGTAACATCAGTTAACCAATGGATTATCCGGAAGATTCCAATGTATCTCGGAGCTAGCTTCTTGCAAAATTTCTTGAATTTGTTGCTTAAATAATGAGTTCTGACGTAGACTAGCGAATTCAGCTTGAATGGGTGTCTTGATTTTGCCGGAGAAAATCTCAGTCGGTTTCTGTTCTGCTGGATACTTTTTCTTGCATTATTTATGGCTTTCCTTAGATTTTCCTTCCTTTCTTCAAGTGTTAATTCGTTTGAAATTAAGTTCTTCAGGTCCCATAAATTTGTCAATGTGCAGCTAGGCTCATGATGGAACATTAATTTAAATGCACTGGTTTTGGTGGATGAATTTATAGCTGTATTTAGACTGATCTGTACCATGTCTAATTCACTGTCCCATTCAGTCTGCTTATCATGATAAAAACTTCTTAACAAGGCGCCTAAATCTCTGAGTATGCGTTCAGTCCGATTTCCACTACTTTTATAACTGGGGGTGGTCCTGTGGGTTATGTAATTTTTGAATAAATATGCCTTGAATAGGTTGGAAGTAAAGTAACTTGCGTTGTCAGTAACTATTATTTTTGCTATGGAAAAATTTGCAAAAACATTCTTCAATTTTTCAATTATGGCCTTTGAAGTACAGTCCTTTATAGCGTACAACCAAGTATATCTTGTGTAAGCATCTAAAATGGCAAGAACATATTTATTCCCTTTTTTGGAACGTACCAGTGGTCCTAATAAATCAATGTATAAAGTGTCCATGGCCTTTTCAACTGGGATTGATACTAGTTTTCCTTCAAATTTTCTTTGGGTACTTTTTGCCATCATACAGGTTTTACAAGCTTTGACTTTTATCTTGATAAAATTATCTAGATTAGGGTGATAGAAATATTCATTTACTCTTGCGGTAGTTCTCGCTATGCCAAAGTGACCTCTGAAGATAGTGTTATGATAGTATGTGAATATTAAATTGAATAATCTCTCTGGCAGATAAATCCTTGGCTTTCCTGCGGAGTTACGGTACATGAGAATGTTATTTTTCATAAAGTAACAATTACTATTCTCCGATTTCTTTATGCTTTCCATGATCTTGAGGCATTCTTGATCCCTCTGTTGGTGTCTTTCTAACTGTGTGAAGGCTAAAGGAATTTCTTCCACTAAATTCCAAAAATATTTTTCTTCATGATTTTTCGCAGGTGGGTGCTTAATATTTTTATGTACAATATTATTTACATCTTTGTTTGTAGTTTTTGTTTTCGCCAGATTAGTTATCTTAACTTTTTCCTTACTTTGACGCACCAGGGAATTTACTTCAGATTTGTCTTCTTTATTTTCTATCTTCTCATTATTTTCTTGGTTTTCTGAATATAATCTCGACAAACAATCCGCCAATAAATTTTCCGAAGAATTTCTGTGCTCAACAGTGTAATCTAAATTTAATAAGCGCTCGACCCATCTTGCCAATCGGCCTAATTTGCGCTTAGTGCTCAAAACATAGCTTAATGCTTGATTGTCTGTGATCAGTTTAAAAGGTTTGACTTCTAAGTATTGATGGAAGTGTTCTATAGCATATATAGCACTGAGAGCTTCTTTTTCATATATGGAGAATTTTAATTCCGCATCAGTGAATTTCCTGGAAAAATATGCTATCGGTAGCAAGTCATTATTTTCATTTCGTTGAAGAAGTACAGCTCCAGCTCCAGAATTCGAAGCATCTGTTTGCAGCACAAATGGCTTTTCAAAATCAGCCAGCTGAAGTAAAGGTGGGGTGCTTATGGCATCTTTTAATTTTTCAAACGCTTCCTGGCATGCATTACACCATTTAAATTTCACTCCCTTGCGTTTGAGGCGGTGAAGAGGTACACATATGCTCGAGTAGTTGGGTATGTAACGACTCCAGTATCCGCACATGCCTATAAATCTGTGGACTTGCTTAACTGTAGTAGGCACAGGGAAATTTCTGATGGCTACTGTTCTCTCCGGGTCAATGGTAATTGTATTATTCCTAATGCGGTGGCCTAAGAAACTTATTTCTTCGCAAAAGAATTTTGCCTTTTCTGGGTTTACGGTAAGGTTATGTTCAGCCAATCGCTTTATTACTTCCTTTAAATGTGTTAAGTGACTCTCTTTATCCTTACTGTAAATTACAATGTCATCTAAAAATTTTATTAGATAAACAAAATTGATATCATGAAAAATTCTATCCAGGTAACTCGATAAAACGCTGCTACCTATTTGTAGGCCAAAACTAACTCTTTTATATTGGTATTTCCCAAATGATGTACAAAAGGCTGTTAAAGGTCGGCTTTCTTTAGTTAGAGGGCACTGTAAAAAGGCTTTGTTAAGGTCAATGACTGAAAAATAATGCGCTCCTTGTAAGTGCTGGTACAGATTATTTAAATCGCCAATTGGATAATCCATTTTGACTAATTTTTTATTTAATTCAGTGTAGTTAATTACAAGTCTATCTTTCTTTGTGAGAAAGGCTGGTGATGAATATGGGCTAGTTGAAACTTCAATTATATCTTGAGATAATAAATCTTCTATGATAGCCTTCATTTTCTTAAGGTTTGGTGGACTTAAATAATAAGGCCTAATGCATACAGGTGTTTGATCTGTAACTTCTAGTTTAACTTCCAAATTCAGGGCAGCTCCAATTTTGTCAGTGAAAACATTTGGGTGATTATTTATTATACTTTCCACTTCATTACGCATGTCTGAACAACCTATAATAATTTCGTTCACAGATGAATTTTCTGGCTCAGCAAATCCATGGATATCTATTTTGTTTTGCGGTTTGAATTTAAAATAACATAGTCTCTGGTCCAAGTCTAGTATTAATCCTTTATCTGAAATGAATGGCATTCCTAAAATCATGTCAAATGGGTTATGTTGCATGACCAAAAAATTTTCTTTCCAACTAAAAGTTCCAATTTTTATTTTAAATTTGCATTTTCCCAACACATTAATTTTCTGTTCATTCGCTGCTAATATTGTACCTTCCCATTTTTCTAATGCTTTAACAATATTTAATGATTTAAGTTTCTCATATAGGCTATGTGTGATCAGATTTTTACTGGATCCAGTATCAAGTAAGGAGTTTACTATTAATTTTTTGTGTACTTCGATTTGAAGACAAGGTAGGCTATTATTTACATTTACTTTAATTTTATTATGCTTAATCCTTTTGAATTTGTTCCATCCTTTTACTAACTTCCTTAACTCAGTCTTGTATTCGTGGGAGTGATTAGGACTAGGATCTACGTGATAATCAGCGGGAGTACTAGCGTTGATTTTGTTAGGACTAGATACCCCCTCGATTATGAGTTTTTTGGAGCTCTGAAACATTGCCTGGCGACGTGTCCTTTCCGGTTACAGTTGTAACAAGTTCTTGTTTGCGGGTCTTGTGCTCTTGAGGACTGTGAAAAGTTATTTTGGTTTGCATGGGGATTGAAGCGTTGATTTTGCTGATGTGCGTTCCTAGGAGTGGAATACATAGGCCTATTTGTAGAAAATTCCGGTCTGCTGGTATTGCGATGTGAGTTACCGTTATGGTACATTTGTTCTCTTAAATAGTCATTATAACGGACATTATTTAAGTTTATGCAAAGTTGATCTAGGTCCTGGAATGTATGTGGATTATTTTCAAAAATAATTTGATTTCTAATTTCTGGTCTTAGTCCATTTTTTATGAATGAGACAATGTCACTTTCAGACAAACTGGTTTTCAGGATCTGGTTGTTAATCTTGATTTCATTTATATACAGAGATAAAGGTTCATTGTGAGCTTGAGGTCTGTAGATTAAGTCTTGTTTTAATTTTTCTTTCAGGGTTATTGGTATGAAAGTGTTAATAATTTCTTCATGTAGTTTGTCGATAGTTTGTCCTTGACCTTTGCATTGCAAAATTTTGGTACTTAGGGGTGGTGTAGTATAACTGGGCAAAATTTCGAGCAGTTGCTGATCCGTTAAATTGGTTTCAGTTCTGATTGTAATTAGATTTCTCAAAAATGACAGTAAGGGTTTGATTTCTAGCCCGTTGCATACAGTGATTTTGCGCAAGTAGGCTTCTGCCGGGTTTGAAAGTTTATTAAAAATTTTTATGCTTGAGTCTACTGGTAGCGATCCAAGTGACGGCAAATAGGTTTGAGGCATGTTTGTGTGAATGAATTGTTTGTCATGCATGTTAGCGTTTTGAAGGTTAGTTTGCAAGTTCTGATTTTTATTTTGGTTAGATTCCGGCATGCTATTGCGTTCATTTGATTCTTCCTTATTAGTTTTTATAGGGGTGGATGTTTCACTAGGTTTATTAATTCTTTCAGCGCCTAATTCGAGCTTATCCGACAAATTTTCCTCTTCAATTAGTGACTTGTTGAGGTTCTCTTGATGTAACTCTAATTCAGCTTGGGATACTTTAGCCTTTGTTATGTCGTCAAATTTAGTTGTTAAAGAGGTTAGTCTTTGTTTGTGTTTTTCTAAGTCATTGGCATTATTTACATCTAATTTACAAGCGGTTAGGTTATTAGTCCTAAGCTGTAGGTGACTAAGCTTTGCTTTAATTTTTGCTACCTGTAAATTGGTGACTTCTTCCTTAGAATCTTCAATTAGAATATCTAAAGCATCTAATTTGTTCTGGATGGTTTTAAATTCATTAGCTAAAGTTACCTTACCGCTAAGGTTGCTCACGTCTGGTCGAGTGTCTAGGATTTGTCTTAGCTGTTTCCTGAGGGCTTCTACATTGTCATGTATTGTTTCATGTCCTCTACATAAAATTTCGTACTGCAATTCATCCTTGCTGAGGTAATTAAGATTAAATTTTTCCATTGTCGGAAAATTAATTTCTTGTTGAAATTACCATAGGCTATAATTTTTTTGAGCTAAAATTTTTGAAATTGAAGTATGTCACTTCTAACAATTGACTTAGCCAATTTTTCTTGGGGTGGTTAGAGTGAAGTGTGTTTTGGAAATGTCACTGGTCCTAGGTTGGAGACTTAAAACAGCAGAGTTGCGCACTTTTTGTACCTGTCACTTCCCGTAGGTACCAATTGGGAAATGTGGTACTCTGGATTTAATTTAAAAATTTTAAGTCAAACCGTTGGACACTGTTTCAATTACCGTAGCCTTCGGTTGTAATACGCTAACACACTCTCAAAGATGTACATGGTAATTTCCAAGGAAACTCTTGACATTTGAGTTACGACATCTTTTATTAAATTCAAAAAAATAAATTAATTACATCCTTGATATTTCATTTCATTTACATGTGCCAGTGTGGTAATTTAATTTTAGTACTATTTGATCAGACCAGTTAAAATTTTATAGACTCAAAATACAATTTATGTATGATTACTGTATCAGTAAATATATGGAATGATCTTACTTGGTTAAGATGACTTTATCTACACTGTTCCCCAATAATCGGACTCTATCCCGTACCTGGAGCTCGTCTGGAAAACAAATTCCCAGAGTAATAATATGAGGTAAATTACATTTAATATTTTTTTTTATTATTTTTTTTGCAAATTTATGTGAAACAGTTCTTTGATAAAAAATTATTGAAAACTTATTTATACAAAATTCATTATGAAAATTCCACATGTGCTTTTCAATGCAAAAATGAACAGGAAAGCTATCAATACTTTACATCACTATTTACATTTAATAACAATAAATGCATGATAATTAATTATTTGGAATATTAACATATTCAAGAAAAATCAATTTTTACAGTTTCACAAGTTGACAATATATTATATTATGACAATTGAAATTATTATTACTTACTATTTCAACGAGCAGGTATTTCATGTGGGGAAACAGTAACAAAAGTGAAGAAAATTAGTGAGTTTTAAAATTAACAGACACTGATTTTTTTGTTTTGTTCAGCACTAGTGCCAACCAGGCAAAACTAATTTATCCAATGTAACTAACTTAAACTACCTCTTGTTATGCAATGATACTATATAATGTAAATATCTTTTTGTGAAATAAAAGTTTTAAAATAATGAAAATTATTTCCTTGTAATCAGTACAGGCCTCAGCTGCACTCACGAGAGTAATATGTGCTTTATATTGGATACGAGACTCAGTTTCAACAATTCTTCCAAAAATATTATGAAAGAAATTCCTTAATAAATCCTTAAGATATTAACTTCAGGAAATAACTTTGGGTGTTTATTGGGATATTCTCTATTTAAGATAAAAATTAAATTTAAATAAATTTGTATTTCAAAATATTGAAGATTTGTTATATCTCCTTCTTAATGAAAACTGTTTGGGAAGGGCAGTTTTTTTTTCAGATTGACTTAAAAATAGATTTTGGGACAATGTAATCGAAACGTATAAACTCTCTGTTTCCTGAAAAGTATTAAAGCTATTTTATGATTTTAAAATGGTTTCAACAAGCATTAAAGATGTTTTATTATCACCAAAGGTTTCAATAAAAGAAACTAGCCTTTCATTAATTATTAACTAGCATTTGTTATTGTTACTATACATTGTGAAAATTGAGTACAACGGAAACTAAGATGTATTAAGAAATATATCTATTTATAGCACAGTGATTTGTTCAACGGAGGATGGTGGCAGATCGGTGGATGATAAGCTTGTAATCAAGAAGGCCAGGTCCTTTTTTCAGCCGGTTTGGGAAATTGGAAACATTTTCAAACAAATAAAAATACTTATCTTTTTTATGAATGTGCTATAAAATTCGTTCTATTGTACGGATAAGAGACCTGGAAAGTCACCCAAGACAGTAGCTACCGGCTACATGTCTTAGTGAACAGGTGTTTATACACATTATTAAAAAAAAAAAAAAAAAAAAAAAAAAAAAAAAAAAAAAAAAAACTGGTGGCCTGAGACCAAGGAACGCAGACAGGATAAAATTGCCACCTGAATTATGCACAGGAAATTGAAGTGGATCGAGTACACGCAAATAAACTCCGATTTCATTGAAAAGAAAGAACTGGTTTGGAATCCCCAAGGTGAGCACAAACCAGGGAGGCCAAAGCACATGTGGCGATCCAAAAGAAGATACAAAAAAAAGTACTCAATTCCAGTACTCCAATACTCGATCCAGTAGGAGATCAAACACGCCAGGAAGACATGGGGAGAAGTGAAGAGTTTGGCTTCAGACATACGTGGGTGGAGGCTGTTTAGGGATGCCCAATGCTCCACGAGGAGTTTAAGCACGGCCATCTCTAGTACAAGGCCATGTCCTTCGACCTGGCAACGCCGCATCGGCCTCAGTAACGTTCTTGTCACTCGAGCTATTGTTTTCAATGGGACTTTCACCTATTATTTCCCGTTATTGCACTTTAGTATGAAATATTTGTAAAAAGCCTTTGTAAGAGGGTTGTAAGGTATAATAAAGAAACCATTAGTATCAAGATAACATATTTATTAAATGGAATTTTGCATAAAACAATACAATGTTTATTCAGCAACTTACGTTATATGGCTAAGACAAGATATTCAACTTACTCTTTTTGTTAGATGGTCTACTAATTGAATCATTAATTTTCTTTGAGTAGTTTTTTAACAAAATGTTTGCCATAATGGACACAATCTGAGAAACTATTACTTCGTATTGTTTGTTACATTTGTTACATTGCTTAGTAATTGATATAAATCGTTCGTTAATTACTATATTTTGAATGGGAAACAAGCAAAATTTATTCTGTATTCCTAAATTTACTCAAGATTTTTTGAATAAATATAATTTGGAAAAAAATACTCAAAAATTAATAGCCTTGACGGCAATCAAATTCTCTATTAGTATATTAAGAAATCACTTATACAACAATTAGACTTTAAAATAATATCAAAATTTGTAATAGTATTCTTTGTTTTTTTGCAAGTTACAATGTGTAATAAGATTATAATTAATAAATTATATTTATATAACTATAATGTAAATAAACTCAGATTTCAAATTATTGCATGTTTTAAATATAAAAGAATCCTGTAAAAGTTTTAGTTTAAAATATTACATTCTATAGTTAAACTAGATAAATTGGATGTTTTGAATTTTTATTCACTTATGTACTGGGAATTAATTTTTATGAAGATATAAAAATGATAATTTTTAGGTTATTTCAATATTTAAAAGATTATGACCGTTTCGGCTATGGATTGCTATCAATCACACACGCTAAATTGAATAATGATTCCTTTTTACTTTTATTTTCTGGTTAGTAAAATAATCGAAACTACAAAATTTATTCCTTATCTATTAAATTTGGATTTTTGTATAAAAAGAGTTTTATGTAACACACATAACACCGAGTAATCGTATATCGCGGCTTTATCCACTCCGTGCACTCACCATCAAGTCCGATATAATTTCATCTAGAAATGAAAATACCGCTTTTTAACGAGTTATGGCTGCTATTTATAGTAAGTTTGACTCTTCCTCTAAATTACCATAGAGGCTAAAGCTATACTTTCCAATTAAACATTACAATATAGGCGATTAAAGTTAACGGCGCACGACTTCATCCATTTACTGCAATGCTACTGACAGAGCGCCGAATACTCTCTGTGCAACGTTGCCACTTCTCGCTCGCCATGGCCTTGTACTAGAGATGGCCGTGGTTTAAGGAATTAAGTCATCTACGTAAGTAAGTCTGGGCGTAACGTTTTTTAATATTAACCCCTATCAAATAACATATATTTGTAAGGAACTCTAAAAGCAAATGTAAATGACGGAAACCTGACCTCAAATTCATAATCTATTAAAAACATTAATTCCCTTTTAAGACACATCCCCCAAAGGGACGTGTCCAAGATGAAACCTTGGAAATATACCAAGCCAATCGCATACAATACATAATTTTATTACATAATTTTTAATTACATAATTAAAACTCAACCTCAAAGTACTAATATGATCTGTTTGCTTACATTACAGTTAATACTAAATGCAATCTTGCGCTATTTTTAACAGATTATTCAATTGAAGTCTGGTAAGTGGCTTTTGTTTTCATCAAAACGGTTTTTTTTACAATATGATACTTGATAAGGGCTGCAAAGTAAATAAAAGTTTTCCCATACCCCCATTACTCTCAAGGGGTTGAATTAAGGAATATAAAAAATGAAATATTAGTTGATGATACAAAATATACTGTCCTATCTTTTTAATTAAAAAAATACAACTAGTTTTCAATACTTCATTTACATTCTGGTTATCTGAAAGTATTTAAGTAATACGCTTCATATATGTTATAGGTTGTGTTTTAACTGTTGACATGTTTTAGAATTAAAACTTTTCTTACATGTTTTAAAACTTTAGGATTCTTCAAATATAAATGAATTGATTAGCTAATTGGTTTCACAATCCTCTGCTGTGATCTACCGTTTGATTGCGTCAATCACTCACCTTTAATACGTGACATCACTGAAGTGTAATGGATCATACGGGGGGAGGGGGGACAATTATGAGTGAGTGTTGGGAGTAGGAGGGGATTTTGGGGGGGAGGGGGCATATCCATCCACTTCACTTTCTGCCAATACTCTCTTGAGTCTAGATATAGGCCAACCTTATAATTGTAAATTATCGTTTGTATATTTGTAAAAATATTTTGATTTGTATGTCAAAAATTTTAACAGAATGTATTTATATATTCCAAAGATTTGATCTTGTTGAATATTTTAATACACTAAAATACTTTTTTTCTCTAAGATATGGGGGAAGTCTTGGGAAAAAATCATCCATCTATGCCATTATAAATAGTTTTTAATTTAACTAAGTTCTAAGTAATTTGTCAAAAAACCGACTTCAGAGGGTAGAATATATCGGGAGTTATTGCATTTTGGTATTTTAATATGATTTCAGTACAAGCTTAGGCCGGTTTCCATTTTGATCTCGGTCATATTTTGAGGTCAGGGTTGCTTCATGGTAAGATTTTAATTTCACGTACATTTAATTATCTCTGCTATATTCTTTGAGACCGCCCCTTTCCCCAAGGGGTTTATTCAGTTGGTAATTACACAGAAACGTAAGCTAATGTTACCAATAATGATTTGTGAAATTTGGTTAATTGATTTTCTGTAGTGGTTTTTTTAGTTAATAAAGAGGTTCCAGACTTGATTGTCGCCTTATATATACTTTTTATAAAAAAATGAAAAAATATATTTGTAATGCAAAAATAGTTTTCTCATAATATTTTTGCAATTAATATCGTATAGAAGTAAAGTATGCACAAAAAAGTACAATCAATTCTTGTTTGCATATATATGCATTTTTATGTGTATACGTTTTTATGTGCACAATAATATACTAATGTAAGTTAAAACTCTAAAATAAGTAGTATGATTTTAAACAATAAACTAAGCGATAAATGAAATGATTAACTTAAACTTAAGGTCAACGAAATAACAGTAAAATAGTTACTGAATGAAAACTAAAATTGCATTGTAAAGATACCTTCCCTTGGCAGACACCCAAGCTGGGTATTGAACAGGCCCATACATACGGCTGACTCCACCGGGCGATATGGAGATATCGACCCCCATCCGGTAAATCCCGACTGACAACATGGGCAAATCATAATGATTTGAAACTTTTTCTTGGATTCAAAACATAAATAAAATAAACTTTTATATTTGTATCTTAAATAAAGTGATAAGGGTTCAATTTTCTTTTTCAGATTGCTATGTTGACTAAATTTGTTTTTACCTCACCATCGTTTGTGTTTTCTGAACTTTATTTTCATTTTTGCAAGTCAATAAAAATAGGAAATATTTTTAGTTTAATTGCAATTTTTCCTCGAGTGAATGATAATGTAATGATTCTTCATGTTCTTTTTATTGACCAAAAGCCTAATTAACCACTACTAACTTTGAAGAATTTAAGAGTGTGCAGATAGCTAAAATCTTTAGTTGAAGCTAATGAAATTATAACAATGACAACATTAGAAAATACTAAATTTCGTAGCTGTTATCAAAACAAGTTTCTTGCTGTAAATAGTATTGACTTTCACTATACTTAGACAGTAGTTTATGTAACGATTGTACTGTGAAGAAATTTAAGGCACGAGTAAGATGCAATTTAGAAGATGAGAGAAGCGAGTTTTCTTGAATATCTAACGAGTGGTTAAAGGGTAAATATAAATCTTTGCTTGCACTACTTTATGCATGAGAAACTTAAGCTTGGTAAAGTAAACATGAGGTAACAGGTGGTCACATATCCAAAACGTAGCCAAAAACTACATAACATTACCTGACCATCGTATCAAGCATAATAGATCGGACTCTTTTTACCTTAGGAACATCAACTATGAAAATCATGAATGGTAATGGAACAATCGGCTAATGTTCTGTTAATTGCATAAAAAAACACAACTCTCGTCAATTTCCAAGCTATCTTTCGTCTATAACTTTTTAAATATTTTAAATTATAATCTGAAAACATATAAAAATTATATATATATATATATATATATATATATATATATATATATATATATATATATATATAAGTACGCTAATCATATGTATTTCAAATAATCAAGGTTGAAGGTTGAATTCGTAGGGTGCCATACCCTTTTACTGGTCAACTAGAAAACAACTATCTAAACACTAGATATCATTTTCTTTACGGGAATGCTATGTGAGGTTTTGAGGCAATAAAGTAAACGAAAGTAGAATTATTACTATTTTTTTATCATTCAGTTGTATACAAAAACCTCATGGAGATAAAATGTGAAAGACTATAAAAGGTGTGTTAATACCTAGTAAACATTTAGAACATAAGCGAAAGAACTACAAACATTCAATAAACTAAAAGATTTTTTCACTTCAAAAATGTAAATTATGATAGTAAAACAAGATCTACATGTGAAACATAAAAATTTCGAAACAAATTTTATTCGTGCAAATGTAATAAACTGACTTCAACAGTTAATTCGGTTTTCCAATACATATAAAACAAACAATTAACAAAAAATAATTTTTAAAATATCCCAAATAAAGTTATTAGCTAAGTACCCACTATGTAACTGAGTTAATTAACACAGTTAATTAGTGATATGATGGCGTAGCGCAGGTGGAAGATCTAGAAGGTGTGATGTCGCTCATCTCAAACGTTAAATCGCTCAGACTCTCTCATCCATTACCTAGTCAGTGATCAATCTAGACGTGAAGCTATGTGAAGCTATAAACTTAATCATCTTGGGGATGCTATATAGTTGGGCTATTATCTATTGGTAAATTTATTTCAAAAAATTACAGAATAAATGAGTATTCATTGTTTGAAGAAAAAAATTACCTTGGAGTGTTAGTTACGGCGGTGACAGACAATTGTCAGGTTAATAAAGGTAAATAAATAAATTGACAATAGTTTATTGCAATTAAACGTGATACAATTACTTTGACTGCTGTAGGAAGTGTTGTATAGTAACAAGGAGATTTTGGTGATAAACAGCTTGTAGCTAACAATCCGTGGTTGGGGTCTCTGTCTTGTAATTTATAGGGATAGGATATCCTACATCATCCCACATTATATGAATGTACATTACAGGTACAGTAGAGAATGTCATATCATTACTGGGGACTGTGTAGCGATAAACAGCTTGTAGTTAACGATCCGTGTTTGGTGTCTCTGTCTTGTAATTTACAGGGATAGGATATCCTAAATCATCCCACATTATATGAATATACACTACGGCTACAGAAGAGAGCATCGTATCATTACTGGGGGACTCTGTAGTGATAAACAGCCTGTCGCTAACCATCCTTGGTCAGTGTCTCTGTCTTATAATGTAGAGTGGTAAGATATTCAACAACATCCCACTTTATATGAATGTACACTACGGCTATAGAAGAGAGAGTCGTATAATTACTGTTAGACTCTGTAGTGGTGAACAGCTTGTCGCTAACCACCCGTGGTTGGTGTCTCTGTCTTAAAATATAGAGTGATAAGATATTCAACAACATCCCACATTATATGAATGTACACTACGGCTATAGAAGAGAGAGTCGTATCATTACTGTTAGACTCTGTAGTGGTGAACGGCTTGTAGCTAACCACCCGTTGTTGGTGTCTCTGTCTTGTAATGTAGAGTGATGATATATCCTTCATCAACTCACATGATATCAATGTACACTACATTTACAATAAGGAGCGTTGTATCATTAGCAGGGGACTCTGTGGGTTTAAATGGCTTGTAGCTAACCATCCACGATTTGTGTCTCTGTCTTGTAATGTAGAGAGAAAGATACCTTACATCATACCACATGATATGAGTGTACACTACAGCTACAATAGATAAGGTTGTATGGTGACTGGGGACTCTGTGGTGATAAACAGCTTGTAGTTAACGACCCATGGTTGTTGTCTCTCTCTAATAATGCATAAAGATAAGATACTAAAAATCACCACACGTTATAGGAGTGTATGTAACAGTTGTAGTGGGAAGGGTTCTGGTGACTGGGACTATATAGTGATAAACAGCTTCTAGCTAACCATCCGTGTTTGGTGTCTCTGTCTTGCAATGTATTGTGATAAGATATCCTACATCATACCACATGATAAGAATGTACACTACAGCTACAGTAGGGAGCGGTGTATCATTACTGAGGGACTCAGTAGGGTTAAACGGCTTTTGTAGCTAACCATCCATGGTTGGATTCCCTGTTCTGTAACCTACAGTGATAAGACATCCTACACCATTTATTGCATTATATGAGTGTACACTACAGCTACAATAGGGATGTTTTATCATTACTGGAGGGGGGGGGGGGGTCTGTAGTGAGGCGATAAACAGTTAATCATCCGTGGTTGGTGTCTCTGTCTTGTAATGTGAAGAGATAAGATGTCCTATATCATCCCAAATGATATGGATGTACACCACAGCTGCAATAGTGTATGTTGGCCAGAGAACTCCGTGGTGATAAACAGCTTGTAGCTCATAAACTATGGTGGCTGTTTTGAAATCTAGAGGGATAATATACTTAGTGTCACCTTACATTATATTAATTTAAACTACAGCTACATTACGGAATATTGTATGGTGGCTTGGCGATGGTATTTGTTACAATATTGCAGTCTTCAATTCAATTTTGGAGCTCTTTCTCATTTTGCATGCTTTTACAAACAAAAAGTTATAGAACTCTTTTTCATTCTTGAATATTTTACTCTGATGAACCAAGTATTGAATTTTTTTCGCTTTTAATTTAATCTTGAACATAGCGGCCAAAAGATTGTTATAGAATTAGAATTTTGCCAACTATTTCAAAATTTTTGTTAAAGAATTAAAATTAAGCATTTGCAGCAAAAATATAATAAAAGAAACATGATGTATTTAAAAAATTGCTGTTGTTTTTAACTATCCCTTATGAAGTTATCTTTGTTTGATGGACTCTCTGGGTATACTCAATTGCCTTACGCAGCAGTTTGTGACCTTAAGCTATTTACGATTTTATTTTTATATGTAATTTCAGAAGTTACTGGCTACTTCCTGCAAGAATGCTTAATATTTTATCTCTATATAAAATAGTTGGTTCTAACTCACTCATTGATAGCAAAAAGCATCAATGTCCCTTAAACCTTTTTGAGAAGCAAAAGAAATTAGATTTTGCCTATATTTGTAACATTTACTTTATTTGTAAATGTATAGTTATACTAATATATATTTATTGGTTAAGTATTAATTTAATCTCCATGGGTTAGGGCGAAAACAGTATGGATAAAAGGGAGATGTCCAATAAGTTTAATTGTATGTCTATTTTTTAATGTGTGGTACTTTACTCAACCACGACAAGTTCAACGCTTCATACAGTATTCACTTGTGCCGGAAACCATATTCATGAAATAACTGAATAACAAAACTTAGTCCCATCTCACCTTGTTTAGTTCAATCTTGTTTAGCTTTCAAACCCACTCAATATCCTCAGTCCATTCATTGTTGGTGCTGTCAAAAGTGTCAATATTGTTTTGTTTCAATATTGTCTACTACTAGTGTTATTATCATTTATGGTCTATTTTTAAACATACAGTATAAAATAAAAATATTTTTGACTGTTCCCCTTCAGATATTTTATTGTTAGTTTACCATTCCTACTTATCTACTACTTTTATTGCCTGGCTTTTTATTTTATCTTATAAAGCCATTCTGTATAATATCCATTATGACCCCAAAAACAAAAAAATAGGTTTGTTAAACTAAATCCTTTGCTTACCATTGTAGATAAAGATGGAGGAAACTAGGTACTTTTATTATCGAAATTCCAATATATTTACTATATCTTCCGACCGATCGATGGCGGTGTATGAGGCAGACTGCAGTGTAGAGTGTAAAGTGGAGGCTGGGGAAACACTAGGGCGATAAACATCTCAACGTAACGACCCGCGACGGCTGTGACTCGGCGACAGCTTTGTAAAAAGATAAAAATGTGTCCAAGCAGATAACACATGCTCATTATCAGACTTTATGATTATTTGATTATTATCAGTTCAATTGTCTTTCTTTCTTAAAAATAATTGCCTAAAATTTTGCATCACTATCTGTATATGCCAAGATTACTTTAGAATTATTATTAAATGTTTGCTTGGTTAGCTTTAGGTTGTCGTAAATGAAATTTTTAGATTTCAAAAATGACAGTTGCATTGAAGCATGCAGTTTTATACTATCTGACACAGATGCCCTGCTTTTAACAGGTTTTGCATCTTGAGCCTAAACGAAAATGGCCTCTCATGCGGTTATTTCCATTTACAGATGCAAAACATGTTAAAATGAAACTACTTAAGTAAATAACTTAATTAACTAATTGCTGTAATTATAGAGCCTATAATAAAGTAAAAAAGCCTATTTTTACATAATTTTTTTTTTAAATTCTAAGGTTCTGCCTCAATAAACATTATTTTAATCAGTTTTTCTGGATTTCCCTAAAATTTTAAAAAATCTGGATTTAACGACTTATGCCACTGGCCTACTCATTTATATTTGTCCTTTCACACACGTTTTTATAAATAAACTAACAAAAGCTATGGTAAAACATTTTAGCATTAGGTTTTATTTTTTTAGAAATGCTCAATATACAGACTGATTGATAAGTTTAATGAATATGTGTGGACAACTCAGAACAAAATAGCACAATCATAATATGACGCAATTCCTTTATGAAAAAGGCAATTTTTTACATGTAACGTGTATTCTTTTTCCTGGATGGGCAAAGAGAAACCCTAGTAAATATATTTATATACAAATAAGCCGGTAAGGTGTCAGCTATAATTTATGTTCTTTAATCTTTTTTTGCAAATTCATACAGGTTCATATATATATATGCTATTTATTTCCATATGCAATAAACCAATCACTTGTTTAAAAATATTAAATAAAAGATAAAACTTGGTTTTTTGTGTACCTAAATGATTGTTTGTATCATTTGCTATATCTATTACCATTGTGTTACTTTTGATTAAATAGAACTTTAACATCTGAAATCCTAGTACGTCTTTGAAATGTATAGTGTATGGGACATTAATAATTCATTGTACTTCAATAATATTTGAACTTCACACAATTAACGACTGAATTTTATTTGCTTGTATCATATATCTAAGTTATAAAATGTTTACTATGGGGTATATTAATTAATTGTTCAATGGAAACCATATATAACATGTTGTCATATTAGGGTCAGCGCAATAAATTTCTACTTCCTCTTAGTTATAGTTTCTAACATGCGAAGTCCATTAGGATGTAACACTATCTGAACCGCTAAGTTTATCTTGATTTGTTACAAATATATCTTTAAGACAGTTTAAATTATTTTAGAACAAAGCAATTGCATTTGCTTTTTACATTTTTTACGTCCACTAATAAAATCAATTATATCCGCATTGAATATGTCAAATTCAAATTTTATTGAATCGACGTATAACCTCTCTAACATTAATTGTCAAGTTCTGGATTGAGTGATTAGCATTTAGAACGCTGCCATTCAATGAGTCATCCAATTACATTAAAATTTCTCATTATGTGTTTTATATTTTCACTCAACCATAACTAAAGTTAGATTGAAATTTAGAATTTATTTTATATGTAAATATAGTGTAAAAATTATTTTATGATGCATAACGTATTAATAAGTTGATGCAATAAGTTTTTTAATCTTGCTCATTTTTGTAAACGGTGATATAGTAGTGATTTTATAAAAGTTTAAAGAGTTTAGGAAATTTATTTTTAAATTGAAAATGTAAATAAATTGTAAGAAAGAACCCTTACCCACCAGTAACTTACTAGTCGGTTATGAATAAAAATTCACTAAACTTGGTTTGACTGTAATACATATTAAATACTTTTATTAACTGGCCATATTTAATAGATAAAATGGTTTTTTCTATTCAAAATCAGTTATACAGTAGTTTTCATTGTATAGAATGTCAATAGCTATTTAAGTTATCACACATATATTTTTTTTATAATTCATTGTTTTAAATAGTGAAACACAACTTAGGGGAGATATGAGGATGCATCAATGGCACGACGATGAGAGGATGAGTGTTCTCCTATTCAGAGGGTTGCAGTTAAAATTAATTAACATTGACAGCCGGTGAGTTCGCAGCACTGAGTGCCTCCCGGATACTTGAGACTTGAGGCTTTGGTTTGAGTGCTCAATGGCGTCTTATAGACTTAAGAATGTCAAAGCATTGTCAAGCCGAGAAGGTTCTCATTACTTTACTACAGTTTTAATCATGGACAGAAAATAATTTTTTTCATTGAATCAAGAAGTTTGAATTTACAAATTTTATAGTAGTTTAGTGTAAAAAAATACTCTACTTCTACTATTGTTTGGTATTGTTATTATTATTATTATTTTGCTATAAATAACTAAAAAATAACATTTATTTTTAAACTTGTGCTAAATTAATTTTTACCGAGGTACTATAAGTCAAATATTATGTTTAGATATGTCCTTTGGCATCCAAATAAAAATTGGTTTCAATATATTTTCTGTGTAATGTGATTAAGTAATTACGCGACCTTAACATTTGTTTATAATATATTCCATAGTATTTATAGTCTAGAAGGCAACGTCAAATTATAGCTGATCAGTATTTTATAATTGACAAAAGTAATGTTTATGAGAAAAAGATAACGAATTAAATAAGTTTTGAAATTCTTGGTTATAACTTCTTTTGGATTATTATTATTGCTAAAAACTATTGCAAAAATTATGATCATTTTTCTTTTTTAGATAAATAATGTCACTATATTATTCTACACAGATAATGTAAAAGACCATCTTGGTAATAAAGAATTAGTAGGAGGAATTTTTTCTAATGAGAAATTCTGCGTTTACTAACTGCAGAAGTTCACCCTTCTGGATAGTTAACTATCGGCGTGTCCATAATGTTAATAGGAAATGAGAAATCACGTAAAACGTCCTCCTTAAGAATAGCACGGGGATTAAAAAAACGTCTGCTTTGTATATATTAAAACATGTGTTGTGGTTTAATTTCAAAATGAGACACAGATGATAACATCACCCTGCCTTAGAAATGGAACTGTCTGTTCGTCCTTTAGAGGATCTTTTTTACAATGCTGTTGTTCCCAATGTTCCCAACCTAAGAAGATGCGACCTTAACCATGTGTTTGAATGGATTCAACGCATTGGCTATCCTGTTTTGGACAACACCACTCCTGCTGAACACTTTTTTTCGGATTTTTGCTCCAAACTAAGCAGTATTATAAGGCATGCGTGTCCACCCAAATATATAGGGAAAAGACCTTTTCCTGCATGGTTCTCTTCCAAGCTTAAATCAATGATCGTCAAGAAAAAGAAACTACATAGGTGCTTCAAGCAGAGTCTGGATGAGTCTATTTATCTTCAGTTCTGCAGTGTTCGTGCTATCTGCAAGAGGCTGACGAGGGAGTGCTACTCGGTGTACATTCAGGCTGTCGACTCATCAATCAGAAGCAATATCCGTGCATTCTGGAGCTATGTGAATGCATCAAAGAAATTACCCTCTCTTCCTTCAAGAATGAAACTTGA
The DNA here is from genome assembly GCA_030545055.2 of Neoaliturus tenellus. NCBI lineage: Eukaryota > Metazoa > Arthropoda > Insecta > Hemiptera > Cicadellidae > Neoaliturus > Neoaliturus tenellus. Next base: position 300,921,840 of record CM061531.1, read on the forward strand.
TGATGAAATTGCAGACAACCCTCAAACTATTGCCAACCTTTTCTCCAAGTTTTTTGCCTCAGTCTATAGGACCCCATCATCAAACCCGCCTGAATATCACTTTGAATCAACTACCTCAATCTCATCTTGTTACGTCACCTTTGGGGAGGTTGAAGCGGAGCTTAACTCGCTCGATACAAACAAAGGAGCAGGACCAGATGACATATCACCTATGATATTAAAATTCTGCAGCAGCGTCATATCACCTCATATCACCATTTACTTCAATGTCCTAATGGCTTCTGGTGTCTTTCCCTCCAACCTCAAGAACGGGTACATAACACCGATTTTAAAATCTGGTTCATCTGCTGACATCAAGAACTATCGTCCAATAGTGATCCAGCCCACCTTAGCGAAGGTTTTTGAAGCTTTGGTTCTTAAGAAGTTAATGTTCAACCTAAAGAGTGTGATTAGTATGGAACAACATGGCTTTATCAAGGGTCGTTCAACTGCTTCCAATCTATTGTCCTTCCAAGATCATATTCTCTCAGCCTTCTCAAATTCCCATCAGGTTGATGCTGTTTACACTGATTTCTCCAAAGCGTTCGATCGTGTCAGTCACAAACACTTGATTGCTAAGCTTGAAGCTATTGGGGCTGGTGGGCCTCTCTTACTTTGGTTTGAAAGTTACCTTCAGGACAGTTTTCTTCAGGTGCGAGTTGCTGGCTCTCTGTCCCGACCCTTTCTTGCTGTTTCTGGGGTCCCTCAGGGGTCTTTACTTGGCCCAGTCTTGTTCACAGTCTTCATAAATTATTTGGCTCAGTATATTATGGGTTCAAATGTATTGCTCTTTGCTGATGATGCAAAAATTTTCAAAGAGATTACGAATGTGAAGGATTGCGAGGCTCTACAAAATAGTATTGATTCACTGAATGAATGGTGTCTGATTAATTAAATAACCTTGAACGTGTCCAAGTGCTCTGTTATAACTTTCACCAGATCTAATTCTTCTATTATACACCAGTATAAGCTTGCTGATCACCCACTCGCACGTTCTTCAATGGTCAAAGACTTGGGTGTTATGCTTACTCCAGACTTAAATCCTCACGAGCATATAAATTATATTTGCACGAGGGCTAACTCTGCACTTTATTTCATCCTCAGAACTAGCCGAGACAACTTTTCAGTGCATGCTCTCGTGACTCTCTACATTCATCTAGTCAGACCGATACTTGAATTCTCTTCAATAGTTTGGAGTCCTTACCAAGTTGGGCTGATTGCCAGACTGGAAAACATTCAGAACCGCTTCATTCGTTTGGTTGGTCTGCGATTGGGCTTTGAGTACATGGCTGTCCCAGTCCATGACCTACAACTTCAATTGAACCTGAGACCGCTTCATGCAAGACGGGACATCAATGATATTATGTTCCTGAAGAAATTGATAACCTCTGAAATTGATGCCCCTGCTTTGCTTATGAAACTGGATTTAAGAACTTCACGCAACCTTCGCCTTTCTCAGCTATTTGCAAAGAAGCAGTATTCTACCCAGTACATGTTTCACAGTCCTTTTCCTCGTCTCCAACGTCTGGCTAACAGCATACCTGGTCATCTGGATTTCTTCAGCATGAGAAGTGATAATTTCAAGAGGACACTTATGAACTGCCATCCATCTTGCTAGTGCATCTTCTAGTGTTTTCAGAGTATTTGTAAATCTGCATGTATTTCTCTAGTATTGCTTGTTGTTGTATGAAATATTTAATTTGTTACCATTGTTATTGTTAGTGTTATTATTATCATTGTGTTTATTTTCACGTTCTGTTTCATAATTGATTGTCACATAGCAACTTCTCGTATTAGGCCTATAATATTTGTTTGCATTCTTTGTTGGCCCTTTGTAACATACACATTGTATCTATATTATTCATATGTATGTTAATTCTCATATACATTATTTATGTATTGGTTGTTTTGACCGTTGGAATAAATAAATGAATAAATAAATGAACATTGAGTGAAGATAACAAAATAATTCACACCAAGAGAAGCAATCTATATAATAATTTTTAAGCGAAATTTATTGGGCAAAATTGTGAAAATTTTACAAATCGCAGGAAGATGGTAGGAGTCTCAAATTAAAGGTTTCAGTCCCATAAAGGGTATCCATAAAGTTACAAGGAAATGAGAAATATAGTAAAACGTCCTCCTTAAGAATAGCATGGGGATTCGAAAAAAATGTCTTCTTTGTGTACATTGAAACATATGTTTTGGTTTAATTTTAAAACGAGAGACAAATAAATGATAAAATTTAGTTAAGAACCATTCATAGCCAAATGACAAAAATTAACCCTAGAGTGGAAATACTATAATAAGACGTTTTGTTGCTTTGAGCTACTAAAAATTCTACCAGGAGAGTTAACCTTACATACTATTACAAATTTGACTGCTGATTTTACTGTTGTTACTATAATTTAAATTGTAAAAAAAAACTGAGCGTGTATGCAAATAATAAAATGCTTTCTGATCGTTGATAGAGATGCAATGGGCTATGAATTGTGGTTTGAGAAACACCTACATTATTTCCATTGTTTTGGTCTTATTTTAAGACGAAAAGTGTCAAATGATCATATGAATGACGATGAAACATTAATTGATACTTAAAGTGTATCAGTCAGTGAAGTTTTGGTATTCTGTTAGCTGAATTTTCCAAGAAACCTTTTAGTCATTTCATATATTGTAGGATTATAGAAGACGAGTTTAAATCAAAGACGTTTGTCCTACATACTTGAGGAAAATGAAGCAGGTAAAAAACTTTACAACAAAATGGGGAATATATAAGAATGATTATTTTCTGAAAGGTTCTCCTTAAAGATTCTCCATGTAGTGATTAAAAAAATCTGCTTTGTTTACACAAAATTAAGAGTTTTGATTAGGAGGGATGAATATTCACAGCAAGTGAAGATGCACTTTGAGGTGCTGTGTTTAAATTTTGTTACTAAATCATAAAAAATAAAAAAAACTGACAGGAGCTAAAAAATCAATGTTTTTTATTGCCGCTTTTCTATGTTATATTAAAAAGCCATCACAGCTCAATTAAGGGACTACGATTTCTTTCAAAACTTATTTGCCATAGATCGATATGAGTTTAACAACAGACAAAATAGAGCACTTACAAACGGGTGACCTGATAGTACAGGATTAATAAGAGTACTTGTGGGCGAATGGTGTGTTCAAACGGCATTGTTAAAATATTATATAAGTTACCTCAAATTAAAATTAAATTTTCTGGAAACCTTCGTTGTGGAAGAAATGGTAATACGCTATGGTTCATACTACTTTAATTTTATGATTAGGGGCTTTTGCCCCTATGAGCCACTAGTACATACATAATATTCATCCTGATTTATCTTCACATCATTTCATTCATATTCAATTTTCATAAGCATTGACCTTTATTAACATTGCCACATCATTGTGTGAAAAAAAAAACAATTTAATTTTCTCTTGTATAAAACATTAACCATGATAAATTAAAATATTACTCTTAGAAACACGTTAGAAACCTTCCGATTGATAGAAGAAATTCCCCTACCACTCCTTAATGGAATTATAACAGAAGGTTGGATCCTAATGGATTCTTCGATGCTCAATTTCAATGCAAATCTCGTGTTTTTTTAATTCTGTCATTCAATCATTCTATCCTCTTACAAATAAAAAGTAACCAATATAAAAATAGTTATTTGATTTAATGTAAGAAATTTCTCAAGGAATAAAAATTTTAGTATTAAAATTGTCTGCATTAATAAATCAAACATTTATTTCATTGTTATGATTGTTACCGGACTGCTATTGACCGGGCGTTCCCTACGATGCGGAACACACATTCCTCCGCTGCCCCCTTTGGGAAGGGCCCCGCCTGGAGGCCACACAACTTTTTGGTGCAATTTTGGTGCCAAAAGACTTTGGAGGATGAGTTTATGACAAACTCGGATTGTTTATCACAGTTCGTCCAGGGTATCCTCCTGGCAAAGAAAACCGATCTGGACCGCGAAGTGGCCTAGATCCCTTGATCGAGCGGCTGGATAAGGAGTGAGCCCCATGGGCATAATCCAAATTTAGGACTAAACTGACGTAATGTGATAAACAATTCCAGTTTAGAATCCTAAAGAGTAGAGGAAGTTTTATAGTGGGTAAACACGTTTTTAGGGGGTCCCCACACAACAGGCTGGCCACCTGTGTGCGTAATGCAATTTTCCGCCTCTCCCTAAAAAAATTTTATAATTGTTAATAACTAATGTACCAGATGCTTTAAAATGAACCATCTACTTTGAATAATTTTTGTTGTTTTAATCCACCTCGTTAACCAGTATATCGCATTGCTTAACATAACATCTTTGGGCTGATAGACAGACATATGCTCTTGCCGGTGTACTGTTTTTAATCGTTTTAAAATCTTTTAATTTACTTAGCAATGTTAATCCAATAGGAGGGAAAAGCAGAACTTTAAGGGCTTGTAAAGCCCTTCCGTATTGATGGATTCTTATAATTTTACCTTAGAAACAACTTCACTCCGCGCTCTATCCAATGGCACTAAAACGATTTAGGTCAGTTGGGAACTATAGAAGATGTTTCCTTAATGAACCGAGTCACTTATTAAATATATATAGGTATTGGAATTATAATAATTAATTAGTAAAACTAAATATATTTAAACATGAAACATAACTTTAGTTCAGAAAATCCAATTCCAAATGGAAAGTTTTTAAAAGATATAGTGAATATGTACTGATAGTTAAGGTAATGGAAGTGATAGCACTAAATATGCACACATAGTAGGCCCCTATTATACCAATTTACAGTTAACATCTATTGGATATTCCAATATTTTTTCAATGAAATCTCATTATAAATATATCTAAATTAACAAATCGTGTTAAATTATTCCTAGTCAAGAACTTTTTAAAATATCACGCAACATTCTTGCAAAACTTGTATTGTAACATAAATATGTTTGCAAAGTATTTACATTCTGTAGGCATTTATTGGCTGACCAGGGAAAATTGGTTACTCAAGTTCTAGAAACCAATAACACAAAATAGACGGAAACTTTTACTGCAACAATATAACCACTCTATTTTCATGAAAATTTTTGTTCGGGTACAACAGACAGTGATAGTAATACCAGAGAAAATTTTCCAGATCGAAACCGATCTTCTAAAATGATAATAGCTCTTAAAAAGTTTTAGATTTTAATGAGACGTCTGTATTGTTTTATTCTTTGGTAAGTGTCTTGTAGGGCATACAAATTTTTTTTGGAGCTAAGTTGTAGATGGTGATAATTTAGGGTGTAAATGTCTTAATTCTTAATTTATCAGCAAGTTTCAGTGTAAATAAAATTTCTTTCACAGTTGGAACATAAGTTCAAGTAAAATATTTTCTTAATTGAAAGTATTGTTCTCCTTAATAACAAATAGACTGAATTTATTCTGTCAAATATATAACCGTGATTTGACAGGCTTCAAAACGAAAGGACAAATTAGATGAGAGTCCGCCGTTTGAACACACCATTCGCCCACAAGTACTCTTATTAATCCTGTACTATCAGGTCACCCGTTTGTAAGTGCTCTATTTTGTCTGTTGTTAAACTCATATCGATCTATGGCAAATAAGTTTTGAAAGAAATCGTAGTCCCTTAATTGAGCTGTGATGGCTTTTTAATATAACATAGAAAAGCGGCAATAAAAAACATTGATTTTTTAGCTCCTGTCAGTTTTTTTTATTTTTTATGATTTAGTAACAAAATTTAAACACAGCACCTCAAAGTGCATCTTCACTTGCTGTGAATATTCATCCCTCCTAATCAAAACTCTTAATTTTGTGTAAACAAAGCAGATTTTTTTAATCACTACATGGAGAATCTTTAAGGAGAACCTTTCAGAAAATAATCATTCTTATATATTCCCCATTTTGTTGTAAAGTTTTTTACCTGCTTCATTTTCCTCAAGTATGTAGGACAAACGTCTTTGATTTAAACTCGTCTTCTATAATCCTACAATATATGAAATGACTAAAAGGTTTCTCGGAAAATTCAGCTAACAGAATACCAAAACTTCACTGACTGATACACTTTAAGTATCAATTAATGTTTCATCGTCATTCATATGATCATTTGACACTTTTCGTCTTAAAATAAGACCAAAACAATGGAAATAATGTAGGTGTTTCTCAAACCACAATTCATAGCCCATTGCATCTCTATCAACGATCAGAAAGCATTTTATTATTTGCATACACGCTCAGTTTTTTTTTACAATTTAAATTATAGTAACAACAGTAAAATCAGCAGTCAAATTTGTAATAGTATGTAAGGTTAACTCTCCTGGTAGAATTTTTAGTAGCTCAAAGCAACAAAACGTCTTATTATAGTATTTCCACTCTAGGGTTAATTTTTGTCATTTGGCTATGAATGGTTCTTAACTAAATTTTATCATTTATTTGTCTCTCGTTTTAAAATTAAACCAAAACATATGTTTCAATGTACACAAAGAAGACATTTTTTTCGAATCCCCATGCTATTCTTAAGGAGGACGTTTTACTATATTTCTCATTTCCTTGTAACTTTATGGATACCCTTTATGGGACTGAAACCTTTAATTTGAGACTCCTACCATCTTCCTGCGATTTGTAAAATTTTCACAATTTTGCCCAATAAATTTCGCTTAAAAATTATTATATAGATTGCTTCTCTTGGTGTGAATTATTTTGTTTCCCTCATGCAGGGGACCGAGCCCTTTAATTTGAGACCCCTCCCATCTTTCTGCGATCTGTATGACGCTCACAGTTTTGCTCAAGAAATATCGCTTACAGAATTATATATACAGGGTGTCCAGCTTCCACCTTTACAAACTTTTTCAGGTTATTAAGCATGCCAAAACAAACAGAAAAATCATGTAAACATATGTCCGAAAATGCTTCGTTAAGCCGCTAGCCGCCATTTTGTTTTTACACTTAAGAATTTTTATTTCCGTAACGGGTTGTTGTAAGGAGTTCATATTTGGCATATACCTTAATCACACCAATGCTCATTTTTAGAAAAAATATTATTTTTTTCGATCAATATTTTCAAAATGGCGGCCATTTTAAATTTTTAAACTCAAATATCTAAAAAACCGTAAATTTTATAAAAATTTTACTAGACACAAAAAAGTTGCCAAATTAAATTATCTAAACAGTGATATCAAGTTTGTAAGGATCCGACAACAAATAACGGAGTTATTGAGATTTTTCTCTTAAAATAACCTAAAATGGCATTAATCATAGTGCAAAATCAGTGTTTTTCTACAGGAAAACCACCATAACTCCGTTATTTGTTGCCGGATCTGACACCCATATACAGGGTGTCCAGCTTCCACCTTTACAAACTTTTCCAGGTTATTAAGCATGCCAAAACAAACAGAAAAATCATATAAACATATGTCCGGAAATGCTTCGTTAAGCCGCTAGCCGCCATTTTGTTTTTTACACTTATGAATTTTTATTTCCGTAACGGTTTGTTGTATTGAGTTTATATTTGGCATGTATCTTAATCAAGCCAATGCTCATTTTTAGAAAAAATATTATTTTTTTCCGATTCATATTTTCAAAATGGCGGCGATTTTAAATTTTTAAACTCAAATATCTCAAAAACGGTAAATTTTATAAAAATGTTACAAGAGACAAAAAAGTTGACAAATTAAATTATCTAAACAATGACACCAGGTTTGTAAAGATCCAACAACAAATAACGGAGTTATTGTGGTTTTCTTGCAGAAAAACACTGATTTTGCACTATGATTAATGCAAATTTAGGTTATTTTAAGAGAAAAATCTCAATAACTTTGTTATTTGTTGTCGGATCCTTACAAACTTGGTATCACTGTTTAGATATATTAATTTGTCAACATTTTTGTCTCTTGCAACATTTTTATAAAATTTACCGTTTTTTGAGATATTTGAGTTTAAAAATTTAAAATCGCCGCCATTTTGAAAATATTGATCGGCAAAAAATAATATTCTTTTCTAAAAATGAGCATTGGTGTGATCAAGGTACATGCCAAATATGGACTCAATACAACAACCCGTTACGGAACTAAAAATTCTCAAGTGTAAAAAACAAAATGGCGGCTAGTGGCTTAACAAAGCATTTCCGGACATATGTTTATATGATTTTTCTGTCTGTTTTGACATGCATAATAACCTGGAAAAGTTTGTAAAGGTGGAAGCTGGACACCCTGTATATAGATTGAGTTGTTAACACATCAAATTTTATACCCATTTTGTATTTTACATAAAATTGGTTTGTGAACACATTTGCATACTAAACATTTAAGCCGCTAAGGGTTTCATTGCCTACCCTTAGTTATATGTTAAATTTATGATCGCAAAAACATGACTTAGCTTTAGAGTTACAATTTGAATTATTGATTGTAATCGAATAAATTTCTTGCGTCATTAGATATTGACTAGGGGCTTGTAGGGGCAAAGGCCCCTAAAATCCAAATGTTGATGCTATAAATAAATAAAAATGCCTTTATTCTGAAGCGTCTTTCAATTTACAAAATTGGTTTTCAAAGCAACTTAAGTCAACAATTCACATACAGAGATTAATTAAAAATAATAATAATAACAAAGGCAAAAGTAAAACGAAAAATATGTACAACTTACAATTAGACATCGGTGAATTACTATTTACATTAGTGAGTTACTATTTAGATCAGTGGATTCGTCAACCTTTCTTTCAGTTTGACCCTGAAAGCCGGGACCCCAAGCTGTTTAAGATCCAAGGGGAGGTCATTATACAACTTTGGGCCAAAATAGGAGAAACCTCTCCTACCGACCTCCAAACGGACTTTCGGGAAGTGGAGCAGCGCATTGTGCCGGGTCTCACGTACGGCCATCTCCCCGCCACAAGCCTCTCCACCAGGTATTGAGGGTCCTGTTGAACCAAGGCCCGGTGGATGAGATTGCAGGTCTGCATCCTGCACACGGCATCCATCGGCAGCAGCCTCGCGGCGTCCCGGAAAAACAACGAAGATTATTATCATTAATTTTTTCAATATTAATAATATATTGGTACAGTAAATATTACAATTATATACATGTGTTTTAGCTTACAGCAAATGAAATTTTGTAGTATATAGATTTTTGTCATAAATATAATTTAGTGAATATTTCTGTCATAGATTGTTTTTAATATCTTTTTCAATTTGTGGGTATTGACACCAATGGCATTTTTTTACGTTTTGACTAGGAACTGGCCAAGCCCCATTGAATTAATTTTCTAATTTAATTTTATTTAGTTTAAATCAATTATTGAACATATGTTAATTAAGTGATGACAACTTATCGAATAAAATATGTTTTAATCAAATATGGGTTCATATTAAAGATAAATTACGTAATAACTCATATTAGTTTTAATACATATGAATCTTTCCCGTGAAAGCTATAGGTGTGAGTGTTTAGGGTTTCCATCATGTAAATTTATTGATATCCATCGAGTGGACGAGCATACAAAAGTTTATCAAGTCACGTGAATAAATAAATGATTTAAAGTGTTTTTAATCTTCTTATTCTGAAAACTGTTAGTATTAAATTTCTCACCTAATATAGAAATCATCGTTTCTTAAACTTAAATGTAGCAATTAGACTATACTTTACTGTTCAAGCTGTGTCTAATTTTTGTAAACAGGCAACAATTATTAAGTTCGAAATTTTGACACACAACTAATAAAAATTTTTGGAAATCATTTATGATATTAAATCTATTTTTAAGTTTGAACATAAATTATCTTAATTAAAATTAAAATTCTTTTGGGATTTTCAGCTTATTTAATTTTTTTTTAATCTTACAGTTTCGGTGGCATCTTTGGCCACCTTCATAAATTATCTTACTGCTAAATTTAAATTCAGTGTTTTCAAACATAATAATACAAGTGCTGAAAGTTCTTTCTATAGAGCTCAAGTGGATTCCCGAACTTGGATACTTGCACTTCAAATACATTCAAGTTGAATATTGAAGGACATATATACAGTTGCCAAAGCTGAAACGCTGTCATATAGAATTACTTTTGGTGTTGCCTCTCTCAATAGTATTTGTTTTATTGAGGGGTATTAGATCCAATTGCATGTGATATGGTGTTTGTATTTGATTTCCAGCTAAAGGAATAACTCAAGATAAAAACTTAAAGTAATTATAAACTAATTTTTAGTCACGGTCGGAGACATTTTCCATCGATTGGATGTATGTATTTTTTTTTTTACTTTCGTGTAAATATTTATTCTAATATAGTTTTTAAGATTGTAGAAACCAATTTGAACATGGAAAGATAGTATGAATACAAAAGGCGAACTCGAAAAAACATTTCTAAAATTGAGAATAGTAAAAACAACAAAACGATAAACCAAGATAAAAAAAATTAGTACAGAAATGGTGAATTTACCTCCCACAATGCCAATTTAACATAACAAATTAAGCCTACTACAAGAAATGTTTACTTGATTTGAATATTTATTAACTGTTTTGTGACGAATTTTTACTTTACTGTGATCTGTGAAAACTAACTTTTTTGTTTCTCACGTGGTGATATTCAAAACCCTCTTAAAAAGTATCTAGTAATATATATTGGAAATAAAAATTAAGCATCACACAAAATAAACTTTAAGAAGTTATCATTAGTAAATGCATAAAATTACCCAATTTACTTTTGAACGAGAGCCTTTACATTATGTAGCATTGTTTATACGGTTTTGGTCGGTTATCTTAATAGTTCTTCTGGGTGAAATCATAAAACCATGGCAAGTAATATGCACATATTCTTTAAATTAATTGTTTAAGCAAAAACACGTACTCCATTGTAGAACTTAGGCTTTCGTAAGTTTCTCAAAACCTTTCATTGAAGAAGGTTTCAAATATCGTCTCAAGTGTTCTCTACGTAAGGCGCTGCGGAGTAAAGACATCTAGGTGTAATCTAATAACACTTGCAATGTCCAATCAGAGGGGCACTGTCGTGGAAATTGGCCAACTTGTAACAACCATCGGCCCTTAACGTACCTCAGGGTACTTATGAGAGTAATGATAGCAATGATAACTTCAGTGATGGCTACAGGTGAGGTCCTCAACTGGGGACAGCCTGCCACTCATTAGCTAATTTGGCTAATTTTATCCCACCAAAGTTACTATGGATTATATAATTAGCTGTAGTTAATTTTCTTACAGAGTTTTTTATGTCCACAGATAAGTCGGAAAATCTATACTTATTAAATAGGTTAAGTGTTTTTTTGTGTTGAGAACTCCTCCTACAATTTTCAATAGCTTTTCAAGTTTATGGTGTCGTTGGATAGGGCTTTGTCTGTAGTTGTTTGCACCAAAGAATGATTAGAATTGAATTGAAAATAAAGGGGCTACTAACCCTAAGGGACTGCGGAGAACATAAAAACAAAAGAAGGGCTGTTTCATGTTCGAAAATGCCGCTTTTGAGTCAGGCCAGTTACGTAATCCATCTGATATTCATAAGAATAACATGCACCAGCTGATCAGGCTAGTGACGTTTTGGGTACTTATTACTTTCTCCCTCTATGCCATTCTATATGGAGAAAGTATTGTTTTCGTAAAAATTTTCGAATTAGAGTTATTGGTGGATTTATCCATTTTGGTGCCCCCTGAGTCCCAAAAAAGTGGTTTTCAGAGTGATGTATGTCTGTGTGTGTGTGTGTGTGTGTGTGTGTGTGTGTGTGTGTGTGTGTGTGTGTGTGTGTGTGTGTGTGTGTGTGTGTGTGTGTGTGTGTGTGTGTGTGTGTGTGTGTGTGTGTGTGTGTGTGTGTGTGTGTGTGTGTGTGTGTGTGTGTGTGTGTGTGTGTGTGTGTGTGTGTGTGTGTGTGTGTGTGTGTGTGTGTGTGTGTGTGTGTGTGTGTGTGTGTGTGTGTGTGTGTGTGTGTGTGTGTGTGTGTGTGTGTGTGTGTGTGTGTGTGTGTGTGTGTGTGTGTGTGTGTGTGTGTGTGTGTGTGTGTGTGTGTGTGTGTGTGTGTGTGTGTGTGTGTGTGTGTGTGTGTGTGTGTGTGTGTGTGTGTGTGTGTGTGTGTGTGTGTGTGTGTGTGTGTGTGTGTGTGTGTGTGTGTGTGTGTGTGTGTGTGTGTGTGTGTGTGTGTGTGTGTGTGTGTGTGTGTGTGTGTGTGTGTGTGTGTGTGTGTGTGTGTGTGTGTGTGTGTGTGTGTGTGTGTGTGTGTGTGTGTGTGTGTGTGTGTGTGTGTGTGTGTGTGTGTGTGTGTGTGTGTGTGTGTGTGTGTGTGTGTGTGTGTGTGTGTGTGTGTGTGTGTGTGTGTGTGTGTGTGTGTGTGTGTGTGTGTGTGTGTGTGTGTGTGTGTGTGTGTGTGTGTGTGTGTGTGTGTGTGTGTGTGTGTGTGTGTGTGTGTGTGTGTGTGTGTGTGTGTGTGTGTGTGTGTGTGTGTGTGTGTGTGTGTGTGTGTGTGTGTGTGTGTGTGTGTGTGTGTGTGTGTGTGTGTGTGTGTGTGTGTGTGTGTGTGTGTGTGTGTGTGTGTGTGTGTGTGTGTGTGTGTGTGTGTGTGTGTGTGTGTGTGTGTGTGTGTGTGTGTGTGTGTGTGTGTGTGTGTGTGTGTGTGTGTGTGTGTGTGTGTGTGTGTGTGTGTGTGTGTGTGTGTGTGTGTGTGTGTGTGTGTGTGTGTGTGTGTGTGTGTGTGTGTGTGTGTGTGTGTGTGTGTAGAGAATGGCCCAATGGTCCGATTTTGGTGAAATGTGGTATGTAGGTCCAAAAACATAATGATTCCAGGAGCAGGTCATCCATACTATGGAGTGCCTCGCGTTTGCCGTGACCCCCATTGTACCCAGGGCCACCCCTGTAATTAATTGGCAAATCGTTTGTTCCCACGTGAAAGTGAATGACTTGAGGCATTTGAGTACTAATGGAAATATTTTTAAATAGTTCATTTTCTATCTATACCGGAATGTATGACCATATTAAATTTTATCATTTGACATTATGCTCTTCTTATTAATTTATTATACTATTAAGAGTCATAATATATTGTATTTTAAGAGTATTATAAATGTATTAAAATATCCACGTTTATTATGAAAATTAATTTTTACAACGTACTAATTAGAAAGTTGAGTAGATATAGAGCTCGCCATTGAATATTAAAATTGCTGTTTCGATGCTAAGAAAAGTAAGAACCTATTAAACGTTCGAATCTGGAACCAGCTGCCTTTAATCGTTGATCTAATAATTCATGATCCTGGCATGAATCAGCTCGTCTTTATCATACACCTAGGTACACATCATTTGATTTTTCAAAATTGCTTCACTGGTTCGCTCATGAATCTCATGGGTCGTAAATATCAACCTTTCTTTCACAAATCCCATACGTTGAAAGGAGTAGGCTGATACAGACTACATACAATATTCAATAGGAAAACGTTTTAATAACCTGTATTTGTGGAGTAATAAATGCCCTTGTGGAAGATAGTTTTTCTTTTCTTTGTGTAGTCAACAAACAAAGTCTGTAGCTTATTGGTTTTATATTTTTTCTCTGCGACGAATGAGTAGAATCTGTACTTGAAAATATCACCAACTAATTAATAAGTCAAGTGGAAAATCCTTCTCAGTAGAAACTGCTTGGTCCTTCGATCAGCCTTAAATAACGAATGGAAAACAATGTTTTCATGAATTTAAATTAAAAAAATATTGTAACGGAACATTAATTATCAATCTCGAAGTAGTATGTTTCACGGCTAGGGCCTTAAGTAACGCTTTTTGAAAGTACTCGTTTTAAAGACCCATTTTTTCTACTAGGGTATTTTTAAACGCAACTTATATCCCTTAAGTAAATTGATATTGTTTTGCTTAGTTTATTAAACTAATAATGTAACAAATTCAAAGTTTGATAATCTTAATAAAAAACATTTTTCACATGTATACATGAATATTGTTATTCTTATTAGAAACACTTAATGTATTGACTTTAATATTTTTTTAATATTGAGCCCCGGATTGGGCCTGATGATGACCGGTGTGACTGGTCGAAATCGATCGCCATTATAAGATCTTATATATATATATATATTTACCGTCTTGTAAGCAATTACAGTATAAGTGTAAATATATTGAGTAGTGTTGGAAGACGTTTTATTATTTCAACCTGAATTATATTTTTCATGACCTTTTTATGAGAATGGCTTGACAGTTAATGTAAACTATGACGTAGACTGTAAGAAAATAAAAATTCACAAACAAAGCAACACTGACTTACAAACTCTATACTCAATTTTTTTTTAAAGTAATTCCATATTGTAAAACGAAGTGCCAATATAATCTCAATTTGGGATAATAATTCTTCTCCTAATAGAAAATAAGGACTAAATGATGTGCTTAAACAGCCATTTTAACAGTCAAATAGCTTTGCTTTATTAAGATCTTAAAAAAGAAGTATAATTTCAAAATCTTAACGTTATATTTTCTAATTCATTTGTAACTTAATTTTTATTATCTGATTTTTTTTAAATTTAATGTTCCTAAATTGAAATCAAACACAGGTAAACAAGTAACTCTAAAAGATCACAAAGAAAAACAGAAGACTTAACAAGTAGTTAGGTTATTGAGCGGAAAGCTTTGGAAGAAGTTCTGTTCAAAGCTGTTCGTTTCTGGATCAGTAAACATAATACTTGCACATTCTAAACTGGTCTAGTGCAACATCGTTTTACTGTTGGCACTTTTTAGAATATTCTAAAACTTGAAAAACATTTAGTATCTGAAGCCAGCTTTGAGGTCAGAGTGTCTATTTATTTCACATGCAATTTTAAGTGGTTTCAGGCAAAATGTTGAGTTAGGAAAATTTAGGTGCAAAAATATTAAAAACCCATATTTGATCCTTTTAAAACCTCATTAAACCCCGTTCCCATAACCCGATGGTGCTGTTTCGCGAACTCGTAAGAATAGACCTGGTCCTACACTTCCATATGAAATTTAATCAAAATTGGAGGTCCCTGACAAAAGTTATTAGTACCATGGACACACACACTCCCGCTTGTAGCACTCAACGTGAGATCCATGTTTTTACACAGTATAGTGAAATCTGATGTTTTTGGCTTCTAGGGATCTCGAAACGAAAAGGTTTTATGGTCCCGAGCTTAGGTGTTTATGTGACTACTACCGTAATAGCGTATTTCCTATGGGGAAATTTTCTAACAAAGCTTAAATCGTGGAAAATCTATGCATAATTAATACTCGACATGGTTGTTTGTACATGAAACTTCTCCTGCAATTTTCAACCAATTTTAATAAAGGAAGTTGATTGATTTTCAAGTTTTAAAAGCTGTAAAGAATAAACACATAATACCTGTGAAAGCCTCTGTCTGTCTATTCATACCGAACCAAAAAAGGGGTGTTAAACCACGGAACGTACTCTGGTTAAACTACTGCAATTAATATGTTTACGAAAAAAGTGGGAAAAATTTTTTTGTGTTTCACAAATCGTAGAATAAATTAATTGGTCTCAAATTGAAGATTTTGGTCTCAGGGACATGTAACAAAAAGAGGTAAGGAAAAAGGTACAGGGGAATTAGATATTACTTATAAAGTTCTCCTTAAGAGCAATGGAGTTTTAAAATGTCTCCTTTGACCTGGATGCTCGGTGCCAGTCTATCTAATTACCTCTAAACTTGGTGTTATTAATGAGTCATTTTAACTCAAACATTGTAATAGAATAATTTTTAATTTTTTAACTTGAGATTTTACAAATTTTTTATGTATTATTTTGGGGTCCGGAGGCAAGTGGTTAAGGCAAATCATTAAAATGTGTATTAAAGCTACAGTGTCCTTTATTTTTCTATAGCGTACACTAATACACTCGTGAAGAATAGTAGGAATTTTATAACTTTATACTTTTGGGATTGGTAAAAAGTCTCCGTTAGGCATTGTTTCTTACAAAATATACTCTTAGGTTTAGTGAAAATCCTTCCTATGGTTTTTGAAACACAGTTGCCGTAAAAATCAACCGTTCACATGGGCTGTCCTGGTGTCTGCAAAAAGTAGCCTGTACCAGACTGCATTCAATGTTCAAAAAGGAAAATTATTATCTTATAATCTATCTATCCAGTATTAGTATATATACTGGCTGGGTAGCTGAGTGGTTAAAGAGCTCGCCTTTGAATCTGATGGTAGCCGGTTCGATCCTGAGAAAAGTTAGAGCTTTTTGATGGTTCGATACTGGACCCAGCTGCCTTTGGTCATTGGGCTATTAATTAATGATCCTGACAAATAACACAGCTTATATTTGTCAGTAACAAAGCTACACCTCATCTGATCCATCACACTCATCACACTCGCCCCTTCAGTCATACTCATCTTAAAATACGCACCACAGAGTGCGACGGTGTTTCAAATAAAGTATCTAAAGTATCTTTCCGGAGAATGAGAATAAACGTCTTTGTGGATTATTGTTTTATTTATTTTTTTTATTATTTTTTTTTACTTTTAGTAGAAAATCTTATATGTAAGCATAGGTTGATATGTTCATCAAATTAAAGGTCCTACTTTGTAGAATACAATACAATGCCTCAAATCCCACCTTAAATGGATGATCAAGCTTTGATGGTAAGCAACCAAAATTCTTATTGAACTCATTTTGCTGGAACTTCTAAATTCAACAGCTTCGGACAAACTTGACCGTTTGAGGCCGGGCTTGAGGCATATTATTTATGAAATAAAGACCAAATGGTGTAAAATTTTATATTGGCTCAAGGGGACATCTATGAAGGAAGTCTTGGAGAAAAATTCATTAACCTATTTCATATTCAGAACTTCTATCGACTCCACATGGGACGACCCCCTTGTACATAAAACTTGATGATAACGATTACATAAGTTTTCAGTCCTCAAACGAAAGTTTCTTACCCAGGTTTTTTAAACTTCTTGTTAATTAATTATAACTGTAAATATCAAGCCGTGTCCAGATTTTTCAGACTGTATATTAATTTTACAAGTAGATTCGAAAATGACGATTTAAATACTATTTTTGATATTAAGATTTTTAAGTTTACACTCACTAAATCCCATAGTATCAAAATTCAATTCAACTTTTTGAGTAAAACTATTTACGATCATTTTACTAATCAAGACTATGTTTTTTTATGAACAATTAGAAAATTATTGAAAGAATCCCCATATTAATAATTAATATCCAACAAATATTTTACATCCAGATTCTGAATACAGCGTCAACATATTAGCAGGTGCTAAGTACTAAAATGTATAACGTTTAATTTAAGGCTTTATTAGCTTATTGAAAACTAAAGCTGACGACTACATGACCAAGCATCTGGGACAAATACATAGAAAAGGCGTTGAACTCAAGATTTAGGGATTCTACCCGGTCTGCCATGTTCTTATGTATGACTTGTTCAAGCATTTTTCATTACATTATCGTCCAAATGTGAATTTAAATTTCATACAAACGTCTAACAATTTTATTAATTTAATTTAAGTAACAATAAGAATATCTTGTTACATGACTTGAAGAGTGTCTTTTATCGATATATTTCCTAGCATTACCTAGCCTTCGTGGATAGGTTTAGAACTATTGGGAATAAAAAAAACACTTAATGTTTATAAAAAAACTTTTAACCTAGCTACTAATAGCTACAAACAGCTACAATAAACATAGTTTAGGAATACAGGCTGAATTTGCATTATATATAGCTTGTGATATTTCTACAGTGGACTACACTACATGTAAACTTAAGTTTCAGTGCATTAAGTTTAGAGTTGTCTTGGTCTTAACCACGACATGGTGGCGGCCTAGATAGAGGAAGCACAGTTGGCGATTTTGTATGACTATGTACGGTAACCATTCAACTATTCAAATGTATTATATATCACATTTAGTTTAATGATAACAAGTAATGTTCAAGTAAAACAATATTGAGCCAATTCAAAACTTATACTCTACATGAAATAAGACATTATTACATAAAATTATTTCAATTTATAAATATAATCTTTAATATATTTTAGATTATTTTAACATTTTTAATCATTTGAATTTGTCCTGTGAATGTGCTATTTGAACACAATTAGAGGTGGTCTATTATATATGCATACTAATGAAATCACAAACAAATTCAATAAATCTTTTACATTTAAAATAAAATTTATTACTTAAAGGAAAAAGGCAATAAATGCCAAACAATAAACATTTGAATGTTAAATTCACGAGAATCTTTTTATGACTTTCAAGTTCACATTATTTATTGCCTAAAACAAAAAACACGTTTTACTAATAAATGAATTATACAAATTATTCCAAGTAGTTTGTTGTTATTATTGTTTAAGTTTGCCAAAATACTCTTAAGTTTACCAAAATTTCCTTAACACGTAATAAGGAATTTTGTTAGTCCATATTTTTTCCAGTATTAAATTAAGATTGAGTCAAATGACTCAACAAAGCCACACAATTCTATAAACCTCTTGAAGGTGCCTTAAATACTGTAGGTCTCAATTAAATATCGCTAAGATATCATAATTTAAAGAGAGAGGACTTATTGTCTTCCAAGAGACTGATCGATTAATATATCCGGGCCGAAGCGACTTACTTTAATCGGAATGCCATCGGTATGTGGGGCATTTCACTATTGTAAATTCTTCCTTTGGCCTCCGTATTCCGCCTTAGGATGTAAAATGGTTCTTCATAATCGGGTTTCAAACAACTTGGACCAATGTAATACAAACTTTACAAATTTTAACTATTATCAATGAAAATACTTAACGTAGTATCATTGTATACCTATGGTAATATTTGTATTCAAATTATCCAAATTCGATTCTAAACTTATACGTTGTGAAAATATTCCTGATTTCATATTTTTTTGTAGGAATTATAAACATATTTGTTGGGTTTTAGTCAGTTTTGTGTCATAGTAAAAATGAGAAACGGTTAGTGAAATAATGACAATAGATAATCTATAATACAATACGGTAGTATAGAATATTATTATATTTATTTAGATTACTATTTTACAATAGTTATAACACCAAATCATTTAGACAACGAAATACAAACCTCCAAACTGTTTGTTCCCAAATCATTTAACTATATGAAACGTCTTAATTAACATTCACCATTAAGGTTCCAAATGAGCCGCACAAAACGTGTGTAAATTTAATATATCTAAGCTCTTAGATTTTATTCACATATATAACATGAATTTAAATTTGTTATATAAGTTAATTTTTGTTTCCATATGAAGTAAATTAATCCCGTTATTCTATAAGGAATTAAAGCTTAGGTTATTTTACCTAAAAATAAAACCAATTAAATCAATCACTATGAAACTGATTTTGAGTTTTGGCAGCAAAGGATCCTTGGGGAAAGGAAAGCAGGACATTGGCCCGACCATAAACTGAACGACGGACGGAGGACGACCCATTGGGGAGATAAATAGAACTTGCATCCAACTCATGTCATGCTTTATCACGAATTAAACTAAACAACGAAGGTAACACATTCGGTAACAACATATAATAGTGTTTTAACAAATATGTTACAATCCAGCTAGAGAAAGGCTTTGTTTGTGAAAAACATGGAATCACCTCAACAAATTCTTCATGAAATATTGTATTCAATTACAATGTAAGTGTAAATATATCTAGTTTTTTTAAGGCCTTTCACTAATAGTGCTAGTAAAGAAGTTATTACCTAACTTGTAGTTTTACTTATGAATTGGAAGTATGTGAACAGATTATTCTTAAAATCTTATTCTCATGCTATGTTTTAAAAATCTGATCACGTCGTCGTTACATGAAGCGCACACTGCCGTACAGAGTGTAAAGTGGTGGCCGGGGAACAGTTATTGGGGGTATGGTGTTTTATTTAACGACTCTTCACCACTGCAAGAGACTTTATAGTGGTGGGCAAGTTAAGGTGGAAATTTTAAAAGTATTTAAATACTCTAGGTGCATTTTATCTATTTTAAATCATAAAGGGCTATATTCAGATAGAAAAGTTATTTCAGTGCTTTTATATGTTAAAATATAAAATTAAAGAATTAATTAATAATGTTTTATAAAATTTTTAATAGTTTAGTTGGAAAAATAAATATAGTACTTATTTAGATAACTAGTATAAGTCAGAAGAGTATAATTTAGAAACCTATAGTATTAAAATTTTCATATCCATATCAATTCCATTAATTACCATATCAGTTGTTAGATCAGTTGTTTTGACGAAAACGAAAAGGCCAACCAAGATAGTCTATCCATTTAAAAGTAACAACGGAAAAAGTATCATGGACTAGACAGTCCATGTGCAACATTATAAATATTAGCATTACATTAGGATAACGGTTGTAATAATGAATTGGTGGAAATCAGAATAACTAGAAAATGACATAATAAGATCTGTCATTGCCATAATAGTTTTAACTTGTAGATTTTAATAATATATTATTTAAATTGCAACTAGTAGTCACTAAACAATATTGTCAAATTTAGTAGATTAATTTAGTAACTTATTAGAGCAAGAGAATTTTTTTGCATACATTTTTTTCTTTTTTTTAAGACGTTTCTGAGTTCTATTACATGACATATTTTGAAATTATATTTCTCTTTATTGCTCATTGCTTAATTTATTAAAACAAATTATGTAGCGACAATGGCATTTAATATAAGGCAAAAATGCCTAATGATTATTAAAAAAAACATGTTTTATATAAAATAATATTAATAATATGCAAAGAGTTGAGTAAAAACCTAATTGCTATGAATAAAATAGATATCTTATTATCACTGAAATGCATTCTTAACTGTTTTAACTTATAGCAAAACCTCAGTGTATGAATACATTGGGAGCGCTAATGGTTGGAACAATGCCAGAATGCGGTAGGTTTATGACGCATGAAAATTAGATAAGGAACATAATAGATAAGATATAACCTTTATAGCAATAAACATACTATTCAGTATTGATTAATGTCAAAGAAAGCTTTTGTAACCAAGACTTTCTTACTAAATACTTTAAAGTGGGAAGAAAATGAATTTATTTTAATTCATCATTTTAATGTTTCATTTTCACAGCTTTGAAACGAAGAGGGAAAAATTAATGAAAAATACATACAGTTCAATTTGTGAATTTAAGTTATATAACCTAATTAGAAATAATTACGTAAACATGAGTATATTCATAGCTTTAGAGACTATGGTGATATTTGTATGACAAAATATTAATTGAGGATTATTGCCAAGCGCAGTAAAACATGTACAAAAACAATCACAAACTACTTTTTATTGATTAAACAAATTTTTAATAGTTTAATGTAGGAAGTGGTTTCATAGAGAACCAGATTTTAACGCAGATTCTTGATAAAAATACATCGTTTGTAATTCTTAAAAAAGTTAACAAATATTTTCATAAATGTTTTTCCCCTCCAAAGAAAATATAATATTCAGTTGTAACATGTATTGTGCATGTATTTAGGCTTGGCTTACTACAAGAATTTAAAAATTCATAGTGATCCTCCTAAGATGATCTTATGGAATAAGTTTGCTACGAGAGCGCAGCACTTAACCGTCTACACTATATTTAAAGCAGATAATTTGGTACTTAAAGGGTTAAGTAATTTCTTACTAAGAACATTACCATTAATGACACACTTCACAAATGAATAATTTAGGATGGAGTTATCTCAGTTTTCGCCAATTAAAAATGAATACAAAATAAATATGTTATTGGAACAGAAATAATTTAACTTTTTGAAGTAATATGAAATCCTAACAAAGTTATGCATTTTAGAGAAGGTCCATCATTGTCACAAAGAAACCATAAAAATACATTCGAAATACACCAACTTTGGACATTACAAAGGTACAGATATAGTCTTATATTTAGTTGATAAAATATACTTCGAAATTATTGTTTAATTTATGAAAATTTAACGTGTTTTGTTTCACAGAAATTTTTAAATTAGTTTACGACATTTTAATATTAAAGAAGATCGTTTTTAACTATAAATTTTACTTTTACAGCAATTGATAATACGAATTAAATTATAAGTTCGACTACAATGCTATTTGGAAAATTTATATTAAAACACAAAGCACCAACTGCTACAAAATTGTTCTCTCTTTTAAGCGGAATTATTTAGTTAAATAGAAAACAACTAAAATTAATAAAACAATAATCAGTAAATACTTATATTGCGAAGAAATGAATAAAGCACATTGAATAAACGTGAAAGACTTATAGAAATCTTACACATAAGGGGTGGACTCAATGTAGACGAATGTAAAATTGTAAACCAAAAAGAGGGACAATGGCGGATTGATTCTGGGAAGTTTCAAACTCCTGATTTCTAATGCGACTTCTAAAGCAAGTCTGAGAACAGAACGATTCCCTGTTAACTTCTGACTCTTGTTGTAGACATTACAGACTTCATTACATTTTTATCTCTCTCATCCCAACGTCACACTTGCAATGATGTTTACATTTCGCCATTATTAAGATATTCATGATAATTTAGTAAGAGTAAAATTGGTATTATTACAAAATAAAGAATTAACAAATAATGCAATATGTTACCTACATATGCAAAGTTTTTATTTCATATTTACATTTTTATACACATTATAGTTTGTAGCTAAACTAAGTCAGTTATCATAAAATTGTGACCTAGAGACTGGAAAAATTATAGAATTTTTTTTAATTTATCGATAAAAATTGAAGGTGTAGTGATCAAGATGCATTAGTCTTGTGTATACATAATAACCATCAGATAACAGAAAAAATAAGTTCTATAAATGTGGATGTTAGTTACTTATACTCTAAAGATGAGTTTTAGATGTAGTTATTTAGTAATTTTAATAACTACAAAAAAATTTAGGTTAAAGTTTTGTCAAACTGGAAGAGGTCAATTGTACAACCCTTTTTGTACATAGTACAATCAATAAAAATTACATATAAAAAAAAATTTAAACAGTTTTTTATCCTTAGTGGATCTTTTATCTTTTCAGTTTATCAGAATTTGACAAAATCGATATCATCAAAACAAAAACCAATAATACAGAATTGGATATTATGTTAGATTCTTTATATTTATATTCAATGTTTATTTTATTCTTATCCTTAATACAAAGCTATTAAAAACAAATAAATTTCTGTGAACACATCTTTATTTGTTATATAATCACTGCTGTCATTTCACATTATGGATTATGAAGGGAAATATACTTTTGTATGATTGTGAGTAGCGAACATCACATCAAATCATGACTCGTTGAATACAATATTTCCTGATATTAAAAACACCTCAATATTCATATGACTATTTCAGAGCCTATACGAACCTGTTGGATTTTTTATCAGCTTGGTCCGTTTATCAACCCCAGCGGGTAGTCCATTGGCACTCGTTCAGTTTATAGTCAGGCCAATGGCCTGCTTCCCTCTCTTCTTTAATATATATTCTCTCTTTCTCTCTGAAAATGAAATTTTTTAAACTGTTATCTACCAAGTGATAAAGATAATTAAAACTTTAATTTTTTATATTAATAAAATATATATGTTTTGTAAAGTAGACTGTTCAGATTGGTGTGATGATTTACAAAATGCATTTTAAATATAAGTATTTTAGGGAATAGTGTGCATAATGAATGGACAGGGCTTATAAATTATTGGACACATTTTTTATTTAATAAACGAACAATTAAGTAACTTAGAAACATTGGAAATCGTTTTTTAAAAGCGGTTTTTATCGCAATACAAGTAATAATATCATTTTTTTTTAAGTAAACTAAAAGTTTTCTACGTGTTCCTCATGGCTTGAACCCAAAGTTTGCAGTCTGAATTCAACCTTAGACAATGGTTTTATTTTCTGACTATTGCTGGATTTATGCCTCCAATAACCTACCTAGCTTATCTCTTAAGTTCCTTGAAGTCTCTTGAACAATCTTTGCAAACAAACTGTCCTTGTCCTGAACTTAGGAAAAATCTTAAGGGTATAACATCTGGGAAACATGAAGGCAAAAGAATTTAACAGCCTTTTCATAACAATATTTTATGACATTTTTATTATTATTTATTTATGATTATTTATTTATATATTTTTTTAGTTAGTAGGCACTATATAAAAAGCTTTTAACATGGTAATTAATAAAATAATTCAATTTAAAGTTGAATGATTTATACATATGTAACAGGGACATGTATATTTATTGAATCTTATTCATTTACGCACGTGTCCATTAATTTCTAAAAACAAACCTGTATAGGCTATATGTTGTGTTTTGCTCTCCAAAATTAATTTTTTTTAGCTAATATATTTTTGTTTTTAAATTTACAACATTATGCTACTTTATTGTTTGGTAAATTGTTGGTGGAAACTTTTTATCGCTGATTAGTAATAACAATTTCACTACGTTTCGGGACCTGGAATGTGATTCCGTCTTCAGGTATAACAAATATGCCACTGTAAAATTGTATAATTTTTAGTGACTTGCATGTTTTTTAAGGCCGTCAACCACTCGTTGATATAATCATATGAGTGAAACTAATACTAGAAAATTTTAGGTCAGCTGTGAAACTAAAAGATTTAAAAACAAATAATGATATCACACTAAAAATCCTGTAAGAAAAATCTGAAAAATTCACATTATTATAATGAAAAGTGCATTTAAAAAATATATTTATTGGATTTATGATTCTATGTTGTTAATTTAATGGGGTTTCATGGTGAAAAAGCTTTCCAACCTCGGCTGAATCGGTTTTGCATTCCTCAGACATTATGCGTTTTGGTTTTAAATTACGTTCCCAGGCCGTTAAATCCTATTTTCGGCCATTGGCGTAAAATATACTATTTTAAACTCAATTTCTGTTTGAGCAGGTTTATCAAAGGATAATTTATTTTAAGGTATTCAATCCGAAGTAAGCAGAAACAATTGTCTAGCTGTGTTTAAGAGATTTCTTAATTTTCATACATAAAACTTTTATGGAGAAAATATTTCTTTTCTCAAAGTGAATAAAAGAAGTTAGAGTATTTTACAAGGCCTCAGCTGCACTCACTAGAGTAATATGTGCTTTATATTGGATACGAGACTCAGTTTTAACAATTCTTCCAAAAATATTATCAAAGAAATTCCTTTATAAATCCTTAAGATATTAACTTTAGAAAAATAACTTTGGGTGTTTATTGGGATATTCTCTATTTAAGATGAAAATTAAATTGAAATAAATATTTACGTCAAAATATTTAAGATTGGTTATATCTCCTTCAT
The DNA here is from genome assembly GCA_030545055.2 of Neoaliturus tenellus. Taxonomy (NCBI): domain Eukaryota; kingdom Metazoa; phylum Arthropoda; class Insecta; order Hemiptera; family Cicadellidae; genus Neoaliturus; species Neoaliturus tenellus. The sequence continues at coordinate 300,947,126 of CM061531.1, forward strand.
AAAAACTATTTGTAAATGGCAATTTTTTCGGATTGACTTAAAAATAGATTTTGGGACAATTTAACAGAAACGTTTTAAACTCTCTGTTTCCTGAAAAGTATTAAAGCTTTTTTATTATTTTAAAATGGTTTCAATAAACATTAAAGATGTTTTACTATCACCAAAGGTTTAATTAAAACAAACTAGCCTTTTATTAATTATTCACGAGGATTTGTTATTGTTATTATACATTGTGAAAATTGAGTACGGAAACTAAGATTTATTAAAAAAATAGATCTATTTATAGCACAGTAACTGAAAAAAGTTCCAGTATTTCGTACAAGAAATTTATTCATCCTTATGGGGATGGTTATTTCTTCAACGGAGGATGGTGGCAGATCGGTGGATGACAAGCTTGTAAACAAGAGAGTCCTTTGTTCAGCCGGTTTGGGAAAATGGAAACATTTCCAAGCAAACGAAAACAGGTATCTTTTTATGAATGTGCGATAAAATTGGTCCTATTGTATTGATGAGAGACCTGGAAAGTCACCCAAGACAGTAGCCATCGGCTACATGTCTTCGTGGACAGGTTTCTCAGACGCATTATAAAAAAATTAATGGCCTGCCACAATTAGGAACGAAGACCGAAGGAAGATCATAATGGAATTGCCAATTCAGCACAGGAAATGGAAGAGGATCGAGTACACGCTAAGGAAAACCAATTGCATTGATTAGGACGCACTGGACTGGGATCCCCAAGGTGAGCGCAACCCAGGGAGGCCAAAGCACATGTGGAGACGCTCAATCCAGAAGGAGATCAAACACGCCAGGAAGACTTGAGGAGAAGTGAAGAGTTTGGCTTCGGATATAGGTGGGTGGAGGCTGTTTACGGATGCCCAATGCTCCACGAGGAGTTTAAGGAATTAAGTCAACTATTTAAGTAAGTCTCCGATAGTTGGAGATGGGGGTAAAATTTTTTAATAGTAACCCCTATCTAATAACATATAATTGTATAATTGTAATACAATTATATGTTATTTGATAGGGGTTGCTATTAAAAAATGTTACCCTCATCTCCAACTACCGGAGACTTACTTAAATACTTTACTCTTTTACTCTGAGAGCAAATGTAAATGACGGACACCTGACTTCAAATTTATAATCTATTTGAAATATTAATTTTCTTTTAAGACACATCCCCCAAGGGACGTGTCCTAAATAAAACCTTGGAAATATACCAAGCCTATTGCATACTATACATAGTTTTAAGGGTTATAAAATTCTGTACTATTTGAAACAAACTCAACCCCAAAGTACTGGATATGATCTGTTTGGTTAGTTTTTCTTACTTTATAGTAATACTAAGTGCAATCTTATGCTATTTTTAACAGATTATTCAATTGAAGTCTGGTAAGTGGCTTTTGTTTTCATCAAAAAGGCTTTTTTACAATCTGATACTTGATAAGGGCTGCAAATTAAAAAAAGTTTTCCCATACCCCTATTACTCTAAAGGGGTTGAACTAAGGAAAATAAAAAATGAACTATTAGTTAATGATACAAAATATATACTGTCCTATCTTTTTAATTTAAAAAATACAACCAGTTTTCAATACTTCATTTACATTCTGGTTATCTGAAAGTATTTAAGTCACACGCTTCATATAGGTTGTGTTTTAACTTTTGACATGTTTTAGAATTAAAACGTTTCTTACATGTTTTAAAACTTTAGGATTCTTCAAAGGTAAATGAATTAATTAGATAATTGGTTTCACAATCCTCTGCTGTGATCTACCGTTTGATTGCGTCAATCACTCACCTTTAATACGTGACATCACTGAAGTGTAATGGATCATACGGGGGGAGGGGAGTCAATTATGAGTGAGTGTTGGGAGTAGGAGGGGATTTTGGGGGGGGGGGGCATATCCATCCACTTCACTTTCTGCCAAAACTCTCTTGAGTCTAGATATAGGCCAACCTTATAATTGCAAATTATCATTTAAATATTTGTAAAAATATTTTGATTTAGATGTCAAAAATTGAAACAGAATGTATTTATATATTTCAAAGATTTGATCTTGTTGAAAATTTTAATACACTAAAATACTTTTTTTTTCTCTAAGATATGGGGGAAGTATTGGGAAAAAATAATCCATCTATGACATTATAAATCGTTTTTAATTCAACTAAGTTCTAAGTAATTTGTAAAAAAAAACCGACTTCAGAGGGTAGAATATATCGGGAGTTATTGCATTTTGGTGTTTTAATATGATTTCAGTACAAGTTTTGGCCGGTTTCCATTTTGATCTCGGTCATATTTTGAGATCAGAGTTGCTTCATGGTAAGATTTTAATTTCACGTACGTTTAATTATCTCTGCTATATTCTTGGAGACCGCTCCCCTCCCCAAGGGGTTTATTCTGTTGGTAATTACACAGAAACGGAAGCTAATGTCACCAATAATGATTAGTGAAATTTGGTTAATTTATTTTCTGTAGTTGTTTTTTAGTTAATAAAGAGGTTCCAGACTTGATTGTCGCCTTATATATACTTTGAATTAAAAAAAATGAAAACATATATTTGTAATGAAAAAAATAGTTTTCTCATAATATTTTTGCAATTAATATCGTGTAGTAGTAAAGTATGCACAAAAAAGTGCAATAAATTCTTGTTTGCATAGATATGCATTTTTACGTGTATACGTTTTTATGTGCACAGTAATATAATAATTTTAATGTAAGTTAAAACTCTAAAATAAGTAATATGATTTTAAACAATAAACTAAGCGATAAATGAAATGATTAACTTAAACTTAAGGTCAACGAAATAACAGTAAAATAGTTACTGAATGAAAACTAAAATTGCATTGTAAAGATACCTTCCCTTGGCAGACACCCAAGCTGGGTATTGAACAGGCCCATACATACGGCTGACTCCACCGGGCGAGCGATATGGAGATATCGACCCCCATCCGGTAAATCCTGACTGACAACATGGGCAAATCATAATGATTTGAAACTTTTTCTTGGATTCAAAACATAAATAAAATAAACTTTTATATTTGTATCTTAAGTAAAGAGATAAAGGTTCAATTTTCTTTTTCAGATTGCTATGTTGACTAAATTTGTGTTTACCTCACCATTGTTTGTGTTTTCGGAACTTTTTTCATTTTTGCAAGTCAATAAAAATAAACGGTATCAGATAACTGACACATACTTTCTCCAACAATATAACAAAATGTGTTAAAAGCTTTGAACATTAATGTCTAGATGACTCTGTCGGATGACCAGATGACCAGCTGAGCAGCGCGAGCTTGACCCTAGCGCATCCGTGACTTTTAACAACGTACTGCGTTTACCGCTAAACGAAAAATTGAATTTTCTCCTTAACCACTTGACGTAGACCAATAATTTAAAATACTGGATTATTTAGTTTTTTGAGCTTGATTTAATGGTGATAAATAAAATTTATTTCGAGACAACAGCTATTTTGAAAATTCAAAAAATTGATTTTTTAAACACTTTTTACTCCATAACTTTTGAACGCACATTTTCTCGGAGATGCGGGTGGTGTCATTTTATCCACCATTTTAAGCTTAATAAACCACAAAATTTTAATCAAAATCGTTAGAGCCGTTTTTGAGAAATTTTGATTTTTGATGATTTTTGAGGGTTTTTGGGGGTAAAATACCCTTAACACTCCGATGGTCGCGCGGGGTAGTCCCATACCCCAGTGATTTCGTTTTGCTGATCATTGACAGTTGGCAACACTCCTGACCTTGAGCAGGTCAATACCTTCCCATCAACTCTTCATCAAGACGTCAGTGTCATTTCAGATGTCTGACTCAACTGTGCGGCTGTTCACACTGTTTTTAAAATACTACTGCATGGCATGGGGTAGCGGCATACCCCACGCGACCAACTGTGCTACACTTTGAACAATAGTTTGCACATTTTTCGTCCGTGTTAGTTCGGTTCTACGACAAAAATGAATGAAGGTGCTACTGCTCAGTTGCGACTGTGGTTGGAGGAAACCAATAGTGACAATGAAAGTGTGTTGGGAGTTGAAGATCCGGAAGAAGTAGAAGAGGATCATCTGGAAATAAACATTGCTAGGGATGACGTATTATTAAATAATATATTATATATATATATATATATATATATATATATATATATATATATAAAACGGCTCAAAGAAACCTTTTTAAAAACCTAAAATATAACATATATATAAATACACACACACACACACACACATATATATATATATATTAATATATTATTAAATAATACATGTGTATGTGATTAATTGTACTTATTCTCTAAAATTAAAATTATTTGTGTGCATTTCCGCGTTTTCTTTTTTATCAAAACCCTATTCACATGTTTATAACAATTTTTCTCCATAAACTAGACCCAAACTGTGTTTTTAGCAAGCAGAAATATGCAAAGATGTATTAAATAACATATAACAACATAAATTATAGAAAAAGTAACGTAAGATTATTTTTAAAAGAAAAAACACACGTGGGGTTCGACACTACCCCACGCGACCATTGGTGTCACAGTAAGGGGCGCGACCAACGGAGTGTTAAAAATAAAAAATTCAAAAAAATGAAAAAAACGCCTGGAATTATCGTGGATTTGGACCTATATACCAAATTTCATTAAAATCGGACCATTAGGGCATTCTCTAGCTCTGTTTACATCCTGACACACACACACACACACACACACACAGACACACAGACATCACTCCGAAAACCACTTTTTTGGACTCAGGGGGAACCAAAATGGATAAATCCACCAACAACTCAAATTCGAAAATTTTGACGAAAACAATACTTTCTCCATATACTATGGTATAGGGGGAGAAAGTAATAGGAAATATTTTTAGTTTAATTACAATTTTTCCTCGAGTGAATGATAATGTAATGATTCTTCATGTTCTTTTTATTGACCAAAAGCCTAATTGACCACTACTAACTTTGAAGAATTTAAGAGTGTGCAGATAGCTAAAATCTTTAGTTGAAGCTAATGAAATTATAACAATGACAACATTAGAAAATACTAAATTTCGTAGCTGTTATCAAAACAAGTTTCTTGCTGTAAATAGTATTGACTTTCACTACACTTAGACAGTAGTTTATGTAACGATTGTACTGTGAAGAAATTTAAGGCACGAGTAAGATGCAATTTAGAACATGAGCGAAGCGAGTTTTCTTGAATATCTAACGAGTAGTTAAAGGGTAAATATAAATCTTTGCTTACACTACTTTATGCATGAGAAACTTAAGGTTGGTAAAGTAAACATGAGGTAACAGGCGGTCACATATCCAAAACGTAGCCACAAACTACATAACATTACCTGAAAATCGTTATCAAGCAAATAGATCTGACTCTTTTTACCTTAGGAACATCAACTATGAAAATCATGAATGGTAATGGAACAATCGGCTAATGTGCTGTTAATTCCATAAAAAAACACAACTTTCGTCAATTTCCAAGCTATCTTTCGTATATAACTTTTTAAATATTTTAAATTATAATCTGAAAACATATAAAAATTATATATATATATATATATATATAAGTACGCTAATCATATGTATTTCAAATAATCAAGGTTGAAGGTTGAATTCGTAGGGTGCCATACCCTTTTACTGGTCAACTAGAAAACAACTATCTAAACACTAGATATCATTTTCTTTACGGGAATGTTATGTGAGGTTTTGAGGCAATAAATAAAACGAAAGTAGAATTATTACTATTTTTTTATTATTCAGTTGTATACAAAAACCTCATGGAGATAAAATGTGAAAGACTGTAAAAGGTGTGTTAATACCTAGTAAACATTTAGAACATAAGCTAAAGAACTACAAACATTCAATAAACTAAAAGATTTTTTCACTTCAAAAATGTAAATTGTGATAGTAAAACAAGATCTACATGTGAAACATAAAAATTTCGAAACAAATTTTATTCGTGCAAATGTAATAAACTGACTTCAACAGTTAATTCGGTTTTCCAATACATATAAAACAAACAATTACCAAAAAATAATTTTTTAAATATCCCAAATAAAGTTATTAGCTAAGTACCCACTAAGTAACTGAGTTAATTAATACAGTTAATTAGTGATATGATGGCGTAGCGCAGGTGGAAGATCTAGAAGGTGTTATGTCGCTCATCTCAAACGTTAAATTGCTCAGACTCTCTCATCCATTACCTAGTCAGTGATCAATCTAGACGTGAAGCTATGTGAAGCTATAAACTTAATCATCTTGGGGATGCTATATAGTTGGGCTATTATCTATTGGTAAATTTATTTAAAAAAATTACAGAATAAATGAGTATTCAATCTTTGAAGAAACAAATTACCTTGGAGTGTTAGTTACGGCGGTGACAGACAATTGTCAGGTTAATAAAGGTAAATAAATAAATTGACAAATTGTTTATTGCATTTAAATGTGATACAATTACTTTGGCTGCTGTAGGAAGTGTTGTATAGTAACAAGGAGATTGTGGTGATAAACAGCTTGTAGCTAACAATCCGTGGTTGGTGTCTCTGTCTTGTCATTTATAGGGATAGGATATCCTACATCATCCCACATTATATTAATGTACATTACAAGTACAATACAGAACGTCATATCATTACTGGGGGGCTGTGTAGCGATAAACGGCTTGTAGTTAACGATCCGTGTTTGGTGTCTCTGTCTTGTCATTTATAGGGATAGGATATCCTACATCATCCCACATTATATGAATGTACATTACAGGTACAGTAGTGAACGTCATATCATTACTGGGGGACTGTGTAGCGATAAACGGCTTGTAGTTAACGATCCGTGTTTGGTGTCTCTGTCTTGTCATTTATAGGGATAGGATATCCTACATCATCCCACATTATATGAATGTACATTACAGGTACAGTAGTGAACGTCATATCATTACTGGGGGACTGTGTAGCGATAAACGGCTTGTAGTTAACGATCCGTGTTTGGTGTCTCCGTCTTTTCATTTATTGGGATAGGATATCTTACATCATCCCACATTATATGAATGTACATTACAGGTACAGTAGTGAACGTCATATCATTACTGGGGGACTGTGTAGCGATAAACGGCTTGTAGTTAACGATCCATGTTTGGTGTCTCTGTCTTGTCATTTATAGGGATAGGATATCCTACATCATCCCACATTATATGAATGTACATTACAGGTACAGTAGTGAACGTCATAACTTTACTGGGGGACTGTGTAGCGATAAACGGCTTGTAGTTAACGATCCATGTTTGGTGTCTCTGTCTTGTAATTTATAGGGATAGGATATCCTACATCATCCCACATTATATGAATGTACATTACAGGTACAGTAGAGAACGTCTTATCATTACTGGGGACTGTGTAGCGATAAACGGCTTGTAGTTAACGATCCGTGTTTGGTGTCTCTGTCTTGTAATTTACAGGGATAGGATATCCTACATCATCCCACATTATATAAATGTACATTACAGGTACAGTATAGAACGTCATATCATTACTGGGGGACTGTGTAGCGATAAACGGCTTGTAGTTAACGATCCGTGTTTGGTGTCTCTGTCTTGTCATTTATTGGGATAGGATATCCTACATCATCCCACATTATATGAATATACACTACGGCTACAGAAGAGAGCATCGCATCATTACTGGGGGACTCTGTAGTGATATACAGCTTGTTTCTAACCATCCGTGGTTGGTATCTCTGTCTTGTAATTTATAGGGATAGGATATCCTAAATCATCCCACATTATATGAATATACACTACGGCTACAGAAGAGAGCATCGCATCATTACTGGGGGACTCTGTAGTGATAAACAGCTTGTCGCTAACCATCCTTGGTCAGTGTCTCTGTCTTATAATGTAGAGTGATAAGATATTCAACAACATCCCACATTATATGAATGTACACTACGTCTATATAAGAGAGAGTCGTATCATTACTGTTAGACTCTGTAGTGGTGAACAGCTTGTCGCTAACCACCCGTGGTTGGTGTCTCTGTCTTATAATATAGAGTGAGTGGTAAGACATTCAACAACATCCCACTTTATATGAAGGTACACTACGGCTATAGAAGAGAGAGTCGTATCATTACTGTTAGACTCTGTAGTGGTGAACAGCTTGTCGCTAACCACCCGTGGTTGGTGTCTCTGTCTTATAATGTAGAGTGGTAAGACATTCAACAACATCCCACTTTATATGAAGGTACACTACGGCTATAGAAGAGAGAGTCGTATCATTACTGTTAGACTCTGTAGTGGTGAACAGCTTGTCTCTAATCATAAGTGGTTGGTGTCTCTGTCTTATAATGTAGAGTGGTAAGACATTCAACAACATCCCACTTTATATGAAGGTACACTACGGCTATAGAAGATAGAGTCGTATCATTACTGTTAGACTCTGTAGTGGTGAACAGCTTGTCGCTAACCACCCGTGGTTGGTGTCTCTGTCTTATAATGTAGAGTGGTAAGACATTCAACAACATCCCACTTTATATGAAGGTACACTACGGCTATAGAAGAGAGAGTCGTATCATTACTGTTAGACTCTGTAGTGGTGAACAGCTTGTCGCTAACCACCCGTGGTTGGTGTCTCTATCTTATAATGTAGAGTGGTAAGACATTCAACAACATCCCACTTTATATGAAGGTACACTTCTTCTATAGAAGAGAGAGTCGTATCATTACTGTTAGACTCTGTAGTGGTGAACAGCTTGTCGCTAACCACCCGGGGTTGGTGTCTCTGTCTTAAAATATAGAGTGATAAGATATTCAACAACATCCCACATTATATGAATGTACACTACGGCTATAGAAGAGAGAGTCGTATCATTACTGTTAGACTCTGTAGTGGTGAACAGCTTGTAGCTAACCACCCGTTGTTGGTGTCTCTCTCTTGTAATGTAGAGTGATAAGATATCCTTCATCAACTCACATGATATGAATGTACACTACATTTACAATAAGAAGCGTTGTATCATTAGCAGGGGACTCTGTGGGTTTAAATGGCTTGTAGCTAACCATCCGCGATTTGTGTCTCTGTCTTGTAATGTACAGAGAAAGATACCTTACATTATACCACATGACATGAGTGTACACTACAGCTACAATAGAGAAGGTTGTATGGTGACTGGGGACTCTGTGGTGATAAACAGCTTGTAGTTAAGGACCTATAGCTGTTGTCTCTCTCTAATAATGCATAAAAATAAGATAATAAAAATCATCACAAGTTATAGGAGTGTATATTACAGTTGTAGTTTGAAGGGTTCTGGTGACTGGGACTATGTAGTAATAAACAGCTTGGAGCTAACCATCCGTGTTTAGTGTCTCTGTCTTGTAATGTAGAGTGATAAGCTATCCTACATCATCCCACATGATAAGAATTTACACTACAGCTACAGTAGGGAGCGGTGTATCATTACTGAGGGACTCAGTAGGGATAAACGGCTTTTGTAGCTAACCATCCATGGTTGGATTCCCTGTTCTGTAACCTAGAGTGATAAGACATCCTACAACATTCATTACATTATATGAGTGTACACTACAGCTACAATAGGGATGTTTTATCATTATTGGGGGGGGGGGGGATCTGTAGTGAGGCGATAAACAGTTAATCATCCGTGGTTGGTGTCTCTGTCTTGTAATGTGAAGAGATAAGATATCCTATATCATCCCACATGATATGGATGTACACCACAGCTGCAATAGTGTATGTTGACCAGAGAACTCCGTGGTGATAAACAGCTTGTAGCTCATAAACTATGGTGGCTGTTTTGTAATCTAGAGGGATAATATACTTAGTGTCACCTTACATGATATGAATTTAAACTACAGCTACATTACGGAATATTGTATGGTGGCTTGGCGATGGTATTTGTTACACAATTCTTTCAATTCAATTTTGGAGCTCTTTTTCATTTTTAATGCTTTTACAAACAAAAAATTATAGAACCTTTTTCATTCTTGAATATTTTATTCTGATGAACCAAGTATTGAATTTTTTTCGCTTTTAATTTAATCTTGAACATAGCCAAAAGATTGTTATAGAATTAGAATTTTGCCAACTATTTCAAAATTGTTGTTAAAGAATTAAAATTAAGCATTTGCAGCAAAAAAATAATAAAAAAAAAACATTATGTATTTAAAAAATTTCTGTTGTTTTTAATTATCCCTTATGAAGTTATCTTTGTTTGATGGACTCTCTATTTATACTCAATTGCCTCACACAGCAGTTTGTGACCTTAAGCTATTTACGATTTTATTTTTATATGTAATTTCAGAAGTTACTGGCTACTTCCTGCAAGAACGCTTAATATTTTATCTCTATATAAAATAGTTGGTTCTAACTCACTCATTGATAGCAAAAAGCATCAATGTCCCTTAAACCTTTTTGAGAAGCAAAAGAAATTAGATTTTGCCTATATTTGTAACATTTACTTTATTTGTAAATGTATAGTTATACTAATATATATTTATTGGTTAAGTATTAATTTAATCTCCATGGGTTAGGGCGAAAACAGTATGGATAAAAGGGAGATGTCCAATAAGTTTAATTGTATGTCTATTTTTTAATGTGTGGTACTTTACTCAACCACGACAAGTTCAACGCTTCATACAGTATTCACTTGTGCCGGAAACCATATTCATGAAATAACTGAATAACAAAACTTAGTCCCATCTCACCTTGTTTAGTTCAATCTTGTTTAGCTTTCAAACCCACTCAATATCCTCAGTCCATTCATTGTTGGTGCTGTCAAAAGTGTCAATATTGTTTTGTTTCAATATTGTCTACTACTAGTGTTATTATCATTTATGGTCTATTTTTAAACATACAGTATAAAATAAAAATATTTTTGACTGTTCCCCTTCAGATATTTTATTGTTAGTTTACCATTCCTACTTATCTACTACTTTTATTGCCTGGCTTTTTATTTTATCTTATAAAGCCATTCTGTATAATATCCATTATGACCCCAAAAACAAAAAAATAGGTTTGTTAAACTAAATCCTTTGCTTACCATTGTAGATAAAGATGGAGAAAACTAGGTACTTTTACTATCAAAATTCCAATATATTTACTATATGTTCCGACCGATGAACATATGTTCCGGTGTATGAAGCAGACTGCAGTGTAGAGTGTAAAGTGGAGGCGGGGGAAACACTAGGGCGATAAACATCTCAACGTAACGACCCGCGACGGCTGTGACTCGGCGACATCGTTGTAAAAAGATAAAAATGTGTCCAAGCAGATAACACATGCTCATTATCAGACTTTATGATTATTTGATTATTATCAGTTCAATTGTCTTTCTTTCTTAAAAATAATTGCCTAAAATTTTGCATCACTATCTGTATATGCCAAGATTACTTTAGAATTATTATTAAATGTTTGCTTAGTTAGCTTTAGGTTGTCGTAAATGAAATTTTTAGACTTCTTGGCGTTTTGACTCCTATTATGTTATTTTGTATGGTGCAAATTAAAGGAACAACCATTAAATTCATAATAAAAAATAGCATTTTGTTGTTTATAGTATTGGTCAACGGATTCCATTTATATTTGTCCTTTCACACAAAAGTTTTTGTAAATAAACTAACAAAAGCTATGGTAAAATATTGTAGCATTACGTTTTTTTTTATTATTATTAATATACAGACCAATGAATATGTTTGATTGCTATTTATGGACCACTCAGAACGAAATAGCACAGTCATAATATGATGCATATTTTCGTGATAAAGGTAATTTTTAACATGTAACATGCATCTTTTATCCTGGACGGACAGAGAGAAAAGCTAGGAAATATATTTATAAACAAATGAGCCGGTAAGGTGTCAGCTAAAATTTTTGTTCCTTAATCTTTTTTGCGAATGCATAGAAGCCCTTATATATTTATACTTCCATATACAATAAACTAATCACTTGTTTAAAAATATTAAATAAAAGATAATATGTATTTTATGTACCTAAATGATTGTTTGTATATTCGTTTGCTATACCTATTACCATTGTGTTACATTTGAATAAATACAACTTTAACATCTGAAATCCTAATACGTCTTTGAAATGTATAGTGTATGAGACATTACTAATTCATTGTACTTCAGTAATATAAGTTAACGACAGCATTTTATTTTCTGTATAATATATCTAAGCTATAAAGTGTTTACTATGGGTTATATTAATTGTGCAATGGAAACCATATATAACATGTTGTCATATTAGGGTCAGCGCAATAAATTTCTACTTCCTCTTAGTTATAGTTTCTAACATGCTAAGTCCATTAAGATGTAACAATATCTGAAACTCTAAGTTTATCTTGATTTGTTACAAATATATCTTTAAAACAGTTTAAATTATTTTAGAACAAAGCAATTGCATTTGCTTTTTACATTTTTTACGTCCACTAATAAAATCAATTATATTCGCATTAAATATGTAAAATTCAAATTTTATTGAATCGACGTATAACCTCTCTAACATTAATTGTCAAGTTCTGGATTGAGTGATTAGCATTTAGAACGCTGCCATTCAATGAGTCATCCAATAACATTAAATTTCTCATTATGTGTTTTATATTTTCAGTTAATAATTTTATTAACTGGCCATACTTAATAGATAAAATGAATTTTTCTATTCAAAATCAGTTATACAGTAGTTTTTATTGTATAGAATGTCAATAACTATTTAAAATATCACACATACTTTTTTTTAAATTCATTGTTTTAAATAGTGAAACACAACTAAAGGGAGATATGAGGATGCATCAATGGCACGACGATGAGAGGATGAGTGTTCTCCTATTCAGAGGGTTGCAGTTAAAATTAATTAACATTGACAGCCGGTGAGTTCGCAGCACTGAGTGCTTCCAGGATACTTGAGACTTGAGGCTTTGGTTTGAGTGCTCAATGGCGTCTTATAGACTTAAGAATGTCAAAGCATTGTCAAGCCGAGAAGGTTCTCATTACTTTAATACAGTTTTTTAATCATGGACAGAAAATAATTTTTTCATAGAATCAAGAAGTTTGAATTTACAAACGTTATAGTAGTTTAGTGTAAAAAAAAAAAATACTCTACTTCTACTGTTGTTTGGTATTATTATTACTATTATTTTGCTATAAAAAACTAAAATATAACATTTATTGTTAAACTTGTGGTAAATTAATTTTTACCGAAGTACTATAAGTCAAATATCATGTTTAGATATGTCCTTTGGCATCTCACTACAAATAGGTTTCAATATATTTTCTGTGTAATGTGATTAAGTAATTACGCGACTTTAACATTTGTTTATATTATATTCCATAGTATTTATAGTCTAAAAGGCAACGTCAAATTATAGCTGATCAGTATTTTATAATTGACAAAAATAATGTTTATGAGAAAAAGATAACGAAATAAATAAGTTTTGAAATTTTTGGTTGTAACTTCTTTTGGATTATTATGATGGCTACAAATTATTTAAAAAATTATGATCATTTTTCTTTTTTAGATAAATAATGCCACTATATTATTCTACACAGATAACGTAAAAGACCATCTTAGTAATTAAGAATTAGTATGAGGAATTTTTTCCAATGAGAAATGCTGCATTTTCTAACTGCAGAGGTTCACCCATCTGGATAGTTAAAATGGTCATCCTTGGTGGATAGTTTTCTGGGAGAAAGAACTGATAAGCGTTCTGGGTTGAACACTGGGTTTACAAATAATGTGGCATTTATTTAAAAACAAACAAAGATTGAAAAAAGGAGGAAGGATTGATTCTATATAAAATATGGATCAACAGTTATTTTAGTTGATTTTTAGTACATTTATATTTATTTTTATTATAGTAATTTATGTAACGATTGCGTTAAAATTGCCTTTAATTCACAAGTGAGATGTAAGGCATCGAATAGATTGATTTAATATCTCACAAATGGCTTATTACAGGATTAAAACAATATTTGCATACACTGTTTTATCTACGACAAACTTAAATTTAGTAAATTAAACAAAAATTAAGTAATGAACGAATTGTAAATGTGTAGGTTACAGGCGGTCACCCATTCAAAACGTGGCCACACTTGATTTCGCTTGACATAATCGTCATTGTCACTAACATTAGATCACACTTTTTTGAGCAAGGCACATAAATAAACTGTTGGTGTGTGAATTGTGGAATTTCTGTTACAACATTTGGTCTCATTGGTCTATAACATGAATCTCAAGTGGAAAAGTTTACGTTTAAACCTCACTTATCAAAGGATTTGAGCTCGGTTTGATAATGTACCTCTTCATAACGTTACTTGTAATATTATTATCTGTGCTGACTGCAACAGTCGTAGGTAAAACATCCAATACCTCCGTCGCAGCAGACCTGCGTACTCATCGAATTTCTCACACAATGGCACAATGGATTAATTTGAGATTTTGTATTTTCCTCTTAAGAGTCTGCACTACCTGCGCCATCTTGGATTTTTAGTCCCATAAGAACAATGTTAAATTCAAAACATTACTGTTGTCTTTGAAACACCATATCTCGATAATCTTACATCGGATTTGCATGAAACTTGAATATGTTCACCATAAGGGAATGGCGGAGTGCATGACGTGGATAGATTTTCAATAAACCTACTAAAAATTGTTTTAAAGTGGTTTAAAAATAGTGTAAATATGTTTATATTTTATTTGTTATTCGAGTGGAAAATTTTTAAATTAATTTTCTATCACGTCAAGCACTAGATACTATGGTAACATTTAAAATGACATCAAGTTTGAAATTTTCCGACGAAAAACAAACTCAAAGTGATGTTTCAAATTTAACATTGCTCTTATGGGACAAACTGCCGAGATGGCGCAGGTAGTGCAGACTCTTAAAACACCATTAGAATGATTATGGAGGTTTACTGCCTTGGGATGTTGTTAGTAAATGTTAGTTGCTAGAGAATTTAATAGGTAAGGTAAACATCAAATCGTATCAATATTCAGCACTTTTTAATTTTCCTCATAAACCCAATGGGGGTGAGTATGTAGATTTACCGCTATGGGTGTTGTAAGCAAATTTCAGTTAAACCCTGTCAGTGAATTTACATACCCAATTCTACCAAGTTATGTCAGTAAATGAGTGAGGTACAGGGTGTTGCTAATTTACCATAAGAATAACATAGGTGACAAATTTTTGCATTTTCCAAGTTATTTGTTAAGCCAAGTTAAAATTTCAAAATACTAAATTGCTTGTTTTTTAATTTCTGTTAAATGGTTTTAGTTAAAACTTTGAAATAAAAAAGGTCAATAACCCATTTTGACCTCTTTTTAACTTCATAAAACCCCTTTCCATAACCCGATCATGCTGGTTTGCGAACTCACAAAAATAGACCTTCGTAAAAAACCATCCATATCTTAGGTCCCCTTCAAAAGTAATCGATACCACGGACACTCAAACACAATACATATATGAAAATGAATTAATAGTGTTTTTGGCTTCTGCAGACCTCAAAACGAAAAAGTACCATGGTCCCTGGTTTGGGTCTTACTATTCTGCCGTAATATCGTATTCCCTATAGGGTAATTCACTAAAAACATGTATAATACGAGAGACCTATTTTTAAATAAATAAATAATGGTAAATTCTAATTTAGCCAAAAACTGAAAGTACGGTGCATAAATTATAACGAGTTGTTGCGGCGGGCCAACCTAGGCTGCAGTATGTAACAAAGAAGGGGTGAAATGGTCCGGACATTTATAATGAGCATTGTTTGTGGCGGAGAGCCAGAAGACCGCCAATAAAATTTTTCTGTTTGCACTATCACCAGCTGGGAACTGCCCTAACCTGCAAAGGAAATGTAGTCATTTTCATTTTAATGTTATATTAATTCGGGACTTGTACTATAAACTTAAAATTCACCACCAAAACAAGTTTCATAAATATCATTTGTTCTAATTTAAGTTATTTTTAAACTGCCTCACCCTCTGTAAAAATATTTTACTATCATATGATTAAATTTTATTAAACGTATCTTATAATATTTTCTCAGTGAGTAGACAGTGAATCTTAAGCCAGGAAGAATGTCCAACTACTGTGGAAATTTAATCCTAATGCGTTAAACTACAATGAAAAAGCTTAGCAATTATTAAAAACTAAAATTAAACAATGGTAAGGTATGTTTTAAACAATTAAAATCGGAAAAGAAGCGAAACCTATATATTATAAATGTGATTTAGACTTAAAATTATGTTCTGTTATTATTTATAATTTTTTGTGTATTGATGGACACCATGTATTGCATTAGGATCTATATTTAATTTTTCATTGAGAGACTGCCTCAAATATTTGTAAACTTACTTAGATTTTTTTGCCATAAAATCTGGTTGACATAACGATCAACTGTTGATAATTAACTACTTGATATATTAATTTACCCATGTAATTATTATTGGTGGATTAGTTCATTGTTTAACCGTCATTATTTCATTATGATATGTTCGTTACATTGTAATTATAAAATATAACAATTTCTATGAGTAATAGTTGAATTTTATTATTTTTAACATATTTTTTTTTTAAATTGTAAAATTATAACAATTTAATTTTAACATTTATTTTTTAACAAGATTTTAAGCTTTGTATACACTGAACTCAGAAACTATGCATTAATTTTCCGCTACTTTATAAAATGAGATTGTGATATGTTATGCAATATTATACTTTGCAAGGAATTACATAGAGTGAACTTTGATATAATGCAATCGTTGTGCAAGTATTAATATACGAAGTACAGCCTCCTACGACTACGTTCAAGGCTGATAAGACACACAGACTGAATGTTTTAAAACCCTACCCAAGTTTTAAAGAACCTATGTTAATTATGCCTAATTATGCCCTAATTCAAGCTCTCATTGAATCTTTCACCACCAGCCCTAGTGTGCGGTTGGCGTACAGCTCTCAAAGGCATAAACTCGTTTGTTTGCCCGCTTCAGCAAATTAATTCCACTCTTTTCAGTGACAATTCTAATGCATTTGGGATTTTTCTTATTCAATAGGAAGAAATGCGAGTCAAAATATTCATAGATTTTATAAATTATTTTGCTAAAAGAAATAGTATATTTATGAAGAAACGATCATTTACAATTATTTAGTAGGTAATAAATTAAGTAAACAGAATGTTTATTATATATTAAATTGTGACCGGTAATAGATGTAACAGAGTTCAGTTATCAGCCGTCTTTTAATATAAACGTATGTTATTTTAATTCCTTTAAAACCCAAATGCAGTTAAAAATTGTTTAAAATATTGGTTAACAAGAGGATAAATTGTTTAAAATATAATTATTACAAGCATTAATTTATTTTTATAACAAATATATTTATTTAAAATTAAGGAATCTAAAGACGAGTACAGTATACTTATTAGAGGTTTTTGTATGAGTATTACATCAATTTTACAACATCCTAAATTTAAAGCAGACCGTTTTGACAAATGAAAGTAAAGGAGACACGGGTTCCCATTTTATCGATAAGTAGAACCCAAGTGGATTACTTGAATGTCCCGCTCTCATCTAATTTGTCCTATCGTTTTGAAGCCTGTCAAATCACGGTTATATATTTGACAGAATAAATTCAGTCTATTTGTTATTGAGGAGAACGATACTTTCAATTAAGAAAATATTTTACTTGAACTTATGTTCCAACTGTGAAAGAAATTTTATTTACACTGAAACTCGCTGATAAATTAAGAATTAAGACATTTACACCCTAAATTATCACCATCTACAACTTAGCTCCAATAAAAATTTATATGCCCTACAAGACACTTACCAAAGAATAAAACAATACAGACGTCTCATTAAAATCTAAAACTTTTTTAGAGCTATTATCATTTTAGAAGATTGGTTTCGATCTGGAAAATTTTCTCTGGTATTACTATTACTGTCTGTTGTACCCGAACAAAAATTTTCATGAAAATAGAGTGGTTATATTGTTGCAGTAAAAGTTTCCGTCTATTTTGTGTTATTGGTTTCTAGAACTTAAGTAACCAATTTTCCCTGGTCAGCCAATAAATGCCTACAGAATGTGAATACTTTGCAAACATATTTATGTTACAGTAGAAGTTTTGCAAGAATGTTGCGTGATATTTTAAAAAGTTTTTGACTAGGAATTATTAAACACGATTTGTCAATTTAGATATATTTATAATGAAATTTTATTGACAAAATATTGGAATATCCAATAGATGTTAACTGTAAATTTTTATAATAGGGGCCTACTATGTTTGCATATTTAGTGCTATCACATCCATTACCTTAACTATCAGTACATATTCACTAGATCTTTTAAAAACTTTCTATTTGGAATTGGATTTTCTGAACAAAAGTTATTTTTTAGGTTTAAATATATTTAGTTTAACTAATTAATTATCATTATTCCAATATTTATATATATTTAATATGTGACTCGGTTCATTAAGGAATCTTCTTTTATAGTTGCCAACTGACCTAAATCGTTTTAGTGCCATTGGATAGAGCACGGAGTGAAGTTGTTTCTAAGGTAAAATTATAAGTATCCATCAATACGGAAGGGCTTTACATATTCTGCTTTTCCCTATTGGATTAACATTGCTAGGTAAATTAAAAGATTTTAAAACTATTAAAAACAGTACACCGGCAAGAGCATATGTCTGTCTATCAGCCCAAAGATGTTATGTTAAGCAATGCGATACACTGGTTAACGAGGTGGATTAAAACAACAAAAAGTATCCAAAGTATATGGTTCATTTTAAAGCATCTGGTACATTAGTTATTAACAATTATAACATTTTTTAGGGAAAGACGGAAAAATCCATTAGGCACACAGGTGGCCAGCCTGTAGTGTGGGGCTCCCCTAAAAACGGGTTTACCCACTATAAAACCTCGTCTACTCTTTAGGATTCTAACCTGGAATTGTTTATCACATTACGTCAGGCTAGTCCTAAATTTGGCTTATGCCCATGGGGCTCGCTCCTTATCCAGCCGCTCGATCAAGGGATCTAGGCCACTTCGCGGTCCAGATCGGTTTTCTTTGCCAGGAGGATACCCCGGACGAACTATGATAAACAATCCGAGTTTGTCATAAACTCATCATCCAAAGTCTTTTGGCGCCAAAATTGCACCAAAAATTTTTGTGGCCTCCAGGCGGGGCCCTTCCCAAAGGGGGCAGCGGAGGAATGTGTGTTCCGCATCGTAGGGAACGCCCGGTCAATAAATGCAGTCCGGTAACAATTATAACAATGAAATAAATGTTTGATTTATTAATGCAGACAATTTTAATACAAAAATTTTTATTTCTTGAGAAATTTCTTACTTTAAATCAAATAATTATTTTTATATTGGTTAGTTTTTATTTGTAAGAGTGTGACGGGCCAAAAAACCCCTAGACCGTTTAAATACTATTAATCCATGAGGCATCTACACCCACCCTATTATAAGCCTTTTTTACCGTCACTAGATTTAATCTGTTTATTATTAGTAAAATATAGGGTCGGTTATGTTGAAATTGCTTTGACCTCAAATGGAATAGGTAGCGCACTAGGCTTCCAGAATATGATACCGTCAGCGGGACTCAACCCATGCCCTGGTGACCGGCCTAGTTTATTGTAGCGGCGCGTGTCTGGAATGCGCTGACGTTTTCTCAGCGTATGGCCTGGACACCAGACTGACTTGCGCAATAAGTGACAGTAATGTTGATTTTAGCCGCTAGGGGCAGCACCGGACGGTGAGCACCTTCCCCCTCCCTGGAGGGGAGAGGTGGTGGACACAAGAGAGGTTGTCTTTGGACTATCGTCAGTCGTCAGTCCGCGAACCGCGAGTAACTTTAAATTAATTAACATATCGACCACCCGGGGCTTCGGCCCCGGGACGGTTAAAGCTCGGTCATATCACCTTCCCCAGTTTAAATAATTTAACTCTAACTTGTAATTTAATTCTTCGGACTCCGCTGCTGTCGTGAATAATTGTAACGTTAGTATGTGTTAACTCTTGAATTGTTGTATTTTACTTTTGTACTGTAAACTGCTGCCATCGTTATTTCCGCTGTAATAAATTAATTATTTTTATTAATTTCGTGTTGTTATTCGGCCATCCTGTCACAAGAGGATAGAATGATTGAATGACAGAATTAAAAAAACACGAGATTTGCATTGAAATTGAGCATCGAAGAATCCATTAGGATCCAACCTTCTGTTATCATTCCATTAAGGAGTGGTGGGTGAATTTCTTCTATCAATCGGAAGGTTTCTAACGTGTTTCTAAGAGTAAGATTTTAATTTATCATGGTCAATGTTTTATACAAGAGAAAATTAAATTGTTTTTTCACACAATGATGTGGCAATGTTAATAAAGGTTAATGCATATGAAAATTTAATATGAATGAAATGATGTGAAGATAAATCAGGATGAATATTATGTATGTATTCAGTTGTTAACACGTCACATTTTATACCCATTTTGTATTTTACATAAAATTGGTTTGTGATCACATTTGCATACTATACATTTACGCCGCTAAGGGTTTCATTGCCTAACCTTAGTTATATCTTAAATTTATGATCGCAAAAACATGACTTAGCTTTAGAGTTACAATTTTAATTATTGAATCGAATAAATTTCTTGCGTCATTAGATATTAGAGAGTTTTTGCACATACGGTAAATTCATACGGTAAACGCTAAACGCTATTTCATTTATGGTTGATTAACCTATTTATACTGCTTGAAGCTATGAAAAACTTGTTGAAAAGTGATCAGCGGTAAATCTTATACATTATTTATCCCGTTCCAACACCATGAATTGTGAATTATTATTAAATTTATTAATATCAAAATAGCGTTTAGCGTTTACCGTAAGGTTTACCGTATGTTGCAAAAACTCTCTATTGACTAGGGGCTTGTAGGGGCAAAGGCCCCTAAAATCCAAATGGTGATGCTATAAATATATAAAAATGCCTTTATATTGAAGCGTCTTTCAATTTACAAAATTGGTTTTCAAAGCAACTTAAGTCAACAATTCACATACAGAGATTAATTAAAAATAATAATAATAACAAAGGCAAAAGTAAAACGAAAAATATGTGCAACTTATAATTAGACATTGGTGAATTACTATTTACATTAGTGAGTTACTATTTACATCAGTGGATTCGTCAACCTTTCTTTCAGTTTGACCCTGAAAGCCGGGACCCCAAGCTGTTTAAGATCCAAGGGGAGGTCATTATACAACTTTGGGCCAAAAGAGGAGAAACCTCTCCTACCGACCTCCAAACGGACTTTCGGGAAGTGGAGCAGCGCGTTGTGCCGGGTCTCACGTACGGCCATCTCCCCGCGAGGTACAAGCCTCTCCACCAGGTATTGAGGTTCCTGTTGAACCAAGGCCCGGTAGATGAGGTTACAGGTCTGCATCCTGCACACGGCATCCATCGGCAGCAGCCTCGCGGCGTCCCGGAAAAACAACAAAGATTATTATCATTAATTTTTTTCAATATTAACAATATATTGGTACAGTAAATATTACAATTATATACATGTGTTTTTAGCTTACAGCAAATGAAATTTTGTAGTATATAGATTTTTGTCATAAATATAATTTAGTGAATATTTCTGTCATAGAACTTTTTTAATTTCTTTTTCAATTTGTGGGTATTGACACCAATGGCACTTTTTACGTTTTGACTAGGAACGGTCCAAGCCCCATTAATTTTCTAATTTAATTTTATTTAGTTTAAATCAATTATTGAACATATTTTAATCAAGTGATGACAACATATCGATAAAATATGTTTTAATCAAATATGGGTTCATATTAAAGATCAATTACGTAATAACTCATATTAATTTTAATACATATGAATCTTTCCCGTGAAAGCTATAGGTGTGAGTATTTAGGGTTTCCATCATGTGAATTCATTGATATCCATCGAGTGGACGAGCACAACAAATTTTATCAAGTCACGTGAATAAATAAATGATTTAAAGTGTTTTTAATCTTCTTATTCTGAAAACTTTTAGTATTAAATTTCTCACCCAATATAGAAATCATCGTTTCTTAAACTTAAATGTAGCAATTAGACTATACTTTACTGTTCAAGCTGTGTCTAATTTTTGTAAACAGGCAACAATTATTAAGTTCGAAATTTTGACACACAACTAATAAAAAATTTTGGAAATCATTTATGATATTAAATCTTTTTTTTAAGTTTGAACATAAATTATCTTACTGCTAAATTTAAATTCAGTGTTTTCAAACATAATAATACAAGTGCTAAAAGTTCTTTCTATAGAGCTCAAAGTGAATTCCCAAACTTGGATACTTGCACTTCAAATACATTCAAGTTGAATATTGAAGGACATATAATATACAGTTGCCAAAGCTAAAACGCTGTCATATAGAATTACTTTTGGTGTTGCCTCTCTCAATAGTATTTGTTTATTGAGGGGTATTAGATCCAATTGCATGTGATATGGTGTTTGTATTTGATTTTCAGCTAAAGGAATAACTAAAGATAAAAACTTAAAGTAATTATAAAGTAATGTTTAGTCACGGTCGGAGACATTTTCCATCGCTTGGATAATTTTTTTTTTTTTTATTTTCCTGTAAATATTTATTCCGATATAGTTTTAAGATTGTAGAAACTAAGTTGAACATGGAAAGATAGTATGAATACAAAAGGCGAACGTCGACAAAAACTTTTATAAAATTGAGAGTAGTAAAAACAACAAAACAATAAACCAAGATCAAAAAATTAGTAAAAAAATGACAAATGAATTTACCTCCCACAATGCCAATTTAACATAACAAATGAAGCCTACTACAAGAAATCGGTTACTGGATTTGAATATTTATTAACTATTTTGTGACGAATTTTTACTTTACTGTGATCTGTGAAAACTAACTTTTTAGTTTTAGGAGCTTTCTCACATGGTGATATTCAAAACCTTCTTTAAAAGTATCTAGTAAAATATATTGGAAATAAAAATTAAGCATCACACAAAATAAACTTTAAAAGGTAATCGTTTAGTAAATGCACAAAATTACCCAATTTACTTTGTACGAGAGCCTTTACATTATGTAGCATTGTTTATACGGTTTTGGTCGGTTATCTTAATAGTAATGACTTCTGGGTGAAATCATAAAACCATGGCAACTAATATGCACATGTTCTTTAAATTAATTGTTTAAACAAAAACACGTACTCCATTGTAGAACTTAGGCTTTCGTAAGTTTCTCAAAACCTTTCATTGAAGAATGTTTCAAATATCGTCTCAAGTGTTCTCTACGTAAGGCGCTGTGGAGTAAAGACATCTAGGTGTAATCTAATAACACTTGCAATGTCCAATCAGAGGGGCACTGTCGTGGAAATTGGCCGACTTGTAACAACCATCGGCCCCTAACGAACTTCAGGGTACTTATGAGAGTAATGATAGCAATGAAAACTTCAGCGATGGCTACAGATGAGGTCCTCAACTGGGGACAGCCTGCCGCTCATTAGCTAATTTGGCTAATATTATTGGAGCAAAGTTACTATATATTATATAACAACTGTAGTTAATTTTCTTACAGAGTTTGTTATGTCCACAGTTAATTAAGTCGGAAAATCTATACTTACTAAATAGGCTAAGGGTTTTTTTGTGTTGAGAACTCCTCCTACAATTTTCAATAGATTTTCAAGTTTATGGTGTCGTTGGATAGGGCTTTGTCTGTAGTTGTTTGCACCAAAGAATGATTAGAATCGAATTGAAAATAAAGACGCTATCAACCCAGGACTGCGGAGAACATATAAACAAAAGAAGGGCTGTTTCATTCCTTTGATGTTGGAAAATGCCGCTTTTGAGTCAGGCCGGTGACGTAATCCATCTGATGCCCAACAACAACAAGAACAACATGCACCAGCTGATCAGGCTAGTGACGTTTTGGGTACTTGTTTTTACATCGTTTTACCAGCTATTGAAACAGCCCTGTCTTTTACATAACAACAGTTTTCCCGAGTCCTGCTCTCAACCATTGAAATCTCAAAATTTCCCATTCAAATAACATTGGGATTGAATAAAGCATTTTAATCATCTGTTAATGTACAGCTGTGAGTTGTAGTTTTTTTTTTTTTTTTTTTTTTGCGATTTCTGATATTCACAATGGATAGGTCGGATGTCATTGATTTAGAACAAATGTAACTGTTGTATTGTAGAAAAATAAATTGCTCGACTATGAGCAAAAGGTAGACTAGTTCTAATTAAAAGAAAATATCGATGGTTTAGTTCTTATATATTAGCCAAGAGTGATGTGTTTTTCTGTTGTCATAAATATATCTGTGTTTCTAACTTAAAATGTATAAAAAAATAATATTATTGCCCGGTAAATTTCAATACCTTAATTTTATTTATGATCGTTTTAACTGTTCAAGTCAAGTCAATTGATTTAACAGGTTTGGATTGACATCCCCCCGAAATCCTAGAAATTAACAATTATTTTCTTGGTGTGATTGGTTTTGTAAGATATTAAATAAATATATAAATAAATAAGAATATATAGACTGACATCAAAATGAGGAAAATGTATACAATACTATTAAACTCTAAAGTATAAATAAGCAATACAAAATAATCTAAATTATTTTATAAAGTACAGTTAATTATTTAAATCCTTATATATAATAAAATGACTAAAAAACATATAACCTTATAAACTAGTGATACTGAAAACTTCTTTTAAAAATCATTAATATTTAAGATTTCTTATATTTGATTACGTAAAAGGTCACTTTAAAAATAACAATAATAGTTAAGTGTTTCATTTAGTACTTAAAACTATAAAAACTAATAACATAATGTACCTAATTAATATATTGTTGAAATTTTTTGAGAGAGCAAAAGTAAAATTCGTGTTATATAATGCAATATTATTAAAATAGGAAGTATTTATCTATTGGACTATCGGAAACTACCTTCCTTATTATTATCTGTTATAACATTTATTGTTCTGAAGGTTTTGAACTCTTTTGTTAAAGTGCACAAAGTATTTTTGTAACGTACGTGTTTCACTTGAAAGGGTTGTTTTAATGCTTTAAACGCCAAACTGTTAGAAGGTGGTATCACATCAAGTTTCTGTGTGTTTCAAATAAAAGACTGGCCGGATATCGCCTCTTATGTCTACGGCACTTCAAGTATTGACTACTTAGAGACCTCAAACCTTTCAACGCCAAATTGTTAAAAGGTGGTTTATCAGATCACTTTATCACGCTTCCGGTCGCTTCTAACAAAACAAATGCCGGATATTGCCTCTTTTATCTACGGCACTCCAAGTGTTGGCTACTTAGAGACCTCAAAACTTTCAACGCCAAATTGTTAAAAGGTGGTTTATCAGATCACTTTATCACGCTTCCGGTCGCTTCTAACAAAACAAATGCCGGATATTGCCTCTTGTATCTACGGCACTCCAAGTGTTGGCTACTTAGAGACCTCAAAACTTTCCACGCAAAACTGTTAGAATGTGGTTTATAAGATCACTTTATCAATCTTCTGTGTGCTTCAAACAAAAGACTTGCCAAATATTGCCTCTTGTGTCTACGGCCCTTCAAGTATTTGCTACTTAGGGAACTCAAATCTTTCCACGCCAAAATGTTAAAATGTAGTTTATCAGATCACTTTAACAAGCTTCTGTGTGCTTCAAACAAAAGAATGGCCGGATATTGCCTCTTATGTCTACGGCGATTACAAAAGTGCAACCATACGGGTAGTATGTTTTTTTTTTTTTTTTTTTTTTTTTAGGGAGAGGCGGAAAAATGCATTACGCACACAGGTGGCCAGCCTGTAGTGTGGGGCTCCCCTAAAAAACGGGTTTACCCACTAAAAAACCTCCTCTACTCTTTAGGAATCTAACCTGGAATTGTTTATCACATTACGTTAGGCTAGGCCTAAATTTGGCTTACGCCCGTCGGGCTCGCTCCTTATCCAGCCGCTCTATCAAGGGATCTGGGCCACTTCGCGGTCCAGATCGGTTTTCTTTTCCAGGAGGATGCCCCGGACGAACTGTGACAAACAATCCCAGTTGCCCTCATCCTCCAAAATCTTTTGGCAGACCGAGTTCACCGAAAATGCACCAAATATTTGTGTGGCCTCCAGGCGGGGCCCTTCCCAACGGGGACAGCGGAAGAATGTGTGTTCCGCATCGTCGGGAACACCCGGGCAATAAATGCAGTCCGGTGAACCGGTCTTTCCCATCCGGTTCAGGTACGATCGAAAATAGCCGTGACCTGTCAAAAATTGGGTCAGGTAGTAGTCCACCTCCCCATGCCGCCGTTCCACCCATGGTTGGACCTGCTTGATAAGTCGCGCAGTCCATCGTCCTCGGGTGTCGTGCTCCCAGCTGTGTTGCCATTGCTGGAAGGTTCGGGAGCGCTCTTCTGTTCTTGCCGTGTCCTTGCCGATCTCGCCACGTCTCTGATGAATCGCTTTCCTCTCCCCTGCCAAGAGCTTGACAGGGATGACTCCGGCGACCACCAGGACGGCAGGCTCGGACACTGTCCGGTAGGCGGAACACACCCGGAGCGCAGCTTGACGCTGAACCCGGGCGAGTCGCAACCTGTAGCACTCCTTATCTAGAGCGCCTGCCCACACCTCTGCCCCGTAAAGGAGCACGGACTGGACCGCGGACATCAACAGACGTCTTCTGCTGGATCGGGGACCCCCGACATTGGCCATCAGCCTACTAAGGTGAGTAACTACCTTAGCGGCCTTGTCCGCCGTACGGAAGATCTGATCCCTCCAGCTTAACTTGGTGTCCACCATAACCCCGGTAGTATAACGGGTAGTATGTTGTCACTGTAAACAAATAAATCTATATATATAATTCTGTAAGCCGAATTTCTTGAGCAAAATTGTGAGCGTTATACAAATCGCAGAAATATGGGAGGGGTCTCAAATTAAAGGTCTCGGTCCCATACACGAGGGAAAACTATCGGCGTGTCCATAATGTCAACAGGAAATGAGAAATCACGTAAAACGTCCTCTATAAGAATAGCATGGAAATTCGAAAAACGTCTGTTTTGTGTACATTAAAACATGTGTTATGGTTTAATTTTAAAAAGAGACACAGGTGATAACATTGAGTGAAGATAATAAAATAATTCACCTCAAAAGAGAAGCAATCTATATATATAATTCTGTGAGTGAATTTTTTTTTAGAAAAATTGAGAGTATTTTGCAAACTCGCAGGAAGATGGTAGGGGTCTCGAATTAAAGGTATCAGCATGAGGGAAAGTTATGAGCGTATCCATGAAGTTACAAGGAAATAAGAAATAGCGTAAAAAGTCCTCCATAAGAATAGCTCGGGGATTCGAAAACAGTCTGCTTTGTGTACGGTACATTAAAACTTATGATTTTATTTTTAAATGAGGGAAAGTTATAGGCCTATTGAGTGAAGAACTATTAATAACCAAATGGCATAAAGTATCTGGAGTTGTAATACTATAATGAGACGTTTTGAGGCTTTGAGCAACAAAAATTTGTACTAGGAGCGTTACCAACCCTACAAACTAATACAAATGGACTGCGGTTTTTTACTTTTTTGTTATAATAATTTAAATTGTAAAAAACTGAGCCTGTATGCGAATTATGAAATAAATTCTGTTCGTGATGGGGACGCAATGGGCGATGAATTTTGGTTTGAGAAACGAGTATCTTATTTACATTGTACCAGGTTTTGGTTTTACTTTATGTCGAAAAGTAACAAATCATATTGAGTGACGATGATGCATTAATTGAAACTTAAAGTATATCAGTCAACGAAAGGTTGGTATTCTGTTAGCTAAATTTTCTCAGAAACCATTTGGTCATTTCATAGATTGTGGAGTTATAGGAGAGAGTTAAAATAAAAGTCGTTTGTCCTACATGGAAAAATGTAGCAGGGAAAAATTTTTTTAACAAAATCGGAAAGAAAGATATTAAGAAATATTATCTTCTGAAATGTTCTCCTAAGAGATTCTCCATGTATGGTGATTAAAAAAAACTGCTTTGTTTACACAAAATCATGAATTTTGATTTGGAGGGACAAATATTAACAGTGAGTGAAGATGATCTATTTATTTGAGCGGCTGTGTTCAAACCTGGTGAAGAAAAAAATAAACAAACAACAGGAGCTAAAATTCATTTTATTTTAGGACAAACAAGACAATGAAGTAGATATGATACAACATATTGAAAGTTAATTGACTCTAAAATGGGTGCTGAACATCCATCATGTTTTTTTCTCATTCCCGATTTTCTATTATAGATTTTCTATGTTATATTAAAAAGCCGTCATAGCTTAAAAGGACTATGATTTCTTGAAAAACATACTTTTCATAGATCAATATAAGTTTAACAACAGACAGAATGAAGCATTTACAAACTGGTGGCCTAATAGCACAGGATTGTAAAGAGTGCTTTGGGGGCGAATAGCCTGTTCAAACGGCATTGTTAAAATAAATTAAAATACATTTTTTTGGAAACTTTCATAGTGAATAATTGGTGATCCGCTTTGGTTCATATTATTTTAATTTTATGATTAGGGGCTTTTGCCCCTATGAGCCACTAGTATTGAACTATTTATCTAAGGAATTAGGCTCCAGCTAGTATCGTTCTATCATATAAAAATGCCCACAACTTTTTAAACTACAAACTCCTTTCTAATATGAATAACAAAGCTATGATGAAGCAGTGTAACAGCTTTATAAAATAGCACTTTACGGAACTAGATGTGTTTTTTATGTAAGAAGGACACAATTTAGGCAAACGGGATTTGCTTAGAAAAATATGAAAGTGAGACTCCTTCGAGTATTGAAAAATTAATTAAGTAAGTTTTTCATTCATGATTTTTTCTGTATCCAATATACTTAGTCAATCCTGTGTTTGATTATTAATTTAGAGATTAATTGCATTTTTATGGAATAGAAATGAATAATTATTTTGAACCATAAATCGTATGTACTTGTAAACACAATTATTACTTTATTAAATCTTTTTGTGAAGTATGAACCACTTGGGAAAAAACCCTTAAGTTTACTGTTAATTTTTCTTATTTTTAAAACACAAGATAGAACTTTACAACTATCATCATTCGTAATTTTGTATCATTTATAGATGATTCACATTATTTGTGAATATAATATCAAATCAAACTTTTAATGAGATTTGTTCAGTTCTAATACCTCCAAAGATGCATTAACTAAATTCTAGAGTTTAAAAAAAGGACTTCAATAATCTGAATTTTATGGGAATTTGAAGATACTATGTAAGCTTAAATGTATACCATAAAAATGTATGTTTTTATTTTACAAATAATTTGATTTTGAATTGTTAAATAATGAAGTGATGACCATGGGAATTACACCCAAGCTAACGCCTAAACGCAGAATAAATTGGCTGTAAGCCGAGCCTGGCTTCATATCAGCTCAGTCCGATCAAAGGCTTAATAGAGATCATCATATACCTGGTCGCATGATAAGATACATTTTATACGAACAGTTCATACGAAACCAATAGCCGGAAGAATTACTAAAATTAAATAAAACTAAATAAAAGGTAGTTAATTACAGTTCAATAGAAAAGTTAATTGCCAGCTGAAAAATATGAAGAACAAACTGTTCGGCTGTTTAAATTATTACCTAATAAAGTTTCCATTCTTAACTTAATAATATATATGTAACGTTAATATCAATTAATAAAATACTACTAGAAATGTAGTTGTTATATTACCGTTCATTGTAAGTGATAATATCAATGTATAATAGGTTTTAAAGAGTTCAAAAGAAGCATAAAAAGAAGATTTTTTATTTTGTAAAAACAAATTTTACATCTACAAAACTTTCCTCAACTATTTCAAGAATGTACTTTTTCATAAGTGATCTAGGTTGTTTTAAAATTTAAATAAAGTGTCCGTATTTTGTTCATTTAAGTGTGGTTGATCTATGTTTTTCATATTTTTACATCAATATCCAAAAAAAGTATATTCAATTTCCTTTATGGATTTGATATTTAGGCCTAGCTATTTAAATAATATCCCCTGCGTATATTAACATTTCTTTCTTTCGATTTTTTAATATTTCTATCTCAATAATTCATTTGCCAAGGCTGATATACCATTGTAGTGAATATCTCTTTAACTATTTTTTAATAACTTACTTCATAAGTGTTTTCCAATATTTCGTAATAGGCGCTTGTTTCAAATTTAATAAAAACCATAGTTTAAAGTTAGTCAAGCTAAATATTTTCAAAGATACCTAATTACTTCAATTTTCCTTGTGCTAAGCCTTGAGTTTTAGCAGTTGATGAATGCGTATGCAGAGCAGCTCAGAGTCAGCACATGTGCTGCACTGGACATGTTACGACCTGCCAGTCCGTAATATAATACGGCAAACCATGTGTATCTTCCCCCTCTCCCCGCTCATAAACCAGCTGACTCTGATTGTTACACAACAATATACACTGACAATTGGTCCACTGTTCTCACTAAAATTTCACTCTAAATTCTTACTAAGAAACGATTTTGAAAAATTCCATCAGGGCCTCGTAAAATTCCATCGTGCCAGCTGGACTTCAAAATCTCTATGCGGTGTTATTCTTTTTTGTATTTTTAAAAACAAAAAAAAAGGAAACAACGAATCTGAAAAAATATTTGACCTACGAAATTTAAATTCTGAATGAGTGTTGCATTTGCTCATAGGTACTCACAAATTAGTCCAGGCAACGAAGACAAAATAGGGGAAAAAATTCATGTAGAAGCCAAATTTGGTACAGTTGTAGGGGAAGGTTTCTTAAACAACATACTAAAAGTACTGACCCATAGAGGTGGAGCTAAAATGATGGGATGATGGGATGGCCCTTGGGATGGCCCACGTGGAGTCAGAAATAAATCTTTCGTCGATCAATGGGTTTATGTATATCAAATTAAAGCTCTTAAGTAGTAGAATTTAATGCCCTAAGATCAAATCTCAAAAGGTTGTCTGAGTCGAAAACGGCAGCCTGTCAAACTTTGAATAAAAATCAAATTTAAACCTAAACGCTTAAAAATGTAATAATTTTCGAAATACTTGACCTTTCGAGGTGCGGTTTGCGGCAAACGTTTGCTTTTACAATTAACTTTGAAAATGTGGATAGCTTGTCATAAGCCTATCATATTACCCTTGAACCATCCTCTACATGAACGTCCCAAAGAGGAAGTTTAAAAAAAAGTTTCTTAGTCTATAGCCATGCTATACATAACTTTATAGGTCTTAGTAAGGAGAGTACATAGCCGAAAACCAGACCTCAAAAGGTCAAATATGTCGGAAGTTATTGCATTTCAAAGTTTTGATAATATAATTTTATTTTAAACTTTGAACGCCTGCCATTTTACTCTTGACTGACAGTTATATTGAGGTCAGGTTTACGGCATTGTATTCTACATGTAAAGACCTTTAATTTGATATATATAAACCTTCTGGAATGTATTTCAATTTAGTATGCTTAATATCAAATTTTAATGTAACTCCTTATGGGACCTTTAGAGCCTCCCCACCCCTTTAGCTCCACCCCTATGGGTCAGTACTTTTAGTATGTTGTTTAAGAAACCTTCCCCTACAACTGTACCAAATTTGGCTTCTACATGAATTTTTTCCCCTATTAGGTAATTTTTGTCTTCGTTGCCTGGACTAAATAAACGGTTTCCAAATCCCTTGATTGGTTTAGAACAGTTTTTGTAAAATTCTTACAGAGCTTCTTCCCCCGAAAGGGCTTAAAAATAGCAAGAGGGCCTAAGAGGGGTTCAAGATTGGCATTGACGGTACTCGTTGCTCATAGGTGCCTAAAAAGAAAAAATCCAACCGGTTTCCAAAATATCTTTATAGCTCAGACCCAGAGGACATAAGAATTTTGATATAGAGTAATGTGATTCTTATGCCTAATTTAAATACAAATCAAGAAAACAATTAATTAGAAACACTATGTTTTACCGGGGTTTACGACTTGATGGAGGTTCGTCTTTGCTCAAAGGTGTTAACTAACTCAAGAAATCAATACCAAATAATATGGTGAATATGGTTTTGCGATATTGGGCTTAAAAATTGCTATATTGCCTTCGGGGTTGAAATTTTTCATGGACGTTCCTCTTTGCTCTTGAATGCTCACTTGCAAAATATACTACAGGGTATTCCGGGGCTAAACGCTTAAAAATTGCCAATTTGATTTTTGGTTAAAATTTGGTATAATGACGTACAAGACCGATTAGTGACCGGCTCACGAGAATGCACTTGATCCATTAGTAAACAATCATATGGAATAACAATCCAGCCATTCAAATTGAATATTCACCCAGATGTATGTACTAAACTAAAAACATCGTCTTATTTAAAAAAAAATCAATCAAAAATAAACATTGTCTTAAATCTGAAATGTTTACCATCAAACATGTGTTCTGTTTGAAAACTGTAGCAATTCTTTACTATCTTATCTTATTAGTTTAAATGCTTATCTCAGGTTTTGTTTTGTTATTTTTCTGCCACATTTTAACTAGAACTGCGTATGAAAATAATTGCTGCTTTACAAATAGAAATGAAATTACCCTGTTTAACAAAATGGATGCTATTTTTTTCTATACCAAATTGAAGTGTTATGCATTGTAAATAAAACGGACATTGGATGGTTAAATCTGGAGGGTAAACAAAACTCTAAACGTCTCGTAGCGTTAATAAGGGGCCGAAGTTGATTCTGACAGTCATTATCTTTCTACTAAATGTTAAATGGATGGACGCTAAGAATACCCACACTCCACTCATAAACGTCTTAATTACATTTTTTCACCAAACATTTATTAATAAACTAAACGTACTGCATGAATATTTTTGGTGATCCGAGGTTACGCCACACTTGGTCCAACCCCAGCTTGTTCCCGGACATGATATTGACTGCAAACCGTCCCATTTGTTCCTCGGCAAGATTCTTAGTGAGGTAATGAGTCCCGATTGCCCCGTGCTGCGGCTAGGGCGGCCGTAGTCTATATATTACTTTCGCTTTCCTGCACACGATGACGCCAAGTACCAGGAAACCCAGGGTTGTTATGTATTTTTCAATCCAATTCAACATTTATTGAAAGTTGTTAATATAACAAGTTTTTTTCAATTATTTTGATACCAAATTTGATATAAATATGCTGAGATTTAATTATTACGAAATTAAAACAAATTGTACATTATGTAAACACATTTACACAGCTTTGATTAATAAATGGGTCATGAAATTTGATGGATCATCACTGTTCTAGGTTATAAATTTTTTCAAGTCATAGAGGTTTGATGAAAAAAGTAATATCTTTTAATTCGTTTTTAAACACTACTGCAACAACTTAAATGATTGAAATACATTTATAACTGTTACAAAACATAACGTTTTTTACATGAAATTCCTTTCAAATTACAATAAAACCTCGACTCCCGATAGATCCACACTCCGGACAACACTGATCCGCATTAGGCTACAGCAGCGCTCGTACTTGCAACACGTGACTCACAAAATAATAATAGCAGGTTTTTTCGCGTCTCGTTCGTCGATATTTCATGCAACGTAGCCTATAAACATAAGAATTGAATCTGCCGAAATTGCGGCTGATTTTATGCGCTGCGGCCGTCTTCCACCGCCGAAATTGACATAATGAATTGGCATTTTTGGCCATTGCAGTAGCTAACAATTAGCTACCTCTTTTCAGTGGTCCGATCGCCATTTAGAGCCGACAATATAAGCTATGAACGAGTGAACGACAAGAGTCATATCGGTGGTATTGGCACCTGTAAAATCAACTTGTTGTTAAGCAATATTTACTCTACTATTATGTTTTATATATATATATATATATATATATATATATATATATATATATATATATATATCTTTTATTGTGGCTTGAAATACATCATGAAGCCAGACCAACAATTTTACACAAAAGAAACTAAATTAAAGTACAGAGAGTCAAATGTTCATAAAAGGCAGGAATAAATTTGCGTTAGAGTTCCTTGGCACAATGCACAATACTAAGAACTACTATAATTTGAAAGCGAAAACTTCCGTTAAAAGGCCACTAAATCACACCACAAATACATTTTTTCAGATGACAAAATAAATTGAACATCAAACGGAAATCCATGTTTTGCAATCTTCTGAAGAAGGAAAGACCTTTCTCTGCTAAATGTGGAGCACTCAAAAATAATATGGTGTATAGTTTCTTCGACATCATCACTACAAAATCGACACAAAGGAGAATGAATTTTGGCTGGATACAAATTCGCCAGCGGTTGGAGGGTCGATGAAAAGATTCAAATTCGCCAGTTCCAGGAATCCGCCTGCAGCCCCTCGGCGCGGTGAAAC
Source organism: Neoaliturus tenellus (assembly GCA_030545055.2). NCBI lineage: Eukaryota > Metazoa > Arthropoda > Insecta > Hemiptera > Cicadellidae > Neoaliturus > Neoaliturus tenellus. The sequence goes on from CM061531.1 coordinate 300,981,521, forward strand.
AGTAGATGATCCAGGTTCAAGTACATGTTTATTCGGCGGTGATGACATATCCTGGCAATATTTATACGGAATGGTAAATCGGCCAAGCAAACGTCACCTTGAGAAAAATCAACGATCGGAAACCATCGTTCCGACAATCTTCAAAATAATTTTGATTAATCTAGTTCATCATTAGTTAATTATATTATGTTATAGATGATGTGGGGTGCGTACGTAGGTATGTCGCCATGGGAATGTTGTAAGCCAATGTTACTCAGCATCACCTACGAGTAAATTAATAGTAGTTTATACAATGATTGTATTATGTAAATGTTTAAGCCACGAGTTAAGATGTAAGTTAATAGAGGAGGAGCGATGGGAGTGTTCTAAATATCTCACGAAAATCAATAGATTTTAGGGGCCATGGGTAATCAGTACTGACACAAAAATTGCCAGGATCCGTTCAGTCGTTTCATATCTAGACATTTAAAATAAATTTTTCACTGTAGGATTATTATTTAATGCTATGAAATTAAATGACTAATCAATCTCACATTGGCCTATATGTACATAAAGTGTTCAGTTAAATTTTTCTTTTTCATTAGAATCTCATATTATTTTTAATGCGATTTGTCAGAGAGAAAACAATTAACAATATAGTTTAGGACTCGGTCAAGTCGGGAACAACACTCAACTCCAGTGAGGAAGAGCTCGACCGGCCACATTCCTGGGTTCCACGAGGGGATGAGCGCTAGTTCCAAGAACTGGCGAATTTGTATCTTTTCGTCGACCCTCCAACCACTGGCGAATTTGGCCTCAATTTTACGTATTTGGTACAGTCGGCTAGCACAGTAGACATGACCAAACCGCAGACGACAAATTAACGAAGTGTGTCTACCATTCATAAAGACGTTCTTGAACCAAGGCAGGACTTGATTTGTCATAATTAAACAATCATATGATTTCGAAAGAAATGTTTTTAGAAATGTAATGCAACAATTATGGATTTAAATTGTAAAATGTGATCCATTTCGATCCATATGATCTTGAATATTCAAATGCATTCTCCTGGGCCGGTTACTGTATTTCATATAAATTCATTTTTCACTGTAAGTTGAGAACTAACTGTAAGTATATAACAAAACCAATCACCATGACAACAATAACATATGTTAATAAGGTATCAAAGACATTACACATCCTCCCCTCCCCATGAAGCTGTGACACGGGACCTCAACTGATCAGCATGTCTTCTATGTTGACCCCCGTCTTTTTCAACTATGTAGGAGTTGATGCCGATTTTTCCAACAATTTTTCCTTCCGTGTACCTTTTTTTATCATTGTTTAAAACCCACACAGGCTGACCACATTGAAATTCTTTCCATCTCTTCCCTCGGTCTGAGTACTTCTTCTGGTTGATCAACTTGCCATCTATTTCACTTTCAATATTTGGTTTCAGTAGGGAGAGTTTAGTGTTGATTTGTCTACCTAACATAAGTTCAGCTGGTGATCGGCCTGTTGTAGAGTGTGGGGTTGATCTGTACGTGAGTAGGAACTTATTCAGTCTAGTTTCCAGGTCTAGTTTGTCCTGACGAGAGGCACGGTATCGAGTTTTAAAAGTTCGTACTGTTCTTTCGGCAAGTCCATTGCTCCTATGGTGATATGGGAAACTGGTTAAGTGTTTTATATTGTTTTCTTTACAAAATGTCTTGAACATATCATTGGTGAATTGGGGTCCATTATCAGATACTAGGACTCTGGGGAATCCAAACCTTGCGAATATATCATTTAATGAATATATCGTTTTCTTAGTTGTGCAAGACCTCATTGGTATGATTTCCATCCACTTTGATGTTGCATCTACCACCACAAACCAGTAGTGCCCTTCAAAAGGTCCGGCATAATCGATATGTAAGCGAGTCCATACGTTTTTAGGGACACTCCACGAAATCAAAGTGGTCTCAGGGTCGGCTAGTCGGTTTTCTTGGCAGCTCTTGCAGGTTTTAACCATCATTTCTATGTCTTGGTCAATGTTGCGCCACCAAACATGTAATCTTGCAAAAGATTTCATCGCTGTTATACCCGGGTGTCCTTCATGCAATGTTCGCAAAACATGGGGTTGCAAAGTCTTAGGAACGACAATTCTTCCTTTCCACAACAAAATTCCTTCTTCATATGAAATTTCTTCTGTTTTGCTGAGCCAAGTTTTCATAAAGGGGTCGTTTATAAGTGATTTCTCAGGCCAACCATTCTTAACCCAGTTTACGACTTCTTGTAATGCCTTATCTTTAGAAGTTTCATTGCGTAGAGTTCTTCGAGATAGTTGTATATTCTCAGCTTTCAGGGCAAATATAGTTTTCCCAAATTTGGAACACTCACTGCCTCCTGTTTCCGGCAATGACAGACGTGATAGAGTATCAGCTACTGTGTTGTTTTTGCTTTTCACGTATTCGATATTATAGTTATACGAATTAAGTATCAATGCCCACCTAGTCATTCGATCCGATGTTACTTTTGGGAGTTCCGAATGTTCACCAAAAAGTCGTACCGAAGGCTTGTGGTCAGTTCGTAGAACAAATCTATGTCCATAAAGGTACTGGTGGAATTTTTTAACCGAAAAAAACAAGTCCAAGGGCCTCTCGATCGATAACTGAGTAGCGTTTCTCACATGGTTTCAGACTCCTCGATGCATACGCTACCGGTCTTTCTGTACCATCGGGTAATTGGTGAGAGATTACTGCCCCCAATACCATTTTCAGATGCGTCTGACGATACAATGATTTTCAGGTCTGGGTTAAAATGTACTAAAGTGTCTGATGAGCATAGAACATTTCTTAGTTTTTGTACTATTTCTCTGTGTTCTTCTGTCCAGTTCCACTTAACGCCTTTTTGTAGTAATCTGTTCAATGGGGAACTGATACATTGTAAGTTCGGTACAAACTTTTGGTAATAGCTGATTGTACCTAGAAAAGATCTTAGCTGTTTAGTGTTCGTCGGTTCAGGCATTTCTTGGATTGCCTTTATGTGTTCTTCCGTAGGATGTATTCCGTGTTTGTCTAGTCTGTGTCCCAAGTAAGTGACTGAATCCTGAAGCCACCTACACTTTTCAGCTTTTAACCGAATTCCAGCATTCTCTAACTTTTTAAGAACTATTTTAAGTCGCTGAACGTGATCTTCAAGTGTCTTTCCGGTAACTATGATGTCATCTAAAAACCACCCAACCCCAGGAATTCCAGCTAAAATCTGATCCATCGCTTTCTGAAAAGCTGCAGCAGCAGAAGCGACTCCATATATCATTCGTTTATACTTGAAGAATCCGAGATGAGTTGAAATGACTAATAATTCTTGTGAGTCCGGGTGTACAGGCATTTGTAGGTACGCGTCTTTCAAATCCAGTGTAGTAAACTGTTCTCCTCCCCTTAGTTTATCGATGATTTCTTCACATCGTGGCAATGGGTGAGGCTCAACATAGATATGTGGATTGATTGTGACCTTAAAGTCACCACATATTCGTTCTTGATTGTTCGACTTTAGTTTCACGACAATCGGTGAAGCCCATTTAATGGGTGTGACGTTTGTGTCTACGGGTTCTAACACGCCTTCTGATACTAGCCGAGATAATTCTTTCTCAACAGCGTCTCTTAACGCAAAAGGGACTGGTCTAGCTTTGAAAACTCTGGGTGTTACTTCATTTGTGATGTGAATCACTGCAGTATGTCCTTTCATAGTTCCGAGTTTTGGGGAGAAAACGGAGGAGTAAGTTTTTGTGATGTCACTGACTATTTGGTCCGGGATTGTTTCCGACGTTTGTAATGTACATAGTTGAGCTCCCGGAGGAAGGGGGAGGTCAAATGCCAAGACCCAATCCACGCCAAAGAGTGGAATATCGCTCTTATCCACTACTACTACTGGTAGCATTAACCTTTTTCTTAAGGCTCGTACTCGGATCTTAGTTTCACCTAAACACTTGATAGGGACACCAGTATATGCCGTCAATGCGGGTGAGTATTTAAGTTCTGGGGAGCCAATTTTCTTCCACAAGTTTTCGCTAATCACTGACGATGACGCACCGGGGTCGTACAGCATTTGCACGCTCATTCCATTTAGTTTTGCCGTTACCATTGCTCTAGATCCCTTAGTCTTTGAACAATGATTTAGGTTCGATTTTTAACTACATGAACTTGACGAATCTGAAGTTCCGAAGTCGCTATAGACGTTATTCACCTTGCGTGAAGAGTTCGTTATGACAGCTCGTTTCTTTTTAACACAGCAATGTGCAAAATGATTCAAAGTTCCACACTCGAAACAAGTTTTCCCCTTAGCAGGGCATTTGTCCCCGGATTTGTGTAGTTTACTTCCACAGTTTAGACATTCAACCCCTTTTCATAAGGTGGTTACTTTAGGTTTACTTTGTAAATCTTTACTCTTTCCTAATCGACTAATTTTGTTTAAAGTAGGATTTGATCTGGTCGAATTCCTAACAACAAGACGTTCTTGTGTTGTGTCTACACTTTCTAGAGTGAGTGCTGTTCGAAGAACATCTTCCAATTTACAGTCGACATCGGAGTGTGCACGTAGCAGTTCTTTTTGCCAGTTATTGTTCGATATCCCCACAATTAACTGATCCCTAATTCTCTCATTGAGGGAATTTCCAAAACTACAATTTGCGGCTTTAGCTTTCAGGTTATTCAGATATTGGTTGACAGTTTCACCATCACTTCGGTAACAATTTAAAAAAAGACACTCTTTCGCCTAGAGTGCAACGTGAGGGTTTGTAATGACTGCCCAGAATGCTTATTATCGTTTCAAAATCAAAATCGCTTATTTCATTTGGGTGTGCGTGGTCTGCAAGGATTTTGAAAGTTTCTGCACCAACTTTGGATAACAATAGCTTTGTATCTTCATCTTCAACTTTGTTAACCCTGCATTGTACAGCAAAACGTTGTTTATAGTACGTCCACTCTTCGTCATCAGGCTTGAATTTTTCAAAATGTACAAAGTGTTGAGTTGTACTTCTGTCAGAGGGATTGGTTTGTCTTTTTTTAGACATTTTTGTCCTCAGCGCCATTTATAATGACGTACAAGACCGATTAAACATGTTTTATTTCATATAAATTCATTTTTCACTGTAAGTTGAGAACTAACTGTAAGTATATAACAAAACCAATCACCATGACAACAATAACATATGTTAATAAGGTATCAAAGACATTACATTTGGCATGGACGTACCTCTTTGCACTCACTAAAAAACGCTTTCGCAAGATTCCTTTAATATTCTGCAAATAGGACTTCAAAGTTTAAATTTTATAGAAGTTATTTTATTAAAAAAAAAAATACTTTGTTGTTCTTAAATTAAATCACAATTGCGGGCGAATGTGTGACGGGTTTCTTATAGTTATATCAAGACAATTAATTCAGAAGATTTATTACTTTTATCAAAAGCAGTTTACATCATACTGCACTCAGAACAGCCGTTTTATGGTCTATATTTAGTCCACATAGTTATCCTTTTCTGTAGCCTTTTAAAAAGTGCAACGAAAAAACATCTGTTAATTTTTTCCCTGCACTAACCTCAAAAGTTATTACTTTCTTAAGCAAAAATCGTACAAATCCAAAACAAATAAGGCCAATGTAAACGAAAAATAAGACTTGCAGACTACAATTTCATTGCAAGATTTTAACATTTCTTCAATTTTATTTGTATATTAGCTGATTATAAGGAACGTTTAAATTAAGTTGGAAGTCAACTACTAAATGTAAACAATTATGGAATTTTTATTTTTCACTTTTAAATTAGTTATCCATTTTATATTTTTGCAGTACGATGAAAATCGTTGTTCATCTCCCGGACGGAGAGTGTTTTTCTGTGATTAATCACTATTTCTGAGGTGGCTTCGCCTCGATTGTAAAACGCCATTGCGCAGAGAAAAAGCCACTTTCCGTCCTAGTGATGAAAACTACTATTTCAACTTTTGAGGTTTGCGCACGGAAAAAATTAACAGATGTTTTTTCGGTGCACTTTAAAAAGGCTACAGAATAGGGGAATTTTTAGGAATAAATACATGCCAGAAAACGGCTGTTCTGTGTGCAGTACGATGAAAAATTATTTGTAATAATATAAATATGAATATATAAATTATTAAATAAATATAACTAAGAAAAAATATAATGCAATTAAATGAATTATATTCCCTTGTAAAGATTGATAACTATACAACCACAATTGTCTTAGATACTGAAATAAAAGTATGTTTGGAAATTAAGTGAGGATGTAGATCTGCTGTGACGGGGGTATTTTTATGATCCGATGAAGCCAGTAGTAAATAAAAGATTCTGTGAATTATTATTTTAAAGGAGTATAAATGGAATGACACCGAAGAAGAACATTACTATGAATATATTTGCATGTAAACTGCTCGCATTCGGTTTCTAATCCAATTACCTAAACCCGTCCCACAACTTGTGCTGGAGTTACAGATTATGGCCTCACGTATCTCTTTGGAACTCATCGTCGTGTAAAAAGTTTATTGAAAGCAAAATGTGTGAATGTGCTCAAGAGTATTAATATTTGGTTCAGGTTGAATAAAGATTGTTTGAAAAGCACCTATATGGTTTCAATATCTATTAATTTGAAATACTTTTCATTAACTTTCAAAAACAACGGATGTAAAATGACTATAAGGCTAATGTGAAACTTGTCTTTTGTTGAGAAAATAATTTTTATTGATAAATTACCAGTTTCTTTTTTTTTTTAGAGGATAGAAAAAACTTTTTAAGATTTTGTACTATGTCCAATTGGTTTTAGTTTGGAAATTAAATGCTTTATACAAATTAACACAACACTTTAAGGTATTTAACATTATTCTCCTTAAACATTCAAAATAAAGAAGCACTTTAAATTATCATTCGTCGTTTCTCTTCTGACCAAACTAACATTAGTTAAAATATTTAATTTCTCTTTTTTGGAATAACTTGGAAAAAAATACAAGTCCATTTGTTGTGGGTGTTAAGTCTAATTTCTCCAAACGGATATGGCCTGTAATTATTTGACCCGTATGAAAGCTTTGTGTCTAATCATATAAGAGATAGGAGTCTCTACTAATTCACTTCATTTCTTTTTATCGACGAAACTCCTCATAGCCTAGCTAATAAAATAAAATAGAGTACAAGTATAACGTTCAAATATAAATTATACGAAGTATAATTTTTATTTTGCGGAAGAATATATTTTAGGCATAAAAATTACTAAAATTAACGTTGGGTTACGCCGAGTTTTTAAAAACGATTAAGCATCAAAAAGACACTTTTGCTCCGAGTGATGAACAACGGTTTTTATCATAATGTGAAATTAGACTTTTAAATCGTTAAAATATTAACTATAAAGTTGAGGTTATATTTACACAGTAAGTTATATGCAGTGTTTACATTTCTGTTATTTACAAACAATGCTCTTTATAACGTTTGAATTTCAAAATTCTGCTCCTCAACATTAATAAATCAATAATAATACACTTAGCAAACAGCTGACTTTTCAATCCTAGGACCTAAAAAATTCTCCAGATGATTTTTCAGTCCTAGGACGAAAAAGAATCGGTTTTGGTACTATTGAGAGAACAAAAATAGTTCCTGTTTTTTTTTTTTTTTTTTTTTTTTTTAAGTGGATTTATTTTCAATTTTAACATTTGAATTTAAAATTGGCCTGGTATGTCCTTATCCTCTAAATTGTAAATATGTGTTAAACAATTGAATTATCAGTATTATGTTTTTTATATGACGTATACAATTTTACTAGAGTATTTTATTTTTATTTTTTTGGTAATGTTTTGGTGCTTACTATTTTCTCAGTGATTAAATACTTCATTGACTGATTGAGAATGTATTATAATAGATATGATGTTTTAACCAACCCATTTTAATACCATGTTAAAATCGTCAGTTACAGAATGTGAGAGATAACCCATACCTTATGGAGGTCTCAAGCTCATCATCCTCCATTTGTATTCATAGCTCCATATGGCTTACCGATGATATCTGATTTGGCAATGTTGGCTCCTACCATCTGGTAAAACATTTATATCGAACTTAAATGTCTACAATCATCAAAACCATGCCTGTTATCTAAAAGTAATAATAATGGTAGATTTCTTCCCCCAATTCATGAAACCCTTTTCTACTCCTCCTTGTTTATTCATTCATTCTCACTTCAATATTCAATATTTTCTTAATTTTTTATCATGCTTTCAAGGACATTTCATTATTAACAGTAGAGATTGATAAATCAGCTAATCATATTATAGAATCATATTCAAAACAATTAAAGAACATCCCCTAAAAATAAGGTTTTGAAACATGGTTTTTATACGAGGTAAATGGAATAATGGTCTCATGGAACATACACAAAATCAACAAATTCCTCCAAATTTGTATTGTTATATTTAGGTTTTGTGAGTTTTACCATCAATAAAGTAGTGTAGAAAACTTTGGTTTGATTTCTTATTAAATAGTAAAATTAGGTAATATTCAGAACAAATTCAAGTTATAAAAACAAAAGTTAGTTTTTATTTATAACATTTAAAGTTTTACATCATAATTAAATTCATAGTGTATTTTAGATTGTCTTGTTTTCCTATTTTAATAATAACATCTGATTTTTATTTACATATGTTAATAAGTGAATTTATTAATAATTTAACTTTCTTGGCTTAGCCACACTCCGGCGACACAACAAAGTTCATCAGGACAATTAATTTCATTTTATTTACACACTGAACTCTCATTTTTGTTTATGGAGGTTGTCCTTTTTGGTGTTGAAGGAATCACTTACCTCAAGAGGGTAGAGGAGTTTTAGGGGTCGGATAATCTTTTTCTTATTTGATAAGGTAACCGTTGCACTTCTAGCATTACCATCTCTGCTTGTGTGTAGTTCAGTTATTCTTCCAAGACGCCAACTTCCTCTTGGTAAATTATCATGCATTAGTATGATATCTCCGATACTAGGACATTGTTTAGACCGACAGCGAGACTGCTTTATTTCATTATTTGTTCTTTCTCTTAAACTCATTAAATAATCTTTCTTCCAAGTTGTCCAAAACAAGTTTAATAGTTTTTGCCCTTTCTTCCAAATTTCAAGCAAGTTGGCAGTGTTAGAATCCATGTTACCTGGGTCACTTGACTTTTTTCCAAGTTCCTTTTCATTAATCCCATTTCCATTTTTGCCATGTAAATTTAAGAAATGGCCCGGAGTTATGATGTGATCCGATAAACTAGCTTCACTTGAGGAGACATACACCAATGGTCTTGAATTCAGTAGTGCTTCTATTTCAATTAATGTAGTTTCTAGCTGACAATATGTTAGAATTAATGGACCAATTGTCTTTCTCAAACACCTCTTTACCAAAGATACAAGTCTCTCATAGAAACCGCCCATCCATGGTGATAGTTCGGGAATAAAGCAGAACTCAAATCCCACATTATTAATGTAAGATAAAACATTAGGATCTGAAAAGTTTCTTGTCCAAATTTTTTCAGTAAACGATGCCGCCAGTTTAAATTGTGAGGCATTGTCCAAATAAATCTTTTGTGGTTTTCCTCTTCTACTTACAAAACGTTTAAGACAAAGTAGAAATTCTTCAGTTGTTAGATCATTAACCAGTTCTAGGTGTATTGCTCTGGTTGTAAGGCAAGTGAATATGCAGCCATAAACTTTTCTAACTTCGTCGTAGGGATTATTGTGGTCCTTTATGTACAATGGACCAAAATAATCAAGGCCAGTGAAGGTAAACGCAATTTGTTCCGTAACTCTTTCTCTTGGAAGTGGAGGCATAGGAGGTGTTTTATACGGTCCACCTTCCCACCTAATACAAGTTAGGCATTTCTTTACAGTCTTGTAAACTTGAGCTCTACCACATACTATCCAGTATTCTTTTCTTATTTCTGCCAAGGTGTGTTGAACACCAACATGAAATAATGCTGTGTGGTAGTGCTGAATTACAAGAGTAGTGAATTCTTCATTTTTTGGTAGAAGTTTGGGATGTTTTTGGAGCATTGACATTTCAGCATTTAAAAGTCTTCCAGAACATCTGAGTAGCCCATCACAGTCAAGAAAAAGTTGCAATTGTTTCTGAAGTGAATCGTATTTACCAGCCTTGATGTTACAAATGGACTTAGAAAAGTGTTTGGTTTGAATATATTTCTCCCACTTGATTTTAGCATGATTAATTTCATCCAGAGTCACATTAGTATTTGGCTGAAACGATAGTTGTCTTTTGCACCCTAATATAAATCTCTCGCAATATGCTGTAACCCTTAGTAGTTTGTTGAAAGTCGAATAACGTGTGATATCAATTCCAAAAGGAGGTTCCAGTATCATTTCTTCTTTTGCCTCATTAAATGCTGTCACTTCTTTACTGTCGTCATCGCCCTGTTCAGATGGATTAAAGTCCCAGTTTGGCCATTCATTTTCGGGCAGAGTAAACCATTGAGGTCCCGACCACCACAGTTGACAGTTTTTTAGTTCTTTAACTGCCATGCCACGAGTTGCTACATCTGCTGGATTGTCTTCTGATGGAACGTACTTAAATGTAACACCTTTTTTTGCCTTTATTTCACAAATTCTTCGTTCAATAAATTTTGGTAGGATTTTTGTGGTGTTTATCCAGTGCAAAACACATTGGGAATCAGTCCAAAGAAACCTTCTTGATACTGGTAGTTCCAAATTCTTTTCTACAAAGCTTAAGGCTCGTGATCCAATTAAAACCCCTAGTAGTTCTAAACGAGGCATAGAGATGTTTTTTCTATTTTTAGGAGTCAAATGGCTTTTGGAGAAGAGAAGCTTTGACTTTGAAACGCTGCAGTTAGTTACACGTACATACACCGTAGTTGCGTAGCAAGTGTTCGAAGCATCGGTAAAACAGTGTAACTCGATTGCTACTAGTGGTTCCAAACCTATGTATCTTGGAATCTTAACAGTAGAAATATCACAAATGTCTTGTTTAAAGCTAGCCACTCAGAACATTTTTCGTCTGTTAGTTGCACGTCCCAGTCAACGTTTTCTTCCCACAATTTCTGGATAAATATCTTGGCTTTCAACATTACAGGATTGAAGATACCACAAGGGTCAAATATTGAGGATACAAGTTTCAATACAGACCTCTTTGAACAAAAATCTTCAGTGCAATTAATTGGTTTTACACTTAAAACATCCTGAATAGTATCCCACTTTACACCTAAGACATTCACACTTGTTTCATCTTCTTTTGTAAGCTTACCTTGAGGTATATTGTCTTTGAGTGCTTGTGAGTTGGAGCACCATCCTTGGAGGTTCATGCTTGCTTGCAAGAACAAGTCAGTTACAAATTCAAACAGAATAAGAGCCTCATGGTCATTTTTAGCCCCAGTTACCATATTATCAACATAAAATGAAGTTTTCAGTCTCTCAGTTTCAGCTGTTAATTTACTGTGGGACATGTGATGCTTGATGGTTGCACTTAGTAAAAAAGGACTTGAAATGACTCCAAAGGGAACTCTAGAAAACCTTAACTCCCTAATATTGTCGTGAGTAGCTGGCTTAGACAGATCTTTCAGCCATAAGAATCTGGTAACATTTCTATCAAGCATGTTCAAGTTAAGTTGAAGGAATGCTTTCTCAATATCTGCCACAACCTCAATCGGATTGAGTTGAAACCGTATGAGCAACCCACACAGATCCTCAAGAATAACCGGTCCTCGATATAAGCAGTCATTTAAACTATTGTTAGATCTCTTAGACTTAGCTGAAGCATCGTACCCTATTCTTACTTTAGTTGTATACTTCGCTTCATTAACAACGGGATGATGCGGAATGTAGTGTTTAACAACAGACTGGTCAGTCTCGGGAACGTATTCAATTATGCCTAGTTGTAACTGCTCCTTGATTATGCCATCATATTTTTGAAATAAATCTGGTTGACTCGATAGACGGTTTACGAGTGATTTGAGGCGGCCCAGCGAAAGGGCATAATTATCAGGCAAGTTTGGGGGGTATTCTTTCCAAGGCCAAGAAACTGAATACCTACCTTCCACCAGTTGAATAGTTTTATTGAATTGTTCTAAAGCATTATCATCGTCATTTTCAAATACACTGTCATGTATACCCAATGTTTCAAGGCTCCAAAGGTCTTTGATGTTGAGATGTTCCACTAATTGAGAATCTGGATCGTTAAAATAAGATTTACAAGGAAACAAGTTAGTTGGCTGAACTGTAGTTAAGAAAGAAGTAGAGTAAGAGTTTATTTCATTTGATTTTATTTTACTTCTTACAGTCACAATCCAACCTATTTTAGTGCTAATAAGATATAGAGACCATTGTTGACTTTAATTTTCTTGTTAGTTATAAAGTCAAAATAGTAGTCATTTCCAATTAGCAAATCAACATTTAAGTCTAAGTTTTGACCTGGAGCTAAAATTAAGTTAGAATACTTACATTTAATCTGTTCAATGTTGAACAACCCATTTGTACTTACTTTACCAGTGATGTGCGGCACGACCTTTGCTTGAATGTTAAGTTTATCTCCATCTAAAAGAGAAATCCCAACACGAACAACAGGTGTCTCGAGTGTTTTACAACCTTTATTCCCAAACGTAAAGACGTTTAAAATCTGGTGTTGCTCAGATTTGAGTTGTAACTTAGTAGCCAAATTCTTAGACATGTAGGATCTTTGGCTACCAGTGTCAAGTAAAACTCTAGCATTAAGTGTTATTTTATTACTTTCATTTGTAACCTGTACAGTTGCAGTTTGCAGAAGTACTTGTTCATCTGTAGCAACTAAAGATGTTTCTTCATTTGAAGCTAGTTGAGTTGCAGACAAGTTTGAATTTGTTGGGAACTGTTTTGGACAAAGACTTCTGTGATGGTTTGTTCTTTGTTTGCAGTATACACAAGGCTTTGTCATTTTACAATCTTTCAGACTGTGTCTCTTTTTTAAGCAAATAAAACATGAGCCCTTTATTTTATTTTTACGTTACTTACCGTTTTGTATGTGGAACATTGATCACTCCAGTGACTTCCCTCACAAAAAATGCAACTTTGTAGTTTTTTGGCCCAGTACCAGTGGTGAGAGACTGTGCAGTTGAAACTGGTTGCTCCTTTTCAACGTGTTCCTCTCTTGTAGGAAGGGTATCCCTTGACTTAGAAAGGCCTAAAAGCAATTCAGATTTTTCCCTTATAGTTAGAATATTTTGAATCGTACTGCGTAAGAGCTTGACGTCAATTTCAGAACCCAAGTTCTGCTCTTCAACTTTGAGTAAAACATTCATTGGTAGTTTACTTGTTATGATAGTAAAAAAGTAATTAGAGTTAATGTCCTCGCCCAGTGACTCTAAACATCTCAAATGTTTTTCTATGAGATCAAAGGCACGACGTAAATTCCTTGTGCTGTCGGATTTTTCTGGGGGTATTTCAGTCAGAGCCTTGTAATGAGAGTTTACGATAATTGTTTTGTTTGCAAACCTGCTCTTTAATAGGGAAATTGCAATATCATAGTTTACATAAGTTAAAGGGAGACCTGAAATACAAAGTTTTGCATCCCCCACCAGCAACGAATTTAAATAATTAAATTTATCCACTGAGTTTAAGTTGATGTTGCTGTGGATAGAGGAATCTAAGGCATCCCCAAATCCCTGCCATTTTAAGATGTTCCCATCAAAGGTAGGAATTACAAGTTTAGGTAATTTTACCAAACAATGTTTGGTATTTGTGGCCTCTCCAGGCTGAGTCGTTGGATTGTTGCCAACATGAATCGAAGGAGTCAACAACTCTGAGGAGGCAATCCTTACCTTCAGTTTTGCCATTACCTCTTCGCTATCGAGCACTAGCTCGAATGGATCATCTCTGTCCTCTTCACCTGGAGGGTTGTCGTTGTCCGGTTGGCCTAGTTGGTCAAGTGTAGCCTCCAGTCTTTTTGAGTAGGTCTCTAACGTAGCCAGAAGGCCCTGCAACCTGAGTGTCGGAGCATCCTCCTCATTAACCAAGGCAGATGCATCTTCTATTGTCGTCTTTAGGCGTTTGATAAGGCTCTCGACTTTCTTACCCAATCTTGATGACATGTTAAAAGGTCTTCACTTAATAGTCTTGAATTAAATGTGGACAGATTAACGCTCTGCTACCATGTAGAAAACTTTGGTTTGATTTCTTATTAAATAGTAAAATTAGGTAATATTCAGAACAAATTCAAGTTATAAAAACAAAAGTTAGTTTTTATTTATAACATTTAAAGTTTTACATCATAATTAAATTCATAGTGTATTTTAGATTGTCTTGTTTTCCTATTTTGATAATAACATCTGATTTTTATTTACATATGTTAATAAGTGAATTTATTAATAATTTAACTTTCTTGGCTTAGCCACAAGTAGTAGGTATAGTTTTAAAAATTAACTAACTAAGTTTATTAAGTAGGTCCTACTATTAAGATTTAAAATTAAAAACATCTGTAGACATTTAAAAGGTTTATTTATACTGTGATTTAAGGATCAACAAATCACAATCTTAATACTAACTATTTATTAAAATAAATAATAATAAATAAAATTCAATTTATTTGAATTTTAAATTTTCAAAATTGATAATTTTGAGGTCTAATTTTTACAGATCAAGCAACTACCAGCAAAAAACAAAATGTGATTCTTAAAAATCAATGACAAACATAAAATATGTTTTAAACTAATAGTTAAAATGCAACAATGAAAGAATAATACGAAAGAAGAATTAAGACAATATCAAAGCATAACAGTTAAATCACTTAAACATCGATAGCAAAATGACGGATTGGTATAGATTCGAAGAAATAGTTTACAATAACATTCTAACATTACTGTGACCAGAAAGGCAGGATGACGAGTGTGTGAGTTACGTGTGAGGATATAAACTAGAAAACAAACACAAAAATATAAATTGAATGCGAAGAGTGTAGGTAGAAAATGAGAATGTCTATGCATCTCAAGTAGAGAACCTAGGCGAATGGCGTTGTCATCAACTGTGTATAAAAGAACAACCTTACCTTTACCTTACCGAAAATTTTGCGTTTATTGCCTTATCACCTTGTCGTTTAAAAAGTTGCATTTTTGTTGTAAACTTATCACACTTTTAAGAGTGAGTAAATGTGTTTACAAAATTTGTATTGTTTATTAACTTAAAATTCTATGGTTAACTTAAACTATAATACTAATTCTAAACAAATAAGGACAATGTAGACAAAAAGAATGCTTTTAAAATTCTGGATGGATTTTATATGACTTGGATAGTAGCTGTTTGTTTAGAATGGTAAAATTAAGATACAAACTGATTTACTTAAAGATGACGGTTGTAATCACTTTAAATTTTTGATGAAAATTTGTATTGTAATGGAAATGTTGTAAATAATTTGGAGCGTTGGTGGTTGCTTTCTTGTAATTAATATTATACGGCATATTAAATTTGAACAGAAAAAAATGTTGCTCCTACTTGATGGAAACTATAATTTTGTTTAAGTAAGAGATTGCTATATAGGTTTTTACTTTATAACTTTAAAGTAAAATTTTAGTTAAAAATATAGTTAACGAAACTTATTCTTTTAGTAATAGTGAAAAATACTGTCTATAACTTTTGTTTGCTTTAATAATACTACACGTTGAGGAACGATATGAAATATAATTATTAAATTTAATTTATTGCAAAAAAACCTTGAAATGTTTCATGTTTTTTTCTAAGTGGCTTTACTACATGTTATTCGTAACATGGTTTCAAGAAATAGTCCATGTTTTTTGCTGATACAGTTATAATTTATTAACATTTAAGTATGAAAAACATAATATTTGAAAGTTTTGATATTTGTTTTTATGAGATAAGATAGTATTGCAGAGTCTATTGTATATTTAATATTTTAGTACCTACAACACAACAAAAATAACTAGGCTTATCTGGGATTTGATACATTCTTTATACATACATTTATTTATTGAAACACCGACGAAATCTATGGTGTGTATTTGAAGGTGAGTGTGGCTGAAGGGAGAGTGTGATGGATCAGATGAGGTGTAGCTTTCTTACTGACGAATATACAAAACAGCCATCTAAAAAGTCTGCAAATCAGGGACGAAGCTTCACCACTAAGACATTCTCTTATCAAAGCAGTTTTAACAATGTAGTTGAACATAGACTTTTAACTCATTCAAGAGAAACAATAGCCTTTTACAAATAAAATATTAAAATGTAAAAAAGCCAATAATGTAAATATAGAGGTTATATGTTAAACCGCATTAGAAAACAAGTTGATGCGGACCAGACAACAAATTGGCATCAGGATTGGCAGGCAGTCAAGTTATATTTTGTTTAAAGTGTTATGAAGTATTGCGAGAGCTTTTAATATTTACCAATAATGAATATTTCGAAAATAAAATGTTATTACAACAAAATATT
This sequence comes from Neoaliturus tenellus, assembly GCA_030545055.2. NCBI lineage: Eukaryota > Metazoa > Arthropoda > Insecta > Hemiptera > Cicadellidae > Neoaliturus > Neoaliturus tenellus. Next base: position 300,997,935 of record CM061531.1, read on the forward strand.
TTTAGATATACTGATATTTGTTGGAATTATTTAAAGACTTAACTTAAAGTTATAATCCAATTAACAAGATTTTAATCGTGGCTTTCAATAAAAAAATTGGTATCACTATTATTTCGTTTAATGTAATTAATTTTCTTCACATATATGTTGCAATAAAATTGTTAGAAAATCACTAAAATGTTATATACTGCATAATATGACTTACCCGTTTAGCTGCTGTATTAGATATGAGAGCTGGACCTACTTATATACCAAACTTCTCAGTGGTCTCCCAGGAGTCCTGATTTGGCCCTTTTGGATTTATTTATGGGGATACGTAAATAACATTGTGTATGCAGAAAACGTTAGGACATTTGCGTAAGCGAACTTCATCAGCGATCACGAATGTAGCCCCAGATATACATATACAGCAAAACACTTGGGAAGAAATCGTCAAATTGCCAAGATAACTTGGTATGCTGTGGATCAACGAATTAAAGCTCACATTGAAAAGTATGAAAATTATTTGTTTTTTCCTCTTCCGAGTTTTTTTACATTTTAATCATTTAAGTATATTTAAAACTTTTTCAGTAGTATCCTTTCGAAATCCAGACAATCTTCCAGTCAGGGTTCTCGTCAAAACCACTTTGTTTGTTAAAATCTTTAAGACTACACGTAGAATTTTTCACACATTAAATTTAAATCAGTTATAATAAAAAATGTATCTTTAATTTTTTTGTAAATTATAAAAGGTTTTGCAGGTAATTAATATTTTTATCATAAACTACAGGCATGTTGGTAATAACCTTGGTAAATTTGTGAAATCACAGATAATCATTTTTCATTTTTTTAATGCACTACTCTTAAGAAAATTTCTTCTACAGTGAGCGTGCTATCATTAGACCTACTGATAAACAGGATGTGGATATTTAGGAGCTACTTAAGCTTTTGAAGTATGTATTGCTATTATTACCCTCATTTTTATAGCATTTGACCTTAGTATCAGCAGTACTAAAAAGTTATAGTGTTGATAAGATTTGGTTTTTGTACTTTTACGGAGTTTTGTATGCTCATCTGTTGTAATTCATGGATTTTGAATAGACACATGTAAAAGGAACACTTTGAAAAAATGCTGATTAGTTTTCTGATCTGAGTGTTCTCAGTTGCTTTTGTAGATATGAATTTTTTGTTGCAGTTGAAAATGTTTTCAATGTCAATTTATTTGTTTTGTGATAAATATTTTAATGAGTGTAATAAATTTGGTTGGCTATTTCTATCACCAAATATTGTAAGAAAATAAATTATTTTTATTAGAATTGGATATATCCTACACAACAAGAAACGTACAACACCTTTAATGAATACCTTGCAATTAATATAATAACTAAACTCATACAGATCATGCAAATTTCTTTTTCTTTTTTTAATTATTGGTCATGCCACATTTTATAATTAATAAAATTATTTATCACTTAACTATGACTGTGGCAAATAAAAAAAAAACTCATGTCTTGAAAGATACTAATACATGGCAATACTTTTTTACCGTTTCTTACATTTTCATGTCTTTAACAAGTAAGCATGTTGATTCACACCAACTAGTCATTCTGCATGTTGTAGGTTAAAAATTGTTAAAAACCCAATATATTGTTTTGTTGTTCCTATAAGTATTGTAATATTATATTTATATTCAAAATTGTAAAGTGGCGTGTGCAATTTGGAAATAAATAAATGACAAATGAAGTAAAACTTCTTCCAAACACAATTTGGAACCTTAAGGTACTAAAATTGTTAGAGCTTTTGTCATTATCAATGTATGGGTAAGTGCGACTGATACTTTCTGCCATCTCCCTTGGTATTCATTGTTGCTTTTACTTTCTCCCCCTATACCATAGTGTATGGAGAAAGTATTGTTTTCGTAAAAATTTTCGCATTAGTTTGATGATGTATATATATCCATTTAGGAGCTCCCTATCCCCCTATAAATGTATATATTGAGAAAGTATTGGTTTCGTCAACATTTTAAAATTTGAGTCGTTGGTAAATTTATACGTTTTGGTGCCTTCTGAGCCCAAAAAAGGGGGTTTCAGAGTGATGTCTGTGTGTGTGTGTGTGTGTGTGTGTGTGTGTGTGTGTGTGTGTGTGTGTGTGTGTGTGTGTGTGTGTGTGTGTGTGTGTGTGTGTGTGTGTGTGTGTGTGTGTGTGTGTGTGTGTGTGTGTGTGTGTGTGTGTGTCAGGATGTAAACAGAGCGAGAGAACGCCCTAATGGTCCGATTTTAATGAAATTTGGTACATAGGTCCAAATCTACTATAATTCCAGGCGTTTTTTTTCATTTTTTTGAATTTTTTATTTTTAAGGGTAGTTTACCCCCAAAAACCCCCAAAAAACGTGAAAAATCAAAATTTCTCAAAAATGGCTCTAACGATTTTGATTAAAATTTTGTGGTTTATTAAGATGCTGAATAAAATGACACCACCCGCATCTCCGGGAAAATGCGCGTTCAAAAGTTATAGAGCAAAATGTGTTTAAAAAAAATTATTTTTGGATGCAAAAAGTCGTGCTGCTCACCTGGTGGCTATCCGACTGAGCCATCATGACATTAATGTTTTTAGTCTTTTAATGCCTTTTCATATTCTTGGGAGAAAGTATGTGTCAGTTATCTGATACCTTTTATTTTGATGGTGACAAGTAGGACCTTGCCCCTTAAAATAGTTTTGTCACAATATAATTTCATGTGTAATAAAAATTTTTAATAACACTTGGTTTTGCCCATATTTATCAGAAATTAAAAATAAACGTCTATAACATCCAAAAAAATATTTACTCTTATACTGTAAAGAATACAGAAGATAAACATATGAACAGATGAAATATGGTTATCGATTTCGACCGGACACACCGATCATTATCAGGCCCAAAGAGAGAATGACAAAGCCAACATGGCAGACAATAATACAAGAGCAAAATAGCTTCGTATTCAAATGACGTCCCTCTTCAATTCTATTGACCAAAATTGTACCAGGGGAGGATAAAAGTGTGCGTACTACAAATTATAAATTACTAAATAAAATACGAAAAAATTATACTAAATGAATAAAATAAAATAAAAACGTACATAAATAAATACCAGCGAATAAATACAAAACAAATCATAATACTGTACAATAAATGTTGCAACACAACAACACACTAAACCCCATAACAGGATAGTAACAGGATATATATATTGAACATATTGCGATAGGTGCGCCCAGAGTCAAAATTTACCTGCTCATTGATCAACTTATCCCTATCCCTATGTTTTTCATTGGAAATAAATAAATCCTCTCAAGCACTCATTAGGTTACCCTTCATGCAACTCTGCAACACACATTTGACCTACGTAAAAACCGGCCACCGCACATCTCACAAGGCCTCTTGTGGCAACGACGTGACGGGCGGGTTCTGGATTAGACTGTACAATATTCATCGCGGCCGCTCTCCCCCAAAGTTCATCACAACGACGCCAAGTTAACGATATGGATTTAAAATGTATTTAAAAAGTTGATCAAACAGCGCATCTTTATTTTTTATTTAAAGCCTCACCCACATTTATAGGACTTAAAATAAAGGCCTGAAATGGGCCTTCCTTGTCCCCCTCATAATTAACTTTCAATTAATTTGTTTTGGGCTAGTACACATGGTAAATAATTTTGTCACTACTTAAAATTTGCAATAGTTGAGGACTAAAATTATTTTAAAGCATAATTTATGAATACTTTTAATTTAATTTATGAAATTTATGAACAGCAAAAAATATTTCTGAAATGATAAGGATACATTTGTTTTATGTTCCTATTAATAAACAATGATATCAAAAAGAATACATTGATATTGCTTTTTTTGAAAAATTTAAGGGTTGGTAACTGAGCCTTTAAGTATAAATTTAATTTTATAATATAGTTTAAATGTATTTTAATTGTATTTAAAATGCTCTAAAAACAATTTAAAACTTATTTCGATTTAATTTCAATCACATGTGAATTGCATTTAGACAAATGCTTTTCGAAAATTAATTTAAAGTGTAATTTTAATAAATTTTGGAAAATGCTGAATAATTGCGTTGAAGATCATTATATAAAAATTATTTAAAATATATTTGATTGTATTAGGACGAATTCCACAACATAAATTTATAATGCAGAGGTAATAAATTAAGGAAAATGCTATATAACTGCATTTAAAAAATGCTCAACAAATTAATATACGTATTTTTATTGAAAAAAACTACTACATGAGTTACGATTAAATATGTGGATTGAAAACTAAATTTTAAAATATTCTGATAAATAAAAACACAAATTGATTGTTTCTCGCAAATTGTATTTCATAAAAGATTTTAATAAGTACAATGAAATAGACTTTATTGATTGTTTGTAGCTCATATGTTAGGTGGAGTACCTGACAACATAATTAGTTTTGATCTGCTTGATTATTACCAATTATCATCAGTATTTAATGTATTAAAACAACTGTTCATTATGCAATTGATCAACAGACAATTGGTTGAAATACAGCATATGCTCGAAACAAAACATTTTTCAGCTTATGACATTAAAACTTTAGCTTAAAAAATAAAGTATCATCAATTACTTGAAATAACAAAATATACCATACTTCATCTTTCATTGTGTTTCGTTTAGTATTCTATATAATATCAATCAAAATTGAAAACCAAAATCAAAATCTTTATCACGCCGTACATGCAATAATTGGCATCGTCACAAACTTAAGACTAACTTATGTAAAAACAAATCAAAATGGCAAACCATGCACAAGGCAAAAAAAAAGAAAAAAAATAAAAAAACATGCACAAACAGAACACAAAACTCGTCAAACAATGTCAAAAAAAAATACTAACAGTCTCTCTAGGAATACTGAAGAAGTCGTTGACTGAGTATAAAGGAAAAGCCAATAAGAGCCCGAAGACTGGTTTGGAATTTTGACTCAAAAAAGAAAGAGAGAATTTTTTTTAAATAAAATAGATCAAAAACTTTCTTATATATCCCTTGACATTGTATTATGACCAACAATTTGTAATGTTAAATCAATAGGCAATAGAGCAAAAATGTTCTTATATTTCCCTTGACCTTGTATTATAACCAACAATTTGTAATATTCCATCAATAGACTATGTAAAAAATGTTTTATATTTTCATTGACCTTGTTTTATAACCAAAAATGTGTGATGTTTTATTAATAGGCTATGTAAGAACATTTTAAGGAAATTATAGTGCGGTGTGTAATGTCTTACATTGTTAGAGTTTTATCAATCACAAGTAAAAAACCACGGGTAAGCCGTTTATTATATTATGAGTACTAATAAATTTTATACTTAAAAAATCATATAAAGTCAATAAACTTGTGATATACAAAAATGGTATGGGTTTATTGATACCTAAAAATTACATTTAAGAACAGCCTAAAAATAAACTGAATAACACTTTCAAAGTAGTCAAATGATGATGCAGTGTTTTCGTAGGGTTATAACATTTAGGTAAGAGTTATAGGCTAAGTTTCTTAATAAAAAGGGTAATAAATTCCATATGATTACTTTTCACCGTACATCCTTTGAGTCTGAAAAAGTACAGAAATTGACATATTTATACTAGAGTAATAGACTAAGTTTTTGGGTGTATGATTCTTAATTAATTATTTTACATCTATTCTAGGTAAACTGTTTTGAGCCTAACACTTGTTAACTAGTCTAAAAGTTATGTATATTGTCCAAAATTCTACCCCACAAACAATATATCTTCTTAATATGGGCCTATTTTCGTTAGTTTCCTTTTTGAAAAAAAAACAAAAACAAAAACAAAAACTAATAAATAAAAACAAATATCTGTTAATGATTATTTTCAGTTATTACTAAAGATTTAGTTGGACTTAATAGTAATACAATAAAATCAATGTATTTTATTACAATTTAGTCAACAATATTTCTGCTCGTTTCTATCATAAAATTTATTTTGTTTGCAAAACATATCCTCGCTAGTTGGTAGCAAAAATGTCCTTTAACGAAACGGTATTAAAGTACATTAGAGTGCATACCATCAAAGAGTAAAATCCCACTCTAATTAAATTAATCAGATTACCATCGTTAGAATTAGCCATAATTGTAATCCGTTAATATTTCGCTCAGCGTTGGCAGTCACAGATTTCCTGTTTCGAGGATTTCATTCATGTCTGAAAATATTTTAAGGTTCTTTTTATAGGTTTTAATTTTAACGAATATCTGTTAAATATTGTACATGTTTCAACGAAACAATTTTTTACTTTGAACGTATGAATATAAAAATATATGGTTTTAAAAATATTTTTAAGGAGATGAGGTAAATATTCTTAGCTGGTAAAGTGTAATATAAGAGAATGCTGTGTTGGGTAATATGTTACTTGGAATGGTTAAAATGGCCCCAAACATTTATAATGAGCATGGTTTATGACAAAGCACCGAAATACCAGCAGTTAGTAATGCGTCTTGTAGCCTGCTTTTTCTGGCTAAATCTATTGATTAAGGGTTGTTGTGCATTAATGCAATTATTGAGTGGATGGAGTAATATTACTATCAATTTAAATTTTGATGAATATTTATTCCTCAACATAGAAGATAGACTTTAGAAATCATTAATATTAGTAAATTATAAAAATACTAAAATTTGTATTCTTAGTATAATAAACCATCTTTATTTCATCAATTAATTAATTAATAGAAGAAATACGGTTATTAATGTAGATTGTGTATTTTAATTGATATGATTCCTCTGGAACTATTCGTAGTAATACTGTAAAATTACATAAAGTTTGCTAATTGTTCTCAAAATATGTCTGATACAATAAGTACTATATCAATTTTTACCGCCAAACCTCAACCTCATTCCAACGTAAATTCTCTTTTTTAAGATCTGCAACCAGCTGATTATAAAATTATTCACACGGTAAATAACTAAAACGATATAAAGGAAAGCTTAGGTTTAAAAAGTAAGAATTATGTTTGTGTCAGGCTTTCATGCACAAATAAATAAATTGAAATAAATTATTCTTTCTCTTTAAAATAACTTAAACGATATTGTTGGTTTCCCTTCAAAATGGCTTTCGCATCTCTTCAGATTCGAGGAATGTCATAGACATATAATGCTTAAGAAGTAATTAAAATAATTGTGTCAATAACACAACTATATAAAAGACACTTGTATTAAAGAAAACTTATTTTTGACGGAAGCGTGTTGGAATAACAAATGTAATTCAGGCTCTTAGAAGCTTGGGAGTGCTCTTATTGTGAGGTGAATGATTAAATTTAATCAAGGTTCTCGCAATGTGTTTGAGTGCTGAGCTCTGGTGCCTCGGAGAGACTTGAGGCTCTTGTGGCTTCGCTATGATGAGTGTCGTGCTTTAGTGGGAAGGGTTTCATAAGAATGTCAAATCTACTGCCGTTACATTGGGTTAGCTTGGTTTCCAACGTCAAATTTTAATTGGGTGGTTTCAAAAGTGTGCTTTTTAAAATTAATTCAAGATATATTTTCAAACCATTTATCTAATAAAAACTGTTTTTTATTTGCGTATAAAATTGAAAAATACTTACCAAATTTTTTTACTTACAGCATTATTTTAAGAAAGCTTGCCAGTTATTCGATTTATAATAGTAATATACGTGTGTAAACTTGTTTTACACAAAACAATGTAAATATTTGTTTGGTTAAATTACACAATTACATAATCTTTAAGTCAATTAAAAACATAACTGCAATAATTTTCGAAAGAAACATAATCTAATTATCAGACAAAATATCCTATTTAGAAAATTATAACACAGAGTCTATTTGTAATATAATAAAGAAAAAGGAAATAAACATCAACAATAATTTGAAAATTTAAATCCCAAAGTACCTTTGTGAGTTATAGCATTTTTTCCGTGAGGCTAGATTTGGAGTGTGCAGTTTGAATCCTCATTTCAAACTCTAAAGAAGCTTGTTTGTTTTCCAGGAAACTAATTCTCTTTTAGTGAGTTCGTACCCACACAATCTCATTTTTTATTTCAAATTCGAAAACTCGGAAAACACACTTCAACACTCAAAAGAAAAAAAATCTATTAGAGACATTGGGTATACAGGGTATTCATAAAAAATTCACAAACTTCAGGGGTTGATAGTACACATCAGTTTAAACAAAAAAGTCCTCTTGTCATATGTCGAAAATTCCTTCGTTTAGCCACTAGCCACCATATTGTTTTCTACAATAAATAGTTTCTGTAACGGATCAATATTAAGTTCAAATTTGGCATGTCCCTTTATCACACCAATGTTCATTTTCATATGAAAAAATATTATTTGCGATGTGTTTTTAAAAATTTTGGAGATTTTCATTTTTAGACTCGAATATCTCAAAGAACGGTAAATTTTACAAAACTTTTATAAGTGAAAAAACAGTTGACAAATTAAATTATTTAACAAATAATACCAGTTTTGTAAGGATAAAAAAACAAATAATGGAGTAATTGCGATTTCCTTTTAAAAATTGCCTCAATTTGCTAAACATGGTTTGGTATTAATGGTTGTATAATTTAATTTGTCAACTTTTTTGTCCCTTGTAATAAATTTTGTAAAAGTTACCGTTTTTTAGATATTTGAGTTTCAATAATTAAAATAGCCTCCATTTAAAACATACTAATCGGAAAGATATTTTCCCCCGTGAATATGAATATTAATGAGATTAAGGTTCATGTCAAACATGATTCCCATAAGGAAATAAAAATTTGTTGGTGCGAAAAACAAAGTGGTATCTAGTGGCTAAACAAAAGATTTTTTGACAGATTATTATTTATTATTTATTTATTAACGGTAAAACGCCAATTTACATGCATACAATACAATTCAATGCATGATTGACATAAATTCAGATAGTTCATGCTGTGGAGAAGTCCAAACTAAATAACATTGACAAAGGGCAAATAACCATGCATAGTTCTAAGTTTACAATATGTTACTTCCAACATAATCAACTACTGGAAAAAAACCGTGACACATGTCAAGAGGAAGAATACAAAAAAGTTTATCTAACCATCACGAATATTTCATACAGTCGAAATTTAAGTACAATTTGTGTTCAAATTGAAGAGCCATATCAGTCCTTGAAGTTTGTGTATTTTTTTTGGAACACCCTGTATAGCCTATAACCGCATCACAAGCCAAATTCTCAACGTTAATTATATTTAAAAACATATAATAATCTGGTCAGCTGGTTAAATTAGTCATTTAACGAAACAAATCCTCTATCCCTTTATGGTTTACAATAGCGCGATTAGTATTACGTAACATGTTTTCCTCATCACAAACGCAGGGTTGGATGTATAGAATTTGTAATATCAAACAATGTATCCCAAACTAAATCAGATTAAAAACTAGGACACCTACACGGGGTCATTCAAGGATATAAATCATCAATTCCAGTCTAATTATTCTGTCCGCTTTGTCACGCTTATACCATTGATCATGTTTTGTGATGGTCTCGCTTGGGCCAAGGCCATAATAGCGATGATGGATCACCAGCAGTCAAAATATAAAATATTAATATGGTTACGATTTTATTTTTGAAATATTATAATACGAATTGTATCATAATTATTTTATTACTTTTTAAAGTTATTTCAATTAAATACTTAATCCAGAAATATTAAGCTGGTTGTAAAATATATGCACGAAAGAATATCAATTACATATAATGCAATAATTCTCAACCATTGTGATTGTTATAGAGCTGGAAATGTTAGTATGGACCTTTATAATTTAAGAAGGCAATTAATAAAATGTTGAGCCAATCTCCATTATACTAAGTGTTTTCTCATCAAAGTTACGGTGTGGTTTTTGAAAGATAGTTGGTTATGTTTCAGATGGAGTGCCGTTACTCATGCAAAGCCTAATTCATCAGTTCTATACTGCACAAACGAAAAGTTATTGTCCAATATAGTCAAGAGCAGTAGTTAACAAGTAAGTGGGAGGTAGACAAGTTCAGCTCACTCTATAGCAACTAACTGGTATCCAGAAGTTTCAAATAGTTGGTGGAACATTCTTTGACAGATGATAATGTAACATAATGTGGTAACGTAATATCAAAGAAGGCCTAACCTGATGCGGACTTCTGAAACTCTCAGAACATTTTTTTCTCAGCATATAACGTGGTGTATTGGTCTCACATTTTAAATATTTCATTTAAAAATAAAAACATCATGATTTATAAAATTGATTGGTTGGTTAAAATATTAATAATGAATCAAAAGATATATTTTAATACTCATTCCAAGGGCTAAATATGGGGGATATGGAAAGTAACTAGTGTGAACATTAAAAATCTATCGAACCTTGTGAGGATATAACTAATAACTCGCCTCCGGCTCGATGGGGTCTCCGCCCCCATGCCCCCTTAGGGGTTGTCCTACATTCGTAAATTACTTAAGAGCCGATTTGAAGCAGGTTAGTTCCACCGAAAAACTGGTCCACCGTGACAGTAAGAAAACGGGCTAATACACACTACCCATAATCAACTATAATAAAAAGCTTTGAAAATCGCCTATGGCTAGTTTTTAAAATTACTTCCTAAGTTCTCCTTAATTTGTAAAATTGAGAGAGAGAGGTGAAATCAGAATCAACCATGCAAATATTTTAGGTATCGTGCTGAATGGAGGCTCCACCCCTTACACCCAGTTTACCAAGTGCAAAACGTTAAAGATCTTTCCACAATATTTTTAATTAAATTGTTAAGGATTTTATAAGCAACTATACTGTAGTAAACGAATTGTCGGGGGATTTGAAGCCATGCCTAGCCTCACCCTTCTGGCGCAAGAAGTATAAAATAAATAATTGTAATAAAATAGATAACAAAGTAGAATGAATAAGCTAAATAAAATATTTTGAAGATCAATGAAGAAATAAACAATTTCACTGAAACAAAAATAGGAAAACATGAAAAACTGTTTGGAACCTGCCCATGACCCCTGTTATTCACAAAAATACTATTCGTTATAAAATAAAAATTGATGTTATGAAATAATTATTTATTAAATAACTATTCTTGTCACTTCCCTTAAATTATTTTGAAGTTAGGGTTACAGGGATATTTTACAAGTTCAGTGAATGCAAAATTCGAACTTCAAATAAAATATAACTGTAGTTAGTTCTACAAACAAGTTGTATGAAATTTAGTCGTAATAAAAGTTGTAAATCGGTCTTAAAGTAACGATTTGTGATACGACAAAAAGTGAAAGATTTAAAAATTAGATTTATGTCACCAATTCACAAACAACCTATACTTTAACAGCATAGGTAACAGAGAAATCCGTTTATATTCAACAGGTAAGATAAAAAACACATAATATTGGATGACATTAATTATAATTTTTAAGTTCAAATTTTTAAGAGCGTTAAACATTTAAATATAGTGAATTTCTTTTAATATCACTGTCAAGCTATAAGTTAATACAAAATTTCAAGCTTATGGTGAAGCAAAATGCAAAAATTCAGCTACTTACAGCTAAGTTAATGGAATGTTTTGCAGTAGAATTATAAAAACCTTGAAATTAGGAATAAGTTCCGTACTTCAAGCTCTGTTAAATGTTTTAAACTTTTAAATCTAGTAGATTTCCTTTTAAGCAAAGTTAATACAAAACCTCAAGCTTCTTAATACAATATTACTGTAGTTACTGAATAAAGTATTGCAAGTATTAATTAAACATTGCAGATATACCTCAAATAGTCGGAGACCAAAGTTTTGGGTCAGTAAGTAACAAACAATTATAAAACAATCAGTTCCGCCTAGTAGGCAAATAAAGACATAATTTTGGCATTCATCACATTTTTTTTTTTTTTTTGAGACTTTTATTTATATCGGCGATGTCCAAGATATGTGCATGCGCAATTTGAAAGATCTAAAAAATATGACTGTAGTTATTATAAAATTACGCTAAACCCCCCACATAAATAAATAAGTAAACGTTAAAAAAAGTACTGGAGGGTTTAGGACCAACAAAACATGATAAACTGGCATTAATTATGAATTATTTACGAGTTCAATTTTTTAGCACTGTTACACTTCTAAATACAGTGAATTTCCTTTAAATATTACTGTCAAGCTAAGTTAATACAAAACTTAAAGCTTATGGGGAAGCAACATGCAAAATTTTTGGGTGAGTCGGTGGCATAGTGGTTAGCGCGCCGGACTTCGGGACCATGGCAGCGATGTCGTGGGTTCGGATCCGCGTTCTGCCAGTGAACTTTTATCAGAACCTTTCACCTTGAACTGTAGCGGCTCACCCCCTTACTTTGTCTAATACGATCCACGCACAGATCAATAGTCTATGTGGACGGGGTAAAGTAAGGCAAAAAGAGGTCCGCCAACCTCTTAAAAAAAAAAAAGAAAAATCAGCTGAATACAGCAAAATTAAACAAAATGTTTAAAAAAAACAATAATAAACAAAAACAATAAAAAAACTTGAAATTCCGAAAAAATTCCCTACTTCAAGCTCTGTGTATCGAGTTTGGCATATTTGAAACAAAGTTGTAGTAAAAGATCGTCTCAAACATTTTATAGGCCCAACCGTTTTTGCCGCTAGAGCAGAAGAAATAAAATAATTTTACATTTAGTGAAGGACTACTGGGTTGATAAATATAAAAAAGAAAAAAAACTATTTAACTCCTACATGACATTACACAAGTATATCTTGGCGATTTACGGAAGAAGATACAGCAATATGTCGAGTTTTTTGTTTTTAAAATAACCTAAATTTCAGTAATTTAATGTGCTTTCGATAAGTTTGCCTTGGGAGAGCTAAACAAGAAACGATACAAATGAATTTTAATCCTATAAATATATCAACCTATATGGTAAAATTTTAAATAATTAATGTAAGAATTAATTTGAAACGTCAATATTAAAAATGTCACAACATTGCTAGCCAAATGGAAGAAAATTGGCCATAGGCACATCCTTCACTCGATTCCATTTTAAAGTGCAAGCTGAATTTCGAACCTTAATATAATAAGAAGTGAAAGATCTTGTTAAAAGTCTTTTTAACAAGCGCACATGTCATTGACCATGGTCCCTCTCTTAAATCTATAACCATTGGGATGATGGTTAAATGATTACACAACTTAGATTAAGGGGTAATGCTGTACAGCCGTGGTACAGTAGATCACATTACAGGTTTAGTTCTCGTACTTATATTATTGAACAAATTTAACTACAGTATGTGATCTTCTGTACCACGGCTGTACTTCATTACCCCTTAATCTGCATTACCGACACTTGACGAATTTCTGATACCCCGATGAGTGAGTGAGTTACACATTCGGGAGTATATAATTTAGATTTCAAAATAGGTTTAAAATGGTTAAAAGTTTCCTTACTTATATGTATTCGTGATATTATTTGAAAAATTGAAAGGACTACATATAAATGAAAGAAGATAATTATATTTCATCAGAGGCTCTAATTTTCAAGTTCACATAGTTGTACTGTATTGGAGTAACCATGTCAAGAAAGGCAGCTAGATACCTGTTCAGCTGCAAATATGTTGAGCTACATATTTTTTTGGATATCAATGGATCATATTAGCTTAGTTTTTATCAAAAAGATGTCACGGGAAATCCAAAATCAATGGCAAACAAAACTACAGGGACAAGTTTTGATCTCTGAGACAGCAGTGCAATACCAAAGAAATTCCCACGAAATTTAATCTCGATGATAGAGTGATCGAGAGTGATTTTGACAAACGTGAGCTACTTTCAAGATACTTTTAGTCTGTGTTTAATGAAATCAAGATTATACATTCTGTTTGCGACTTGGGAATTTCTGACTCTATATCACAGTGTAGGTTTTTCACCACTAACGTCCAACGAAGACTTGACCCACCTGATTGCAACAATCAACCGAGCGTCTTTATGTGCACAGTCCCTAGACCTCTCTTTTAGATCTTGTTCCTTATCCTTGGTCACCCATGGAATGTGTCCTAAGCAATGGCTTTGTAGAACTTGATTTTAAGAACGACGATAGGAGCAATGTCAATAACTATCGGCTCATCTTTATCGTGCCAGCCAAGGAATATGAAATATTGATTTGGACTGCATTGTCTTCCACCTACGGAAATATACAGGGTTAGTTTTAAATACCCCAACATTAATTTTTTCCGCATGACATCCAACTACCCCCTGAACATTATTGATTAATTTTTACTTCTTTTTGACGTGGTTCACATTTTTGGCTGCCGACTTGGATTCGCCATATTGGAATTGACTTTAAATTATTTAACGTAAATGTAGGGTTTTGCCCCTTAGTTTCAAAGTTTTTTTTTTGCGTTGGACATGACGAAACAATCAGTTTTCTATTACGAGTTCTAATCCAGTTTCCGTTCTCGAGATATTACAAGTTTTGAATAAAAATTTTAAAAATTCAACGATACTTGGTTTTATTTAATAATTTAAATGATATAGCCTTTTTATAATCAGATGTCCAACATAAAAAAAAGTATTTTGACCAATTACTGGCACAAATTATTGCCCAGTAAGTGGGAAAGATATAGAATTAAGGGAACAGCGTTAGCCTGTGATTTTTCTTATCTTCAAAATAGGCAGCAGAGAGTGATCATAAAAAATAATCAAGGTAATTGTTTCAACTCTTCTAGGTTAGCTATGAGAAATGGAGTCTCTCAAGGCGCATCACTATTCGTCCTCTTTATTAACGACATAAAAATTTATGTTTTAGATTCTAAAATTACTCTCTTCGCAGATGATACCAGTGTTGTAGTACAAGCATCTGGAGAACAACAATTAGAACATAGATGATAAATAGCTTAGAACAGCTACCACACTGGTACTCATTAAATGGCCTCCAGTTCAAATGCTGCAAAAACAAAACTTACTATCTTTAAAACCAGGCAAGAGGGACAAATACTCCAGCAAATGACACAAAATTTCCGGGCCTAAATATAGATAAAGATATCAAATAGAAAGAGCACATATCAAGTCTTTAAAAAAAAAAAAAAAAAAAAAAAAAAAACTTTGTGACAACTTGCTTTGCTATTAGAGTTATACTCCCAGTTGTTGATAAGGCCACCATTAAATCTATATATTATTCAAACTTTTACAGCCACTTGAAATATGGTGTTATGTTCTGGGGTGCCTCTTCAACAGTTGACAGGGTTTTCAAAATGCAAAAAGAGCAATAAGGTTAATTGCAGGTTTAATAAGAAGATTCTTGCAGGCCCTTGTTTGATCAGCTTGAGATCATAGCTTGAGAGCTAGCGCTGTTTTTCAGGTCTAATTAACATCTTATGTTGGAAAATCAGCATGCACATGAGCATAATAGGAGGAACCGGGGACTTCTCCAATACCCATTTCCCAGACTGTCACTCTTGGAAGGTGGTCCTTATTTGAACAGATAATTGGGTCTTAAGGTGTACAATAAGTTACCTGAAGCCATAAAAATAATTGGTCTTTTAAATAAATTGAAGTGAAAATTGAAATCAATCCTTGTCAGCAAAGTTTATTATAAGTTAGATGAGTTTTTAATGATTACAGCTTTATGTAAATATGTATAGTACTAGTTTTAGTGAAACCTGTGTGACCTGTAGTGTAGCATTAATTAGTTTAAGACTTGAACTGACATGTATTTACTATGTAAATTGATTTTGACGAAATAAATTAAATGAAATAAAATGAAAAAGTTTTTTTTTATGGGGTTTACATTTTTGGCCACCGTCTTGGATCCGCCATATTGGAATAAAATTTTTTTAGTAAAGGTAGGATTGTGACCCATCATTTCAAAATAACGTCGTGCATTGAACACGATGCCACAATCCGTTTTAAATATCTTTTTTTGTTCTCAAGATATTTAAAATTGTATATCAAAATATACAAATTTTTAAAAAGGCTTCATTTTCTTCCACTGTTTTTTTAAATATTGACTTTCATCATCAAATATCCCATTTTTATCATTGCTAAAAGTTATAAATATTTACTGTCATTATGTATACGCCCTATTGGATTGTGATGCTTGTTTACATCTCCAAAATTTAACTTAAACCAAGCATTACAATCCAATATGATGTACCTAAGATGACAATTAAAATTTATAACTTCAAACAAGTCTATTACGAACTGCTAAAATTGTATATCCGATGATAAAGAGGAGATGAATAAAATAAAGCGAAGACGAAACATTTTTATAAATTTTCAATTTTTATATAAAATTGTAAATATTTTGAGAACAAGAACAGATAATTAAAAATGGATTGAGGGATCGTGTTCAAAGCAACATTTACTTTGAAAAGATGAATCACAACCCTACCTTCACAAAGAAAAAATTAAAGTTCTTTCCAATATGGTGGTTACAAGATGGTGACTGGCCAAAAATGAACAACATAAAAAAGAACTATAGGCCTAAATTAAAAAATATCAAAGTTAAAGTATTAATTGAAAGTTACATAATGTTCGGTGGGGGTTGGGAGGCGGAGAAAATTATGGGGAGGGACATTTAAAACTCACCCTGTATATAAACGGAGCAACATGGCTTACTACACACCCGATCATATTAACTACCCGATTCATATTAACCCGATCATAATAACTACACACCCGATTCATATTAACTATCTCCAGTTAAACTATTATTAATTTATACATATTAATAATAACTATAATTTATTTATCCATATTAACTATGTCCACTTTAAGTGATTCCCTGCAGATGAATTGGAAATGTTTATATCCATCAAAACTTAACATGTAACTTGTTACTCCGTTTGGGAATAGTGCGTTAAACACGCTAAACACACACCTGGCTGGTGTTTTCATGTGGGCTCTATGTGTTGTCCTTGTTGGTAAAAATGGTGTAATTCGTTGGTGGACGAATAAATAAATAAGTAGAAGAAGCAATTATGTTGAATAACCCTGATAGTAATTTTATTTATCCCACATGCCTTATCACAGAACTAAAATAAGTAATAATTTACTTTTGTTATCTTTAAAATCACTATATAGGTATGGAAAATTATTTTTTTTTATATTACAGCGATAAATAAAGTAAATTATACCTACAATCTGTAACGGCCACATTTTGAGGACTGTTACAGTTTTCACTTTAGTTTACAAAATCAATGTTGTGTCGGCCGATCGCGCCCACGGTCTGTACATAATCAGCTGACGCTATCAGCTGTTTAGGTTAAGTTAGTTTGTAGAAACGCCGCTAGGAGCGAAGGCGACGAGCCTGAGCGGCCGAAAATTAATTGCATTCCTTTGCTGAGCGCCGTGTTCGCAACATCGGAAGAGTTCAAGTAGCTAAATACCTGCGTTAGCAGAGTCAGCGGTAGCTGGTTTACTCTCTTTGAAAATTTTGCGTTAGCAACTATTAGTGACTATTGTCATCGGCGATTATTGTAAGTAATAAGCTGTTTTGATTTTAATTTGTTTTGTTTTAAAGGTTTTATTATTTCATTTTGGCGGAAGCCTAGGTTGTGTTTAATTTCCTTAATTTAACTTAATTTTGATTTGATTTAGCCTTAAATTTATTTTAGTGGGTTATCCGAGCGTTTCCTTTTATTTGTCATTTTCAGTTGAGAAAACATCTAAGATTTATTATATTGATTCTAACCATAACTCGTTTTGTTATTGCTAACTTATGGTCAGGTGCAGCTCGGAGTTGGGCTGCCAGTAGGGCCAGTAGTAACGTTAAGCCATTCTCTATTGTTGAGCGATTGCTCTTATCTTAATAATTTTGACCATAAGTCACTAGGCCTATTGTTAGAGTTGGATTTAGTTGCAGTTCGGAGTTGGGCTGCAGGTTAGGTTAGGCCCGGCGATTTAAAAGCTGGTCGACAGACCTTACTGCTTTGTTAAGCGTTTGCTTTCATTTTAGTAATAGGCTCAGGCCTAAAAGTTAAATTAAATAGGCCTATAAGCAATCGGATTTGGTGAGATTGGCGACTTGTCAATCTGGATGATACGAAGTTGTGTCATCCCAAATAGGATAGGCCTGTAATAATTATCTCTACCTTCCTTGTTGAGTTTCGCCAGCACGAAGTTGTGTTGGCTATTATTAAGTTAGGGCCTAATCAATTATAGTCCAAGTAGGATTAGGGCCTAACCCGCATTAACTACTATAGCCTATCTAACCGGCAGTTCAATTAACATTAGGCCCTAACGTTTCACACAAACTGTTAGAAACTTATTGCTACTTGCAGCCGGCGCCGAGTTGGCCTGTTCATTAATACATTTTGGCTTGTCTTGTGTTAGTTTGTTTCACAGGTCCATAGATTGCCAGGAGTTGACCCCGGATCCTACCTTCGACGCGGTGGGGATTGCTACCCACTCGTGCGGCAGCACTTCAGTCAGGTGGTGGTACTTACCTTAGGCTAGTGACAGGTATTAGTCATAGTAAGCCATTGTAATTGAATTGTTAGTATTAATCAGGTATTTATAAAATATTATTGGTATCGCCTTGAACGGTAGGGTCGGAGCGAAATTGTGCCGACAGTCTCTAACTTAGATTGCTTATTCAAAATTTAACATCTGAACATTAAAATCTGTAGGCTAGGTTTACAGTTTGAGCGAAATTGTTCAGACAAACCCCCCAAACAACTATTGGTCCCGTACCGGTGTGCACGATGATGAGTGGAACCCGCCTCTGATTACCTATTCTGGTAAGGGTCATTACTGAGTGCTCACCGAACAAAATTTTAGTTTTCATTTTCTCACTGATCCCTGGCTATAAGCTATCCGAGTCATAAACAGGTGTTTCTCTGTGACACCCCACAGAACCACCCTTACAAATGGCGCCCGAACAGGGACCTGAGGGAATTGGTTTAAATAGGCCTAATTTAATTAAATAGGTCTCGGATTATTTTGTTTTGCCATTTATGGCTGGCGCCCGAAAAAACCGGTAAATTATTGTTGTTGTCAAGTGTAGACTAGGCCTAATTAAATTCTAAGATGTTTGAGGACATGCTGCCGACTTTTGTTTTCCCGGCGATTAAATACTGGAGGTGGATATCTTCAGTAAATAGTAGATTGTACGTGGTTGATCCTCCTAAAACTAAAGACACGACTAGTGGGAAGTCAACCCCAAAATCGGTGAAGGTGACAGCTACCAGCGAATCTGTTGTAACTACAACACCGGTAACAGTGGTAACTGTTACTCAGCCTACAGGTACCATACCTAAGGTTACAGCTCCGTCATTTTTGAACATTCCGTCTACTACTGCGGGGGTGGTTTACAAGTCGCCAACCGATGATCCGCGTACTAGTTGGATTAAGTCATTGCATAAAGATGAGTTGCAAATCGAAAGGGAACGGTTCGGTTTAGACAGTTCAGGTACGGTTGAGGAACTGCGTAAGCGTTTCTCAAAGTACTGGAGGGAGAGATATTCCCAACCCAAAATTACAGAATCTGACTTAGGCCTAGGCCATCAAATGGAAGGGGCAGGAAATTTTGCGTATGCGGAAGCAAAGGGTTTCGCAGGGAATTATTCTTTAGATTTCCCTGAAAATGGCGATCAGCGGGGTGCGTCTTACGCTAAAAGCAAAGGTAGCGTTGAAGTTAATAGAATTAAAGAAATTCTAGGGCTACCGACTGAAGTTTTGTTTGAAGAGTTATGCAAACGAGTTGCTAACTTGTCGCGTCCGGCTACAGTGTCAGAAAATGTTCGAAGGCCTAGGTCCGACCTAGAGACAACCTTGCCAAATGCGGATGGGCTTGTATTTAGTTCGTTGCCAAAAATGTCTGCCCAGCCTTTAGCATCGAATAGGGCTATGCCGTGGAGCGGGGATGTTTCACGGCCGAATCGCCACGAAAATACGGTTTCATCAATTTGCACTACCGTACGGAAGTGGAACGTTAGTTTCGATGGTTACAAGGACCCTATATCGTTCCTCGAGCGTTTAGATGAACTAATGGAGGCTTATGGACTTACCGGCATGGAAGTTCTTAAGGCGCTTCCTGAGTTGCTTACCGGTACCGCTTTGCTATGGTACAGAAATGCAAGGGATTTTTGGAATTCTTATGAATCATTTAGGGATAGTTTTTCTCTACAATTCTTACCTCAAGGGTATCAAAGAAACCTGGACGAGGAAATTAGGCGGCGCACTCAAGGAGAGAATGAGACTTTTAGGGATTTTATTATCACTCTTACCACGCTAATGAGAAGGAAAGGAGGCCTTTCCTTACAGCAAAAACTCGATATCATTTATAACAACATGCGTCCCGACTACAAGCTAACGATGCGTAGGGGTGAATTGTTCTCTTTGGAGGATATGATAAAACAGGCGGAACACGTTGAAAGCTATGTTCGTGAAAAAGCTTTGTTCCAGCCCCCTCCACTGCCTTCTATTGCTTTAGTGCCCGAAACGGCCTACAATCCTAAACGAAAACAGGATAAACTGTTGCCTAGTAGTGCGATTGCAAACAAGGCAGCAGAAAATATAACACGCTCTGACAGTTCAGCTGCTTCGCGACCCACCTTAGGCCCTAATGAACGCCAGGCCTATCCCAACCGAAATCCGACAAAATTGGCTGACGGAAATGAGCCTAAGGTTCTGCCTAGCTGTTGGAACTGTGGTAAAACTGGTCACCGCTACAGAGATTGCCGTATGCCCAGGAAAATTAAATGTTTTAATTGTCGAAAAGAGGGAGTTTTAACCCGCGATTGCGATTGCCGAAAGACGGAAAACTAAAAAGGGACTCAGCTGTTAGGGAGTCATCTGGGCCCAAGGGAAAAATTAAGTCTAACTCCCAAAATAGGAAAGACCGGTTGGACAAGATAAAAAATCTTCCATTTGGATTTTTGAGTGGCGCGTGTGTCACTGACAATCGACCCCATGTTCGAATTGAAGTATTCGGGCGAATGTTTTTGGCATTATTGGATAGTGGCGCAGTTGTCACTCTTATTAATTCGAAAGTTGCGCAGCATTTGCGAGAAAATGGAATCACTCCGCAAGTTATTGAAACCGTGGTACAGCTAGCCGACAATACGTGTTTGACTGCGCGTGAGCTATACAGTTTCAATGTGTTTTTGGCCGGTAAGACTGAAGAATTAGTGGCGGTACATTTAGAATCTCTTACAAGTGATGTTATAATAGGCATTGATACGATTGAGAGGTTGCGCTTGTTAGAGTATAATGTCGATCTAGACCGTCCTTCCACTTCGCATGAAGGAACCGAATGCAGGGAAACGGTGGGGGAAGATGGTGTGATACCTCTAGATGGTTTCAAGGTAGTTAATTGCAAGGGCTCTGCCAACAAAGTCGCTGATGCGTTTTCTCGGTACCCCATAGGCCAAGAGCAAGTGGAGTTGACGGAAAATAAAGTCTGCCCACTTAGCGTAGCTCAGGTCCCCAATGGTGAGATAGACTGTAAATCTGAGAACGAAGATGGAAATCAGAGTGATCGGTGGTACGAGAATTTGTACACTCGGGTTGTCAAAAATCCTAGTAAATTTCCGGCGTATGTCGTGCGAAATGGAAAATTGTATCGACTGGATGCTAAGAGGCGCGCTGGTACGCAAGCCAGCAGTTATAAGTCCAATTGGAGAATGTGCGTGCCGCTGAAAGATAGACGGACTGTGTTAGAGGAGACACATGACTCCCCTACGGCCGGTCACTTCGGATTCAGGAAAACCGCTAAAAAGGTTTCGTTGGGTTACTATTGGCCCGGTTGGCTCAAGGATGTCCAACGACATGTGAGGAATTGTTCGGTTTGCCAGGCGTATAAGGTTGAGCAGGCAAAACCTGCTGGAAAAATGCATTTTCGACCCCCTAAGGGACCGTGGCATACGGTCTCAGCGGATCTTCTTGGGCCCTTCCCGAGGTCAAAGAGAGGTAACCGATTTGTAATCGCCTTTCAGGACCAATATAGCAAATGGACTGAGTTAGCCCCTCTGCGTTCAGCGACAGCTGCGCAGATCTCTCAGAAGTTTAGAGAGTTGGTCTTGTTACGCTTTGGGACTCCGGATGTCTTAATCATGGATAATGGTACGCAGTTCGGAGCGTCCATTTTTCTAAATTTGTTGAAGGACTGGGGCGTTGAAGCTGTGAATACAGCTCCGTATTCCCCGCAGTCTAACCCAATCGAGCGCAGGAATCGGGTGCTAAAAACACTGATAGCGCAATCGGTAAAGGGCGATCACCGGGTGTGGGATGAGAAGTTGTTAGAGATTGGATTCGCTGTGAATACAGCGGTCCATGAATCTTCCCAGTATACTCCCGCTAAGCTCTGCCTGGGTCGAGAGTTGCGAGTTCCTAGCGCGTTAAGGGGTCCCGAGTTTGTTGAAGGGGTTGAAGGGGAAGAAGAACCCACAGATGAAGAGGTCCACTCAGAGCGGATGAAAGAGTTCAAAAAGCTCTATCAGAAAACCCAAAGAAACCTGTTCAACGCTTATTCCCGACAGGCCAAATACTACAATTTGAGGAGGCGCGATGTCTCGTATGCCGAAGGGCAAGAAGTTTTGCGAAGAACGCATGTTCTGTCTTCGGCAGCAAATGCAATAGCCAGTAAGCTAGCACCCAAGTACGATGGCCCCTTTGAGGTAGTCAAGAAAGTAGGCTACAACATTTATGTGATTCGTAGGCCAGGGTCAAGGAAGACCGAACGAGCTCATGTAAAAGATCTCAAATTATTTCACAAACCGTAGGAAGTCAATTGATGGTACGCATACCTTGTATATTTGTTATTAGTGAAGTCTCAGTGCTAGTGCACGGGAGTTGATGTCGGCAGAAGTGTTGCTGGCGAGAACTTGTGTTTAGTTTTAAAGCCGATGAACCATCGGTAAAAACTTCATGAGAAGGTGAGGAGTTCTTTTTTTTGGTTGGTTTTTTTTCCTTCCAGTGAGTCAGAGGAGGGTGTAACGGCCACATTTTGAGGACTGTTACAGTTTTCACTTTAGTTTACAAAATCAATGTTGTGTCGGCCGATCGCGCCCACTGTCTGTACATAATCAGCTGACGCTATCAGCTGTTTAGGTTAAGTTAGTTTGTAGAAACGCCGCTAGGAGCGAAGGCGACGAGCCAGAGCGGCCGAAAATTAATTGCATTCCTTTGCTGAGCGCCGTGTTCGCAACATCGGAAGAGTTCAAGTAGCTAAATACCTGCGTTAGGAGAGTCAGCGGTAGCTGGTTTACTCTCTTTGAAAATTTTGCGTTAGCAACTATTAGTGACTATTGTCATCGGCGATTATTGTAAGTAATAAGCTGTTTTGATTTTAATTTGTTTTGTTTTAAAGGTTTTATTATTTCATTTTGGCGGAAGCCTAGGTTGTGTTTAATTTCCTTAATTTAACTTAATTTTGATTTGATTTAGCCTTAAATTTATTTTAGTGGGTTATCCGAGCGTTTCCTTTTATTTGCCATTTTCAGTTGAGAAAACATCTAAGATTTATTATATTGATTCTAACCATAACTCGTTTTGTTATTGCTAACTTATGGTCAGGTGCAGCTCGGAGTTGGGCTGCCAGTAGGGCCAGTAGTAACGTTAAGCCATTCTCTATTGTTGAGCGATTGCTCTTATCTTAATAATTTTGACCATAAGTCACTAGGCCTATTGTTAGAGTTGGATTTAGTTGCAGTTCGGAGTTGGGCTGCAGGTTAGGTTAGGCCCGGCGATTTAAAAGCTGGTCGACAGACCTTACTGCTTTGTTAAGCGTTTGCTTTCATTTTAGTAATAGGCTCAGGCCTAAAGTTAAATTAAATAGGCCTATAAGCAATCGGATTTGGTGAGATTGGCGACTTGTCAATCTGGATGATACGAAGTTGTGTCATCCCAAATAGGATAGGCCTGTAATAATTATCTCTACCTTCCTTGTTGAGTTTCGCCAGCACGAAGTTGTGTTGGCTATTATTAAGTTAGGGCCTAATCAATTATAGTCCAAGTAGGATTAGGGCCTAACCCGCATTAACTACTATAGCCTATCTAACCGGCAGTTCAATTAACATTAGGCCCTAACGTTTCACACAAACTGTTAGAAACTTATTGCTACTTGCAGCCGGCGCCGAGTTGGCCTGTTCATTAATACATTTTGGCTTGTCTTGTGTTAGTTTGTTTCACAGGTCCATAGATTGCCAGGAGTTGACCCCGGATCCTACCTTCGACGCGGTGGGGATTGGTACCCACTCGTGCGGCAGCACTTCAGTCAGGTGGTGGTACTTACCTTAGGCTAGTGACAGGTATTAGTCATAGTAAGCCATTGTAATTGAATTGTTAGTATTAATCAGGTATTTATAAAATATTATTGGTATCGCCTTGAACGGTAGGGTCGGAGCGAAATTGTGCCGACAGTCTCTAACTTAGATTGCTTATTCAAAATTTAACATCTGAACATTAAAATCTGTAGGCTAGGTTTACAGTTTGAGCGAAATTGTTCAGACAAACCCCCCAAACAACTATTGGTCCCGTACCGGTGTGCACGATGATGAGTGGAACCCGCCTCTGATTACCTATTCTGGTAAGGGTCATCACTGAGTGCTCACCGAACAAAATTTTAGTTTTCATTTTCTCACTGATCCCTGGCTATAAGCTATCCGAGTCATAAACAGGTGTTTCTCTGTGACATCCCACAGAACCACCCTTACAAATGGCGCCCGAACAGGGACCTGAGGGAATTGGTTTAAATAGGCCTAATTTAATTAAATAGGTCTCGGATTATTTTGTTTTGCCATTTATGGCTGGCGCCCGAAAAAACCGGTAAATTATTGTTGTTGTCAAGTGTAGACTAGGCCTAATTAAATTCTAAGATGTTTGAGGACATGCTGCCGACTTTTGTTTTCCCGGCGATTAAATACTGGAGGTGGATATCTTCAGTAAATAGTAGATTGTACGTGGTTGATCCTCCTAAAACTAAAGACACGACTAGTGGGAAGTCAACCCCAAAATCGGTGAAGGTGACAGCTACCAGCGAATCTGTTGTAACTACAACACCGGTAACAGTGGTAACTGTTACTCAGCCTACAGGTACCATACCTAAGGTTACAGCTCCGTCATTTTTGAACATTCCGTCTACTACTGCGGGGGTGGTTTACAAGTCGCCAACCGATGATCCGCGTACTAGTTGGGTTAAGTCATTGCATAAAGATGAGTTGCAAATCGAAAGGGAACGGTTCGGTTTAGACAGTTCAGGTACGGTTGAGGAACTGCGTAAGCGTTTCTCAAAGTACTGGAGGGAGAGATATTCCCAACCCAAAATTACAGAATCTGACTTAGGCCTAGGCCATCAAATGGAAGGGGCAGGAAATTTTGCGTATGCGGAAGCAAAGGGTTTCGCAGGGAATTATTCTTTAGATTTCCCTGAAAATGGCGATCAGCGGGGTGCGTCTTACGCTAAAAGCAAAGGTAGCGTTGAAGTTAATAGAATTAAAGAAATTCTAGGGCTACCGACTGAAGTTTTGTTTGAAGAGTTATGCAAACGAGTTGCTAACTTGTCGCGTCCGGCTACAGTGTCAGAAAATGTTCGAAGGCCTAGGTCCGACCTAGAGACAACCTTGCCAAATGCGGATGGGCTTGTATTTAGTTCGTTGCCAAAAATGTCTGCCCAGCCTTTAGCATCGAATAGGGCTATGCCGTGGAGCGGGGATGTTTCACGGCCGAATCGCCACGAAAATACGGTTTCATCAATTTGCACTACCGTACGGAAGTGGAACGTTAAGTTCGATGGTTACAAGGACCCTATATCGTTCCTCGAGCGTTTAGATGAACTAATGGAGGCTTATGGACTTACCGGCATGGAAGTTCTTAAGGCGCTTCCTGAGTTGCTTACCGGTACCGCTTTGCTATGGTACAGAAATGCAAGGGATTTTTGGAATTCTTATGAATCATTTAGGGATAGTTTTTCTCTACAATTCTTACCTCAAGGGTATCAAAGAAACCTGGACGAGGAAATTAGGCGGCGCACTCAAGGCGAGAATGAGACTTTTAGGGATTTTATTATCGCTCTTACCACGCTAATGAGAAGGAAAGGAGGCCTTTCCTTACAGCAAAAACTCGATATCATTTATAACAACATGCGTCCCGACTACAAGCTAACGATGCGTAGGGGTGAATTGTTCTCTTTGGAGGATATGATAAAACAGGCGGAACACGTTGAAAGCTATGTTCGTGAAAAAGCTTTGTTCCAGCCCCCTCCACTGCCTTCTATTGCTTTAGTGCCCGAAACGGCCTACAATCCTAAACGAAAACAGGATAAACTGTTGCCTAGTAGTGCGATTGCAAACAAGGCAGCAGAAAATATAACACGCTCTGACAGTTCAGCTGCTTCGCGACCCACCTTAGGCCCTAATGAACGCCAGGCCTATCCCAACCGAAATCCGACAAAATTGGCTGACGGAAATGAGCCTAAGGTTCTGCCTAGCTGTTGGAACTGTGGTAAAACTGGTCACCGCTACAGAGATTGCCGTATGCCCAGGAAAATTAAATGTTTTAATTGTCGAAAAGAGGGAGTTTTAACCCGCGATTGCGATTGCCGAAAGACGGAAAACTAAAAAGGGACTCAGCTGTTAGGGAGTCATCTGGGCCCAAGGGAAAAATTAAGTCTAACTCCCAAAATAGGAAAGACCGGTTGAACAAGATAAAAAATCTTCCATTTGGATTTTTGAGTGGCGCGTGTGTCACTGACAATCGACCCCATGTTCGAATTGAAGTATTCGGGCGAATGTTTTTGGCATTATTGGATAGTGGCGCAGTTGTCACTCTTATTAATTCGAAAGTTGCGCAGCATTTGCGAGAAAATGGAATCACTCCGCAAGTTATTGAAACCGTGGTACAGCTAGCCGACAATACGTGTTTGACTGCGCGTGAGCTATACAGTTTCAATGTGTTTTTGGCCGGTAAGACTGAAGAATTAGTGGCGGTACATTTAGAATCTCTTACAAGTGATGTTATAATAGGCATTGATACGATTGAGAGGTTGCGCTTGTTAGAGTATAATGTCGATCTAGACCGTCCTTCCACTTCGCATGAAGGAACCGAATGCAGGGAAACGGTGGGGGAAGATGGTGTGATACCTCTAGATGGTTTCAAGGTAGTTAATTGCAAGGGCTCTGCCAACAAAGTCGCTGATGCGTTTTCTCGGTACCCCATAGGCCAAGAGCAAGTGGAGTTGACGGAAAATAAAGTCTGCCCACTTAGCGTAGCTCAGGTCCCCAATGGTGAGATAGACTGTAAATCTGAGAACGAAGATGGAAATCAGAGTGATCGGTGGTACGAGAATTTGTACACTCGGGTTGTCAAAAATCCTAGTAAATTTCCGGCGTATGTCGTGCGAAATGGAAAATTGTATCGACTGGATGCTAAGAGGCGCGCTGGTACGCAAGCCAGCAGTTATAAGTCCAATTGGAGAATGTGCGTGCCGCTGAAAGATAGACGGACTGTGTTAGAGGAGACACATGACTCCCCTACGGCCGGTCACTTCGGATTCAGGAAAACCGCTAAAAAGGTTTCGTTGGGTTACTATTGGCCCGGTTGGCTCAAGGATGTCCAACGACATGTGAGGAATTGTTCGGTTTGCCAGGCGTATAAGGTTGAGCAGGCAAAACCTGCTGGAAAAATGCATTTTCGACCCCCTAAGGGACCGTGGCATACGGTCTCAGCGGATCTTCTTGGGCCCTTCCCGAGGTCAAAGAGAGGTAACCGATTTGTAATCGCCTTTCAGGACCAATATAGCAAATGGACTGAGTTAGCCCCTCTGCGTTCAGCGACAGCTGCGCAGATCTCTCAGAAGTTTAGAGAGTTGGTCTTGTTACGCTTTGGGACTCCGGATGTCTTAATCATGGATAATGGTACGCAGTTCGGAGCGTCCATTTTTCTAAATTTGTTGAAGGACTGGGGCGTTGAAGCTGTGAATACAGCTCCGTATTCCCCGCAGTCTAACCCAATCGAGCGCAGGAATCGGGTGCTAAAAACACTGATAGCGCAATCGGTAAAGGGCGATCACCGGGTGTGGGATGAGAAGTTGTTAGAGATTGGATTCGCTGTGAATACAGCGGTCCATGAATCTTCCCAGTATACTCCCGCTAAGCTCTGCCTGGGTCGAGAGTTGCGAGTTCCTAGCGCGTTAAGGGGTCCCGAGTTTGTTGAAGGGGTTGAAGGGGAAGAAGAACCCACAGATGAAGAGGTCCACTCAGAGCGGATGAAAGAGTTCAAAAAGCTCTATCAGAAAACCCAAAGAAACCTGTTCAACCTTATTCCCGACAGGCCAAATACTACAATTTGAGGAGGCGCGATGTCTCGTATGCCGAAGGGCAAGAAGTTTTGCGAAGAACGCATGTTCTGTCTTCGGCAGCAAATGCAATAGCCAGTAAGCTAGCACCCAAGTACGATGGCCCCTTTGAGGTAGTCAAGAAAGTAGGCTACAACATTTATGTGATTCGTAGGCCAGGGTCAAGGAAGACCGAACGAGCTCATGTAAAAGATCTCAAATTATTTCACAAACCGTAGGAAGTCAATTGATGGTACGCATACCTTGTATATTTGTTATTAGTGAAGTCTCAGTGCTAGTGCACGGGAGTTGATGTCGGCAGAAGTGTTGCTGGCGAGAACTTGTGTTTAGTTTTAAAGCCGATGAACCATCGGTAAAAACTTCATGAGAAGGTGAGGAGTTCTTTTTTTTGGTTGGTTTTTTTTCCTTCCAGTGAGTCAGAGGAGGGTGTAACGGCCACATTTTGAGGACTGTTACAGTTTTCACTTTAGTTTACAAAATCAATGTTGTGTCGGCCGATCGCGCCCACTGTCTGTACATAATCAGCTGACGCTATCAGCTGTTTAGGTTAAGTTAGTTTGTAGAAACGCCGCTAGGAGCGAAGGCGACGAGCCAGAGCGGCCGAAAATTAATTGCATTCCTTTGCTGAGCGCCGTGTTCGCAACATCGGATGAGTTCAAGTAGCTAAATACCTGCGTTAGGAGAGTCAGCGGTAGCTGGTTTACTCTCTTTGAAAATTTTGCGTTAGCAACTATTAGTGACTATTGTCATCGGCGATTATTGTAAGTAATAAGCTGTTTTGATTTTAATTTGTTTTGTTTTAAAGGTTTTATTATTTCATTTTGGCGGAAGCCTAGGTTGTGTTTAATTTCCTTAATTTAACTTAATTTTGATTTGATTTAGCCTTAAATTTATTTTAGTGGGTTATCCGAGCGTTTCCTTTTATTTGCCATTTTCAGTTGAGAAAACATCTAAGATTTATTATATTGATTCTAACCATAACTCGTTTTGTTATTGCTAACTTATGGTCAGGTGCAGCTCGGAGTTGGGCTGCCAGTAGGGCCAGTAGTAACGTTAAGCCATTCTCTATTGTTGAGCGATTGCTCTTATCTTAATAATTTTGACCATAAGTCACTAGGCCTATTGTTAGAGTTGGATTTAGTTGCAGTTCGGAGTTGGGCTGCAGGTTAGGTTAGGCCCGGCGATTTTAAAGCTGGTCGACAGACCTTACTGCTTTGTTAAGCGTTTGCTTTCATTTTAGTAATAGGCTCAGGCCTAAAAGTTAAATTAAATAGGCCTATAAGCAATCGGATTTGGTGAGATTGGCGACTTGTCAATCTGGATGATACGAAGTTGTGTCATCCCAAATAGGACAGGCCTGTAATAATTATCTCTACCTTCCTTGTTGAGTTTCGCCAGCACGAAGTTGTGTTGGCTATTATTAAGTTAGGGCCTAATCAATTATAGTCCAAGTAGGATTAGGGCCTAACCCGCATTAACTACTATAGCCTATCTAACCGGCAGTTCAATTAACATTAGGCCCTAACGTTTCACACAAACTGTTAGAAACTTATTGCTACTTGCAGCCGGCGCCGAGTTGGCCTGTTCATTAATACATTTTGGCTTGTCTTGTGTTAGTTTGTTTCACAGGTCCATAGATTGCCAGGAGTTGACCCCGGATCCTACCTTCGACGCGGTGGGGATTGGTACCCACTCGTGCGGCAGCACTTCAGTCAGGTGGTGGTACTTACCTTAGGCTAGTGACAGGTATTAGTCATAGTAAGCCATTGTAATTGAATTGTTAGTATTAATCAGGTATTTATAAAATATTATTGGTATCGCCTTGAACGGTAGGGTCGGAGCGAAATTGTGCCGACAGTCTCTAACTTAGATTGCTTATTCAAAATTTAACATCTGAACATTAAAATCTGTAGGCTAGGTTTACAGTTTGAGCGAAATTGTTCAGACAAACCCCCCAAACAACTATTGGTCCCGTACCGGTGTGCACGATGATGAGTGGAACCCAGCGAGCACATAACATAATAGAGCAGCTACCCGGAGCGCGGCAGTGGGGCAGTCGTGGCGGCGGGACTAAGCGGACCAAGATGGCGGCTCGGCCCTATCCCAAACGTCTTCGCCACACCGCCGCGCTGACTACGCTACCACACGAGGCGTCAACAAAACTTTGTTGGGACAATAAATGTTGATTGGTAAAAAAATGGATCGGCTTATTTAACAAAAATTACGTATTTAATTTTATAAACGAGAGTTATGAGTCATCTTCGCCCTTGTAAAATCACGGAAAACATGTCTTAGCATTCCCCTGTTATGACGTTGTTTTTTAAATATTTATTGGTAAAAAATATGTTTTCTTGTAAATTAAACCTAGATATAGTTCCTCATAGCGGTAAAAATAAAAATGGTATTAGTAGAAAAAATCTTAATAGTAAGGAAAATTGAGATACCTTGCAACGCTGCTGATGAGGGTAGGCCTAATATTTTAACATTTTCAATCTTTAAAGGTACGAGAGACCTAATATAAGTAGGTATTCAACTTAACGAATGCCAAATTTAAAGAATATCGGTTGAAAATGGAGTCCGAAATAGGGGAATAAAATACCATGTTTTGCCTAAAAGCAAACACGTATATGGTCAACATAGCCGACTGCGCTACTAGACGTAAAGGTGAAGTTGATTCGTAAATAAAACCCTTTTTACTTCAGTACTGTTTTTGACTTATTCCTAAATGATAATATATTTTACTAATTCCAATGAGAAGATTTTTAAATAAAACATATAGCCTGCTAATAACATTGTAAGCAACGAAAAATACTGCATAGTGATAAGGCAGCGGCCGGCGCGGCTCGCGTCAACCGACTGAGCGGCGCGGCGGCGTTTGCTGCTCTTAAACCTGCATTTTTTAGAAAACCATACATCGTAGAATAAAAAGGCAAAATTAAAAATTAAATCAGGTCATTTATGAACAACTTTCCCGCTGACAAAAAAATCTCTGACCAAAAAATAAAAAACTTTCCCGCAGGACAACTTTTTAATGTTTGTTTGAAACATTTAAATTATAATTCCACATTAAAATATTTATTAATAAGTGTATGTATGTGTTAAAAAAATTTAATGTTTACTAGCGTTATCCTAAGGGTCTACAGTATGTAAATGCAAAATTTCAACAATATTACTGCAGTATTACTATTTTTAATGACAGTATATTTGCTGGTGTGTTTTACTGCGGACTGAGCTGCCGCGGCCGAGACCTCAGCCCGTTTGACGGGCCAACATGGCGGATTCTGCCCCACTTCGGGTGCACAGCGTTCAAGCGCCTGTCTTCTCTATTATGTTATGTGCTCGCTGGTGGAACCCGCCTCTGATTACCTATTCTGGTAAGGGTCATCACTGAGTGCTCACCGAACAAAATTTTAGTTTTCATTTTCTCACTGATCCCTGGCTATAAGCTATCCGAGGCATAAACAGGTGTTTCTCTGTGACACCCCACAGAACCACCCTTACAAATCAAATAAAATTTATCAACGAGTATTGTTGCAATACACTAGTATCTATTTCAAGAAGAGTTAAAGA
The DNA here is from genome assembly GCA_030545055.2 of Neoaliturus tenellus. Classification (NCBI taxonomy): domain Eukaryota; kingdom Metazoa; phylum Arthropoda; class Insecta; order Hemiptera; family Cicadellidae; genus Neoaliturus; species Neoaliturus tenellus. The sequence goes on from CM061531.1 coordinate 301,029,757, forward strand.
GCTGGTGTATAACATATTGTTGTTGTCATATAAATTTTACTGTTTAAGTTTGGTAATAAATATTCAAATGCTAAAAATAAAAACTCTTAGTATTTTAAAATTAAAATGAAAATACAGCTTGACCACAGAGTGAATCTAAAAAGGATATCACTTTAGCGATGAAACACCAACTACTTCAAGCAAAGAAATAAATTATTTCAACACTCCCTTTTAATAGTTTGAATCAAAATATGTTATACACTTATGGTCAATGCATCTTATTACTTGGATTGAATATATTAACATTAACTTAATTGTTATTTACATTATTAAAATCTATTTCAGGACATTAATGTTCCAGTGCGTTTTACTTTAATTTACAATCATTTCATTTGAGTTATCTAATCTCATTAAAAAAGGACACACATTTGATGAAAAATAAGTACTGACGTTTTTTGGGTTGAAAACATAAAGGAGAAAGGAGAAAGAGAAAATAAAGGGCTAATCAAAAGAGGGCGAATCGAGGAATTAAATATTCATTTTGCCACTTGGGGATTTAACACTTGCTTTTAGGTTTTTTTATATTTTTGACTCTTATTTACCTTTGAGTTTTTTTTTTTTTTTCAAGGGACTGACATCAAGGCTTGAAGTCATAAAATAATTTATAAAAACTGTGGAAAGTAACAAGTTTTAAGTAAAGTTATCTTCTATGATACCTTACAAAATTATTTCTATTTCTATTTCTATGAGATTTTCTTACTCTATGCTTTTATAGCAAATAATTAAATTGCCTCACCCTTTTACATTGCATAAATGTAGGACGTTTAGCAATATGTCGTTGTAAATGAATATCAGATGATGAATATAGTACTAATAGTTAATTATAATGTGTATTGTAAAATAAAGATTGTATTATCAAATTGATAAATAAAAGTATGAATATTCATATTATTAATCTATATATGTGATATTATTAATATCAATAAAAGCCAAATATTGATTTGATAACTATTCTGATTGTGCATAATTTACTATGCTACTAATTCAAAGTTTTATAATTAATTACTTAAATTGAATACTGATCGAAATTTGTTGATAAAACCAGATGATCTTAGTTTTAAAATATTTTATATCTAAACATCGGCTTTTCTGTTGTCCTGGTATATTTTATTTATTTTTAATTATTATATATATTCTTTATTAGATATATTCTATGTACTGTGGTTAAATTTACCACCAAAAATATAACCACATTTTGGCTTTTATTCGTTACATATCGCATCTATGAATAAATAGATTCGTCGAATAAACTATTATAAACTAAACAAATTGAAACAATTTATTAAGTATTATATTAAATGCAACTATATATTTTGTTAATGACTAATATTTCTCAACACACACGCTGTATGTTTTTTTTAAATAGTGTTTTTTAACCATATACATTACTTTTCACCTTTAAAGGTGTTAGAAAGCTTAATTTCTCAGAAAAAAGTTTATAAAAAGATCTACATTTATAAATAAAAAATACATTTTTATAAAAAAAAGTGTACATAATTTGTTTATAAAGTAAACAAGTCTACTTATAAAGTATTTGTTTATAAAGTAAAAGTGTGTGTTAAGTCTAAGTTAGTGATTTAAGTAGTTTAAATATCGATTTTATTTTTATGTCTTGACGAAAAAACTGGATTTTGAAAGTTATGCTTTTACTTAATGAGGTCTTACCACACGGCACACTTATCGTACGGGGCCAGGGAAATTCCGGAAGCGAGATGTTTAAGGAGTGAAGAAGGCGTCTCCTTGGAAACAAGAGTTAATAATAAGTACTGTTCGTTGTGAGCTAGATTTTATTGCAGAGGGGAAAACTCTAGAAAGACCTTTAAAAAAAACTATACCTCAAAGATTACACCATACAACGCTTATTAATCCTTTACCTAAAACTGATACACTATTCCATATATAAATTGGTAAATATTTAAGTTAAGAATTTTGATTAGGTACTTACTTACATTGATTACTGATTCATACCTGTTAAACATCTCTCCTTTTTTTAAATTTGAAATCAAAACCCCATTTCTTTGCCTAGTCTGTAGGTCTATCAATCTATAGGCCTACAGTGAGTTAATTTTTTATGCTCACCATTGGCATCTTGTAAGCTACAAGAGATACAAATAAGGTTAAAAGAGCAAATCATTGCTGAATTATGAGTTGAATAAAATGGTGGGTAAAAATTTGAAATATTCCAACAGCTTCATTCGATGTGCTCGAAAACAGCTTTTTGGTTAAAACTATTATCCTTATAACTTGACTGTAAAATGTGTACTGAAATTTGACGTAAGATTTCCAGTAGTCTAAAGTATTTTGACGTTGTTGGTGGTTAAATTTTCACCATCAAGTATGAAGTTTTAAACACTAAAACGCATTTATTTATAAATCATTCGAAAGTTCTTTGTTTCTTTTTCATACCACACATATCATATTTTATAGACCCTATCATAATTCACTCAAGAAACTTTTTTCTTAATGGCCATATTACACTCGAAATTTAGTAGGCCTAATAAATGAATGTTTGTATATTTCACTTTTTGAAAACAACTTATTCACCGAAATAGTTGATTTTATAACAATTTAGTGTTCTTTTAATTTGATACGAGTCGTTGCTAGTCTATAATGCTCGATGGATACAGCGTATTGGTAATTGGAGTGATAGGCAGATGTATAAAATGTACATTTTCATCACTCTAGATCAACATCACCTGTTTTCGACTCTCACTTATAAAAACGAAAATTGCTTTTTAGCTCATTGAGATTATTAAATTATTCTTAAAAAATTAGTTAACAAAACCCAACTCACAGCGAATTTTATAAGTCGCATTCGTCATTCCATATACGTATTCGGTGACTCACTTCTTGGCCTGCCAAAACTCAATTTAATTGTTAAATGTACTCGTACGTGTGTTTTGTTGGCGACCATGAAAGTCCGTACCAAAACCTGTCCATCGGCAAAAATCATCAAAGCGTTATTAACGCCACAATGAAAGTCCGAACCAGGAAGGTTTTGCAGTGGCCTCAGGTAGTCTCCCCTCCACAGCGCCGTCTTACCCCTATTTCTCTTGCCTTTTGTCCCCTTGCTAACTCTCTCACCACTTCCATTAGATCAGTGCAGGGTTCAGCTCCATTGATGATTTTGACATTCCTCCATTTTTATATTGATTACCGTCGACCCTTGGAAGTATTTGGCTGCGCCGATGGTCAGTCGGGTGCTCTGTTCCCCATTTTTAAATCGCACGTGGTCACTCGATCCTCAAGGCAGTAAAATGCGGATACCCTACTGAGACAGTAATTAGTTAATTACGTAAAAATATCTTAAGTATTTGTTTTTTTAGTTAGTATGTGAAAGAATGTAAATGTTTGTGAGCGGTACGTTAGATGATGTATTATAACTGTAAAAAAAATATAGACCTAAGTTTGTTACAGTCTTTGTCCTGCATCTGGAAATATATAAAGTAACAGATAAGAAACACCTAAGCATACAGCCTTCTATGAAGAAACAATTAAATTGATTAATGGTAGAACATTATAAGTTCAACAAAAATATAACATCATTTTGTCACGATGAATTTTGGCTTTTACGAACCGGAATCTATTAAATACATTTGTCTAAAATGTAATAAAAGTTGTCAACATTTATTCATATTATTGGGTAAGACATGTTGTGGTAAAAGTTATATCAATGAATAACACAAAAATCACAAGTATAGAGGGTAACGTTAATATATATAAAACCATTAATTTAAGGGTGATTCCTAAATTGTATAGATAGTCAATAAAATATATTCTAGATTAATATTGTCTACACAGCCTATAATTTTATGCAAATAAGCCCTGTCCGTGAGTTAGTAATGACATAAGGGATTTAAAGTTGTCACAGGGGGTAATGTTCAGAGAGTGAATAGTGATGAAGGTATATGAGCGTGAGGGGAGGTAAAAGTGGAAGGAGGAACCGGCGTGGAAGGTACGGACTTTCATGGTGTCATGGCGGCCGCTCCCGGGACTGGTGCGTACTTTCATTGTTTTTTTCTATAGCGACTAAGAACTGGTGCGGACTTCCGTTACCCCGGTTTTGTTATGGGTCTTTTTATTAACTGTAAGTTATGACAACTGTGTTTTAAAGTTTTTGAAGACGTTTCTAACTAGTGAAACTAGTTATCTATAGAGAAAACTATTTGGTTGGTGACGGCTTGAAAGTATTTAACCTAATCATTTAGTCATTGATCAATCCTGGAGGCAAAAATGAATAAATTATAATATATTATAGAATGTCATGCGATAAAGATTACTTAATTAAATAAACAATGTCACTCTTCATCTTGGTATTAAAAAATTACTTGACAGAGTTTTATTTTTCCATAGGATGAGAATTTCTGCGTATTTTCCAACTGCAGAGGTTCACCCAGCTGGATATTTATAATGGTCGTCGCTAGGGGAGAATTATCCGGGAGAAGGAACTGATGACCGTTCTGGTGTAAACGCTGAGCGTCCTTTTACAATAAATGTTATATTGAAAAACAAACAAAAATTGAAAAAAGGTTCAAGGATGAATTTGATATCAATACCTTAAAGATCTCAACGGTTGCCACATTTGTTTTTTGCCAAATGTTTATTTTGTTTTTAGCGAATTTCCCATAGGGAATAAGCTATTACCGTAGGTCTCATGGTAAGACCTAAGCCCGGGACCATGTTACTTTTTCGTTTTTAGGTGCCCAGAGACCAAAAATAATAGTCATTAAAATTTTTATATATATATGTATATATATATGTATATATATATATATATATATATATATATATATATATATATATGTATGTGTCCCTAGGCACGATAACTCTCGTAAAAACGGTCCGATCGACACCAAATTTGGTAGAGATGTGTAATCCTACGTTTATTCGGATGAGTTCGTAAACCAGACATATCGACCTACCGGAAGGGGTAGTTTTGGGGGGTTTTGTACCCCAAAAATGGGTTTTTTGCATTTTTCATATGTCATTTTTAAAAATTTCAAATTTTTATTTTGACCATTGGATTTAGCTCAAAAAAACACACAATTTAGCAATTTGAAGCTTTGCTCTATCTCCATTGGTTACCGAGATATTACAAAGTCTAAAGACAGTACGTTGTATTTTGAGGCTCCAATGTTAATCTTATGGAGAATAAGGATGTGTTAATATTTCACTTATTAACCAATGTTTTTGGATGAAACTTGGTATTCAGCTTCATTTGGTTGAAATTCATCCATTTATAGTAAAAATCTTAGTTTTTATGCTTATCATGGCAGCAAACCTGCATACTCTTTTCCCATGTTAATCATATGGAGAATAGGCAAACTCCTTTAGCGATGGACAGATATTGATGAAATTTAGTATACTGCTTCATATGGTCAAAATATTTTTTTTTAATGCTAAAAACCTACTTTTAGTGTTCCCCATGGCAGCATACCTGCATACTCTTTCCCTACATTTATCATAAGGAGATAGACATTTATTTCCCTGTTTATGAGCTTGTGATGATTTTTGGTTTACAGGTTTATCTGGTCATAATTAATACTACTAATTTGAAAATTCGCTGAGTACGCAGGTCTGCTGCGACGGGGGTATTTATGTTTGTAGTAGTCTATGCAAATATTGTACTATGAAGGCCTATGAGTTACGAGTGAGATGTAAGCTGCAAAATGAGCGAAGCGAACGCTGTAAATATCTCACGAGCTATATCCAACTTAAATTTAATAAACCACTAAAAAATGTAGTAAAAACATATCGGAAATGTATAGGTTATATGCGGCTAGGCCTACCCATAAAAAAGTAGCCACAAACAATGTCTATTGACCTAACCGTCGTTGTCTCTAACATTATATTACACTTTTTGAGGAAAGACTAACTAAAACTTAGTGAAACTAAAATATAAATCGCAATGGAACATTCAGTCAGCTTACGTGTGAATCGTGTAATTTATAACCTGCCAAACCCATATTTTTGTCAAGTCCGTGCTCTCGTTGGTCAAAAAACCTGTATTTTAACGTAAAATGTATACTTTTAAGACTTCATTATGCATCAAATTTTGAATTTGGTTTAATATTTTACCTCTCTATGATATTACTTACATATCATTATTGATGATAATTGCAAATGTTGTAGGCAAAACATTCCAAAAATGTTTAAAATATAGTGGCAAATTTCATAGCAGTCAAAAACGAAAGTGCGGTGCATAAATTATAACGAGCTGCTGCGGCGGGCCAACCTAGGCTGCAGTATGTAACAAAGAAGGGGTGAAATGGTCCGGACATTTATAATGAGCATTGTTTGTGGCGGAGAGCCAGAAGACCGCCAGTTAAACGTTCTGCTTGTACGACCACCAGCTGGGAACTACTCATTTATCCTGATATGAAAATGTAGTAATTTATATTTGAAAAGTACATTCATTTGAGAATTGGACTAAAAACTTCACAATCAACCAAAAATTAAGCAAATGTAATCTAAAGACACATAGAAACATATCATGGGTGTAGATATTTTATTCCACTTGGAAATTATTTAATAGACCCTGCACTGTCCGGTATAATTATATGTTTCTAGAATACGATTCTTATTCATTAAATGTATTTTTCAACATTTCCACAATAAGTAGAGAGCAAACCTTAGCTTACTGATTATAATGTAGATGATGAGAAAAAGTTTATGAGTAGTGTAGAAAGTTTAAGTTTATTTGTTGAATTACGATAAAGAAGCTCTTGGGAATGAATTATTCTTAATATATTCTCTTAGTTAATAGGTACTAGATTTAGACAGTAATAAGGTATGCTTTAAAACAATAAAATATCAATAATAATTTTTTATATTCTCTAAGACTTTAATAATTTTTTAAATTCAAATATCGTAAAAACGGTACATTTATCAAATTTGTACAAATAACAAAAAGGTTAAAAATTTAATTATTTAACCAATAACACCACGATTTTAAGGATCTGACGACAATTAATATAGTTATTGTTATTTTTTATTTAAATAATCTTAATTAGCATGATTTACCATGCGAAATCAATGTTTTTCTGCAGTAAAATTGCAATAACTCCGTTATTTGTTGTCAGATACTTGCACACTTGCTATCAATGGTTACACAACGTAATTTGTCAACCTTTTTTCACTTAAAATTTTTTTGATGATATTTTCCGTTTTGGGATATTTGAGTTTAAAACCTTAAAATGGCCACCATTTTTAAAATACACCTCGGAAAAAAATAATTATTTTTCTGGGAATGAACATCGATGTGATAAAGGTTCATGTAAAATTTAAACTTAATTAACCTATCCATTAGGGAAATAAAAATTATTATTAAAAAATGGCGGCTAACAGCTTAACGATGTATTTTAAGACGGATGTTGATATGATATTTTTGGTGGTTTTAATTCAAGGAATCACCAAGCGGAATTTTGGAAGAGAGTTTCCGAACACCCTGTTTATGACAAGTTCATAGACGAGCCGATCAAATTGATCGATCATTTAGTGAATTAGTCACTCCTTCTACACTAAAGTGCTACATTTATACTTTCTTAAAAATATAAGTACTTCTTAATAATTTTATAATTATGATTAAAGTGAGTTAAATTGTTGAGAAAAAACATTAATTACCAAGAATTTAGGAATCCTTAGAAGAGTACAATACACTTTTAGGAGATTTGGTGTACCTCTATAAGTAATAAAAATATTACACCAATTGTTCATTTTTAAAATTTCCTAACTAAAGTGTAGGCTGTCCATTGAAAGATGGTAGAGAAAGAGCGAAGTCCCGTTTTATCGATAAGAACTCAAGTGAATTTCTTGAGCTTCCCGCTCTCATCCGATTTGTCCTAACTTTTGAAGCTTGTCAAATCACAGTTATATATTCGACAGGCGAAACACTTAATATTTATGGAAACGATACTTTGCATCAAGAATATTTTGAAGGTCTTACTTGAATTTCTATTCTGTTTGTGAAGTAAATTATAATTTAACTGAAACTTAATCATTTCAACGTTTTGAACATATAACTTACATTGCACACTTTTATAAAATAACTATTTTTATTAAATTACTTAAATGTAAGTAAAATAGAACCATCCCAACAATTTCAAAAAAAAATACAAAAATAAAACCCGACTTGTCATTTAGATCTAAAACATTTAAAAAAGCTAGCATTTTAGAATATATTTGTTTTCATTTGAGGGAATTCTAAGTTACGAGAATAACTGACACTGTCCGTCATAAAAAAAAACAAAGAATTTACGTGAAAATAAAGTGGTGATTTTGTTGCAGTAAAAGTTTCCGTATATTATTGGTTATCGGTTTTACTAACTTGAGTAACCAATTTTCCCTGGTCAGCCAATAAATGCCTACAGGATCGGAATACTTTGCAAACATATTTTTTATAGGTATTTGAAATGTTTCGTGATATTTAAAAGATTTTGTATTTGGAATTATAAAAAATGTTTTCATTATTTTAAATATTTTTAAAGACAAAACATTTTAAAATTATATTAAAACATTTAGATATGAAAAATCTAAATCGGATTATTACAATGATTGTATATTTTATACCATAAATTACAATATCTTAGATAAATTTCACCTGATATTAAAAAACCCCTTCATTTTATATGTAGTCCTTCGGACAGTATTAACATTTTATTTTTATTTTATATAATTATATAAAATAAAAACACATGGAATCAGCATTATTTCAATATTATTATTAATTTATGTCATGGTGTACAATAAATATTTGAATAAACTATGCGGCCCATTTTATGGCAGTTTTGTTTTTCTTGAGTCGATGCTAGTTTTAATCTTTTAACATTTGTTTCTTTGTGTATAAAAAAAGGAATGATTGAATGACAGATGTCAAAAACCAAGAGATTTGCATTGAAATGGAGTATTGAAGAATCCATTAGGATCCAACATTCCCGATTGTTATCATTCCATTGAGGAGTATTGGGTGAACTTCTTCTATCAATCGGTTTAGATTTCTAAAGTAATTCTAAGAGTAATATTTTAATTTATCATTTTTAATATTCTATATAGGAGAATAGTTGTCTTTCCTCATAAAGAAGGAGCAATGTTATTAAACGCTAATATTTTTGGAAATTTGAAATGAATAATAAAATGATATAAAGACCGATCAATACATATTAAATATGTACTTAATTGTTTAATCAACATACTGTATTTTTTTCATAAAGTTTATTTGTTAAAGCATTTGCATGAGTTTAGTTTAAGTATTTAATTGTTAACTCTCTCCTTAATATTTATTTTACTATTGCAAAATATGCCTTTGATTAGTGAGTTATATTTTAAAGTAATTATTGTAGTCGAAAATTAATAATGCCTTGAGGTATTATTTATTGACTGTCCAAAGCATATTAACATAAATATATTTTTCAATTTATAGTAAAAGAATATTAGGTAATATAGTAATGTTTTTTTATATTAGTCATAGTATTTTTTACGAAATTTTAACAAAACGCTACAATAATGAGAAAGACGTTTGGTTTTATAAATCAAATCTTATGTTATCTTGTATCATGGTATATTCAATATTATATCATGCAAACTCTATTACTACTACCTTTAAAAGAAGATCAAAGATGAAAATTGATAGGAATCTGAGGCTTAATATATGTTTGCTTGGATCTTGAAGTGTTCGTGGCTTCAAAGGTTTCTCACTTATCGACAAAATGAAGTTCTTCGTGTAATGAAAAATTCTGTTTGCTGACTCTTCAGTTTGTTTGATATAAGATCATTGTAATGTATTATCATATTTTCTATGCATCCCTACATGGGGCGCTAACGCACAAGTTCTGCGAGACACTGCTCTGTCATTGGCATATTCAACAGCGCTCCCGTATGTATCTTTCGCTGAATCTTTTGTACGAAATTTTTAACAAAATACTGCAATAATGAGAAAAATCGTTTCGTAATATACTATGTTATCTTGTATCATGGCATATTCAATGGATGCAAGCTATTTATCTACTACCTATAAAAGAAGATCAAAGATGGAAAATCATCTGAACCTGAGGCTCAATGTATGTTTGCTTGGATGTTGAAGTGTTCGTGGCTTCAGAGGTTTCTCATGTAACGACAAACATGATATTCTCCCTGTGATGGAAAGTTATGTTTGCTGATTCTCCGGTTTGTTTTATTTGAAATGATTGTAACATATTATCATGTAACAAACGTACAATAATGATAAACTCTTTTGATTGTATCTCTTTCTATTTTAATATTTTGTATTTGTTTTGTAACATTTTTTAAATATGTAAATATGCATATTTAGGGATATTGTTGTTATTTACATTTACTCCATTAAAATTATTTATTTATATTACTATTACATTTATAATTTATTTATTTACTTTTTATTTTGTATTTTTTATTTGATTTCATTTATACATTTTTTGTTGTTGTTGAGATTTGCAACTGTTTGAGGAGGTTTAATACTGTAAAACAATTTTACTGTATTATTATATTGTATTTTTCCTCTTTTACGTTTCGTGGTATGTATTGAATTTTGCACCTAAATTATATTACTGCTACAGCTAAGTCAGATAGTAACACCACCCCTGTGCCGTGCCTCACAGAGCTCAAGGTCGATTTTCAAACTTGGCATACTTGAAGTTCAAAGGCATTCAAGTTGAATATTGAAGGACATATACAGTTGCCAAAGCTGAAACTCTGTCGTATAGTATTACATGTGATATTGCTTCCCTCACTTTGATTTGTTTTATTGGGGGGCTGTGGATCCAAGTTCAACATATAATGTAGTGTTAGTATTTTTACCAGTTTAAGGGATGACTCATAACAATAAAATAAAGTAAGTAAAATGATTTTAGATTAAAATTTTTAGTTACTATTGGAGATATTTCCATTACTTGGGTAAACGTTTTAGAGCCTCTTCGGGTGATTGAGAGTGTAGGAAATACGTTGAACATATTATGGTGGTGAAAATTGAAAAATGTGAACTTTAAAAAATTACCAATCATTTAGAATATAGTAAAGGTATCAAACAAAAATATTATACAACACCGGAACAAACCAAGGACAATAAAGACAAATGAATATAACCCACAATGAACCAAATTTATATAACTAATGAAGCCTACTGCGAGAAAGCAGGGACTAGATAGGAGTAATTTTTACCTATTTTCGTTACGAGTTTTTATTTTATTTTACTGTTTCATATGACTAACTACGCTACTTTCAGGCTTTATCTTACATGGTGACATTACAATTACAAAACTATCTAAAATAAGTTTTAAAACTACCATTTAAACCGTATTTAAGAAGATCTATAGATAATATAAATTTGCCATCACAATCGATATAGTTTAAACAGCTAGTAAAAAAATTCATTTAAAATAGGACTAATTTAATTTTTTTCTGTGTATCTAAGCCAGTGGCTTTTTATCGTTTTGACGGGGAACGGTCCAAACCCCGGTCTTGGTTACTAACTTATATTGACCAGTTTTTAAAAAGGTTTTGATAGAAATGTTGGATACAGAAATTCATTATGTTATGTGAATTCTTTATTTATGTTGTGAAGGTTTTGTGAGTGGTTCATCTGGGGGACATTATGAAACTAGAGTCATTAAAATGTACATGTTTTTTAAAGTTCAATTTACTTTTGATACAATTTTTACTCCATTATGAAACACTATTTCCTAAGTTTATCAAAGCTTAAAATAAAATATGCATCAAAGAAGTTTATACTTGTAAATAAGATTGTCTCAAATGTTCTTCACGTAAGAGGCTGTGGATTAAAGACATCAGAGTGTAATCTAATAACACTTGCAATGTCCATTCAGAGGGGCACCGTCCTGGAGATTGGCCAACTTGTAACGTCTATCGGCCCTTAACGAACCTCAGCGTACTTATGAGAGTAATGACGGCAATGATGGCTACAGGTGATGTCCTTAGCTGCAGGCAGCCTGCCGTTTATTAGTTAATTTTTCTGGAGCTACTACAGATTACATATAGGCTAAATGTTCTTACAGAGACAGAGTGCTTATATCCACATTTTAATTGAGAGAAAATGTTGAACGTTATCTTCCATATGAGCAAAATTTTAAATGTTTTTATTGTTGTGAAAATGTCTGTGTTTGTTTACTAGGAAAGTGTTCACATTTTGAGAAACTGCGAAAACCATAACTAAATCATTCCGGCTTTAAAAATTTTCTCTCTTTTATATCTAAATCAACTGTCCTGTAGTTTTTTATTTGTTCCCACAAGTAATACGAAAATGTTTTATAATATAATGTGTTATGTGTTACTTCCAATTGTAAAGTAGCTGAAACTAAATGGAAACTTACATATTTATGGATTGTCATGATATAAATTTAAACTTTTAACACATTCACTGCTACGTGGGTACAGTTGTAGATATTCGAGTTGCAATCCTAACCCAATGGCTGATATTATGCTACATATCTTGTTGATGAGGGCGCAACTGGACAGTGCTGCAACCTAAATGCTGTGCTGGCTGATTTCATAACCATGGCTCAGTCCCAAGTCTGTTCGCGTGCGAACTAATTACTTTAAAAAATTGTTAACACATGTATCAAAATCTATAAACAATAATAATATATTTAAGAAAATATTAAATCTTTGACTATTGAGAATCTCACTTTTTATGAAAATGATTTAGTGCTATGTGCCATTGACTATGTGCACTAACGTGAATAGACTTCTCATCAAATGCTTTTTGTTTGATACCTTTGGAAGGTTCTTGTACATGGCGCCAAATTCACTGCCATCGATGTTTATTATTCAGCTGTATTTACAGTGCTGCAAAAACACTTTACCATAACATAAACATAACTTTCAATCAGAAAATATTTCATCCATGGTTGAGAAGATAATCTCGTTAGGTTATACTGATTTATCTACCATATGTCACTTGTAGGCTACTTCACGTACGTCGCAGAAGATGGCACCACCGTCAATAGGTTTCAAACACGCCTATGCTATGAGAAGTGTATTCACGTTAGTGTATATAGTCAGAGATAATACCGTAATTGATTACACCCATTTTTTTTCTTGGTTTCTGATATCCTAAAAAATAAAAAGTATTTGTTTAGCAATCAGAGAGTAATTAATTTTAAACTTAAACTCACGGAAAAAAGTAAATATATAAAAACTGACAAGTTGAACAGTTTAATAATTTAATTTGCAATTACCTCCATTAAGTAATCAAGTGTGGATAATACAGTAAATTCTTGAGAATTTAAAGTATAAAAGAAAAAAATTACATAAAAGAAGACATATTATTAACTACCTAAAATTCCTAATATCTAAGACTTATATAAAAATTTATATAGGTGATTGAATGTTGCATTGTGCCTGCAAAGTCGATTCAATTCGTTCAGTTTTACACCAATAAATGGTTACTATAAGTGTCAACATTAAACTAAAATTAACATGTGTGCAAATCAGTCAGTAAAAATAAAATAAACTCCTTATAATGGGCTTTTCTACAAAAGTCTTTGAATTTTCTTTTATAATTGGACTTGGGGGACGTCTGTTTGAGGTTTTGCGGCAGTGCATTGTGGAGCTGGAGAGCAGCTTCCTCGGCCCATGCTCCAGGAATGTCAACCGGTGGGGGGATACACACAGTTGGATTTGAATCTAGTTTTATATGACTGGGCGATTCTTCCATTTTCAAAGAGTTTTGGATTGTTTTTCAAGAGAGTGGGTGTTTGGTTCTACTAAAAAAATAAATTAATTTATGTTTAAAGAGGAATAATACAATTCATTCTTATTAATCAAATATTTTGAAAATCTCGTAAATATGTTTCTTGGCAAATATATGTTACAATTTTATCAGGCTCTGCAAAACTTCAAATGTTTTAAAGTACAAATAGTATTTATATTAAGTATTTAAAAAATAAAATTCAATATTCTTACTTTAAATTGGTAATTTTACTGCTTTCAACGCCAAACTGTTAGAAGGTGGTTTATCAGATCACTTTATCAAGCTTCCGCGTGCTTCACACAAAAGACTTGCCGGATATTGCCTCTTGTGTCTACGGCACTTCAACTATTGGCTACTTAGAGACATCAAACCTTTCAAATGTGCAATCATCATAGAGGAAGTCGGTAGTCACCGTAGGCCTAACCAAACAAGTATTGAACTATTTATCTAATTAATAAAATTAATTATCATATGGCTTTTAGTGGAGGGAGATCAGCAATTAACTGATAGTTCTCCTCGCCTGAAATGCCTGCACCTTTTTGTTTTCTATGCAGGTGGACCAACGGCTTAACGTGACATCCGAACCATGGGAGCGGACGAACGATCTTTTTGTCCCTGGGTTGGGAATTGAACCCGGGCCCGCTGGGTGACAACCCAGTGCTCTACCGCTGCCTATCTATTTCATAATGCTTGATTACTCATCATACTATTATATAAAAACGTCGCGACTTTTTAAGTACATATCCTTATAATTAAAGTAACCAAGCAAATGTAGACTGCAAAACAGTATTCTTCGGATTTTTCATGTGTTGTATAGGTTGAACAGGATTTTGGATATGTCATAATTTAGCCAGATGGGTATTAGATAATTTTACTAATTTGCTTTGCATACAGTGAAAGTGTGTCTCCTTACAATATTGAAAAAGTTATTGAATAAGAAACCCATTAGAGTTTAATTTTTATATACTTTATCAAACTTGAATTTAGTTAGTAAGTAAGAGATTATTATTATTACTAGTTTACTAGTTCCTCGAAGTTGAGCAATTTATTTTGATACAATACCAAAGTAACGTTTAGTTCTAAATCAACGACATCCGACCAATCCAATACTGTGAATATCAGTAATCCCAAAAAACTACACATATCTACAGCTGTACATTAACAGATATTTAAAATGTTCACCCAAACCCAATGTTATTCTAATGGACAAATTTGAAATTTAATTTGTTTATAGAGCCTTTATTCTATGTGGGATTTTCATCATATTTTGTCAGACACAACTACAGACCAAGCCCTATCCAACGACACCAAAAACTTGAAAATCGGTTGAAAATTGTAGAATTAGCTCTCAACACAAAAAACCCCCTTAGCGCATTAAATAATTATATAGATTATTTGTATAAATTTTGTAAACAATAAATACTGAAAAAATGTTTAATTTGAGAAATACATTAGGAAGTATGCATTGTTTACTTTTGGTGGCATTTACATTAAATAAAAAAATATTTAAGTTTTATCATTCAAAATTGTAAACTCTATTAAGTGATACTTTTTTTTAACTGATTTATTATCATGTGAAAAGAAACCTAGTTAGGATTTCGGTTAAAAATCATTACTTTAACATACAAGATTTGTCCTTACAACTCACATCGTTTATTAATATAGATAATTCACGTTATATGTTAATATAATATAAAATCAGTTGGATTCAACAGATTTTTTCAATACGAAGAGGCGAAGTAACGTAAAATAAATATTCTTAAAATGTTAATTTTTATTTGACCAACTATTTAGTTTCAAGTTTATAAGTGGTGTCAAATGAAATAATGATTTTATTTCATAGAATTGGGATTACACTTAAGTTACCGCCTAAATGTAGTATAAATTGGCTGTAGGCCTTAGCCAGCCCTGGCTTCAAATCAGCTCAGAGCGATTATAGGCTTAATAGAGATCAGCATAAACCTGGCTGCATCATAAGACACATTTTGGAAACAGAGGTTACAAAACCTCTAGTTGGGTGGGGGGGACTATTTGAAATTAAAGGGCAGTGAATCAAAATTGAATTGAAAACAAATGCTGATGGAAAAACTTGTGAAAGACCAAGTGAGCTTCTTGAATATTTCCTTGCGTATCTTTTTAATTTGTTGCTACACTTTTTTAGTATTTATTTGTCAATATATAAAACTAAAAACTACGAAAAATGTCAACGACCTCATTTTTGCACCGCCTTAGCATTATAATTTTATCACTATATATTACATTTTAGGAAAGTGGTGTTTCTGTTAGTAATCATCTTTTTAAGACTGTCTAAGTGCCTCATAGATATTTCACGAAACCTCAGCAGATAAAGCAGTATGGGTCAGGAATGTGCTGACGATTATGTCTATCACCACCGATCGATATGGAAGACATCGACTCTTGGCTGAAGCAGTTTGAGTCAATCCCAAAATGATCGTGTGACTGCAACAGCAGCCAACATGCAACCACTCTAGCTGCGTGCTGATTGGTCGGCACTGCTTCAGCGTGCTGACGAACCATCGTCATCTCGCCCTAGTCAGGCCCGTGAAGTGGGGCTGCTGCCACGTCGATGGGTGGCGGCCGGTGTTAATATTTGTTTGTCATTGTCTTTGGTTACGGTTTTGGATTATATTTACAGTATTTTAAGAAAGTATGAAGGTGTTATTTTGTCAACACTTAATGGTTTTGTTTAATTTCTTAGTTTTAAAAATTCTATTGTTGTTTATCCAACTTGATAAACTCTAATAAATGTTGCCCTTCTTGAATTTGATATGTGCTATTTACGCCAAGACCATACCTTCGTTACATTTCTGGGATTGCTATCTAGGTATGTAAAACCATCCCTTATGTATATTAAAAATTATTTATTTGCCATGGTTGCTTATACTACCGTCATGAACATATATTTAACTATTAAACCATTGACAAAAACTAAATTAATCTTAAAACTATTAGATTGTTATAGAACAAAACGTTTTAAATATTTAGTAGTAGGCTTATGTTTTAAATTTTCATAACAAGAAATTTATATGCACACGAATTTAGTTAACTGTTTTCAAAATAACGTAATTAAGTTCATTTTCTTTCCATCCATCCTTGCCTGGGTGTGATCATCTGGGTTTCATCTGTGTGTGATCATAGCACAATGGTGCCGAAACAGTGGTAACCCATCAAGATACTCATAGGATTAAAGACGATAAAGGTATGTAAACCACTTAGTAATTTCCTTTCACCTTGTGAGTTCCAGCGATTGATATATTCGTATTAATGACAGCTGAGAGTCAGCGATTGTGCTGAGCTGGACATATTATGACCTGCCAGCACGTAACATAATACGACAGACCTTGTTCGTCTTAGCCCTCCCCCACTGGCAAGCATTTGACTCTGATTGTTACAGCACAATATACAATGAAAATCGGTGTACTGTTCCGTCACGTTTAAAACAACGTTATAGTAAATTAACCTATTATGTATGACATTCACAAGTGTTGTAAATATAACAGTCCAAACATAACTTTTTATCCGTTTTTTACTATTACTTGTTGTTTAACGTATTATCTACTATATATTAGTCAAATACCACTTACTCACATAATCTCTTTAACCATTGAGAAAAGAGGTTTAACATTTTCCACGAATTTTCCTCTTTGCTCAAAAATGATTACTAAGTAAAGATTTTGAAAAATTTCTTTAGGTTTCCTCCTTTTAGGACTTCAAAACTTCTATCTAATATTATTCGTATACAAATTATCGTTTTTGCAAATGAATATAATGAAAGACATTTAATATTATTTTTCTTAATTTTTACATTTCCCTTTTTGCCAAACTTAAAAAAATTTTTTTTAAAGATTTACAGTACCATAATTTCTCTTTTCTGCAAATTTTCAATAACTTACAGGACCTTTTTTTATCAGTCTTAACCTTCTCCAAACAGAGATTTACTCATTAATTGTTTGGTAGATTTTAAACGTGTAGTCAAATCATATAAGAGATAGGAACCTTTACTAATTCACTTGGACCATTTTTATCAGCGGAACGTAGCTAGTGCTTAGAAAAAATGAAAAAATTACTTTCAAGTACAAAATTTACAAAGCATACGAAAGCAGCAGGGATGTACGCAAATAATATATTTAATCTATATTAAACATTTTAAAGTAAAAATACTCCTATTTGCATTTTAATCCTCCAAATCGTAGATGTGTTTTATCGTCAGTATTTTTTATAACGTGTACAATTTTACTACAATATTATTTTTCTTTCAAATAGTATTTTGAGTGCATAAATTTTTTATTGAATTATTTAGAAATTTTTTTATCTATATGATGTTTATAAATAATACTTTAAAATACTATGTTAAAAGCGTCAGTTACACAATGTTAGATATAACGGTCGTCTGATGGAGGTCCCAACCTCATCATCCTCCATTTCTATTCATAGCTCCATCTGGCTTACAGACGATATCTGATTTGGCAATGTTGGCTCCTACCGTCTGGTAAAACATTTAGATCACACTTAAATGTACAGAGTCGTCATAAATATGCGTGACACAAAAAAACTTTGATAAAGGTAAATTTATTTAATGCTTGTCATATTTACAAGGAAATTTCTTTATTATCAGCACAGATTAAAAAAATAAACTATGGATAATCTATTTTTACCTTGATCTTAAGCGAGAATAATGGGGTAAGGGAGAGGGGATTGATATTGTATTTAAACTCTAAACAAAAAATTATTGTTTTCAATTGTGACAAAATCGTTCGAGTAGAAGATTTTCTTAAATGAAGCTCCTAAATAATCACAAAGATAAGACTATGCCATAGATTAACACTAATATAATTAAATAATATAATATTTTGTTTTTATTTTATTGCCTTGATGGTAACTTATAAGACAAATGTAAAAAATTACTATGTTTAAACTTAATTTTAGTTGGAAATACATGTTTTTTGGCGATTGTTTCCTGGTAGTTTCTAAACTTCTTTTAGGACTAGCACTCTTAACTTAAAAGTTTAACAAAATTTATCCAGTAGATTTAAAGATCATGGAAATTAAATGACCCACAGAAACTCCTCGTATTATAGGATAAGATTCAATTTTAAAATAAATATTCCTCTTTTAATTTTATCAACTAAAACTATGAAGAATGAGAATGGAATGTATATGGATTTTCGAGAGCCGCATAACACTGATCAAGTTTAATACAAGGCACTTTTAAATTGCAAGGGTCGAAAAAGGCTTAAGGTAAGATGTTTAAGAAGTGAAGAGGGCTGCTCCTTGGAGACAACAGTTTGGTAACTTTGTTGTGGGCAGGATTTGATTGTGGGAGGGGAAACCGCTTGAACGGCCTTTACAAAACTCTAAGTTAAAGGTAAAACATTATACACTTGCTAGCCTGTACTCAAAACTAGTCCAATCCAATCCACATTTCATTCCACGAAAGCAAATTTAATTTGGTGACTAACAATAATATAAGTACGTTTTAAATATTATTGCTGTGCCTATTAAAACTTTTTTCTTCCTTTTTAGTTCAAAATAACTTTATTGACTGTACATAAAATTGCTTAGTAAAGAAAGAGTAAAAAAAGAAATAACAACCGTATATCCATGCAAGAATAAATAGCGCATAAAATCAAGACCATCTAGGATTGCCATCAAAAGGATGATGGCAATCCTAAGAGAGTTTAAGACTTTAAGAGTTTAAGACTTTAAGAGAGTTAAGAGGGTATTTTTTAATTTTTACTAGAAGTTAGTAATAAAAGTTCTCTGAAACTGAAAAAAATATCAAGACTCTAAAGACCAACATGTTTACAAAATTTTGTTGACACAATATAAACCGTTTGTCCCGATAGTTACTTTAAAAACTGATAAAATAGAGATTCGTGTTTGATTTGAATCATGATTTTATTTTTCAAGTAAAATATGTATAATTACGTATTAATTTTTTGTTGTTTAGTTAATACATATTACAATGTATTAAAAATCAATAAAAGAAATATCAAATAATATTTACATGTTACTTGTCAGATTTATAATAGGTATATAACAGAAATCAAAAGTAAAACCCTTCCCCGTAATAAAACACTTTAATCACGAATGGGTTTGAGCTGAGTATCAAAGGCCTGTGAAATACTTGTTCTTTTAGTCGGTTTTTTAGTCGAATGCCCTCTTTCTACTTTCGATATCAGCCTGTCTTTATTGTAAAATGGATATATACTTTTACACGACGCATTCATCACTAAATAAATCTTTCCACCCAATGCTGTTTTCAAATGCGATGTTTTCCATCATATTTACAAATTTAAATATAAGGCATTGCTAAAATAAAAAAAGTACTTTGAAAAAATAAATATTTCTTAAGTTAAAATTAGTTTTTTGTTTTATTTTGTTATTTACTTTAATATTCTTGGAGCTTTAAAGACAGCATTAATTATGTTAAATTATCGCATATTTGTTGAACAATGCATTTTGTTTCTTTTACAAACTTATTAGTATTGTAATGCATGATATAAACTTGGTAACATCAAAATTAAGTAACTGATAATGGGAGTCAGCCATGAAAAAAATTTTTGTTCACATTCTTATGAAAGTAATATGCCGTATAGTTTCATATTAAGTTAAAATTAAACATTTTTATGCTTTTCTAGTCAAAGTTCTTTGTCTATTGCTAAAGAGCACAATTAGTTATTTGATATACATATATTGTTAAAGAGCAATAGAACAAAGTTATATTTTAAGACCTAATCGTTCGAGGTTGATAAGTTGTCAATTACATACTCATAACAATTTGAATACTTTAAGGGACATTAATAGTCCGGGGCCGTTATGAACATATACGGGTACCAACAAGTTGAAAAACTAAATTGTATTAAAAGTTAATGTAGATAATAAGTTAGTTTAAGTAGAATTCCATGATAAACTAGTTTTAAAAACTTAAAACTTTTTTTTCTACCACATTCTTATATTGTGACACTGTGATATGATGCAACAAAGGGGTCATATTCAGAAAAGTATGCGTGTGATTCGCATGTTGTTGTGTTGCATGTAGCTTTGTGATTGTGTCCCTGGTAGAACCAATTCATTATTTACAACCAACAATTTTGGTTTGAGGACACGCACACTTAGTAACTCTGTGTAATTAATACACTTAAACATTTACTGACATTGTTTGTAAAGTTCAGTGTCTATAATAGTAATAATTTTACTTTGTTTAAGAAGTTATTTGTGCCGTTTCCTACCACTGCTTGGTGAACTTGTACTGCATTTAGTTAATTTTGTGTTCTTGAATAGTTTTCCACCAGGAGGAAAAAAACATTTGGGGTATGTAGCCAACACATGAAGGCGTTGCATTACGCGTTAGTCGCCGTACGTTCGAACGCGCGATCTTAGAACATATAATGAGAACAAAATGGTGGTGTAGGCCTACAAATGTATCGCATGTGAATGTGGGCGTTTTAATAGAAATTATACCGTGTTAAAATAGTATGATAATTAGAAAAAGTTTTAGCAGTTTTATTTGAAATTTTGTTTAAGTTAGACTAAGATCCAGTAAAATTTATTTTAAGAGAACCTGTAACTTTAATGAACAACTTTTGTAACCGTAATTTTTATCTTGAATTCCGAACTTAAATAAATTTAGAAACTTGATTACTGGATATAACTAATAGCGTATATAGTAAAAATAATAATAATTTTTAATCGTATTTCTTTTGTGAAATATCAGTTTCATCCAAAAGACCTTAGTCCCGATATAATTTGCCAGTAGTTGGGGATTTCCTTGGGGATCTTCTTAGAAGAAACGAGGTTGCGGAAAAATCTGAATTTTACAGTCAGACAATTTTATTCTTACCTGTTACTATTTCTTTTCATATTTCTTCTTTTATGATTTCCTTTCAGGTTAATAACTCTTGAGAGTCTGCGAGATGTCGCGGGACCTTGGCCATTAGCATGTAACATGCTAGATATTATCCGTCGTTTACAATTTTTCAAGGTGTGATTTTCATTTTTATTGTGTATCCACATACAATGCCATGAAATACTCTCATATTGTTTCATTTGCAACAAAATAAGTTGTTTCTATTTATTTTAAGAATACTTAATACTGATCTTTAAAGCACAAACAATAATGTTATACAAACGTTTGATGTAGTACACATTAACAGATAATTAGCAAGAAACTAGTAAACCTACAACACTTATCAAGTGGCGAAACACAAATAATCTCTCAAATTTAAATACGAAATTAGGAGACAGATTTCTCAATAAGTTATTTAAATAGCAAACAAAGGGAAAAAATTATCATGCTTAGTTCAGGATTTATATATCCTGATCTTTCTTAAATTTCCATTTCAATAGTCTCGGGTTCTATTCCAGCTTAATTTTAACGTATGTAACACGCAACAAATATTTTATGAAGACTAATTGCTCAGTATTTAATAAACATTTATCATATTACAAAGGACAAAATTAAAACTTTTACTTGTCAAGCTTTTGTCTTTATAAGCTAGTTTATTAAGAATCAAGTACATTCAGAGAACACACAAATGAAACAAACGTTTTATTAATTTAAATTAATCAATCTAAAAATACATGTCACAAATATTTCACAGTGGCCTATAAATTAAGGAAGAGAATGAGTGGCTCCTACCCCAGTATTTAAGGTAGTCTTGAGGTGTTACCAGGCATGAGAAGGATTATTCTATTAAGAGTCCAATTAGAATGCAAATTCGTTCTCCGTGATGGGATTTTATCAGTTGTAATGAGCCAAGGAAATGTTTCTTTTATTCCCACCGGAAACTTACGTAAGATGTTACTTTAGTTTAAAATTTATTTAACCTAAATTCGTTATAACCTTTTAGCGAAATCTCATTTTGTGTATACTCAAAGTAAGGCATAAACCCGGGAAATGCTATTTTTTGGAGGGAGGTTCCCATAGTATTAATATATATATATATATATATATATATATATATATATATATATATATATATATATATATGAAATAAACTATTTAGTATTTTTTATCATTAACTTAACTTCACCGGTTATAGCGAACATATTTAAAAAAATACATATTATTAACATATTATTAAAAATATTTTCCCATGTTACTCTTTGAAAAATTAGAAAAGCCTTATAAATCGCTCTTTTTAGATTTAACATTTTGTATATACCCTCATTAGGTGTAGGCAACTCATAATTGTTGAAAACCCCCAAAAGGCTACAAACATATAATAAACTAAATACCATGGCATTTTAATAGAAAATAAATATATAATGGAATTAAGAGAGAGAGCCATGTCTTAACATAATTAGCTGATCAGCTGCTTCCTGCAATTTCACTTAATATTTAGTTTGGTTAAAACACTAGTAACGACAATGTTACATTTTTAAACGGCCATGGCTGATAATGCATTTATAAACTCTTCTTTTGGAAAAGAAAAATATATGAAAGGGTTAATACCCTCGCACAAATTGGAAAGACTAGGTCTTTTGCGAAAAATTTTCATTGTCATGGGACGAAACATTTAGCGATCTACGGGATTCAAATGATTACATGTTCTATTTGTGAAAGTGATGAATAAATCCTTTTTTACGAAGAAATAAGGAGACAATAAACTCTTGCAAATAATATTACAAAACTGATATGTAAAATTATGTTATGTAAAATAACCAGCTGGTACGCGAAAGTGAAATAAACTAAAACAAAAGATATATACAGTTACTTTTGTTGTCCAATTAAGTATAAAACAAACCGTTTCCACCACTATTTCTCGCTCTCCCCCCTTACAAGGGATCAAATTTTAAAAAATTGGCTGTGCAATTGTTGTTTAAAAAATGATCTTTTGGATTTAGCAATTATATCACATATTTATTATATATATATATATATATATATATATATATATATATATATATATATATATATATATATATTTTGCATATTGATATATTATATATTTATATTATATATGGTGTATCTATTATGTAATACATTTTAAATAAATATAAATCGTCTGAATAATGATGTGTTTTGTTAAGAGTTTTGTTATATTTCAACATTATCATAAAAGATATTATCAACATTATTTAAAAAGAGACCTCCTATTCAAGCTAAACTAAGATCTTTATCTTATTTCATTTTTTAAATATCCTAAAATTTACAACTTAATGCCTACTTCAGGATTATAAGATGAAAACGAAACCTTTTATCACTATAACTAAAATTTAAAAGCTTTCACAAAAAAAAGTAATGGATGACCTTTTGTGAGGTGAAAAATATGTTGTATAAGACTAATATGACTACTGATTGTCGTATATTAATTCTTAGAAAAGGCTTGAGAGGGACTTGTACTCAAGCAAAATAAAACGACGTATTAAATGTAGTTTAAAGTACTATTTTGTGAATCAATCTTTCATGTTACGTTTGAATTAGTTACGACTTGTTAAGAACTTTAAAAATGTGTTCAACTGTAGTAAAGGATAACTGACTTAATTGGCACTGTAGTTTCAATTTATAGCCAATTTAATGCCAATTCATTCTCTTCCAAACCACTTTCCAGCCAAGAAGATTTAAAGAAGCCAAACATAATTTCTGTTTTAAATAGCTGTAATAAAGTCACAAAAACAATTAATATGAAAAGTATATGCCATTAATTTTAATATGAACATTTTTTAATATTGAATATTTAAAAATAAATTAATAAAACACAAATTTTATTGTGTATCTCAACGCCGGAAGCATTTTTTTACGTTTTTTATTTTTTTATTTTTTTTTAACACTTCTTACCTTTGGCTTGTTACTATGTTACTATCTAACTTCAATTAAATTTATATTAATATTGAATCCAGTGTAACCTGAAAGCCGGTGTGAAAACTGGTCGTGAAAAAGGTTGGTGAAATATAGTACAAATATAATGAGATAAGTCTGTAGATTAAACAGGATAAGGCCACCACGATTTATTAGAGCAAACTAAAACTTGGTCTCAAAAATATACGATCATACGCAACATACGAGAACAATATTAAAATTGCAGTGAACATACACTTAAATAATAAATAACAAAGACATGTTTATTATTAATTCTATTAATCATCCTTTTTTATTTTATTTATCATTTGCAATTTTAATCTGTAAATAGTTAGTAGATGGACAAATTTATTTTCATTAGTGTAAAAAAAAAACTAGAACAAGATAATTATTTATTTTATTCTTGAATATTTTATAACATTATTTATTTATATGCATTAATATAATTTTAACAAAGCTTAAATGTTACTAAACTTAACTCATTCGGTATAGTAATGGATATATCCAAAGGACGATTCGGAACAGATTAAAAGTTATTTCTCAGCCTTAGGAAACATTCCAACGATTTATAATAGAAATTGTTTTAGACCTCGATAAATCCTGACTTGAAAGCAATTTCAGAGAGGATGCATTGCTGTTTCAATGGGCAATAAACTAAAGAAACTAAACCAAAGATTTTAAGATCTAAATCAGTCCATGAAACTGATAACAATAATTCTTTCTAAAATATTGTTTATATTATGTCAAATCAAATGTACTCCTTATAATAAATATTTTGACGAGGATTTGATTAGAACTGTACATTTGAGTTTATCCTAAAATATTGAGATTTAACATAGCATTATTAACAAATATAAATCGTCCATAATATAAATAACAAACACGATATGCAGTAATAAAGACTCGGTAAAACATTTTATTGAGTGAAGTAAAACCAAAAACTTTCTCTTGACTCATCAAATGATAGTTTTTTTTTTTTTCTGAAGGACATTTTATGAGGGTTTTTTAACACTGAAACTTATTTATTTGGCGTTACCCATCCCTAGGTTTTGTGTCTTATCCTACGCTGAACTCATATCCTAACACAAAAATGAAATGCTATAGTGTATTTTCCAATATTAGAAAAATAACCCCTATGTCCGCTACGTTCAACACAAATATAGTAGTTGAAAGCTTTTTTAATATTACTAAAAAAAAATTTGAAAACATGTAAAAACAGCATATTTTTTCATAAACTGCACTTCATTGTTTGATTTCGCAAGTTCAAATAGTCCAGAAACGGCTTTATAATTTTGTTATTAATAAATATTGACCTTTAATCGTATCAATTGTCTCTTTCGATGCCTTAACAGCGTTTTCTCAAAATCGTAATTTTTAAAAAGAAAATATTCACATTTCCTTCATAGGAATTCAATACAGTGTATCTTTCCTAACTTAAGAAAATGTTATTTATACTTTGGAAGTGGTTCATATAAAGAGATGGAAATCGTTTACCGATGCGATAAATCAGTTTTCTATGTTTCAATTAATCTTGAAAATATTGGTATTTAATATTTTTATTTATTAGGTACCGGCATATATCAATTATAGGAAGGAACTCAAAAAAGATCCAATGGAATTGTTAACAGCACCCCCAAAAGTGGGAAAATTATATGAGATCACCCCCTCTCACCCTGCAATGTTGTAATTTTTGGTTATGTTTACCATGTAACATCGTATACAAATGTTTCTGGATAGATTTAGCAACATTAACTCCAATCGACTATTTTCGTGAACTATAAGCTGTTGGTAGGCTGTAGGGTTCAATAAACAAAGGTTACATAACATTATACACATCTATTACGAGGGATGCATTATATGACATGTGTTAGCTACACTCTTTTATACTTCAAAATTGCACGATCATCGGTCAAGTAGTTTTAACATAATAGGACAGTCAGGGGACACCAATTGATTGTCATAGTATAGAAGCGCTTTAAATAAAAACCTTTGCTATAGGTGGATAGAACATAGTAGATGGTAACGGTGATTTTAACCGATTCGTCTAAATTTAGTAAAAAAATAATAGTGAAAATCTCAAAAACATTTATGACTGAAAAGCCAACAAAGTGCAACAATATTACGGAGAGAAGTTGACAATGTCGCCAACGTTCCGTAGCGTCAACACCACACCACAAATGACAACTTGTCAGGCCAAATTTACTGACAGCATAGTGCTGAAGGTCCATCAGGTATTTATCTACTCCACAACACAAACTGTCAAAATATTTTAACTTTCGTTTATTTGTGGTTTTAATTCAATATTTCATTTAAATAAGTTTGTTTATTACCATGGCAATAATTATTTTTTTAAAGTTTTAATGAGTTCCCTGTTTTTCGTTTTGTTGCCAAATTGTTTTTTTATGCATACAATTTTGAATATAAAATTCAAAAATAATTTATTTGTGCCTTTAGTATATTTTACCCATAGCCTAAATATAGAAAGAAACTAGTCAAGTTGTGTGGTGAAATCATATAAAAATAATATCTGTAAATATTTATGTAGGTGAATAAATTTAAAATAATTTTATTGCTTGCCTGGCAGTTACATGTAGGAACACGGGTTATATTGTATTTAATTTTTTTTTATATACAATTATTATTTGTAAAAACTATTATTTCATCACCATGTATATTAGTGACACTCACTATTCTTCAACCTCTTTTTCAATATAATCATTAATGGAATATTTAATATCAGTTAAAGACTTTGGTAAAAAATGTGGCTATCATTTTTAAGTGCATTCTTCCTACTCACTAGAGCTGAATGTTTTCAAAGTAGGACAAATATGTTGGATCAAATTTTACAGTGTGTTTATATTTTTCCAAGTATAAACGGTTTTATTGTGCAGATTGTGAAATATTTTGTATTCCAGCACGCTTCGACTAACAGATGTTTTTAATGTTTTATTCTGCCCTTAAATATCCCTTTAGATACAACTAAGGTTTTACAAAGCCTCAATCAGTTATATTTTTTTAATTGTAATTTTCTATTATCAACCAATAAATTGAACTTTTTATAGCTTAATTATGGGTAAGTCTAAGTATAAATCACTTAGAAATCCATAACCTGGTTCTATGCTATAATTAAATACATAATTAAAAGCATAGGCTTTTCAACCATTCAGCTAACCTAAATTAATTTGTGTTAAATTTTTAACATCTTTTCCAAAGTAATTATTATATTTTGTATACTATTTTCAGCAGTGCATACTGATTTCAGAGTCAAGTCTTGAAATATTAAGTTGGACTTACACTCGCTACATTACAAAATACCTAATCTAACGTTGTCTTAAACCATCGAAAGCATAAGGCAAATGTTGTATAGGGTTACACAACATGTTATTAAGGTTTTTACTTAATATATAAATAAAATCTATATATTAATACGCAAGCATGTTTCGTTTCCTCCTTTTTACTCAGCTCGTGTGCATCGTAGGAGAAATCCGCGCATACCGTTAGAAAGGTATAGTCCTGTAGATGAGCAGAATCACATTCTAATTCACATCGGACTCCAGAGCTACACTCCACAGGCTTCCAAAGTTCCAATGTTAATCTTATGGAGAAAGGAGAATTGAATGAATCATTAGACAGCTGTTGTAAAAACAAATGCTAGAAAATTAGGAAGAACAGATGTTTTAGTTCTAAAATGTTTTGAAGCATCATGGGTACAGATCAACTGAAATTTGGATCGAATTTCGATCAGGAGGCGATCTCTAGTATATAGTAATAATTAATACGATACTGTTTGTTGCATAATACAATCGAAATATTGAATAACTCATGTGATCATGTGTTTATCTAAATAAATGTAGTATTTAGAAAAGGAGTACTGTAGACACAATACGTCTACCAAGAATTAAAGTGGACTTAAGCGATTTCATCTGAAATTTGTTCCAAAACTTCCACACCGATGGGTCATTGGTTTGTCGAGACCAAGTTATCCTCCTAATAGTTTACGTGCTCAGAGATCGTCCTCAAAATTGTCTAGCACAATACCATGTATCGTATAAAAGTTTATATACAAAAGTATATTTTTCTTCTTTAATTCTAATTAAACTTTCCAATGTAATTTTGATCTCTTCAATAAAAAAACAAGCAGGTTATTACAAGCAGGACTCTTGCTTTAAAACCAAACTTGTAAGGCAATTGAAAAATTGCATTTAAAGCATTACAGTTTAACACGAAAATAATATAGATATTTTGTTATGAAACTAATTTTTTAAATTGTATTAATAAATACTAAGGTATTGTGTTATATAATATTAATAGGCAAGCTGATGCTCCTTTTTTCAGTTTTGTGCATCGTGTGAGAAAGACACATATACTGTAAAAATTCTGTGTCCTGTAGATGAGCAGAATCCCATTATAAATCACCTCAGTTAACAGGGCTACTCCCTAGAGGCTTTCAAAATATCAATTTAACCCTATGGAATGAAGGCAATTGATTGAATCATTATACATCTATGTCGTGTTACATCTTATACATTATACCGTGATTACAAATGCAACCAAGTAATTAAATTTAATACCCTCTAATATCCTATTTCTAAATTACTCTTCACTTACAGCAAAGTTCTTGGGTCAAATTTTATCGATCTTTCTATTACTGAAAATTATTTTTTAAAGCACTTTAAAAACGCTTTATCTAAAAAGTTCTAAATAGTATCATTTTATGATTTTTATCCATTCTATGTTATTAAAAGGTTCTATTAACATTTATTGAAAACAAAAATAAAAATTATGGTTGATTTTCAAAGCTTCAAAATATGAATAATTTTGAAAGCAAGTTTCAATGAGAACAGCTCAGCTCGTCTTCCTCCATATATTGAGGAGCTCGGCGCCAGCCTAACAAAGCTTGGGGCCGTTAAGGCTGGACCAATAAAAGGACTTTCCCGCCCGGCGTCCTTACATTCCGATTCGGATCATTTATACTGCTTTGGGCCTATTTGTAAATGTTCGTTGTTTTGAAAACACATCAACGAGTTGGTTGTAAAATGTGTAAGTTTATGTCTCTGAATCACATTAATCAAATATAATAGCTTACTAACTTTGATTAAACGTCAACGATTCAAGTGAATCACATCCGGGATTTGAAATTAAATGTCATTTTCAAACCGTAGTTTGCCAATTGTTTGATTTTTACAACATTCGAAAAAAGTAAGTTATTGAAAAACTACGGTTTGAAAGTAGCATTTGACTGTCAAATCCCGGGTCGCATGAGGTGATTTTACTTTAATCGTTGACGGTTTCAAGTCAACGATTAATCATCAATCAAAATCGATGTTAGAAACATGTCTTATTATGAAATAGAGTAAATCAATATATTTTAACTTCAGATTATAAAAATCTAATTATAATATATATATATATATATATATATATATATATATATATATATATATATATATATATATATATATATATAAGTAGATAGTATCATGTTGGTTCTAGGACACTTTTGGAGCCAATCAAAAATCAAACAAATTTCACAGTTTTTTTATACAATTATGCAATATGTTTGCCATTTTTTGGCCAATTTCCAGCTTTTTTCAAATTGTCATAAAAAATATGCAAATTTAATGAAATTTTTAACAAATATGCCCAAAATCTTCTACAAAATAAAAATTTTTTAAAAACAAGTAAAATTATCACATTTTATAAGTATTTTTTCAATAAAATTAATAGTCGACTTTTCATAAGGTAATTTAAAATTTTAGTAGTATTTTTTCAATAAAATTTGAATTTTTTTAAAACAAGTAAAATTAAGGTTTAGTATCAATAATATTGTAGTAATTATTCAAATTTAACTAAAGCAGTTTCTTTATCATCAAAAGTCTTAATATCAGTGACAATTAAATGTAAATCTTTTTTATTTAATTCTTTAATTGATTTATCATCAATTACATTAGTAAATCTTTTTGGTAAATGTACTTTACATTTTTCTAATTCAACAATAATAGTATATCCATATGTATCTTTAATTCTTTCAAATTTTCAATTTTATATTTTTCATTTAAATTTAAACTTTTTAATGGTTTATATTCTTTAAATCTTAATTCTCCAATATTATTAATTTCTTCTAGCAGATCCATTTATATAGGAAAAAAATATCACAAACAAGTTTGTGATAGATATGTTAAAAAGTCATCATCGTAATTAGGTTTTATACAAAAATCCATATTTAAGTATTTAAAAATCATAGGTAATAATTTTTTGTATGATATATTACTTTTCTTAAAACATAAATATTTATTAAAAAATAGTGTAATTTTTTCTTTATCTTCATTATTCAATTCAAAATCAATATTGTATATTTTGTTTAAAAATTGATAGTAAAATATCCAATTTGTACAATTCCTTTGTTTTAAAAATAATTTTATATTCTTAGGTGTTATTTCAAAATGATTGGAAATACATAAAATATATAATTCATTAATTAATTGTTGTGTTTTATATGGTTGAAAATGGTTAAATTCTCTTAAAATATGTTTAAGATGTTTATTCTTATTACTTTTTCTCTTAATCTTTTTTTCATAAATAATTCTTTTACATATATTACATCCTACACAATTTCCAATAATAGTAAAATTAGTTTGATTATGACATCTATAACACATATCCATTTATTAAAAAAAAAATTATACATAAATGAATGAACCAATTCATTGTCACAAATGTAAGAAAAAAACTAAAAATATTAATCCACAAATTGTTGAAATGAAAAATGGATTATATAGAATTGCTACTAAATGTTCAATTTGTAAAACAAATAAAAGTAAAATTTTGAAAAAAGAAGTTAAACCTATAATTAAAAAAGAATTAACTAAAAATGAACAAATAATTGAAGCAAATGAAATTCATGCTCCAATTAGAAAGAAATTTCTAAAAAAGAAATAATTACATTAGGTATTGATGATTTATGGGCAGCAGATTTAATTATAATGAAAAATTATGAAAAAGAAAATGATGGTTATAAATATATGTTAAATGTTATAGATACTTCCTCAAAATATGTTTGGTCAAAACCATTAAAGAAAAAAGATGGAAAAACAGTTTCTAAAGCATTTGAAGAAATAATTAAGGATGCAATTAAAATTAATCATAAATCACCTAATCTTTTACATACAGATAAAGGATTAGAATTTATCAATAAAGATTTTAATGAAATATTAAATAAATATGATATTAAATTGTATCATACAGAAAATGAAGAAAAATCAAGTATAATAGAAAGGTACAATAGAACACAAAATGAAAAAATGAAAATACAATTTGAAATTAATAAAAATTATAGATGGATAAATATTTTACCAAAAATTGTTAAAGAATATAATAATTCATATCATTCAACAATTAAAATGAAACCAATTGAAGTAAATAAAAATAATGAAAAGGATTTATTAGATACTGTTTTTAAATATAAACCACCAAAAATTATAACCAAATCAAAATTTAAAATAAATGATAGAGTTAGAATTGGAAATAAAAAATCAACATTTTCTAATAAATATAAAAATAATTGGTCTAGAGAAATATTTATAATTTCTAAAATTAATAATAAAAATCCAGTTACTTATGGTATAAAAGATCAAAATAATGAAGATATTATTGGAAATTTTTATGAATATGAATTGAAAAAAACCAATTTGTAAATTTTATTTTATATAAATGGAAAAGATATGTTTAAGGTGTAAATTATATAAAGATATATCTAAATTTTATAAAGACAAAAATATTAAAGATGGGTTATATTATTATTGTAAAGAATGTAAGGATGTGTATTATAAAAAATTATATGATAGTATTAAAGTTATTGAATTAAATGAAAAACAATGTCATAAATGTAAAGAAATTAAAGATATTTCAAATTTTAATAATTATCATTATAGTAAAGATAGAAAAAATACAATTTGTATACAATGTATTAAAGAAATGTTTTTAAAACCACAATTTTGTGAATGTGGAAGAAATATTAAATGGACTAATAATTATTTAAGACATTTAGAAACTAAAATTCATGACAAAAATATAACAAAACTAGAAAATTTAAAAATATGATAAAAATAATAATTTTACTTGTTTTAAAAAAGTTTAAATTTTATTGAAAAAATACTCTAGAAATTTTAAATTAACTTGTGAAAAGTTGACTATTGATTTTATTGAAAAAATACTCTAGAAAATTTAAATTAATTTGTGAAAAGTTGACTATTGATTTTATTGAAAAAATACTCTAGAAAATTTAAATTAACTTGTGAAAAGTTGACTATTGATTGAAAAAATACAATTTAAACTATAAATTACCTAGAAAAAAAGTGGAAAAACTTCTCATATTTTTAAGAGTTTTATTTCTAAGTAAAAATTATTTCTAATAAATGGAACGAACAAATAAAAATATTAATTGTCCTTATTGTAATAAAAATATATTATATAAAAATTATGATAGACATTATAACTCAACTAAACATTTATTAAATAAACAAAAATATGATAATAAAATATTTGAATTAAAACATTGGTGTAAAAATAATAATATATATAATTATAAAAATAAAACTTTAGATGAATTAACAAATATTAAGGAAACATTTGATCTTACAAATTATTCATTATTTAATATAGAAAAATTAAATGAAATTGCAAAAAAATTATCTGTTAAAAATTATGAAAATTTATCTAGAGATGAACTAATTAAAAGATTAAACAAAATTAAAGAAAATCCAAATAATTTAGAATATACATCATTAAAATATATTGAAAATTTAGCAATTAAAAATAGTATTAAAATTGTTAATAAAACTAGGAGAGAATTGATTGGATTATTAAATGATTATTTTAAAAATAAACCAATTCCAAAAGAAAATATAATAAATATTCAAGAAGCTTCGTCATTAAAAGGATATTTTCAAGATTATATTTTAACAAATTCTAATGATGATTTAGATATTAATGATTATTTAGAAACTCAAAGAAATGAAATAAAAAAATTGATAGAAAAACAAAAATTCAAAAATATTAAAGGACAGATGGCTTTAGAATGTGAATATGAAAGAAAATTAATAAATGGTGAAATT
Organism: Neoaliturus tenellus; assembly: GCA_030545055.2. Lineage (NCBI taxonomy): Eukaryota > Metazoa > Arthropoda > Insecta > Hemiptera > Cicadellidae > Neoaliturus > Neoaliturus tenellus. Next base: position 301,063,454 of record CM061531.1, read on the forward strand.
CAAAATAGTAATATGTATTTTTGTATAAAAAGTTCAGATATTTTAAACATAGATGATTTTATTGATGATCAGTTTAAGAAATTAATAGTTAGAGAACAACTAAATCAACCATCAAAAGGCTCTGGTTGGTCATTAAAAAGATGTGTTGAATTAAATCTAAAATTATCTAAAAATAATTCATTAAATGCTGGATCATATATAGAATTACCAAATAAAATTAAGAATAAAAAATTTTGTGTAAATTTTAAAAATAAAGATGAATATTGTTTTATTTATGCAATTATATGTGCTATTGATAAACCAAACAAACATGCTGAAAGAGTTAAACAATATCAAAAATATATAAATGATGATATTTTTAAAGGTTTTGATTATCCAATAACATTGAAAGATATTAAATTATTTGAAAAAAGATCATTTGATTCTAAATATAACTATCCATCAATGTCAATAAATATCTATAGAATTGATGAAGATGAAAAAATAGTGCCATTACAAATATCTGAACATTATAATACAAAACTAGAAATAGATTTATTATATTATAAAATTGGTAATAATTCTCATTATATATTGATTACAGATTTAAGTAAGTTAGTATCTAAGCAATTAACACCAAAAAATACAAATAAAAAATATATTTGTAGAAGATGTTTAACTCATTTCTACAAAAACAAAGACTTGAATAATCATTTAGAAATATGTAAATTATTAGAACCTTGTAGACCTATAATGTCATTTAAAGGTCAAACTGTAAGTTTTAAAAATTATTATAAAAAGATTGAACATCCATATGTAATTTATATGGATTTTGAAAGTATATTAGAAAAGATTGATAATTGTAAAAATAATCCAAATTGTTCATATACAAATAAAATTCAAAAACATAAACCATATGGATTTACAATCTATTTAGTATCTAGAGTAACTAATAAAATGTATAAACCTATTTGTTATAGAGCAAAAACTGAAGAGGAATTAATAAATGTACCAAATAAATTATTTGAATATTTAGATGAAATTTCAAAATATATAGCTAAAAAATATAATTCAAAAAATAAAAAGCCTATGAATTTAACTAATGAAGAAGAAATTAATTATCAGAAAACAAATATTTGTCATATTTGTGAAAATAGTGGTTTTGATAATGATAAAAGAATAAAAGTAAGAGATCATTGTCATTTAACAGGAAAATTTAGGGGTGCTGCACATTTAAATTGTAATTTAAATCTAAAATTTCCTCAAAATATTCCTATATTCTGTCATAATAGTTCAAATTATGATACACATTTGTTTATAAAAGAATTAGCTAAAAAATATGGTAAAATTGATTTGTTAGCTAATACAGATGAAAAATATATAAACTATTCAGTAAATTCTGGTTATGGTTATGAATTTGAAGGTGATAAACCTAGAAAATTTATAAAATTCTCATTTGTAGATACATTTAGATTTATGGCTACATCAATTGAAAAATTAGCTAAAAATCTTAAAGAATTTAAGCATATAAATAAATTTATAAAAGAAAATGATATAATTGAATATGATAATGAAACTTTAAAAATATTAACTTCTAAAGGTATATTTCCATATGAATTTATTGATAATGTTGAAAAATTAAACTATGATAAAATATTAGAAAAAGATAAATTTTATAGTTGTTTAACTAATGAAAATATAAGTGATGATGATTATAAACATTATATAAAAGTTTGGAATAAATTAAAAGTAAAAACATTAGGTAATTATTCAGATTTATATAATATTCAAGATGTTCTTTTATTAGCTGATATATTTGAAAATTTTAGATCTGTTTGTTTGAAAAATTATCAATTAGATCCAGCACATTATCTAACATCACCATCTTTAGCTTGGGATTCTATGTTAAAATTAACAAAAATTAAACTAGAATTAATAAGTGATTATAATATGTATTTAATGATTGAAAAAGGTATTAGAGGTGGTATTTCACAATGTATAACTAGATATTGTAAAGCAAACAATAAATATACAAAAAATTATGATAAAATAAAACCTGAAAATTATATGTTATATATAGATGCAAATAATTTATATGGATGGGCTTTAAGTCAAAAAATACCTTATAAAGATATAACATGGATGAATCCTAATACATATACATTAAATGAATGGGAAGAAACAATATTAGAATTAGATGAAAATGCTGAATATGGATATATATTAGATGTTGATTTAGAATATCCTATTGAATTACATGATAATCATAAAGATTTACCATTAGCACCTGAACATTATAATAATAAGCTTTGTACAACATTATTTGATAAGAAAGATTATGTTATTCATTCAAGAAACTTAAAATATTATCTACAAAAAGGATTAAAATTAAAGAAAGTTAATAGAGTTATAGCATTTGATCAAGATGATTATATGAAAAAATATATTGAATTAAATACTAAATTAAGATCCAAATCAACATCAGATTTTGAAAAAGACTTTTTTAAATTGATGAATAATAGTGTTTTTGGAAAAACTATGGAAAATGTTAGAAATAGATGTGATATTAAAATAGGCGATGAAAAGTTTTCATTAAAACAAGCAAAAAAACCTAATTTTAAAACATTTAGTATATTTGATAAAGACTGTATTGCTTCACATATGATAAAAGAAAAGGTTAAGTTTGATAAACCAATCTATATAGGATTTTCAGTACTTGATTTATCAAAATTACATATGTATCAATTTTATTATGAAAAATTAAAGAAGTTTGATCCAAATATAAGGTTATTATATATGGACACAGACAGTTATATTATAGAATTTAAAAAGGGTCCATATAAAATTATTAAAGAAAACATTAATGAATTTGATACAAGTGATTATAAGAAAGAACATGAATGCTATAGTGAAAAGAATAAAAAAATAATTGGTAAATTTAAAGATGAGTTAAATGGTGAAATATTAGAAGGATATTGTGGTTTAAGATCAAAATTATATAGTTATGAATTAAATAATAAAAATCCTGTAAAATGTAAAGGAATTAAGAAAAGTGTTGTTGATAAAACATTACATATGGATGATTTTAAGAAATGTTTATTTGATGATCAAGAACAATATAGAGAAATGACTTGTATTAGAAGTTTTAAACATGAACTATATACAATTACAATAAATAAATTAGCTTTAAGTAATAGAGATGACAAAAGATTTATTTGTGAAAATAAAATTGATACATTACCTTGGGGGTATAAAAATAATTATAAATAAATGGAAATTTTAATTGTTCCAAAAGAATTAATAAATAATGATTTTGATATAAAATTATATTTATTTAAAACTAAAGTATCAAATAAATTTTTAATATATCTTTTTAAATATAAAAATTATTTTGTATATCATTATAAGTTTAATTTTATAATAGAACCATTTATAAATATAATAAAAAATTATGTTAAAGAAAGTTTTGAAGAAAATGATCAAAATTATATTAATAATTTATAACCATATGATATTGAATTTATACTATAATTTATGTATATTTTTAAATATTTTTTGAAATAACATATTGCTACCCCTAATTTTTTATATTTTAATATATTTTCTTTAATAAATTTAAATATATTAAATAATTTATTGAATATCTAACCTAAAAATATCTATAAATTTTACTTTATTATCATTATAAGTAAGACCCGTCTTTAAGACGGGTCTCAAATTTGTATATAATTTATTACCTTTATAAATATTTTTTGAATGTTTAAGGAGGGTAACGTTTTGTTACCCTTAAGTTTTTATTGTATAATAAGGTTACCTCCTTTAAAAATTTTTAAAATAAATATTATAATTTATATGGGACCCATTTTGGGTCCTACCTAATTTTAATAAGTTTTGTATGTTTTTCATTATATGATAGGGGGGACAAATTGTCCCCTCTAAAAATATCTATAAATTTTAATTTATCATCATCTATCCTTATTGTTTATCTACCTTTTTTGATTTTAAAATTAATGAATATAAACCAGATTCATTAATAAATATTGTTTTATTATATATTTTATTGACGCCCTGTTTTAGGGTGTCTGAAAACATGTTTGTACATCAATTTCGAGGATGTCATAATTTGTGACACCTATAATTTTTATGTAAATTAATTTATCATCATTATGTAAGTGTAACTGTTGGTTACACTTGATATTTTTTAAGTTTTATATATTTTTCTTTTACATTATTAATTCAAACTTTTCTAGAATTTTTATATTTTAAAATATCACAAATATCTTTTCCTTTAAACCAAGGATTATTTTGTTTATTAAATACAATTGATTTATTATTAAATATAAAATTGTTGTTAATTAAATCAATTGTTTTTATTATTTATGTAGACAAATTTTATATTACAAATTTTGTTTTAATCTTAAATATACAATACTTTTAATATTTTCATTATTTATTAGATTTCCATCACTATCTTGAATAGATATTACAATATTTTGAATTTTATTTATATTTTTTAAAGGAATATAATCAATTAATTTCATTTGGTTTTTCACTAATTTTTGATCCATATTCAACATTTGGATAAAATGAATATAGAATTTCTGATTCTTTATGTAAATGTAAATAATCTTTATGATTTTCAAAACTAGGATCAACTAAATTACAATGAATTTCAATAACATCAAAAGGTCTAATTTTTGGTAGTTTTATTCCTTTTGATAATACATTTGGTTCAATTATTTTATCATTTAACCCTAATAAAACAGTTATAATTGTTGTTAGTATAATTTTAACAGGAGATTTTATTATAATATATGGTCCATCATTTTTCAATATAAAATCATTTTCATCAAATTTATTAAATTTCTTTTTAAATTCTTTTAAACTATTTATAAAAATATTTTTTATTTCTTCAATTGTATAATTTCCTCTATTTATATCAAAATATTGATCTATAATTTTATCATCTTCATCTTTAATAGAATATCCATAACAATTTTTATAATCATTTGGCATATTTGATATAAAATTATCTGAATAAAATCCACTTAAACCAATACTATATTTTCCATCTAAATGTATTGGATGTTCTAATCTTAATTCCAGTTTAGATGAATGACCAATTATTTTAAATAATTTCATCTTATTTAAATGGAGAATTTTTTAGAAAAAAAAGATAATATAAAATTAGAATCATATGATAAAAATAATAAAAATGATCAACCTATTAGATTATTAATTATAGAAACAAGTGGATCTGGTAAAACTACATTATTATTAAATTTTATTTACAAAAGATTAATTCCATATTCAAATTTATATATTTTTAGTAAATCATTAGAACAACCATCTTATAAATTATTACAAAAAAGATTTAAAAATAATATAGAATCAAATATTAATAAACAAATTTCTTATTTTTCATGTGATGATATGATTCCACTAAATAAATGTAAACCAAATTCATTAGTAGTTTTTGATGATTGTATTTTAGAAAAACAAGATAAAATTAAAGAATATTTTATAATGGGTAGACATAAAAATATATCATGTATTTATTTATCACAATGTTATTCAAAAGTTGAAATGCAATTAATTAGAAATAATTTAAATATGTTATGCATTTTTAAACAAAATGAACATTATATGAAAAAATATATAATAATTTTGTTGGATCAGATATGAAATTTGATAAATTTAAAACTATTTGTAATGATTGTTGGAAAGAAGACTATGGATTTTTAACTATTAATTTATTGAAAAAATCAAATGATGGAAACTATATGAAAAATTTTTCTGATATTAAATAATGATAATGGCTTGTTGTATGTTTGATTCAATAATTGATAGAATATTTATTTTATGAGTATTTTTTATTTCATTAGTATTTATATATTTAATGAAAATTACAGAAATAAAGTAAAATGAATTGTGTTTAACATAACTAGTATTTATGTTAACATGATTTGTGTTTGTGTTAACATGATTTGTGTTTTGTGTTAACATGATTTGTTTTTATGTTAACATAATTTGTGTTTGTGTTAACATGATTTGTGTTTTGTGTTAACATGATTTGTTTTTATGTTAACATAATTTGTGTTTGTGTCAACATTATTTGTGTTTTGTGTTAATATGATTTGTGTTTATGTTAACATGATTTGTTTTGAACCTAAATTTTTCTTTGTAATAAATGGATAAAATATCTGTTAATGAAGCTTAAAAATTAGATGATATTGAGAAAAAATTAATAAAAGAATTTAAAAATCAAATTAAAATTGAAGATAATTATGAAAAAATTAAACAAAAAGCATATGAACCTATAACATCAGCAATTGGTAAAGTTGAAAATAAAATTGGTGAGATCTTAAATGAAAATAAAAACCTAATGGAATTGGTACCTGCTGTTAATAGTTTTGCTAATATGTCAATACCAGAAACTGAAGAATTAAATTTACCTTCAAGTACTCCATTTAGACGAATCAGACAACCAATAATTCAAGAAGAATCGACATTTATTGACCCAAATTTAATTTCACCTCAAACATTAGATAAAATTATTGGTCCATTAGCACAAAAATATTTACCAAGAACAAAAAATGATAAATTTGGTTTATATTGGAATAAACATAAAAAATCATTTATGATTGGTGATAAAATAACTGTAATTGATAATGATGATTTAATAATTGATGATAAAAAATATAATGGAACAAATGGATTATGGAGATTGTTAACTTATGAAAAGAAACCAGATAATAATTTATATACACAAGATGATTTAAATAATTATTCAAAGATTTTATGGGAAACTAATTCAATTTATAAAAATAATGATCCAAATAGTAAGAAACCAAAATCTAGTAAAGGTGATAAATATATTAATTTAATTAAACATATTTGGGAATTAAAAGGTGAAATTGAAGGTTCAGGAATCAGACAATATACAGAAAATAAAATTGAATATAGATTTATAGATGATTTAAATAAATTAGATAATATTATTAATTATATATATGCACAAGAAAAAGCTGGTAATAATAATTTTTTAAATGAAAAGAAAGCAATTAAAGCAATTAAAGCAATATCAAATAAATTAGATGAATTAATTGAAAAACCTGAAGGAATTAAGTATTTAAAAAGAATTTTGGCAAATATTTCATCACCATTATTAAAAGATGGATCAGGTATTTTAAATGATGTTATAAATAATTTACCTTTTGAATTACATGTACCTGGTTATCAATATCTAGGGCCTGGAACTAAATTAAATAAAAGAATAAAAAGAAGTGATCCTGGAATAAATGATTTAGATAAAGCTGCTAAAGAACATGATTTATTTTATAGAGATCATAAAGATACAAAATCTAGAAATGAAATAGCTGATAAAATTTTACAAGATAAAGCATGGGATATAGTAACATCAAATAATCATGGAATTGGTGAAAGATTAATTGCATTACCAACATCAGGTGCTATGTGGATGAAAAGAAAATTTGGTATGGGTTTAGAAGTAGGATTAAAATTTTAATAAAATTAATTATGTTAATCTATATTATAAAAAACTATAAATTTTTTTCTTAATAAATGGAAAAAATAAATATAAACTTGACAGATAATCAAAAATCAAAAATAAAATTAGCATTTAAAAATAAAAGATCAGTTATAATTCAATTTAATATTGATCAATTTAATGAAAATGGAAAAGATATTATATTATTATCTAAAAGACAAATTAATAAACTAAATAAACATAAAAAATTAAATAAAGGATTAAGATTTGAATTTTCATATAATCAATTAAAAGAAATAAAAAATGGTGGATTACTATAGTTAAAAATTATACACCAAATGTTAGAAAGGGAGCAAAAGTTGTAAAAGAATCTATAATTCCTAAATTTAGAAATTTTGTTGATTGGTTAGATCATGAATTAAAAAATGTAGAAGGATCTGGTTTAGATAAAAAAAAAACATTAAAATATATGAAACAAAATTATAAAAAAAATTTGAACCATTAACATTAGGTGAATTAGAAAAATTATGTAAAAATATAAAATATTTTAGAGGTGTATTTATGAGAGATATATTACCTAATAAAGTTAATAAATTTGAATGTGGAATTATAAATTTAGATTCATTTGATGGAAATGGAACTCATTGGGTTTGTTATTATAAAAAAGATAAAATTAAATATTATTTTGATTCATATGGAAATATAGTTAATAAACCACCAATAGAATTAGTTAAATATCTAGGAAAAGATAATATATTTTATAATGATAATCAAATTCAAAATTATAATGATCCACCAATTTGTGGTCATTTATGTATTTTTATATTAAATGAATTAAATAAAAATAAAAAATTTGATAACATAATAAATAAATTAATCCTTAATAAATATTGATTCACAAAATATATTTGATCTGTTTGGAAGACAGAAAAAACATCCAATTAATATTAAAGAAGATTATATAAATTCTAAATTAAATATATTTTTTAATAATTTTAGTAAAAGTTTTAAAAGTCATGTAAAAAAGACTGAAAATCTAGTAAATGCTATTGGTTTATCAAACAATTATATAAATATTAGTGGTAAAAGAATTGTTAATGTTAAACCAAGTATAAATAAATATGATGTTGTAATAAAATCAGAATTAGATGAAGTTTTAGATTCAATTATTAAAATTGGTAATGATCATTCAGAAACTAAAAAAGATTTAAATAAAATTACAGACTTTTTAATTAATATTGGAAAATATGTTGAAAATTTAGAAGAAAAATTGGAAAAAGAAATACAATTTCTATTTGATGGAGTCAATGAATCCATAAAAGAATTAAATGCTGAAATAATACTAATTAAAGATGATATAGATAAATTACAATAATTATTTTATATAAATGGAGTTGATTTACTGTCTTAAATGTAAACAAAAAACTAATTCTAAATATATTCAGATAATAAAATTGAAAAATATAAATATAATCAAAGCAAAATGTTGTATTTGTAATTCAAAGAAAAGTTGTTTTACAAAAATTTCTCCCTAATAAATGGCTCTATACAGTTCATTTCATTTATTCATTATCAGGAACCAAAATCAATTAAACAAAGATGATTGGGATGATATTTCTGAAAAATATGAATTGAGTATTAATATGATGAGATTGTTTCAAAATAAATTAAATTGGCAAAAAATTGCTCAATATCAAAATTTAACTGTAGATTTTATTACTGAATTCATAAATTATCAATTAAAAGATTATATTGATCTGATTTGTAAATATCAAGATTTAACTGAATATTTTATTCATGATTATGCATTTACATTAAATTGGGAATTAATTTTAGAACATCAAAAAATATCAGCAAAATTTATACTTGATCATGCTACTGAAATTGAATATTTTAAAAGTAAAAATGAAATTGATACATAAATAAAATTTGACATCATAAAATTATAAAAATTTTACTTGTTTTAAAAAAGCTTTTGATTTAAAAAATTTATCCTTAATAAATGGCTGATTACAAAAAATATGTAAATGATATTGAAAGAGCTGAATACAAAAATTTCTATCCATTATCTAAATTACATTTAAATGAACCTAATAAAAAAACTGAATTTAATATAGATTTTGGAGATGGATTTTGTACTTCTAAATTTCAATTTTATATATCTGGTAAATTGACTAAATCTGATGGAAATGCATATGATAATGGTGCTAATATAAAATTAATTGATAATTTTGTTCCATTTTTATTTTCAAAAATTGAAGTTAGAAAACATAATAAATTGATTGATGAAATTGAATATCCTGGTCTATTAAGTACAATTAAAGGTACTATAACTTATTCAAAATCATAAATAAATCAAATAAATAATGGTTTTGAATCAAATTTTAAAAATAAATTTGAAGCAATTGGTAATTTATCTCATTTTGGATTAGGATTTTTTGAAAATGTAAATATTCCAATATACAAAGGAGGTTTTAATATAACATTTATTAGATCAGAAGATAATGATGCAATTTTTAGATGGAAAACTAAAAAGGCTGATGGATCTTATGATAATGCTACATTACCAACTGAAGGTAAAATAACAATTGATGAATTTTTTATTAGAGTTCCTATAATTGAATACAAAACAACAAGTAAAATTCAAATAATTAATGAACTAAGCAAATTTGAAAAAGTAAATTTTCATTTTAATCATTGGCAATGCATTGAACAAAAAAATATTACAGGAAAGAATTTAAGTTTTGATATAACAAATATCTATAGAAATATTTATAATCCAAAATTTATTATAATTGGATTTCAAAAATCAAGAACAAATGATCAGTTATTTGATACTTCTAAATTTGATAGTATGTATGTAAAAAATATAAGAGTAAAACTAAATGGTCATTATTACCCTGATGAATTGGAAAATTTTGATATTAACAATGAAAAATTTAGAATTATGTATGAAATGTATCAAGATTATAAAAAAGTTTATTATATTAGTAGTAAAATGTATTATAGTCCAACAGAATTTCTAGAAAATAGACCAATTTATGTAATTGATACTACAAAAAATCCAACAAATATTTCAAGTTCAAAAAATGATATTATTATTAATGCAGATTTTGATTATGATATAGTAGCTACTAGTAAAACAAATTGTTATATTATTATTGTATCTGAAAAATTACTTGAATATAATATAATCAAAAATGATATTACTGAAATTAATTAGAATATATTATTACTATTTTAGTCAAATTTATTGAAAAAATACTATTAAAATTTTAAATTACCTTATGAAAAGTCGACTATTAATTTTATTGAAAAAATACTTATAAAATGTGATAATTTTACTTATTTTAAAAAAAAATTTATTTTGTAGAAGATTTTAGGCATATTTGTTAAAAATTTCATTAAATTTGCATATTTTTTATGACAATTAGAAAAAAGCTGGAAATTGGCCAAAAAAGGGCAAAAATATTGCATAATTGTATAAAAAAACTGTGAAATTTGTTTGATTTTTGATTGGCTCCAAAAGTGTCCTAGAACCAACATGATACTATCTACTTATATATATATATATATATATATATATATATATATATATATATATATATATATATATATATATATATTGATTGAAAAAAAACATTTTAAAACCAAACCCATTATTTTGGAAGAATGATTATCAAGAGACAGTTATTCTTGTTGTTTCATGTTAGGATCATTAAATGCCATTTAGTTTGGGTTCCCCCATGAATTATCTCTTTTTAATACAGTATGTATAACACTTAATTTGATTTATACTAGATGATCGTGAGTGAAAAGTTATTGTGATGATTGCGATAAATTAGATAAATAGTGTAAGTTTGTTAGTGTCAAAAATGAAATTAACCAATTTATTTGCCAGGATAATAAACTAATAGCCCAATAAACAAAGAACAAACTCTTAATTGTTTATGGATTTTATGTTATATGTTTCTTTACATGTCATACAAGACCCCGAGCTCTTTTTGTGTAGTGCAACATGAAAAAATCGCAACGTTGCAAATCGAATGCTAGATATGGACACGAGATAAGTAGAGCATTCTAAGTACATCATTTAAAATAATATTTTCTCTACACCCCTAAGCTATTCTCGTAAACATTTTGTAGCCTTTAAACTAAGCTCCCCGGCTTAGGCCGTTAGTATGGATAAGTTATCTGTGTAATCCTCTCAAACACACAAAACATAAAATAACACGTCATAGATTTTTATAATTATAATCTAATGTATAACAGTCAGTTTTGAAAGAGTCAATCTTTTAAATAAAACTAACCACAGTATTCTGTGTTACGTTGAAGGTTTTTTATTATCATCAAGTTACTCATGGGACACTAGAATTATATTTATTTACATAGTTTGCAATGTTAAACTTCAAATTATATTTGTATACTGAGAGATTTTGTGTTCATCAGTAACCTTGATTATGAATATTCCCTCGTCAGTAAATAAATGTATGAGTTTAATTATCAACACTGTTTTGATTGATAAATAGCGGTAACACTTTAAAATATATCTGAAAACCGTGTTTACATAATTGGATTTAATGCTTCTACACATTGATAGTACCTCACTACTACGAGATATATGCTCGTATATACATGTAGCTAAACATTTGACGCACATTGCGAGAAACATTTTAAACAAACAAGCTAATATAAACAAGTTTAGTTAGGGAAATTAAATTTATAAACTTATTAAATGAGTAAATGTTTATTTACATATTTTTTAGTACTCTCTCTAAAAAACAAACACTAATATTACAATTAAAAATAAATATAAATTATTACATTAAAAATATTCTATTACTAGTCAACGTTATCAGAAAATTTGTCTACATTTCATTTAATAGAAACTACTTTTCAAACCATAAAGTGTGATGACGTATTTGAATAGTTAAATCTAATGAAATACTGGAAATTTTGCGTTTGAGAGTTTTGTGTACACCTTTGTGTATTTAAATTTCTTCAAGGTTGAAAAAACAATGTGAAACAGTTTTATATACTATACCTTCCAATCATACGTTATTATTTTCTTTCTATGATAATGAAAACCAAATCTACTGTTTTAACAGTTGGTTACGGAGTTAATATAATTATTGATGAGTATAATAAATAAATGATTAAATATTAAGCAAATTATTTCAATTTTCTTTTTTTATTTTTATTTCCCATGAAATTTAGAATTTATAACCTATTCTTAATATAACTTATTCTAAATATTATAAATGAAGCCAAACTCCAGCAAGGCATCCTCATAAAGTCGAATTGCTGAGAAGGACATTAATTTTCTCAGTTTGAAGGCGAAGGGGTATATTATACACTTTCTTTAAAGTTGGAAATTTTGCTGACCATCTCGATATCCTGATTTCCGTTTTTGATAAATCTTTCCTATTTAATTACAAGTTTCCTCTTTTTCCTCCAATTTTACTTGCATATTTTTTACTTTAGGTTTTGTGATGTGTTTTTGTTTATTGGCCATCTTAATGTAAAACAATGTAATATTGTTTTGAAAGAAATTTTTTATGAAATTACTTATAAAGTAATTTTTAAATTGTTAACACATTGTTGTTAAATTATATCACAAATTTTTGTATTGATGGCCTAGTAATGTAGATGAAATTGTTTTGTGGTTATTTTTTAAACTGATGTCAATTATAAAAGAATAACTATAGAACGACTCAACTGAGGTACTAAAACTATGTAAAATATAATCTACTGACACTATTTGGTTTCGTGGCTGGGATTCTTTACTTCCTCTTAAGTATATCCCTTTTTATTTGGTTTTGTTTACACTGTCATCTTTTGTCATAGTATAATAGTAGTTTGTGCAACGATTGTATTATTGAAGGACTTTAAGCCATTAGTAAGTAAATATATGGCTGAATATAACCGTTGCATACTCTATGTTATTTTATCTACGACCAACATAAATTTAGTAAAGTCGAAAATGTATAAATTATTGTGTCACCTGAGAAAAACGTAGCCACACATATGTCATTTGACTCTATGTCAATCTCACTTACATACAATCACACTCTTTTGAGGCTAGGCACCTAAAGAAACTAAAACATGATGGTCTAAACCGTGTATTTTAATGTGAAACATGAACTTTTAAAACCTCATTAAGCAATGGATTTGGATTTTTTTAATATACGTCTTTATGAAGTAGCTCGTGATATAATTATTGGTGCATATAACGAAAATTGTAAATAAAACATGTTTTTCTCTCGAATTAAAATAAATTTCATATCTATAAATTGCCATTTATGAAAAAGAAAATTATCTTTTAACTTCTTAGCGCTTTTTCTGTAAAAAGTAAAAATTAATTTAATAATATAAAATGTATAAATGTTTGGGTAATTTTATAACATCTCCTGCTTGTACTCAAATCCCCACTTTGAATGAATGTAAGTAGATTTCTATGTCTTCATTTCCAGGAAACAACGTTACATGAGTTATAAGTGCTTTTAAAAACCTTTCAGTTTAATTATTGAACTTGCGCACACCTACTTTAACAGATTCGCACGGTTCAAGTGTAAAATTTACTCAGGTTTATTAATTAATACACTACTCAAAAGGGCTTTAATGTAACCTTTCTTGCACTTATCAATATTTGTAAAATGTTTGAACATTTTCCCCATGTGAACATTTTTAAGCGTCTGTGTTGATGAAATGAACTCTTTTACTTGCTCTTACTCTTTGTTTAGTAGCTTAAAGATTAGTTCCCGCATAATGTAATTAAAAGTAAATTAACTAACAATTAACTACTTCCAGAAAACTTTGATAGAAGTAGAATTAAAATCAAGCAATTTAAATACAAAGAAATGTACCATGTAAATAAATTGTCAAATAAGCCAAACAGAACAATGCTGCCAGAACCAGAAATGGTCAACGGTTTTAAAACGATTCAATTGAACTTTTAAAGCATAAAACTGCTTTGGTTTGAACTACATGGAACAATTAACTAAACTTATACTTTTTTATTATTATTAAAGTTCACATTACATTATTAGGTACAATGTGAATGGTTATATATTTACTGTCAATCTTGTTTTACTCCGAAGAATTTAATCACAGGTTAGTTGTTCTGAAAACAATAGCCAAGTGTACACACAGAATACATTCAAAGAGGAAATATTCCAGTATTTACCCTTAAAACACTTCATACTAAGTACACAATTTAAAAGTTACCTTTATAGCTTGAAAAATTTTGTAATCTACAAAAGTCAATAATACATTTTTTTATATTTAACTTCTTGAATTTGTTTTTTTTCGTTAACAAAAAAATTTTATTGCTCTGTTGTTTGTTTTTAAATCAATTAAAATCTTGCTTTTTCAAATAAAAAGATTAAACAAAATTTATTTTTAAAAAATTTTGGGAAAAAATTTGCTATCTTAAAGTTTAAAAATGGCTTACAAAAATTTATATGTTAAAACTTGTACGGTTATACGTTTGACATTAAATACAATAAAAATTTTTGTAAATAATAAATTAAAAAATAACTCAGTGAAGTAGGACAGCTTGCGTACCTGTAGTGTCTTAAAACGTTTTTTAGAAAGGCTCTAACTTGATGCAATCAAACAGAATCGTTTGAAATACAAAAAACTCTCCTCGGGACTGGATCTCAACTTCAGGTGGGCTCAAACTCTCAAGTTCTTTACTAAGGCTGCCTATTGTTTGGAGCTCTTCTAGAGCCAGTCTGCAAATTGAAACATATAAGTTAGTGTTCAATAGATAATACAAATTGAAACACTCTCACGTCGTAATTCTCATTTTCAGAATAATCTATAAAGATAAATAAATCATTAATGAACGATAATATATATATATAAGATTACAGTACACAATTTTTTATTATTTTTTTAAGCATTTTAGAGATCATAAATTATAGTATTATCCAAGTTTGTAAATTTGGAATGAACTTCGATGTTAAACAAACTCAAAACAAACGCCAAATGTAGTTTACCCCAAAAAAATGGACAGGTATTTAGAAAGATGCAGATATCCTAAAAGAAAAACTGTTTTCCATTTGAGCTTATAGAAGCCAGGAAACCAATATTTCTTCTCCGGCTAAACCAATTTCTCAAATACTACTCGTTTTTTTATCACTTGAAACAATAACTTCGTATTTCATCTTTAGGAAACTTTCTCAATATTTTCAGAACAGACGAACGACTATAAGAAAACATTTTCAATATCATTTCACTCTTTTAATCTGCTGAAAAGGAAGCATGAAATATTGTTCTCAACCTACACAACTCCACTGAACTTTCCTTTTATTTGTCATCGTGGTAAAAATTATTTTATTTCATTGTTATGGAACGTTTCGTCATAAGTTTTTATCAGTTGAAAAGTTTATTGAATAAATACAACCTGTAAAATGAAACTTATGCCCTAAATTGTAGAAAAATTTCAAAAACAAATGTTTCTGAGTTTAGTTTTATGTTCAAACAGGTCATATCAAGACGAGACAGCGCAGTCCCTGACAGGCATTTTCAGCCGTACAATAGAAACGTAACGATAAAGTTCTTTTCCTAGGACTGTCCGTGAAAACAGTTGTTTACGCACTTGATACTCGTCGCAAAACAGGTGATTGGCGTATTCATTTTACTTTGCGCACGCTAGATTTACTTTGCGCACGCTAGATTTACTTTGCGCACTCCTGTGTTTAAACATTAGAACACAAAACAATTTGCATTAGCCAGCAAGGAAACGTTGATTAGTCAGGAATTAAGTTGGCAACACTGGATGTAAACATCTGATCTATTGTCATTGTTGTCGTTTTCGATTGAATCAACATAAACATAACCTACAAACCAGCTACAGGTGAGCTACATGTGTAAGTTAGGTGCGCAATGATCAACTATGACAGTGACTTTAGTGATTTAAGTGACTTATTCCCTGACGATCTTGCTAAAACTGCTAAAACAGTGGCGTTAAATCTTCTGCATGAATAATCCAATAAATTTTTAACTAAATGTAGGAAGTGCATAATACAGGATATCATTAATACTGTATCACTATCTTGAGACAGGTACCTCACATAGTGGGTATTTTAACGTGAATATTAAACGTCTGATACTTGTATAAGAAATATTTGGCAGTCGTAGGAAAAATTTAATATGCAACTCGTGCGAAAAGTTCTTTCACTGCACTCGAGAGAAATTATTCCGCACTCGCCTGCGGCTCGTGCATAAACATTTCTCTCGAGTGCGGCAAATCGGCACTTTCCGCACTTGTTGCATAAATAACTATTATATAATAAAGACATAAACTACGTCTCGTAATTTACTGATAGGCATTCGTTCAATGAGGTTTGGCAATAAAATAAAATAATGTTAATTCATTTTTTTCAATAGATTATTGCTGAGGAACAACCCTTTAAAAACTATCTCTACTAAAGAATATCTCTATTAGAATATCTGTATATAAAGTCTCTACATTTTTTCTAACAAAATATTTAATTTCATTGTTTGGAAAAAGAAATAATCTAAAAAAAAAAAAAAAACAATTATATGTGTAGGTGTTTTTTATGCTAGGATAAATTTTTATTTAAATTGCTTTACTTTTTGCTGCATTGTGTTTCTTAAAATTGAATGAAAAGTTATATTAGTGAATGTTGAAATAAATTTTTTTTCTCACCACCAAATTCATTTTTCATTTGTTCTCACCACCAAATTCTATAAAATAACCTCCATATCCTTTTTAAATATTTTATACTAATTATAAATTTAATGAATAGCCTATCATTATAAAATTTGGTGTGTACATTAGGAAGGGAACTTATATTTGCTTACAATATCCAAATGGCTGCAAACCAACGTACAGTAGTTACGGGGGAAATGAAAAGAATACCATAGCTTGATAAAATTTTGTATATACATTCACAAGTTAGGGTTTAACGTATATCTACTTATAAAACCAATATGGCGGGAAACCTACATACTTAATCCCATAATTTCTATGGGGAAATGGAAAAATTTAAAAGCCATTGGAAATTTGCTGAGAGCGCAGGTCCGCAGCGACGGAGGTATTTTCTTGTCGACCTGTTTGAATCAAAATTTTTTACTAACATAGGCCTCACAAAACAGAACTTTTTTGTGGCTGTAAAAAGAAGATTTTATTTTACCACCCATTAAGTTAGTAGTTCCCTTCGATTAAGAATATAATATCAAAAGCAGTAAAAAAAATATATTGTGAAAGGTTGCAAGTGCAAGTTTCAAATCGACTATCAAATCAAGACCACGTATAAAAGAAGTTTCAATTTTCAGACTTTAATTTGGACCGCGTTGACTGAAAAAGAGGGAATTCAATTCTCGTAATTCAATTGTTCGACCGTGCGAATGGATTGTTGGACCAAGATTGGAATTGTTTTAGTCCCTTATAAATCTTGTTGACTCCAAAGCCATTCTGGATTATACGCATTACTTTTGTTAATCGGCCATGAAGACGTAAATGGCGATAAATTCGGTCAGTAAAAATATTCTTCATTGGTTCATTTTTTATAATTTTTTGTTTTTAGGCATTAATTTGCAGTCGGACCTAAAGCTACATTACCATTTGTGGAGAAATAAGTACAACAATCAATTTTATAAAGATTTTTAGGTCACTGAACTGCAATATGATAATATGAGAACATATCTGGTTCCAAAGTCAAAACTCTTGTTTACGAAGTTGGAACTGCCCCTACCTGGGCCACAGCCACAGCCCATGTAGCTGTAGGCCTGTATAATTTTAAAATTGTTCATATAATGTTCAATATTATACGTCGTTTTTGTGTCTTTTTACAATAAAACTTTGTGTCAAAACCTATTTACCAATAAGTTGTTTAACTATACCTACAATAAAACTAAAGGTGAAAACCTATTTAATTGTACCTTATTAACCTTTACTTTAAGCCCTTCATATAACTAAATGCTCCATACGGAGTTATTTTCTTAAATTATTATATATTTTACTTTAATTTTTGGTAAAAACCCCAATAAAAAAGGCATTTAGTATTAGTGTTGGCCTGAGCCATAATTAACTTAGCTAAACTGGTTAATAAAAAACACCAAAACATTTCTGAACTTTTTTCCTGATTAGGAATCAACAAAACTTCAACTTTCACTCTTGCTTATTTATCACAATGTAGTGTTAAATTTTATGTACGGTATATCTTCACTAAGTAAGAATGTACTAATGTTTGCTTTTAAAACATCCATAGCAGCAAACCCTCATATTAAACCTTACAATATTTATAAGGGTATTAAAATGACAAAAATTAATTTTTAGTTAGCTCAGTACGGTCGTAAATTATATTTTTGAAAATTTTATCATTTGTCAAATCCCCATTTTCTATATTAAACCCCTTTTCACCCCAGAATTACTTCCAATTGAAGCACAGAAAGGATTATATGAACGAAACTTTTCCCGCCAGATACAGGAGCGTTTAACAGCTGCAAAGCAAAGTTTAACACAGTTTCCTGCCAAAGTTGGTCTGTGTTAACATTCTGTGGAACAAAGGAGATTCATTTACGTAGATCGAGCATAACGTTGGAGTCTCATATTTGTATGAAAACTCTCTTTGACTTCAAAATAATATATAATAATTATAATATATATAATAAAAATAACTTTTTTTGTATTTGGTCAAAAATACCTGTTATGAATAAATGTTCAAACATTCAAATAAATTTTTCATCAATTATCAAGCAGCCCATGCTGTAAATGTAATATGAATTTTTATTTCATTACATGAAAGCTATGCAATACAAAGAAAAAACTACGATTTATTAATAAAATTTTTAGATCACTATTTAAGGAATTCATGAGACATTTTTCATACAAAAATATAATGATTTAATTTTTATTCAGTACATGTCAAAAAATGCTTGGGAACAATTAATAAATATTATTTTTAGTAATTATTTTATTTTTATTTATTGGTTGAAATTATTATTCTATTTTGTGCTCATGTAGTTATATCAAAGGTCCTTCCTTCAAGAATAGTTATATCAATCCTTCAAGATAAGTGGTCTACCCCTTATAATAAGTATCAAAAAATATTTTATCACTCGTCGTCTTAAATTTTAATTTAATTCTATAACTTAACTTTGTGTACTTAGACCTAACGTTTAAATCTGAATACTAGCGAGAATCTATTACCAATACTATTTTGAATATTTTTTTTTTGTGAAATAGAACTAGACTACGTTATATTTAATCAATATTAAGACACATTTTTTCTGATGGCTGATGCAACCAAACAAAAAGTATTAATAAAAAAAGAAAATAAGACATTGTTAGTGAGGATTAGGTTCAAATATATATTCAAACATGTAAAATGTATTTATGTTTTTAGTTACAAAAGATACTTCAGAAATGTTGTGAAAAGAATGAAGTAAAATAACATAAATATACCCTATTGACATTTTCAATAACTTCTAATAACTTTCAAATAACTTCTGTGTAACTTCTCATTTCTATAGGGGTTTTGTCTGTTACATCCCTTTTTTTCTCAACCTACTAAACAGGTTGTAAAGATTGATGTATCATTTTAAATCTTATGATCTATCGCGTCGGCGAGTGGTGATTAAATTTATTTTCGGCCTCCATTCCCCTGGCCTATTTCTTATTTCTAGAGAACGCTTTAAAATGTTGATCAACTTTTATATTAAGATTTTTAAATCTTAATTGTAACTTAACAGCTGATTACCTTCAGATTTATTTTTGAGACGGATTGTAAACAAAAATTGATCGCCTGTCACTGCATAATCATAATAAATAGTGTTACAACAGTTGAAACACTTTTTTGTCAGAAGAAAATATTCTCCTTGATAGTTTAATAATTAAAGTCATAAAATTGTATCAAATTTTACTGTAGGTGAGTTTTTCACAAACATAAAGAAATATATTACAAAATGAGCAATTTGAGGACGGGAACCCTAGTTATTTAAAAGCAAATATGTTTAGTACAAATAGTTTCTTTTGAAGAATGAAATTGAGATGAAATGTGACCCATGAAAACGCATTAAAAGAAGCAGTTATATCAAAAGTATTATGAAACGATTTCATATACTTCGAAAAGCTGGAGTTATGAAGGTAAAGCTCTTACTCTAGACGTTTGTAATGTCGTTTGTTTCTAACTTTTCTTAGTAACGGCTTTCAAACTTGTAAATAAAATAATATACTGTTTTCTAATATAGTTTTACAGCTTTTTTATTGACTTGCAAATGTTTTACTAAAATTTGCTAATCATAAGATTATATAAGTGTAAAATTAATGTTGTGTGCAAACACAATATACTTACACTTAAGATTATCTACGGACCTCATATCGGCCGAAAACATCAGAGATGAAATCTGTAAAAACGTTAAAACTAATATCTTCCTTCCAAATTAAATTTACGGAATTTTATATTCTAAAAGGAAAATGATAAATAATGATAATGATAGTTTTCCCACTTGCTGGCCAAACTATTGTCAGCTATTTTAGTCTGCGTAGGACTAGAGTAGTGGAGAAACGCGGGAGCTGGCTCAGTTCAAGGTCACCTGAGCGATGACGTCATCGAGGTCAATGACCCCACCGATGACGTCATCGATGACGTCATCGATGACGCAATCGATGACGTCATCACCAATTACGTCATTCTGTGACGTCACACCCATGACGTTGCAGAAATGACGTGGCGATGACGTCATCACCCCTTACGTCACCATTATGACGTCATCGATGTCACAAAGGTCAAGGTCACGCTGAAACCTAAAATTTTTAGGCACTTTTGCTGTTTCTCGCACTACGCTCCGAGTTTCAGTCAGGTTTCAATGACCTTGACAACTTGGAGCGAAATTAGACGAGAAACAGCAAAAGTGCCGAGGAAACTCAAAGTTTGCAACGTGACTCTGCCTAAACCGTCATGTGACACCGCTCGAGTGACCTTGAACCGATACAACTCCCGCGTTTCATCATTACTGTAACCGCGATGCGCACCCTACGACAGACACCGAGCGACTGACTGTCCGGCCCCGCGCACTCTAGGTATATTGGCTCGAGAGACTAAGACTCTAAACCGTCAGGAATGGGAGTAACTAACTGAATTTTGCAAGGAAAAGTCATTTCATCCAATATTTTAAACAAAACCTCATCAGTAAAACTGACATTAGTCCGTTTTGTATAAAACTTAGGGTGTCCGCGCAATAGTTTGCGTCACTTAGCTAAAGTCGAAACCCTCTTAACTTTGAGTGGTGGACAGTGAGCAACTAATAAAGTCTTAACACGACTAAGTTTCTTACCCAAAGTGTCCCGCGACATGGCGTCTCCTCACAAAAGTCCACACAATACTGAGAGACTGCTTGTAGCGCACGAGTCAAGGGAAAAGAGGTGGGGGAAACAGCAGGAGTGGGGGAAGGTCACAGTGGTGGGGGAAGGTGAGGCTTAACGCTGGAGTATCGCATCACTTCACCATGAGCTGTCCCACAGTCAACACACTGTTCTCTTGGCCCGAGTTGGCACTAGAAGAAACATTTCTGTACAGCTTAGGCTGTGAGAGCCGAGGAAGCAAAGTCAAAGTGGAAATTGTGTTAAACTCCAAGATGAAGAGTCTCCTAAATAAACTAATTGTATCCTTGCAATCTCCTATAACTTTAGAGAAATACCACTTTATTAAGCGACACCTTATACTTTGGCAAAACGAAGCGGAAATGGAAAAGATTACAGTAAAATTAATTTAACTTAAAACTTGGACTGGACACTCATGGTGATACCACGTGGCGTGAAAACGCCACCCTAAACATTACAAGTTAGGTTATTGAGCACCTCTGGTACGATAACCGATGTGCTAGAGTTAAAGTGTGATGACCTTGAGTCAAAACACTGAAATACTACAAGTCGATATCGTCCCAGAGTTAAAGTGTAGTGACCTACATTCAGAACTTGTAAAATTACTTACATATAGAGAGCTAGAGAACAGCGAGACGCACCGCATGGAAGCCGGAGACATACTGGCGAAGCGGTGTTGTGCAGCCTAGGGACCCAGTTGTGGTGGGGGTATAGCCAACACTTAGAGTACAAGTGTTGTGGGTGACCTTGACCCACATAACTTACCTGACCCCCCCCCCCCCCCGACAAAAAGTGCGAACCCCCCCCCCCCCCGACAAAAAGTGCGAACCCCCCCCCCCGACAAAAAGTGCGAACCCCCCCCCCCGACAAAAAGTGCGAACCCCCCCCCCCCCCGACAAAAAGTGCGAACCCCCCCCCCACCCCCACCCCCACCCCTGATATCCTGGGCGTGGCAGCCCCGGTGGGGATATAAGGGGGTCCGGCCAGAGCCGGCTCGCAGTCCGCTCCCGCGCGTTGAACGTGAACGATCGGGACGGACCGCCATAGGCATCACTAAACATTGAATGGCGCCTTCAGTGTTTAGCGAAGTCTACTCTAACTTTAAGACTTGTATTAGTTGTAAGATATTGCGCTTGCGTTTGGGTATTGCGAATTGTTTTATATGAGAGTGTTTTACTTGTACCCTATGTCTCCTGTGTCTTTTATCCTTTGTGTCTTGTTTGTTATATGTGTTTAATGTGTATGTGCTTGTTCCAGCATTGACTACGTTGAGCTCAATTGTGTGTTGTAAGTGTGTTATATGTTTCTAAAGTGTATACGCTTGTTTTAGCAATCCCCCCTTGAGCTTTTTCAATGCTCAAAGTAAATTGTAAAGTCAGGGAACGGGAGTAGGCCCCCGTGTAAAGCCACTTTTAATAATTGGTAGGCTCCTTGCCAGGCATGCAAAAGGTTGCGGATGGCATTTGGGGAGCATGTCCGTTTGTAAGCTGGCAAGCAAAAGGTTGTGGCGGCCTCTGCACTCGGACCGAGGACGTAAGCCATTAGGGTGTCCTCAGTATGTTTCCCTTCTGGAAACTCAAAATTATGTAAATGAATCTTTGTTAGATATTTGTGTTTTTAGTCCCCAAGGCCCCCGAACATTCGTGGTTCGCCATGGATGTACGGAGGCCGAAATTTTTTAATGTCCGTGTGGCCTTGACCCACAAAGACTTGTAAAAATTCAATGCATTGTAAATTAAAAATATTAAAGATAGGTTACGGGAGTAGGCCCCCGTGTAAAGCCTATTTTAATTATCGGTAGGCTCCTGCCAGGCATGCAAAAGGTTGCGGATGGCATTTGGGAGCATGTCCGTTTGTACGCTGGCATGCAAAAGGTTGCGGCGGCCTCTGCACTCGGACGAGGACGTAAGCCACTAGGGTGTCCTCAGTTTGTTTCCTTCTGGAAACACAAAATTATGTAAATGAATCTTTGTTAGCTACTGAAAAGACAATGCAGTAAATGTTTACAAGTCGTGCGTGGCGAAGGGTACACGACATTGGATGTTGCCTTGTTGTCATAGTTGGGTCTCTTCGGAGGCTACAGCGATGACAACCCAAGTGCCCCAGGTGGGGCTTAATTTTTTTAAAGTTTTTTCGTGACCTTGACCTAAATACAGTAATGACCCCCCCCCCCGAACTTTTTTTTTTGAGAAAAAAAATTGGACCTTGACCAAAGAGTTTTTTGCTCCGGACGAGAAGTGCCCAAACAAAAAATTTGTACAAAGTAGTGGATTTAGAGCAAAGATCATTGATTTATCAAACCTGTTGAAGAATAAATTGAAAATGGGTGTTTAAAAGCCAAATCTACTACATGATTGATAAACTGGATGTATATGACGTCACCTTCCCCCACCCTTCAACCTCGGGTATAAAGGGACCCGGTTGAGCGCGCTGCTCATTATTGCGTGGACATTCACCGAGTGCACACTCAAAGCCAAACTGTAAAAAAATGGCTCTTTGCGATATTTGTGGTGAGTTTTTCCAAGATGAAGATATCTTTGTTTTACACAGAGAATTGCATCATGAAGAGAACAGAAAAGAAGAGATTGTTGTAAGTGAAGAAGACTTGGATGCGTTTGATTGGTTATTGGAAAACTACCAGAAGCAGATGGACGACTGTGATAGCTATCTACAGTTACACCGAGAATTGCATCGTGAAGAGGACAGAAAAGAAGAGATTGTAGTAAGTGAAGAAGACTTGGATGCGATTGATCGGTTTTTGGAAAAACCCCAGAAGCAGAAGGAGGACTGGGCTAGCTATTTACAGTTAATGCAAAGAAGAAGACCAAGTGTTATTCAATTTGCCGGAGCTGGACCATCTACAGCTGGAGGATTTATTCAAGAGGAAATGAAAGAAAAAGTGGAAGATTTAAAACAACTGCGTACCCAAGAAGTGGATATGGAAGAAGAGGATACAGAAGAAGTGGAAGATGTAAAACAACTGCGTACCCAAGAAGAGGATATGGAAGAAGAGGATACAGAAGAAGTGGAAGATATAAGACAACTGCGCACCACAGCCTTGCCAGGACCAGTTGTAACTCATTTCAAAATTAATAACTTGCAATTAGAATTGGAAAATTTTCTAACTCAAGCTAAAAAACTAGTTGTAAAAACATTGACGGAAGAATTGACAAGATTGAACTTTATTAAATTTGGATTGGTGTTGGAGGCTATGTTTACTAATAGCGATGGTGAAAACTCACCGAGAGCATTCATTGCTAAAAACCGAACCCTTACAACCACATCTGATATCAGCGAAATTTTAGAAGAATGTTTGAATGAACTGTTAATGAAACTCCAAGAACATGAAGGAAGAGGATCTGGCTGGACGTTATCATCGATTGAAGGTATGGATGTGAGGATTCACAAGCATGGATATGGTATAAGAGGTAGCAGCTTTATCCCTCTACCAAAGGTTATCCGAGATACTAAATCATGTATCAATGTGAAAAATGAGGACAATGAATGTTTCCGGTATGCAATGTTAGCAAAATACGTGGGACATAATGCTATTAGACCTAGCATAGCATACGAAGCTGTTCAACACCGCTATAACTTTCGAGGAATGTCGTATCCTGTGAGTCTTGATCAAATTACTAAATTTGAGAAACAAAATCCAGGTGTTTCTGTTAACGTGTTCGGTTTAGATGATTCAAACAATGTGTATCCACTACGAGTAGGAAAAGTAGAGCAAAGTAACCATACTGATTTATTATTGATAACCAAAGGTGAGATTTCACATTATGTTTATATTAAAAACTTTGAATCTTTGGTTGTACGACAAGTGTCAAAACAAAATCGTAAGATAACAATATGCAAGAGATGCTTTTGTTTTACATGCAAGGAATTCAGACGTGGAGGATCGGAGTGGTTGATGGAGCACCAAAGACTTTGTAATGACAACTATGAAGTGAAGATTAGTCTGCCACCACCATCTCGAGCGTTCATCCAATTCAACAAACAGTTCACCAATATCGGATTCCAGTAGCCGTCTACGCAGATTTCGAATCCACGTTAGTACCACAGGAGCTTCCGAATGGTGAGGGTGACTAGAAGAACCAAATATCAATTGCATCAACCTTACAGTTTTTGCTTATTGGTGAAATCCACTTTGCCTGAAGAACAGTTACAACACTATGGGTTAACATCCACTCCAATACTCTACCGTGGGGAAAAAGCCGCTAAGTATTTTGTAGACCAGTTGTATGATATTGCTGAAAAGGTGCAACGCTTATTCGGTAATGTTTTACCCATGGAACCTTTGAACCAAAATCAACAAGAAGAATACAATTCAGCATCAAGATGTTATTTATGCAAAAAGAGTTTCAGTGAAGAAAATCCAAAAGTAAGAGATCACGATCACCTGACAGGGTTATACAGAGGAGCTGCTTGTAATTCATGCAATATAAATTACAAACTACCAAACTTTATCCCTGTCGTGTTACACAATCTTAGCGGCTATGACTCCCACTTCATTATCCCAGAGTTAGGACGGGATGATGGAAAAATTGAAGTATTAGCTGAAACATTGGAGAAGTACATCAGTTTCTCAAAAACAGTAGGTAAAATTAAACTTCGCTTCGTAGACTCTTATAGATTTATGTCATCTAGTTTGAGCAAATTGTCTGAAAACCTAAGAAGAGAAGACTTAAAAGAAACCAGCAAAATTGTACCTGAAGATAAATTGGACTTAGTAATGCGTAAAGGAGTGTTCCCCTATGATTACATAACTTCTGCAGAAAAATTTGAAGAAACCAGTCTGCCACCGATTGAAGCCTTCAATAGCAAGTTAAATGAAAGTGCAATCACTGTTGAAGACTACAATCATGCTTGTAATGTTTGGAACCAACTAAACATTCAAACCTTAGGGGAATATTCTGACTTTTACATAAAATTGGACGTAACTCTGCTGTGCGATGTGATGGAAGAATTTCGAAACACCTGCTTCTCCGCCTATGGACTGGACCCTCTGCACTCGTACACATCTCCAGGATTAGCATGGCAAGCTATGCTAAAGTCAACCAACTGTCGATTGGAACTTCTAACAGATATCGATATGGTCCTCATGATCGAATCAGGTGTACGAGGTGGTTTGACTCAAGCTGTGACAAGACATGTTAAGGCCAACAACAAGTATATCCCCAACTTCGACGAGCAACAACCATCACTCTACCTTGGATATTTTGATGCGAACAACCTCTATGGTTGGGCGATGTCAAATCCACTTCCCTACGCAGACTTCAAGTGGATTGACCCGACCACCATCGGTGACATATCACGGATTCCAAAAGATGGCCAAACAGGCTATATTTTGGACTGTGATTTTGAATATCCAGAACACCTTCACGACCATCATTACGACCTGCCTCTCCTAGCCAAGACTGAAGTTTCACCGACAGGAAGATGGCCCAAGCTGATGATGACCTTGGAGAATAAGAGTCGATATGTGGCACACTACTGGGTAGTTCAACAAGCACTTGAATTGGGCCTACGTATAGTGAAAATTCACAGAGCAATTGAATTCACCCAGTCTTGTTGGTTGAAACCATATATCGATTCCAACACTACAAGAAGAGCTGCAGCGACAACAGCATTTGAAAAGGACTTCTACAAATTAATGAACAACGCCATCTTTGGGAAGACATTGGAGAACAAGAGAAAACACAAAATTGTAAAATTAGTAAGTGATCCTAGGAAATTGGAAAAATTAGTGCAAAAACCAAATTTCGGAACATCAATGATTATAAACGAAAATCTAGTTGCTGTCAGTATGAATAAAACAACAATAGTGATGGATCGTCCGTTATACATTGGAATGTCGATTTTGGATATAAGTAAAACTCTGATGTATGATTTCCATTACAACAAAATGATTAAACACTACGGAAGAGACAACATTGGAGTTGCATACATGGATACCGACGCGTTCATCTACTGGATAAAGACTTTGGACATGTATGAAGATCTAAGGAGTTGGAGTTTCCCATACAAAGACGACTTTGACTTCTCTGACTATCCAAAGAACCATCCAAATTATAATGAAAAGAATAAAAAAGTAATTGGAAAATTTAAAGATGAAGCAAATAGAATGCCTTTGGAGGAAATAGTTGCGCTGATGTCCAAATTATATTCCTTCAAGATGTATATGGAAAATGACATACCGACAGTGAAGAAAGCTAAAGGAGTCAAAACATCATACTTGAAGAAACATGTGACATTTGACCACTACAAGACCTGCTTGTTTGAAGATTCTACAATGTCTGCAACGTTCAACACTATTAGAAGCTTTAAACATGAGGTCTACAGTGTCACTGAAGTTAAAAGGGCACTATCAGCTCAAGATGATAAAAGGCATATTATGCCGGATAAAATCCATACTCTTCCTTTCGGCCACTACTCTCTAAACCCTATCAACTAGTAACCTATTCTTCGTCCTTATACAACTTCGACCTTATTCCTTTCTCCTTCCGTAAAAAAATGGGGAACACGGCAAGTCCAACGCCGTGTTCCCCATTTTTTTACACAAGTTTGGATGACCTTGACCTATATAAATAAATTGAAATTGATATAAAAGAAATTGTCAACGAGCTTCATAAACCTGCAAGAAGAAAGTTTCCGCGAAGAAATACAGTGATAAAAGGAATAAATGATTTATATCAAGCGGATTTAATCGAAATGATTCCTTACAGTAAACAAAATAGAGGATTTAAATACATATTGACTATTATTAATTGTTTTTCAAAAATGGCAGATGCTTTACCACTAAAAGATAAAAGTGGCAAAAGTGTTACAAAAGCAATGGAAACAGCTATACAAAGAGACAAACATACTATAAAACATTTACAAACTGATGATGGAAAAGAATATTTTAATAAGGAATTTGCAAATTTAATGAAAAAACATAACATTAACCATTACTCAACTAATTCAGAGGTAAAAGCATCAATAATTGAAAGATTTAACAGAACTTTAAAAGGTGTCATGTATAAGATGTTTTCCAACAGAGGATCACACGTATGGATTGATATGTTACCAAAACTTATAAGCGATTACAATAACAAGTTTCATAGAACTATCGGTATGAAACCAAGCCAAGTGACTAATAAAAATGAAAAACTTGTATTAAAACGTATAAAAATGAATACTAAACCAAAAGTTGAAAAGCTAAAGCCTAAAAGGTTTAATGTTGGCGATAAAGTGCGAATAAGCAAATACAAAGGTGTATTCAGTAAAAGATATCTTCCGAACTGGACAAATGAGGTATTTACCGTATTTAAGGTGCAACCTACAGTACCAGAAACTTACATTTTAAAAGATAATAAAGGACAATTGCTTGAAGGAGGGTTTTATGGACATGAAATGTTAAAATCAACAGTAGGTGATGTATATTTAGTTGAAAAGGTGTTGCAACGAAAAAAGGATAAGGTTAAAGTACGATGGTTAGGATTTAATAAAACGGAAGATTCTTGGATACCTAAAAAGGATCTAATATAATGATAGAGCATCATTTTGGGTTGAACCATTACAAAGGATGGAGATAATACCGCAAAAAGACAATTTTACTATTAATAATATAGATGAACTCACAGTGGATGGTTCTCAATTCAATACTGGGAAACACGGTGTTTTGTTACCAAACACGGTGCGTTGTCTGGTTACCGGTCCTTCCAATTGTGGAAAAACAAATGTAGTATTCAATTTGATTACAAACCCTAAAGGATTACGTTTTAATAATTTATATGTATTTTCAAAGTCACTACAACAACCAAAATATCAGTTATTGGAACAAATACTCAATAATGTGCCTGAAGTTAAATATTTTAAATTCAACGCGAGCGAGAGTGTCATGCAACCGCAAGAGGCTAAACCATTCTCAGTATTCATATTTGACGACGTATCTTGTGAAAATCAAAATACAATAAGAAATTACTTCGCCATGGGTCGACATAACAACATAGATAGCATTTATATTGGTCAAACTTACAGCAAAATACCGAAACAGCTCATTAGAGACAATGCAAACATGTTAATTGTATTTAAAAAGGATGAAACCAACCTAAAACACATATATTATGACCATGTAAGTGCGGATATGCCATTTGAACGATTTAAAGAGTTGTGTGGAAAGGCTTGGGCTGAAAAATATGGGTTTTTAACAATTATGAAGGAACAACCGCTAAACAATGGTCGATACAGGATAGGATTGATAAATTTATACTAATACACTGATCATGATGTAAAACATTCATTGTTGTACAACACGTCTTGCTACAAACATGGTTAACCAAGAAAAGTTAATAAAGGAAATAAAATCACTTAGTGATTCTATTCGAGATAAAAACAGAGCATTAAAATTAGGTATTAGCGAAAGGGAGAAATTTCTTGAATCTACTTTTAAACCTATTACTGAACCCTTGAAACAATTAAACAAAAAATTTGCTAAACCCGTTTTGGAAGGAGATGCAATTGCACCTATTACAAAGTTTGAAAGAGAAAATGTAAAATCAGAAGATTTTAGTGACGAAGACCCGGAATCCTCTACATATAGTGGTTTTACCGGCGGAGAACCCGAAAGAGAGCTAGAATCACCAGACTATAGTGGTATAAGAGAATTATATGAAGTAAAAGCTAAAAGAGGACATGAAGATGTATCAACTGCTAGTGAAGAGGAAAAAGAAGAAGAAGCAAGGGAAGGTCCGTCAAACATAAGCTTGTTGGGTGAAAACATTCATAACAAAGGACCTTTAGGAAGGAAATACATGGTAAAAATGTTACTCGGAACAATTCCTAATAAGAATTACCATAGTTATGGAGCGAGATTAACAAAAGATGGTTTAATGATAGGTAATAGCCCGTTAAACGTTGACGAACATGATAATATTGTCATTGGTGATCAAAGGTATAAGGGCACAAAAGGATTATTTGAATTATTATTTGAAAATAAGCCTTCAGTATCGTTAGTGAAAGAAAAAGACATGGAAGCATATAAAAATATTTTGGAACAGACAAATGCATATAGGAGAAAGTATTTACCTGACCAGCCTCCTTTTAGATCTAAGTCTTTAAAATATAAAGAATTTGTATCCAAGTTAATACCAACTAGAAGACAAACAATGCCGTTAACACAAAGAAAACCTGTAAAACGAAGATTTATGGCATCCACTTTGGATGTAAGTGCTCAGGAACGAAGAAAAGAAGTAAGTCCGTTACGGGTACAGGTTTAATGAAGAAACTATATAACACTAATGTGAATTTATTACAATAATATCAATAAATTGGTGGATAGAATGAAACTAATACATGAAGCTAAAGAAGCGGGTCATACTGGATTGGAAAACGAATGGGTGGCTTTAGTGGATGAACTCCGAAACCGTGGGGTAATCTCATAAAAATGCGTTACTCCCTAGATTACTATTCAGTTGCATCATGAGTGTCGACAAGTTCGGACGTTACTCCTCGGATTAGGTTAAAGGCTCGCAGTCCGCTCCCGCGCGTTGAACGTGAACGATCGGGACGGACCGCCATAGGCATCACTAAACATTGAATGGCGCCTTCAGTGTTTAGCGAAGTCTACTCTAACTTTAAGACTTGTATTAGTTGTAAGATATTGCGCTTGCGTTTGGGTATTGCGAATTGTTTTATATGAGAGTGTTTTACTTGTACCCTATGTCTCCTGTGTCTTTTATCCTTTGTGTCTTGTTTGTTATATGTGTTTAATGTGTATGTGCTTGTTCCAGCATTGACTACGTTGAGCTCAATTGTGTGTTGTAAGTGTGTTATATGTTTCTAAAGTGTATACGCTTGTTTTAGCAATCCCCCCTTGAGCTTTTTCAATGCTCAAAGTAAATTGTAAAGTCAGGGAACGGGAGTAGGCCCCCGTGTAAAGCCACTTTTAATAATTGGTAGGCTCCTTGCCAGGCATGCAAAAGGTTGCGGATGGCATTTGGGGAGCATGTCCGTTTGTAAGCTGGCAAGCAAAAGGTTGTGGCGGCCTCTGCACTCGGACCGAGGACGTAAGCCATTAGGGTGTCCTCAGTATGTTTCCCTTCTGGAAACTCAAAATTATGTAAATGAATCTTTGTTAGATATTTGTGTTTTTAGTCCCCAAGGCCCCCGAACATTCGTGGTTCGCCATGGATGTACGGAGGCCGAAATTTTTTATGTCCGTGTGGCCTTGACCCACAAAGACTTGTAAAAATTCAATGCATTGTAAATTAAAAATATTAAAGATAGGTTACGGGAGTAGGCCCCCGTGTAAAGCCTATTTTAATTATCGGTAGGCTCCTGCAGGCATGCAAAAGGTTGCGGATGGCATTTGGGAGCATGTCCGTTTGTACGCTGGCATGCAAAAGGTTGCGGCGGCCTCTGCACTCGGACGAGGACGTAAGCCACTAGGGTGTCCTCAGTTTGTTTCCTTCTGGAAACACAAAAATTATGTAAATGAATCTTTGTTAGCTACTGAAAAGACAATGCAGTAAATGTTTACAAGTCGTGCGTGGCGAAGGGTACACGACATTGGATGTTGCCTTGTTGTCATAGTTGGGTCTCTTCGGAGGCTACAGCGATGACAACCCAAGTGCCCCAGGTGGGGCTTAATTTTTTTAAAGTTTTTTCGTGACCTTGACCTAAATACAGTAATGACCCCCCCCCCCCGAACTTTTTTTTTTGAGAAAAAAAATTGGACCTTGACCAAAGAGTTTTTTGCTCCGGACGAGAAGTGCCCAAACAAAAAATTTGTACAAAGTAGTGGATTTAGAGCAAAGATCATTGATTTATCAAACCTGTTGAAGAATAAATTGAAAATGGGTGTTTAAAAGCCAAATCTACTACATGATTGATAAACTGGATGTATATGACGTCACCTTCCCCCACCCTTCAACCTCGGGTATAAAGGGACCCGGTTGAGCGCGCTGCTCATTATTGCGTGGACATTCACCGAGTGCACACTCAAAGCCAAACTGTAAAAAAATGGCTCTTTGCGATATTTGTGGTGAGTTTTTTCCAAGATGAAGATATCTTTGTTTTACACAGAGAATTGCATCATGAAGAGAACAGAAAAGAAGAGATTGTTGTAAGTGAAGAAGACTTGGATGCGTTTGATTGGTTATTGGAAAACTACCAGAAGCAGATGGACGACTGTGATAGCTATCTACAGTTACACCGAGAATTGCATCGTGAAGAGGACAGAAAAGAAGAGATTGTAGTAAGTGAAGAAGACTTGGATGCGATTGATCGGTTTTTTGGAAAAACCCCAGAAGCAGAAGGAGGACTGGGCTAGCTATTTACAGTTAATGCAAAGAAGAAGACCAAGTGTTATTCAATTTGCCGGAGCTGGACCATCTACAGCTGGAGGATTTATTCAAGAGGAAATGAAAGAAAAAGTGGAAGATTTAAAACAACTGCGTACCCAAGAAGTGGATATGGAAGAAGAGGATACAGAAGAAGTGGAAGATGTAAAACAACTGCGTACCCAAGAAGAGGATATGGAAGAAGAGGATACAGAAGAAGTGGAAGATATAAGACAACTGCGCACCACAGCCTTGCCAGGACCAGTTGTAACTCATTTCAAAATTAATAACTTGCAATTAGAATTGGAAAATTTTCTAACTCAAGCTAAAAAACTAGTTGTAAAAACATTGACGGAAGAATTGACAAGATTGAACTTTATTAAATTTGGATTGGTGTTGGAGGCTATGTTTACTAATAGCGATGGTGAAAACTCACCGAGAGCATTCATTGCTAAAAACCGAACCCTTACAACCACATCTGATATCAGCGAAATTTTAGAAGAATGTTTGAATGAACTGTTAATGAAACTCCAAGAACATGAAGGAAGAGGATCTGGCTGGACGTTATCATCGATTGAAGGTATGGATGTGAGGATTCACAAGCATGGATATGGTATAAGAGGTAGCAGCTTTATCCCTCTACCAAAGGTTATCCGAGATACTAAATCATGTATCAATGTGAAAAATGAGGACAATGAATGTTTCCGGTATGCAATGTTAGCAAAATACGTGGGACATAATGCTATTAGACCTAGCATAGCATACGAAGCTGTTCAACACCGCTATAACTTTCGAGGAATGTCGTATCCTGTGAGTCTTGATCAAATTACTAAATTTGAGAAACAAAATCCAGGTGTTTCTGTTAACGTGTTCGGTTTAGATGATTCAAACAATGTGTATCCACTACGAGTAGGAAAAGTAGAGCAAAGTAACCATACTGATTTATTATTGATAACCAAAGGTGAGATTTCACATTATGTTTATATTAAAAACTTTGAATCTTTGGTTGTACGACAAGTGTCAAAACAAAATCGTAAGATAACAATATGCAAGAGATGCTTTTGTTTTACATGCAAGGAATTCAGACGTGGAGGATCGGAGTGGTTGATGGAGCACCAAAGACTTTGTAATGACAACTATGAAGTGAAGATTAGTCTGCCACCACCATCTCGAGCGTTCATCCAATTCAACAAAACAGTTCACCAATATCGGATTCCAGTAGCCGTCTACGCAGATTTCGAATCCACGTTAGTACCACAGGAGCTTCCGAATGGTGAGGTGACTAGAAGAACCAAATATCAATTGCATCAACCTTACAGTTTTTGCTTATTGGTGAAATCCACTTTGCCTGAAGAACAGTTACAACACTATGGGTTAACATCCACTCCAATACTCTACCGTGGGGAAAAAGCCGCTAAGTATTTTGTAGACCAGTTGTATGATATTGCTGAAAAGGTGCAACGCTTATTCGGTAATGTTTTACCCATGGAACCTTTGAACCAAAATCAACAAGAAGAATACAATTCAGCATCAAGATGTTATTTATGCAAAAAGAGTTTCAGTGAAGAAAATCCAAAAGTAAGAGATCACGATCACCTGACAGGGTTATACAGAGGAGCTGCTTGTAATTCATGCAATATAAATTACAAACTACCAAACTTTATCCCTGTCGTGTTACACAATCTTAGCGGCTATGACTCCCACTTCATTATCCCAGAGTTAGGACGGGATGATGGAAAAATTGAAGTATTAGCTGAAACATTGGAGAAGTACATCAGTTTCTCAAAAACAGTAGGTAAAATTAAACTTCGCTTCGTAGACTCTTATAGATTTATGTCATCTAGTTTGAGCAAATTGTCTGAAAACCTAAGAAGAGAAGACTTAAAAGAAACCAGCAAAATTGTACCTGAAGATAAATTGGACTTAGTAATGCGTAAAGGAGTGTTCCCCTATGATTACATAACTTCTGCAGAAAAATTTGAAGAAACCAGTCTGCCACCGATTGAAGCCTTCAATAGCAAGTTAAATGAAAGTGCAATCACTGTTGAAGACTACAATCATGCTTGTAATGTTTGGAACCAACTAAACATTCAAACCTTAGGGGAATATTCTGACTTTTACATAAAATTGGACGTAACTCTGCTGTGCGATGTGATGGAAGAATTTCGAAACACCTGCTTCTCCGCCTATGGACTGGACCCTCTGCACTCGTACACATCTTCCAGGATTAGCATGGCAAGCTATGCTAAAGTCAACCAACTGTCGATTGGAACTTCCTAACAGATATCGATATGGTCCTCATGATCGAATCAGGTGTACGAGGTGGTTTGACTCAAGCTGTGACAAGACATGTTAAGGCCAACAACAAGTATATCCCCAACTTCGACGAGCAACAACCATCACTCTACCTTGGATATTTTGATGCGAACAACCTCTATGGTTGGGCGATGTCAAATCACTTCCCTAACGCAGACTTCAAGTGGATTGACCCGACCACCATCGGTGACATATCACGGATTCCAAAGATGGCCAAACAGGCTATATTTTGGACTGTGATTTTGAATATCCAGAACACCTTCACGACCATCATTACGACCTGCCTCTCCTAGCCAAGGACTGAAGTTTCACCGACAGGAAGATGGCCCAAGCTGATGATGACCTTGGAGAATAAGAGTCGATATGTGGCACACTACTGGGTAGTTCAACAAGCACTTGAATTGGGCCTACGTATAGTGAAAATTCACAGAGCAATTGAATTCACCCAGTCTTGTTGATGAAACCATATATCGATTCCAACACTACAAGAAGAGCTGCAGCGACAACAGCATTTGAAAAGGACTTCTACAAATTAATGAACAACGCCATCTTTGGGAAGACATTGGAGAACAAGAGAAAACACAAATTGTAAAATTAGTAAGTGATCCTAGGAAATTGGAAAAATTAGTGCAAAAACCAAATTTCGGAACATCAATGATTATAAACGAAAATCTAGTTGCTGTCAGTATGAATAAAACAACAATAGTGATGGATCGTCCGTTATACATTGGAATGTCGATTTTGGATATAAGTAAAACTCTGATGTATGATTTCCATTACAACAAAATGATTAAACACTACGGAAGAGACAACATTGGAGTTGCATACATGGATACCGACGCGTTCATCTACTGGATAAAGACTTTGGACATGTATGAAGATCTAAGGAGTTGGAGTTTCCCATACAAAGACGACTTTGACTTCTCTGACTATCCAAAGAACCATCCAAATTATAATGAAAAGAATAAAAAAGTAATTGGAAAATTTAAAGATGAAGCAAATAGAATGCCTTTGGAGGAAATAGTTGCGCTGATGTCCAAATTATATTCCTTCAAGATGTATATGGAAAATGACATACCGACAGTGAAGAAAGCTAAAGGAGTCAAAACATCATACTTGAAGAAACATGTGACATTTGACCACTACAAGACCTGCTTGTTTGAAGATTCTACAATGTCTGCAACGTTCAACACTATTAGAAGCTTTAAACATGAGGTCTACAGTGTCACTGAAGTTAAAAGGGCACTATCAGCTCAAGATGATAAAAGGCATATTATGCCGGATAAAATCCATACTCTTCCTTTCGGCCACTACTCTCTAAACCCTATCAACTAGTAACCTATTCTTCGTCCTTATACAACTTCGACCTTATTCCTTTCTCCTTCCGTAAAAAAATGGGGAACACGGCAAGTCCAACGCCGTGTTCCCCATTTTTTTACACAAGTTTGGATGACCTTGACCTATATAAATCATGTGAATATTTAAGACAACATTCATTGTGATTATACATGTGATACATGAAACATTCAAACCTGCAATATGAAGAACTTGAAGCAAGAAATTGTCAACGAGCTTCATAAACCTGCAAGAAGAAAGTTTCCGCGAAGAAATACAGTGATAAAAGGAATAAATGATTTATATCAAGCGGATTTAATCGAAATGATTCCTTACAGTAAACAAAATAGAGGATTTAAATACATATTGACTATTATTAATTGTTTTTCAAAAATGGCAGATGCTTTACCACTAAAAGATAAAAGTGGCAAAAGTGTTACAAAAGCAATGGAAACAGCTATACAAAGAGACAAACATACTATAAAACATTTACAAACTGATGATGGAAAAGAATATTTTAATAAGGAATTTGCAAATTTAATGAAAAAACATAACATTAACCATTACTCAACTAATTCAGAGGTAAAAGCATCAATAATTGAAAGATTTAACAGAACTTTAAAAGGTGTCATGTATAAGATGTTTTCCAACAGAGGATCACACGTATGGATTGATATGTTACCAAAACTTATAAGCGATTACAATAACAAGTTTCATAGAACTATCGGTATGAAACCAAGCCAAGTGACTAATAAAAATGAAAAACTTGTATTAAAACGTATAAAAATGAATACTAAACCAAAAGTTGAAAAGCTAAAGCCTAAAAGGTTTAATGTTGGCGATAAAGTGCGAATAAGCAAATACAAAGGTGTATTCAGTAAAAGATATCTTCCGAACTGGACAAATGAGGTATTTACCGTATTTAAGGTGCAACCTACAGTACCAGAAACTTACATTTTAAAAGATAATAAAGGACAATTGCTTGAAGGAGGGTTTTATGGACATGAAATGTTAAAATCAACAGTAGGTGATGTATATTTAGTTGAAAAGGTGTTGCAACGAAAAAAGGATAAGGTTAAAGTACGATGGTTAGGATTTAATAAAACGGAAGATTCTTGGATACCTAAAAAGGATCTAATATAATGATAGAGCATCATTTTGGGTTGAACCATTACAAAGGATGGAGATAATACCGCAAAAAGACAATTTTACTATTAATAATATAGATGAACTCACAGTGGATGGTTCTCAATTCAATACTGGGAAACACGGTGTTTTGTTACCAAACACGGTGCGTTGTCTGGTTACCGGTCCTTCCAATTGTGGAAAAACAAATGTAGTATTCAATTTGATTACAAACCCTAAAGGATTACGTTTTAATAATTTATATGTATTTTCAAAGTCACTACAACAACCAAAATATCAGTTATTGGAACAAATACTCAATAATGTGCCTGAAGTTAAATATTTTAAATTCAACGCGAGCGAGAGTGTCATGCAACCGCAAGAGGCTAAACCATTCTCAGTATTCATATTTGACGACGTATCTTGTGAAAATCAAAATACAATAAGAAATTACTTCGCCATGGGTCGACATAACAACATAGATAGCATTTATATTGGTCAAACTTACAGCAAAATACCGAAACAGCTCATTAGAGACAATGCAAACATGTTAATTGTATTTAAACAGGATGAAACCAACCTAAAACACATATATTATGACCATGTAAGTGCGGATATGCCATTTGAACGATTTAAAGAGTTGTGTGGAAAGGCTTGGGCTGAAAAATATGGGTTTTTAACAATTATGAAGGAACAACCGCTAAACAATGGTCGATACAGGATAGGATTTGATAAATTTATACTAATACACTGATCATGATGTAAAACATTCATTGTTGTACAACACGTCTTGCTACAAACATGGTTAACCAAGAAAAGTTAATAAAGGAAATAAAATCACTTAGTGATTCTATTCGAGATAAAAACAGAGCATTAAAATTAGGTATTAGCGAAAGGGAGAAATTTCTTGAATCTACTTTTAAACCTATTACTGAACCCTTGAAACAATTAAACAAAAAATTTGCTAAACCCGTTTTGGAAGGAGATGCAATTGCACCTATTACAAAGTTTGAAAGAGAAAATGTAAAATCAGAAGATTTTAGTGACGAAGACCCGGAATCCTCTACATATAGTGGTTTTACCGGCGGAGAACCCGAAAGAGAGCTAGAATCACCAGACTATAGTGGTATAAGAGAATTATATGAAGTAAAAGCTAAAAGAGGACATGAAGATGTATCAACTGCTAGTGAAGAGGAAAAAGAAGAAGAAGCAAGGGAAGGTCCGTCAAACATAAGCTTGTTGGGTGAAAACATTCATAACAAAGGACCTTTAGGAAGGAAATACATGGTAAAAATGTTACTCGGAACAATTCCTAATAAGAATTACCATAGTTATGGAGCGAGATTAACAAAAGATGGTTTAATGATAGGTAATAGCCCGTTAAACGTTGACGAACATGATAATATTGTCATTGGTGATCAAAGGTATAAGGGCACAAAAGGATTATTTGAATTATTATTTGAAAATAAGCCTTCAGTATCGTTAGTGAAAGAAAAAGACATGGAAGCATATAAAAATATTTTGGAACAGACAAATGCATATAGGAGAAAGTATTTACCTGACCAGCCTCCTTTTAGATCTAAGTCTTTAAAATATAAAGAATTTGTATCCAAGTTAATACCAACTAGAAGACAAACAATGCCGTTAACACAAAGAAAACCTGTAAAACGAAGATTTATGGCATCCACTTTGGATGTAAGTGCTCAGGAACGAAGAAAAAGAAGTAAGTCCGTTACGGGTACAGGTTTAATGAAGAAACTATATAACACTAATGTGATTTATTACAATAATATCAATAAATTGGTGGATAGAATGAAACTAATACATGAAGCTAAAGAAGCGGGTCATACTGGATTGGAAAACGAATGGGTGGCTTTAGTGGATGAACTCCGAAACCGTGGGGTAATCTCATAAAAATGCGTTACTCCCTAGATTACTATTCAGTTGCATCATGAGTGTCGACAAGTTCGGACGTTACTCCTCGGATGGGTTATATTACGCTAATAATTTAAAAAGAGGTGCTGGTTTACCACAAACACCTGATGGAGATTATGATATAACTAATAAAAGGTTAAAAAACATAAAAGATCCCACAGATGAAAACGATGCAATAAATTTAAAAGTATTAAAAGAAAATATATCACCAACATTAAGACTACAGAAAAACACATATGACGCAGGTAATCATAGAATTGTCAATGTTGGTAAGCCAAATCAAAACGCTGATGCAATAAACAAAGGTTATTTATCATCAGAATTAAAAAATACGTTAAAATTCAATGGAAAAACGTATACTGCTGAAAATAAACGTATATCCAACGTAGATGATCCTAAAGATGCAAAAGACAGCGTAAATAGACGCTATTTACATTCATTAATACCTGAAAAGACAAAAGATGGTTTTTCTTTTTATAAATTTGTTATTAACGATATAGGTTATCCGAAAAATGAAAATGATGCTGTAAATTTAAAATATATAAAAGATCATTGTATTACACGTGATGTAGGAGTTATTGATTGTCTAGGTAATTGTTTAGCGAATGTTAAAGATGGTTCGGCACCATCAGATGGTGCAACAGTGGGTCAAATGATGGAAACCTTAAAACAAGAAACAACCTCTTTTGTAAAACAAGATCAAGTAGTATCAAAGCAAGGGGATGAATTTGTTCAAGGTAATGAAAAATTTAATTTATTAACATACAAAAATAATGCTTGGGATTGCATGGGTAAAGGGTTATCAAATATGAGATTGGGTTATACTGCTCAAGATGAAGCTGCTTTATCACAAACCGTACATCTAGATCCAGATCATTCTTTTAGATTTTTTACATGTAAAAATAAAGTAATAAAAGACTTGCATAATGGAAGAGATCCAAATGATGCTGCAACTGTAGGACAAACATTACAATATGACAGTGCAAATAAAGAGTTTATTTATAATAAGCAAAGATTTAAATTAATGGATGTAAATGATTATCAAAATATATTAATTGCAGATCCAAATTCATTTAGCGGATTTAGAAAATTGTCTGGTGAACAATTTATTCATAAAAATCATGTGTTTCGAAATGAATCAGACGGAGCATTAGTTAGTGGAAATTTTAAATATTTTAAATGTCCCGGGAGCGATGAAAATGTAACTGATAAAGACTAAGAATTTGTATTAAAAACTGATACGGGTTAGAAATCGAGACTAATATTATAAAAATGGGTTACACTCTAGAATGTTATTCAGTTGCACCATGAGTGTTGACAAGTTCGGACGATATTCCTCGGATGGATTATATTACTTTAATACTTTAAAAAGAGGTGCTGGCTTACCACAAACACCTGATGGAGATTATGATATTAGTAATAAACGGTTAAAAAACATTAATGATCCCACAGATGAAAATGATGCAATAAATTTAAAAGTATTAAAAAAAGAGATATTACCAACACTGAAACTAGACAAAAACACATATAACGCGGGTAATCATAGAATTTCCAACGTTGGTAAGCCAAATCAAAACGCTGATGCAATAAACAGAGGTTATTTATCATCGGAATTGAAAAATACGTTAAAATTCGATGGAAAAACGTATAATGCTGAAAATCGACGTATATCTAACGTAGCAGACCCTGTAGATGAAAAAGACAGCATAAATAGACGCTATTTACATTCTATAATACCTGAAAAGACAAAAGATGGGTTTTCTTTTTATAAATTTGTTATTAACGATATAGGTTATCCAAAGAATGAAAATGATGCTGTAAATTTAAAATACATCAAAGATCATTGTATTACACGTGATGTAGGAATTATTGATTGCTTTGGTAATTGTTTAGCGAATGTAAAAGATGGTTCTGCACCATCAGATGGTGCAACGGTGGGGCAAATAAAGGA
The DNA here is from genome assembly GCA_030545055.2 of Neoaliturus tenellus. NCBI lineage: Eukaryota > Metazoa > Arthropoda > Insecta > Hemiptera > Cicadellidae > Neoaliturus > Neoaliturus tenellus. The sequence continues at coordinate 301,105,288 of CM061531.1, forward strand.
AACTATAAAACAAGAAACATCTGGTTTTGTGAAACAAGACCAAGTAGTAACACGACAAGGAGATGTATTTGTACAGGGAAATAAAAAGTTTACTTTACTTGAAGAAAACAATAGTGTTTGGGATGGTAAAGGAAAGTCATTGACAAATTTAGGTATTGGTGAAAAGCCTGGTGATGCTGTTACTTATGAACAGATAATACAATTAGAGCCAACTGGAAAACAATGGTGGAATTGTGATAACAAACGATTAACAAATGTTGCAGACCCTGATTATGCTGATAACGCTGTAACTGTTAATTTTCTTGTTAAAGTAATAGGTAATTTATTATTTGATATGCATAATTATATTGCAGCCGGACAACATAAACCTATTGATGAAAAAATGAGAAGTGCATGGATTAAACAAGAAATTCTTTATAAATACTTTTTTAATCATAATACACAAAAGTTTAGATCAACAGATTGGGGTACTTTTGATATTTAATTAAATAACACCATAAATTACATCATTTATGTGCAACCTGTCATAGAGGTAACACATAGGTTACGCTTTTCGAATATAAAAGACAATCATGGCGTTTCATTACACCAGTCCATATCGAGACACTATACGGAAAGGAGGCGGTATCACGTCCACAGCGGTTTCTCTGTTAAGTAAAGCTTTAAATCGTATTCCAGTAGGATCTGTCGTAAATAGAGCAATAGACGCTTTACCATACGAATTTCACATACCGGGAGGTTATCAGTATTGCGGACCAGGAACTAAATTGAAAAAACGACTGGAAAGAGGCGATCCAGGCATAAATAAGTTAGATCAGGCTTGTAAAGAACACGATATCGCATATTCCACGTTTACCGATTCAAAGAATAGGTCAATAGCTGATAAAAAGCTAGCGAATATAGCTTGGCAACGAGTAAAGTCTAGTGACGCTAGTATTGCAGAAAAAGCAGCAGCTTTAGCGGTAACAGCAGGTATGAAGGCTAAAACAGCGGTAGGAGGTGGAAAAAGGAGGGGTAGGAATAAAAAAGGATCAACCATGAAGAAACATGGTGGTAATATTAGACTAAAAAGACGTTCTCCGAGGAAAAATAACAAAAAACCGATAATATGGTCAATGGTAAAAAACGGGGCTGGTCTATACCTAAGACCGTATCGTGCATATTAAATAAAAGAAATCAATTGGTTATACCACATAAAGCGTTGACTAATGTTGAATTATTTAAATATATTTCCTGTTTAAAAATACCATTTTTCCGCGGAGTATTTATGAAAGACAATTTACCAAAGAAAATATGGAAAAATGAGACTGGAATCGTAAATTTGGATAATACTGAAGGGTCCGGCACCCATTGGGTGTGTTATAAGAAACTAAATAGTAATGTATATTATTTTGATAGTTTTGGAAATTTGCCACCACCTAAAGAACTTGAACATTACTTTAAATCTGCTAAAAACATATATTACAACTATAAAAGAGAACAACCTGATAATACTTCAATATGCGGCCATTTATGTTTGGAATTCCTAGCTAAAAGTATCAGTCACTATTGAGATGTCTTCCTATACGGTATCATTAACAGGAAAATCGTCCACTTTACGAAGTATCCTTTTTCCAGCGTTACGCTTGCAAAAAGGAAGATTTTGGGAGGCAGCACTGTTGGATTTTACAACTCACAACTCTATTCCCAATGTTACGGAAGGTAAAAATAACTTATTGCATTATTATAAAGGAAAAGATGCCGGTGGGAAGTTTACAGACTTGGAAGTTTGCACTCTACCCACAGGTTCTTATGAAATTGATCATATTAATGAATTTTTGCAAAATAAAATGGGAAAAGACAATATAACGCTAAAAGGTAATAACAATACAATGAAAGCTGAGCTTACTTCAAAATATTATATAGATTTCAGTAAGTCAGACTCAATTGGTGATTTATTAGGATTTCCCAAAGATGGAGCGATTTTAGAACCAAATAAAACACATTCTGGTAAACAAACTGTAACAATATTAAAAGTCAATAGTATAGACATAACTTGTAACATTATACAAGGAGCTTACAGAGATGGAGCAAATACTCATATAATACATACTTTTTACCCCAGTGTGCCACCTGGATTTAAAATTGTTGAAAAGCCACAAAACCTGGTATATCTACCGTTGAACACCACTTTCATTTCAGACATCGTGTTGAACGTATTGGATCAAGACGGTAACTTGATAGATTTCCGAGAAGAGCCTATTACGGTTAGATTACATTTAAAATCGACACTTTAATACAAAATCATGGGTTTAATATTTAAAAGCGAACAACCTACGGGAAACCGCATTAGTAGCTCTTCAGCTGTGGAGGAGTTAACACGCGAGAACATTCGTTTCTTAAAGAGAATTGGATTACAATTAACCGATTATGGATATACTGGATATAGCGCAGGGTCCAACATTCGACGAAACCCTATGGGAAAAAGAATATCACACCCACAACCCTTACACTTCATCAAAATTAAACAATAACGATGAAATTCGTATTCCCATACAAAATCAAGACATTTACACACTACCATGTGAAAGTTACTTGTATATTGAAGGAAAAGTTACTAAAAAGGACGGTACTACTACTGGTACAACAGTTCCATTTATAAATAATCCCATGGCTTTCCTGTTTGATGAAATTAGATATGAAATATCAGGTGTAACAGTTGATTCTACTAAAAAAGTAGGTATTGCAACAACTTTAAAGGGATTAACATCTATATCACCTAATGAAACCAATTTAATACAACCTGCAGGATGGGTTTTACCTGCAAAAGACACAATCACTCCAGATACAAATGGAAATTTTGATTTTCATATTCCGTTACGTTTGTTGCTTGGTTTTGCTGAAGATTATAGGAAAATAATATTAAACGTTAAACAAGAATTAGTTTTGTTGAGATCTTCAAACGATAAAGATATTATTAAAGCTCCAGACGGTACAACAGATGCAACTTTAGAATGGAAATTAACATTAGACAAAATTGTATGGAGAGTTCCACATGTAAAATTAGCTGACGAGCATAGAATGCTACTATTAAGAAAGTTAAAGGCTGATCGTGATATTGTAATTCCTTTTAGAAGTTGGGAATTTCATGAACATCCCAGCTTGCCAACTACGGATCGACACACTTGGACAGTTAAAACATCTAATTATGTGGAACGAGCCAGGTATATTATATTTGGTTTACAAACAGGCAGAAGAGACACCATCACCAAACATGCAGGCCAATTTGATCATTGCAACTTGAAAAATATTAAAGTTTATTTAAATTCACAATTTTTTCCATACGATAATTTAAATGTGTCATTCGCTAATAAAAAGTACAGCATATTGTACGATATGTATGCAAGGTTCCAAAGTTCATATTATGGTAAAACGAATGCACCTTTACTATCACCAGAAAAATACTTAGATGGTTACCCTATAGTTGTAATCGATTGTTCTAAACAAAATGAATCGGTAAAATCATCAAGTGTAGATATAAAAATAGAAATGGAATTCAACGCGCCTATATCAGCTAATACAACTGCATACTGTTTAATTCTACATGATAAAATCGTAACATACACACCTTTAACTGGAATTGTTAAAAATGTATTGTAAAAGACCGGTTTTCCTACATTCCAATGCATTCCGCGAGTATAAAAGCAGAGCGTTCAGCTCGCTCCTCATCAGTTTGTTGCCTGTTGTTGTATGGGTAGCATCTTATTCAATATGGCTTCTCCTAGTGGTACACAAGAAAATGTAGTAGATATTGAGAAGGAGATATCCGACTTTTTAGATCTTCAAGGTCAACCGGAGGGAGATGAACACAACGCTTGCGGACATCTCCACGCCAGTAATAATAATATTGAGGAAAAAGGTAAAAGAAGAAAGAACGCACACAAGAGGAAAAGGGATATTGAAGATAATATTTCTCCTAACATATTAAGTGAGGTATTCTTGCGAATATTTTACCCAATCTCTTCCAGTTTGGACAAAAGTGTTTTAATCGGTGTTATGAAATCTACAGATTATTCCCCTACTGTAATTTTAACTCATGGACCCAAAATGATTTTGTTTACGGATACTGCTTGGGAATCGTTTATGAAACACTTGCATCTGCTAGAATGCTATTTAAGTAGTAACATGTTTGGAAGAAAGACAAGAGTAGGACTTTTGGATTCAAATGTGGAAATCGATATTGTTAAACATCGTGGTGATCATCAGTTGCGGTTTAGAGACACAACAAGACATGATAACAAGATTCAACTTAATCGAGAAGAGTTTTTTATTCTAACTTGTGCAACTGAACCAATAACGAGGTACTTGAGACAACTGGTGTTTTCAAGTTCAATTATTAAAGATTATCTGGAAGACACTTTGGACAAACAACCGGACGCACCTATATTGTACGGACCTGTAGATACTTCTATATTCAATAGGGTTCCTCATGAAGTACAAATGTGGAGACAATTGGAAAAGTACGCTCAACTACATAAGAAATCAGTAAAACGTGAAAAAGAGGAAGAAGAAGGAGGAGAAGAATCAAGTGTTAGTGATGAAAATGAAAACAAGGAAAATGTAAAGATGGAAACCTAAATGACAATTAACTACACAGCAATGGTTAATTTTTAAAACAATGTCAAACACTTTGTGGGGTTAGGCCTACCGGGGACGGTGCCCACGTTAAATATACACCAACGCGCCAACAACTGTACGGCCGGGTATAAAAGTCGTACCTACCGTGGTGTGGAAATCAGTTGACCTTTGGACTTCGTCATGAGCAGACGAGTGATCTTCGCAATGGACAAGGAAGAAGAACAAGTAAAGTCCAAACCTGGTATAATTGAGTTCCAAGCGTTTCGGGGTAATGATGATAGATTTATCATAAAAGAACTTGTGTTTTTCGACATCAATACAAGTGTTCCTTATTCGTTTTTATTTAAACCACCATGTTCTTATTCATCTTTAACCAGTAAAGCCGCTACTACCAACAGATGGATTTCAAAACACTTCCATCATATCGATTGGTATGATGGTTTTACAAGTTACACGGACTTGTATCACATTATGCATCACTTTTCAGACAAGTTTACCAATATTTACACAAAGGGGCTGGAAAAGAAAAGATGGATCGAAGGATTTACTCATGTTCCGGTTAATGATGTGGATTTGGATAAAAACTACAAGTATACGATGGAAAATGTTTGTATTTGTACTAAAAGTCCAGAACATGAAAAAGATAGACATTGCGCTTTAAAAAACGCCTATAAACTCGCATCTTACCTTCAAAGTGGGGAAATGGGGAGTGGTGGGGGTAACGGGGGTTATATAAGTGAGGAGCAGACCGGGACCTGGCATGAGTATTACTCGAGATTCCGAGACGACAACATCTCCCAGCAAGAAGACGAAGAAGACGATCTATAACTTGACCATGGCATCTCACCAGTTCCTGCAAACTTTGGTTGAGCAGTTCAATGCTCACTCCAAATCTACCATACTACCCGTCAAGAAGTGTTCCGAACTTAAAGACGAGAAGCACTACATTATCCACGCCATGAAGAAGATGGAGACTACAGTTGGAGAGGCCATCTGCTGCAGTCTTAGCGAGGCACCATTCACTCCGGGGGATGAGCCCAAGTTCCAAGTCTACCTGCCGAAACGGTTCGTCCATCTCCTCCAGAACGAGGATCTGCGCTCCATCCAACCCGGCTGTCTCTACCTGGTTTCCCACGGTTGCACGGGTAGCAATTCCACCGAGTTGACCATCCACATCGCCGACAAGCAGCAGTGTTAGATTTAAGTTTTACTGTTGTACATATGTTATTGTAATGTTTTATAAATAAATAAACCATAAAAGACAAAAAAGAATACAAAAAGACGAAAAATGCAACATATCAATATGTGAAGTTTGTCACATATTGATATGTTGCATTTTTTTTTTAAACTTCGCGGGTGACCTTGACCTTTGACCTTTGCATTTCACAGTTACCCCCACCACCACGCTACAAGTCAAACCTGCTTGAATGCAAAACACCCCCACCACTTTTTCATATACCTCCAAGTGCTGTGCCTCGTCTTCATTTCAACTCCAGCAGCCAACCGAACAACATCAGTATGTCTCTGAACGTAAGCTGTGCCAGCTATGAGGAGGTGACGATCAAAACACAACAGGAGCTGAACGACTTGTACAAGGAGTTGCAGCTGATGGTGGCAAGAGGCTACCGTATAAACGTGCAAGTCTACGCTTGCAATATACGGAATCTTCGGCAGCCGAAGGAAGAGCCTGGACATTCCTCTTCAACGACAGCTTCCTCACCGGCGTCGATGAAGACCGAACCAGACAACTTGGATTACTTCAGCTGACTAGCGGTTGTCTTCCTTGTCCTTACAATTGTAGAATATGTTTATTTCTTTATTATATTAAAGAAGTAAAAAGAGCAAAGCCACCTATCTTGTTACTGACATATATGCTCAGTAACAAGATAGGGTTTTTTTTAAAACACAATTTGAATGACCTTGAAACTTCCCCCTCCACTGATTCGCTACCCCCACCACTTCACTGTTGATATACATGAGACAACATAATTAGATACCTCATTCCTTCTTCAACGGCCAAACCTACAACATCAACAATGGCTAACCTACCAACAGATGAAAGATGTCCTCACGCATGCTGTGACTTCGTACACGAGTTAGAGAAGAGGATGCAAGAGAGGGCGATAAGAAGAAAGCAGATCCACTCAGAAAATATCATGATAGTAAACGGCTATCTTTTGTTGTTCGGCCTTATCATGGTTGTACTGTTCATACTGTACGGCATAGTTACATGCGTCGGCAAGGTTGCAGAAGAAAACGCTCGCCACCATCAGTTGGAAGATTTCAATGTTACTTTCTAGGTTTTCCTTTTTTAAAACTCCATTTGGATGACCTTGAACTTTCCCCCTCCACTCCTTCCTTTTTTTAAAACCCAATTTAAATGATCTTGAAATTTCCCCCTCTACTTTTCAATAATGTTACAACTGACTGCAGCTCACCTCATTCCTTGCTTGGCTGCCATGGCGGAAGGAACTCTTTCTCAAGTTGACTCCACTACGGACGAAGCATTTCCCTTGCGGTGGACTGTTCATTTACAGGATGCGACAGAAGTGGAAGTCTTGTATCAAAAATTACTCAATGTATTCAACGGGAACCCTGGACCTCTTGAATGTAGAATGGATTTGAATTTTGATGCAACCAGGGTCGGCACAGAACCTTCAACTTCAAGCCAGCCTCAGCAACGAGATTTTACACATTTATACACTCCAATATCACCGGAAGGTGTAACTGTCTGCGAGGCTGACTCAACTACACGTTATGTTCAGCCGAAGCCTTGGGTGTTGATTATTAACAATGTGTACAAAGTGGAATTGGTATGTAATAGATTAAAGGAGTTGATGGTACAAGATCCAGGCCTGCGCTTTCAAATAGATATACATTTCATCTGGAGAGCACCTGCACGGGGCTCTTCGTCTGACAGCTCTCCAAGTACAACGGACGAGGAGGACGACTAGTCATCTTTTTTAAAACTCCGTTTGAATGACCTTGACCTTTCCCCCTCCACTGAGTTTATTTAAGGTGCACTCTCACTGACTACAGCATCATTTCATCGCGCACCTTCACCGCAGCAACATGGAGAGTCAACTCAACTACTGTTGCGAACAGAAATGTTTTTCATGGCCGAATGGCATTGATGTGGTGGATGGCCTGGCTTGTAGAACATGTGAAGCTTTTAGTCAGTGCATGTGTAAGTGCAAGTCTTGGAAGAAGCCGAAACCGAAGTTGAAGACATTCCATGTGTACCAAATGAGAGGGCATAAGTACACTTGTTGCCCTGAACGTTGCATTGAATTCAAACTAAAACAGCTAACTGGCTGCAAATTGTGCAACAATCATTTTGCAGGTTTTTGCAAACATTATTTAGGAGCGTGTCAATACAGATCAACTTGGCATACAGAAGCACTCACTATCAATGAAATCGCTATAGACTCACAAGAGTAGTCTTTCTACTCTTTGACTTTTTTAAAACTCCGTTTGAATGACCTTGAAATTTCCCCCACCACTTCCCCATATATCTAGAGTACGCAGGGCCCGGAGGTCAGTCGCTCGGCGGCTGTCGTAGTGTGCACATCCGTGTTGTGCAGTCTGCTGTGCAGTTTTGATTTTAACCAGTTCAAGGTCACCACACTTAAACTCTGGCAAAAACGTCAAGCTGTTAAAGACAATCCTAAGTCCCAGGTTCACAGTCAACCTCAAGGTCATCACACTTTAACATGTAAATTTAAGGTAGCACCAAAACGGTGCTACCTAGCTTGACATTTTCAAGTTTCCCGAGGTCATCACAGTTCCCCCACCACTTCCCATATACCTAGAGTGCGCGGGGCTGGACAGTCAGTCGCTCGGTGGCTGTCGTGGGGTGCGCATCGCGGTTGCAGTAATGGTGAAACGCGGGAGTTGTATCGGTTCAAGGTCACTCGAGCGGTGTCACATGACGGTTTAGGCAGAGTCACGTTGCAAACTTTGAGTTCCCTCGGCACTTTTGCTGTTTCTCGTCTAATTTCGCTCCAAGTTGTCAAGGTCATTGAAACCTGACTGAAACTCGGAGCGTAGTGCGAGAAACAGCAAAAGTGCCTAAAAATTTTAGGTTTCAGCGTGACCTTGACCTTTGTGACATCGATGACGTCATAATGGTGACGTAAGGGGTGATGACGTCATCGCCACGTCATTTCTGCAACGTCATGGGTGTGACGTCACAGAATGACGTAATTGGTGATGACGTCATCGATTGCGTCATCGATGACGTCATCGATGACGTCATCGGTGGGGTCATTGACCTCGATGACGTCATCGCTCAGGTGACCTTGAACTGAGCCAGCTCCCGCGTTTCTCCACTACTGACTAGATTGCCTCAACTAATAACCTCTAAGCTGATAAATTGCATTATTTATCAAAGTCTAACTCATAAGTTACTTGGCTAAAACAAACACAAGCTAAAATACAATTTACATTCAACGGTCGGGTGGCTTAATCGGTTTGTTTTTGTTTCGGCAGAATATCAAGAATGTAGGTCTTCAAAGTTTAGTTTCAAAATTATGCTAAGAGTAACTTTTTAGAATTTAAGACATATACGACTAATTTAAAGACGTTAAAATGTTTACACTTACAAAACTATTTATAAATATTCTGGTTTCAGTCAAAAATTAACAACAAGAACAAATATTGCTATTTCAAATTTAATTTTCAAACGGCATTTTCCAGAGATTTATATTGTATTTTTGACTATAAAACTAACAAAAATCTTAAATTAAAAAAAATTGAATCCATAGAAAAAAAGATAAACTTACGACTTTGTATATTTCTTAGTCTAAAAAAAGCCTTTGCTTAGAGTTTTTATAGGCATACTGTACTCCATTATTAATACGTGTTAGTTTTGTATGTATGTTTGCACATTGATTTAAAAAACGACACTAGCGATAACCTAGTAACTTTTCAAATTTCTTAGTATTTTTATTAATCATTAATATTTATAAACTACTCTATTCTAATTTCGATAAAATTATACATCTAAATTTTTAATATTGAAACTTTGATCTTATTGGGTAAATAAATGGGAGAAAATAATTGTTTAAAGCTAAAGAATGTTATCAAAATATAAACAAGTGGTTTGCATTGTAGTAGAAAATCATTTATAAACACTTTAATTACAATTTACATCCTTGAGTATTCTTCACTTGAGTTGAGTAATTTTAAACTGTGTTAAAAACTTTAAAGAAGAAGGTGTAAAGGGAATGTGCTTGATAAAATAAAATAAAAAATTAAATCGTCATTACAGTTTCCCGAACAAAGGCTCATTATCTCAGGTAATTCATATAACATGAACAATTGCAAAGCATTATGAAGAAAGAGAAAAAATTTATTTTAAATATAAGATTTATTGTTGGCAAAGTATTAAAAGCGAAGTGACTTTTGAGTTTAGGTCTGGGCCTTTAATAAGCTTACACATTGTGAGTTTTATTCCAAGCACTGTTATAGTTACTAAGTCGATAAATTTTGCTTCGTATTGTAGTAAGTAGATTATAGATTTTGACTTATAAAGAAAGTTTTTACAATAGCACTGAGGGGAAACATCTGTTGTAAAAATGGTGACTTTTCAAAAGTATTTAATTCTATCTGACTTTGCATCAGCTGATATTTCTCTTTAATAGAGTTTTGGTCTCTATGCATTTCCCAACAATTAAGAAATAACGCCTTAACTTGAGTTTTAGCTATGTTTTCTCGATTATTAAATTTAACTATACTATCGTAATTATTTAGCAAAAACATATTACTATAACTAAAATTTTACTACTCATAGCATTTAACTTTAAATATACAACTAACTCATTTATTAGCAGTGTTTTTACACTATTTGATCAGATTGAATAGGATTATTGACCGTGAGGAAGAATCAACATTATATAAGACAAGAGAGTTTAAGAGAAAGTCAAAGAGCTAAGAGATTTAAGAGATAAAAGGTTCAAGGTTAACACAATTTGCTTTACATTAAATTTTGTGACATTTGGTTACCACATTGTATGTGTGTTATTATTTAAAATAATAGTCGTGTACGAGATTCATGAATTGTTTATTATATATTTAATCGCATTTTTCATTCTCTACTGTGCTATTAATAGTTATTTATGCATCAAATTCGCAAAGTGCAATTTCGCTGCGCTTGAGAGAAATGTTTACGCACAAGACGCAGGCGATTAAGGAATAATTTCTTTCGAGTGCAGTAAAGGCACTTTTCGCACGGTTTTCATGTAAAAAATTGTCCTACTACTGCCAAATATTTATTATATAAGTATAAATATTTATGATAGCGAAATTATCCATTTCCTACAATTAGTTTAAAATTCAATGGATTTTCAGGTAGGTGATTTAACTACACTGTGTTAGCAGTCTATGCAAGATCGTCAGGGTGAATAAGTCACTTAAATCACTAAAGTCACCGTCGTAGTTAATCATTTTGAGCACTTACAAACAGTCTCGCCTTAAGATGGTTTGTAGGTTATGTTTATGTCGATTCCATCGAAAACTAAAACAAGGACAATAAGTCAGATGTTTATATCCAGTGTTGCCAACTTAATTCCTGGTTAAACAACGTTTCCTTACTGGCCAATGCATACTGTTTTGTGTTCTGATGCTAAAACACTGGAGTGCGCAAGGTAAATCTAGCGTGCGCAAAGTATAACGGATACGGCAATCACCTGTTAAGCGACCCGTATCGAATGCGTAAACATCTGCTTTCCGGACGGACCTAGGAAAAATATATGGTTAAAGCCAGTACAACAATAAATTAATAACGTCTTTAAATGAAATATACGTTATTATAAATTTTATTTCTTCATATTCCGTTTACATTAAATTATTATACTTATAACCATACCCACTTACCGTACACCCACTTGGGAAATACTCCAAATGTCTTTAATATATTTGCCGTTTGAATCTCCTTGACTTTAATATATTTGGCCTACAATATTCATTAATAGGGGTCATTGTGTTGCTTCCCTATGGCAAGGATCTTCCTTCCTCTGAAGCAGTGTACTACTTAATATTTTCCGCACTGGAGTAGGAAGATGCAATTATTGGAAATATAAATGGTAATAGACTATGGGTTACATAGCCACATATTTCCCACGGGGTAATTTCCCCGAATGGCTGATTGGTCATCATAGTGCAAGTGAAGCTAGGATTCAATGTCTTTGCTCTCTGAATTTAGCTTTATTGAAAGTTATCATACATTTTTTAATGGTTAGTTTTACTTATATTGGCGCAGGTGTTCTGGACTAGAGAATGTCATTGCTTTTAGAATTTGGTAGCTGGCTATGAAAGCCATACGATATTTATTGTGTAGCTGATTATGAGGCAGCAAATGTTATCGGTTTTTTACTTAACATCTTTATATTTTTATAATTTTGTAGTTGTCTGAAAACAATATGTTAAGCTCAAGAGCGTCAAACAATGAACCGGTTACAATTAAATTTTGTTAGTTATTATATTAAGAAACGGCATACAAATCAACAGTTTGGTTCTTATGACCTTGTGATTGAGCATTCATTCGTATCATATTTTGATTAGTTTTCAACTATCATTTTTAACCCTATTTCAAGCTGTTGTTTGGTTTATAATTTCACTTCAGCATTGGAAAATTTTAACTTTAATTTTTCAAAAACTAACAAAACTTAATTTTACAAAAATAAAAATTTAAATATTAATTTTCAATTTCCAAAAATAAATCTTATCAATTAATTGTCCTAAAACAATATTTACAAATTTTATTTCTTAAGTTGAATACAATTATGGCTATATGTGGGAAAAACATTAGTTTACGCACAGCGTGTTAGTATTCATTTTAACCATTAATAGAGGACAAAAGATAAACGAAATAAAAGTTTACATTACTTACCTCCTACATAATAAGTATTCGACCAGCAAATCGGAAGGAAGAGCGAAGGCAAACAGTTTAATCAGCTACAAGTTTCTAACTCCGGGATAATACAGGGTTGGGTCTTCTTCATCCCTCCCAAGTTGGCTAATTTTACTCTTAGAAGTAACTTTTGATCGATTGTAGAACATTCTTTCCAACATTATAGTGTAAGCCTTTATTGCGTTATTGCTTAGGTCAAGACAAACAAACACATTTCACAACAGGAGCATAGGTCTCTGTTGTCTAGTTACTCATCTTTCTGTCTCTAGGTGATTTTTACATAAAAAAATAATAATAAACTGTTAGAGGTACAGGTAAAGCATTTTTTTGCAAGCTTAAGATCCATATCTTTACAAAATTACATTTAAATATCAGTAACCGTTTTAAAATGGCAGCTATTTAAAATATTTCATTCGAAATACCATGAAAGCCATTACCTTTACAAAAAAAAGTATAAGATATATAAAAGTTAAATAATTTTATGTAAAATTCAATAACACGTTATTTGGTAATATTAGATACATCCTTTCGCAATGCATGACCACCTTTTCTTTATTTTAACAATATAAAAGGAGTAATAGTACTGTGTACATTGATAAAAGTACCACATTCCATAAAAACCATTATCTTAAAAAATCTAGAGGCATAAAAGCAAATTTCTAAAGGCCTAGTGCCCAATGATGCCCTATTATTGGAAAAGGATTTAATGCATCATCCCAGTAGCTAGAAGTTAAATAAAAACCAACCAAATTTTAATTTAAATTGCAACACAAGTAAGTTTGTTAAATTTAGCTATAAAAAATAATAATGGTCCAGTTTTAAATAATATTTATAGTAAAATTATCTCGCGAAAACCAAGAAAAGCAAAGAAAAGCCTTCAAGTAAAATCTTTTGGTGACATGATTTTTATTTAACCAACCATTCCATAAGACAAATTTGTTCCACAAGGTTTATTCCATAAGACAAATTTGTTCCACAAGGTTTGATTGTAATAAGTTTGTCCCTAATAATAATCCTCTTCACTGGTTATACTTCATAAATTTATTAGGTACATAATTAGTTTTCAAGAACTAACCAAGAAAAACATTCTAAATAGTTGTAAAAAAAATTAATTGAAATCAAATCTACAATAGCAATTAAATCAAAGTAAAGAATCAATTCACCGATTATAATTATTATAAGTGGCGGAACTAATCAAGGAATAAGTATAAGGAAAACACAATCTCGTAGGGTAATTCTGTCTCAAGTGGTGAGTGTCCAGGCCCAAACCACTTAGGCTTAGTAGCTCGATGAAGCTTCTCAAAATCCCTGAAAGTGAGGGACTCAATTTCAACTTTAATTAAAATAACGAACAAGTCTTTTAAGAAAATAAATTTATTGAAGATGCATAATAAACAAAAATAACATTTAAAACTGTATAAAACTAACAACAATGTTACACTAAACATATCACTGACATTGAAAGTTATAAAACTTTGCGCTAACGAAGACATATCTAATGGCTCAAGACAAACTCAAAACCATTATTTTAATTGATTTTTAATCAATTCAAAATTAACTTATAATCTCATTACACTCATTCACGAAACTGATCTAATATCAATTTACTACAACATACATATAAGAACTTACTTATATGTATGTTCTTATATGTATTGTTTATATGTATGTATGTTCGATGTTGCGGGAGAATCGGTTAAGTAACCGTTTCTCCTTAACGGTTTACTTATAAGATGTTTTAAAGGGTGTTTAAAAAACTTTTTGAAAATCATAAATTCATATACATTCATTAAAATGAATTACCGATTTAATCATAGTGTCAATTGTAAGGGAAATTCTCCAAATTTGACTCATATATTTTTCTAGTTCCGAATCACACGTACCGTACCCTCGCTCTAGTAGAAGTTGAGATAAACTACTTTACTTCATCTGACCAGAGCATGTTAACTGTGAATTTTGTGCTGAAGATTATAATTTCTCTGAAAACATTTATGTCACTCGCAAAAGAAAGTTCCACTGACATTTTGGAGAGTCTGAATTAGAATTTTCTAAGAAAAAACATTGCTATAAAGCTCGTGATTCCAACATCAATATTTTTGTAACAACTACTAGCGTTCATATTTGTGGTGTTTGGAACTAGTGAAATATATGTTTACATACTTTATGTTTTTCTCTCCAATTCGACAATCATTTAACTTCTTAAGACATCTCAAAGAAAATGAATTTTAAGTACTTTTTGAAACCCAATATTTTATAATTTCACTATTTCTGAATGCCCCTCTTCAGCTCGTCAGGCACCTTCTTCAGTCTTAGCGTCTTGTCGAGGATGGCCTCCTGTAGAGTGAGCGGGCGGCCTCCGCGATGTCTCGTCTCCTCCGGAGGGTCCATGTAGTCTATGGGAGGGATGATGATGCCGTGCTCGTCGATGTACTCCTGGGAGGGTGGCGGGGGGCTGAAAGACAGGGGTGGTGGGGGGATAGTCGTCTTGTACTGTCCAGGAGCCGAGTCACCCACGATTTCTCGTTTGGACCTAGATGATCGAGCCAGTATTATTTTTTTGTAATAGTTTTCAAAAAGTAAATATTGTATAGGGTAACAAATATGTAATAATGACTAATACTAATACTGTATGGTGATACACGGTAACACTTTTATAACATGTTTGAAAAAAAATTATGGTAGGTTTTCTAGAATAGTCCTTACACAGTTTTAGTCTAATGAGAGATGGTCGTCCCTTACGAATTGTCTGGGTTCAGCTTTCTGCATTTCCTGTTCAACCAGGATTCATCGATATAATTAGGATATAATCACTGTATTATTCTATGTTTAATTCATGATCCAAAATGGTGTCCTCTGAACACACCTATGAACCGAAACACCCTCATCGGTACTTTGTTTACTACGCCAGAAACTGCAATCTAGCTTGGACAACGTATTATCATAAGGTAAGCATAGAATTATTCAATGTTGAATAATATATCAGAGGCTGCAAACCCAATATTTTTAGTGGTGAACTGAGTCTAAACATTAGTATCATAGTTTATAAGAATACATATAATGATATTAAGTCTATTAGGCTTAATCTATTCTAATTAATACCTTTAATATTTACATTCCATTATAAATTTATATGTTTAATAAATGGCATTATGGTCTAGTTGCCATTTGCATTATGGCATTATGGATAGTTATAGTCTAAATATTGGTCTAGTTTGAATATTTTTCAGTTTCAATCACTTACAATTGAATTAAGCAATCTATAACGCATTATATAAGGGTGTATAAAATAGGTATTTTAAATCTGATAGCCCTGTGCAAAACACACTGCCAGACCTCCTATAACCAGAAATGTGATGCTTATATAACTGATATTCCTTTTAAAACTATTACTTAAATAGCTGATACTCTACCTGGAGCGTTCTCTGGAACCTCTCCTCGAGTCTCTCCTCTCCCGGTCCCGGTCCCGGTCTCTCTCCTCGTAGTCCCTCGTGGACCCCGAGTCGCTCTGCAGCCTCAGGTAGTAGATGTCGCTCGTGTCGTAGGCGGGGTTGTCCACCCCTTCGGCTCGCCGGAAGCTCGGTTCCCTCATGGACCTCGGTCCCCGCTCTCTTTGATGCCCCTCGCGGTGGCTCTCTCTCCGGGACTCCCTCATCGTCTGGGCCTCGCCGTTCAGCGAGGGCCACCTAGCCATCGCCGAGTAGTCGGGGTACCTGGCTGCATCGCCGTCCAGTCTGCAGCGGGAATGACACGCATTAAACACTAGTATATGTTTATTATTTTAATCATTAAAGTTTTCCTACTTGGAAGAGGGGAAGTTGTCATTTGTAAATTAAGAGAGTTAAGTACTACATTGTTTCCCGAGGGAGATTATGAACTTTACTCCCAAAACACTCACAACATTTTCATCCCACCTTCAAAATGCCACATAAAACATAAAGAGGTTTTAAGTAATCACTATTTCTATATATTGTGTTGGTTGTCGAACCTCAAAGCTCGAAAGCCAATTGTTGCCAGTTTAAAATCGGCCGGTGTTACCCGGTGTTGTGACAGCGTAGACAGATTTCAAGGTACTTTTTTATAGCTAGTCAATATTATTCTTAAGGGTTTACTTGTCCTCCTCCGGAGACAGAGTACTTGGGTTTACTTTTTCCTTTGGTGTGAATCTCAAACTGAAAAGAAATCTCTATATATCCCTCCGCTTATTCACAACATAACCTTTAACAATGGTTTTCTTTTGATATCAACATTCCATTATGAAAGCAAAATAATCCCACTTTTGCACCATGCCAGCAAATTTTCCGAATAAAACCCATAATTGCACTAATGAACTTAGAGGTATCCACATTATTCCCATAAGTAGCAACGTTCCTTGGGCATGTGCTTTCATATTTTATTCAAATGGGGTGAACACGCATGTTAAGGAATTGATGTGGTAATAGTGAAGAGAGAGATCATAATTTTTTTTTTTTGTCTTCAAGTTCTACTTCAAGAATTATTTTCAAGAAGCCATTTCCACACCAGGGTCGAAAAAAGTTTTGACACACTAGTTTTCAAATCCGACCTTCACGTCAGCTGCTGCGTTAGTGCAAGAACACGTAGACAGTAAAGCGACTATATGTAACTCGGGGGCGTAGTGCTTCTCGTACCGCTGTCACTTTTGCCGGCCGGGGGGAGGGTTATAACCCGTCAGAAGTACAGGCCGGTCAGAAAGTGCCAAGGTGGCCCCGGGCCGCCCCGGGTCCGGCTGTCCGTCCACCGCGGCCGGCTAGGCAATAATGAGACAGGCCGGGTTATGGATCAGAGTGTACCCTATTCATCGCGGCCGTCCTCCCCCAAAATTCCGGAGTTAACCCCGGTACGAGTTGTCCCCGTGACTCGGACATCAATTGCTCCTGGAGAAATCACGTCTCGTCATGTCACTCCCGGTGTGTCCCCGCACTCACCTGTCGGCCAGCCGTGGGTTGATGGCCGTGGGGGTTCTCTCGATGTCGGCGGCCTTGGTCTTGCCGAAGTCGTCCAGGGTCGGCCAGCTCTCTATGGGCTGCTGGTCCTGGCTGGGAACCTGGGAAAACGTTCGATAATGTAATGAAGGGAGTCCAAAAACGTACTATTTCGAACATTCATAGCTAAATGATAATTTTGCACAAAATTATAAATTAATTGTTAGGAAACTTTTCAAATAGAGTGTATATTATTTAACAAAAGTAGACCCCCCTAATAAAAAAATCAGACTAACCCCAACACGTTCCATGGGGAAAATACCATTTTTTTTTCTTAACTTATAAACAGGAAAATTTTACTTAAAGATTTCTTTTTGCTCAAAAACTAAAATTTATTGTTATATACAGAAATTTTTATGCTTAAATTTTATAATATAGCTGCCGGTGTTTAAACAAAAGAGTAAGCCTAAACTAATATAAAAAAGCCAAAAACTAATTTGTAATTGAACCAATTTTGAACGAATTGTTTACTTGCAATGCAAAGTGCGATGATGTTGGTAGTGTCGGCGTCTTAAAAATTTATTAATTGATGACCTAATGACTTATATTTGTTAAAAAAGGAAGATAGATGGCAGGAAGTATAGGGGAGGTCTATTTGCATAACACTTTCTGCATCCTAACCAAACTTCAATGACTTCTCCTTCCAGTAATTTCCATCAACACAAGTTCCTACGATTAATTTCTTATACCAACATTGCTTTGTTACTCAAATAATGTATTGTACTGTTCAAAGTTGTATTACATCACAAGAAAGTCGACTAAATATTTTCTTACCTAAGTGATAATTGTTCCGTTAAATTCCGTAAATCCACGCATTACTAAAAGTCTAAGTTGTTATATTTACATAGTATCCGTCTAGTAAAAAATTCGCTAAACCAAACAGCGGGACTCTTCTGTACCGAGAGTTCCAAAAATTATTTTACAATTTTAAAAACTAAAAAAAAAATAAAATAAAATGATAGAACATAAATTGGTGATTGTAGTGTCTATTTGAAAGGATTTCTCAAATTTCGTCTCACGCATAGTACGCTAGTTCTGAAAATCACCGATACCAGCAAGAGTAGCACTTGCGTTTAGGTGAATTTTTACTTGAAATGGCAGTGCTAATTGATGTTTTTTTTTTTTTTTTTTTTTTCAAGAATTGAAGTTTAGTAAATTTTTTGTGTCAAACAAAAGTCCAGTCTTTCTATGTAATATTTTGTATAGTTCGGAAAAATAGTATACTGAACAGTCGAAGAAGGCAAACTTCACGATTCTAACAACCTTTCACTTTAACGTAACTGTTACTATAGATTATATAGGTGAGTTTTGCATCTAACGAACTATATATAAAAATTAGTTTAAGGATTTCACTCTAAATTGACACTACAATCGAAATTATATGTTCTTTCAATTGGTTTAGATTAATTTTTAAAGTTGTAAGGTCCTTTTTGAATTACGATGTATAATTATTATACTTGTGATCTCTGTTTGTAGTAAATATTAAAACACTGTGTTAAGATCATGATTTAAAAAAAAGGAAAACAGTGGTTTTAGGTTTCCAGTTTTCTTTTCCTGTCCAATTATATACCAAAACAAAATGTTTTGCCTAGTTTGAAGTATTTTGGAATAGCTCTTGAGAAACCGCAGGAGAAAACGTGAATTTCCTTGACACACTTAGCTATTCTATTGGGGAGGGAAATCAATCCACATGACACATAAGCCTTATTCCGCGGTCACAGATGGTTCAGACATTTTACTATTACACACCTATACGAAATACATAAACTTTAAAACTGTACTGCTTACACTAACTAAAAATTTATCAGATTTTTCTTTAAAGGGTACTCATGTGGAAGAACAATTGTATAAATATAATAATATATATTATTATACATTATTATAATAATAATATAACATATTATTATTATATACATTATATTATATATTGTATAAATATAATATGCATGGTGTATTTGGTTTGAAAGTTTATAATACGCAAACAGATAATGACAAATATTATAATCATCCTTACAAAATTTGAATCATGACGATAAAAACAAAAACCTTAAGCTATTTAATCCACAATCCCGAATAAAGGTGATATAAAATTAACAGTACTGCATTAACTCCGTTTGTTTATATCTCAATTAGCTTTGTTTATTAATATATTAAATATACAAAATTAAAATAGGTGTGTAATATGGCTTGATGAACTGCTTCAATATCTTAATAATTTCATACACTAGAGCCTATCTCGATTTAGATATATTTACATTCGGATCTGAGGACATTCCGTTGAAAAACATTTTGTCTTCTTTTGTCAATGTTTTCCAGGTAAGTTAAAAATAAATTTTAAGTCTATATTGTACTACTGAATTTATTTATTTTCATAGTTAATTTTTATGGTGTAAAAATATTGCATAAACACATATACAGATGCCATAGCGATCTAAAACTATAATCATTTTAATGTTTTCATTTCAGTGCAAAAGCCAGATACAACTGTTACTGAACAATGTTATTATAATCTTCTTTTGATACATGTTTTCTTAATCGTCATGGGCACGTGAAGGCAATTGAAATGTATATAATAGGCACCCTAATGTAATCAGGTGTGCAGGTTTGTCTGATTACTGATGAACTGATTGTTGGTTGAAATCTATTGAGGACTGAGTTAATTAGTATTCATCGTATTATATAGGGTGATTCACGAGGATGTGCAGGAACTTAGGGTGATGATTCAATTCATGAAAATAATCCAAAAATAACGTATATGTCTTAAAATGCTCCGTTTAGCCGATAGCTGCCATTTTGCTTTTTACACTTGATAATTCTTATTTACGTAACGAATTTATGTATATACTTCATATTTGGCATGGATCTTTATTGTAACAATGTTAGTTTACATAAAAAAACTATTACTTTCTGATTTAATTACTTTTAAATAAAATTTCCTTAAAATCTGTAAATTTTATCAAAAGTTTACAAAAGAAAAAGTTGCCAAATTAAATTGTCTAACCAATGATACCAAATTTGTAAAAATCTGAAAACATATAACGAAGTTCTATGATAATTAACTAAATTCGCTTTAGTCATGATGGAAAATCTATGTTTTTCTGCAGAAAAAATCTTA
This sequence comes from Neoaliturus tenellus, assembly GCA_030545055.2. NCBI lineage: Eukaryota > Metazoa > Arthropoda > Insecta > Hemiptera > Cicadellidae > Neoaliturus > Neoaliturus tenellus. The sequence goes on from CM061531.1 coordinate 301,125,932, forward strand.
AAAATTCCGTTAATTGTTGTGTGATTTTTACGAATTTGGTAACATTTTTTAGACAATTCAATTTTTCAAATTTTTGTTACTTGTAAAGTTTAGTTAACATTTGCCGTTTTTAAGAGACTTTAGTTTAAAAGTTAAAAATGACCACCATTTGAATAATACACATCGGAAAATAATAACTTTATATCTGAAAACTAACGTTGTTGCGATAAAAGTCCATGACAAATACGAAGTAAATACATCAATCCGTTACGGAAACAAAAATTACTAGTATACGTGTTGCTCGAAATCGAGCAATTTATTTTATTACAGCAAAAATGTTACTTTAGCTCTAAATCAATGACATCCGACCAATACAGTATTGTGAATATCTGTAACTAGTGGCTTGTAGGGGCAAAGGCCCCTAAAAATCTAAATGGTAATGTTGTCTCCAAAAATAAATTTCAATTTATCACCTCCTTCATGTATTGTACTGTATTTTTCCCATGTTGTTGTGTGAATTTACACGTTTGGGGTGTCTAATCAAATATTTTCTAATCTTGACAAAACTTTTGGCGGTATCAAAAAGGAATTTATTAATAATTTCCCCTCTATTAAAATACAATAGTCCATTTTGTGGAAAAGAAAAATTATTGCACTATAATACTACCGAACGTGGCAAAAATAGTTTTAACCTTAAACACGTTCATTATGAGTTTGTAACTCAAGTAAACAAAATAGTTCAATACAACATAAGCCCATTAATAATGTACACTCCTTCACCCTGGTCCCCTGTGCCTGTGCCCCCATTCCCCTACACTCGCTATGACCGTGTTTCCTGTACCCCCTATCGCCCCGGGGCCCGAGTACCCCCCACGACCCAGTACCCCCTTGAACCCCATTATCCCGTGCCCACATGACCACAGTTCTTCCCCGTTGCCCCCGTGTCCTCTATGTTCCTCATTCCTCCCTAATGCACCCCTCCCATGCCCATTCACCATCAATGCCACCGACGTCTATAGATCCCCTTGTACCCCCATTCCCATGCCCCCATATCCCCGTGCCCCCATGCCCACCATTCCTCCCCGTGTCCCATATGTCCATATGCCCCCTAACCCCAGTGTCCCGACAGCCCTCGTGCCCCCATTCCCCCGCACCCACAGTACTCTCGTGCCCACATGTCCACCGTTCTTTCCCATGGTCTCTATGCCCTCTATCTCCTCCATGCCTCCAGTGCCTCCATGCTCTTTTACCCCCGTGCCTCGTGCCACCGACACCCCTAGTGCCCATTGTACATTCCCATCCCCGCGCCACTATGTGTCTCCAGGCCCCCTATGTTTCCGTGTCCCCATGATCGACGTTGCTCCACGTTGCTCCACGTGGTCCCCGTGCCCCCCATGCTCATCTACCCCTTTTGTAACCAACGCCCCTACTGCTCCTTGAGCCCCCGCACCCCCCTCCACCACGTGCCCCAGTGCATCCACATGCCTCCCCTGAATGCCCCGTATGCCCTGCACCCTCGTACCCTCATGCTCGCCGTTCCTCTCTGTGCCCCTATGTTCCCCATTCCCCTCATGCTCCCTTGTCTCTAGTGCCACCGACACCCCTCGTGCCCTTCATGCCTCGATATCCCCTTATAAGTCACGCCACATAAGTTGACGAATGGCCAAAAACAGCTATGTTGGGCGAGGGGAGGAGAGGGGGTAATTTTCAAAAAACATCGAGCTTACGTTAGATGCAATTTTTTATAGAACAGCTGATTATCCAATCACTTTAACTGATTAGTAGTGAATATTCATTCGTCAAGTTACGTGGCGAGGGTTTTAACCCTCGGTGCTCCCCATGGTCCCATGCTGTCTCCCCGCCGTTCCTCCCCGTACCTTCGTGCCCTTCAGTGCCCCCGCCGGGCCCCCTACTTCCCCCATGTTTCCCCCGTGAGCCCATACCTCCTTACCGGAGGGTAATTGCATGGAGATGCAACGGACGTCCCTCGGACTTTGATTGTAGTCTATTTTGTCTGTTCGTCAATGAAATAGATCACTGATTGATATATTGTTTGTTTTCGAACAGTATCACTTACATGGAAAGCTCCCCGTCTTTATTGATTAAAGGGCGTTTATTGTTTCCCTACGACATACGTAAAAAAAGAAGCAGAAAATGGATGATACCAAAATAAAATATTGCTCATATGGAGGTTATCCAATGTTATAGTCGAATTCACGAAAATAGTCCTATGAGAGGCGATACATTGTTGCCAAATTTATTCTGAAACATATTTGTATACTGTATTACACATGTTAAAAATAATACTAAATGACAACATTTCAGGGCGAGAAAGGGGGTGAGGGGGGACACAGACGTTTAAATTTCCATCGGACTATTTTCGTGCATCTTACTATAGTACAGTAGTTTACAGATAATGATTCAGTCGAAAATAAACTAACACTCAACGAAACGATTCAAATCTTACACTCCAACTACTAAATAGCCAATATATAAAGCAGTACCATAATAACTAAACGATATTCAATTAGTAGACAATTAACCATTATATCAACCATGCTACGTTAAAGCCAATTTTTACTTTGATATATTCAGCATACAAATCATTCTACTCCTTTTTCCTTAAAGAAATAGATGGGGTCACGAAGATGAAATCTCCCATGGATACGTAATCCGTACATGACTTTTAGTGTTCTACATTTTTATAGTGCATTTCCAATTTTAAAAAGTTATAACTATACGGTTATCTTTACTCAAAAATATCTGCTCAATAACCAGCTGAGTTTATGATAAAACACTGGAACATCTGCTTAATCACACGTGTGGATCTAAAAATCTTCTTCCCATTAAATTAACATTGTAACTTCAAGGTCCAATGGGGCGAAGCCCATGTAACTTTTGATGATTCTGGTATTTTTCCTTGCGTCCTTGGCCCTCAAGCTTTAAAATGAGCCATCATACGTTTCCCTATCTTTCTTCTAACTCGAGATATTTCGTGGGGACCGATTCGCTTACGGAATTATATATTATATAGATTACCAAAAACTACACGTATTTACAGCTGATTATTAACAGATGTTTAAAATGCTTTATTCAATTACAATGTTATTTAAATGGGAAATTTTTAGATTTCAATGGTGGATACCGCCTTTATTTTCAGTCCAATTCTCATCAGTTTTTGGCGGAAACAACTACAGACCAAGCCCTATCCAACGACACCAAAAACTTGAAAATCGGTTGAAAATTGTAGGAGGAGTTCTCAAGACAAAAAAACCCTTAGCGTATTAAATAAGTATAGATTAGTGTAAACAACAAAATAGCTGCTAGTGACTAAAGTAAGCATTTTAGGGACATACCTTTAAATGTCCTTTTATTCTTATTTTAAAGTGTAAAATCAGCTCCCGAAGTTTATGTACATCAATGAAAATTACTCTGTTTCAGTGTGCATGGATTAACGATATTGTTTTAGTTTAACTATATCCTGTGGAGTTTTGTTCAGAATCTCGTGCATTTTAAACTCTTACACTCTATTTGCCGTAAACAAAATCGTTGACTAATTCTGTTACTAACCTATTTCAGATTAGTATAAAATACACAATAACAAACATTTTAACTGGAAAAGAGTGGACCGTTTACACCTAAAATAATATATATTTAAATATTTTCACATTTTTTCATTTACAATTGTAAAGTTTTTTTACTTATCCCAGGAACTTTAAATTTGTATTTTTAAAATGAAGACTACTCAGAATGTTTTAAAGGCATGTACATTTAAAGTTTTCACTAGTTTTACAAAACAAATCGTGTTAAAATTAAATTATTCAAACATGGATAATCCGTAGGTTAAGAACACTTATGAAATGTAAGATAAATATCATTTTTCTTCGAAAAATATTTATAAAGGTTTTAATTTTGAAAACATTTAAAAATGGTGTGAAACTTTTTTTGTTTCTGTTACAATCTGTGTTGAAAAAATAAAATTTAACTCTTTCCTTGTAGTGTGTATGGTTATATTCGTATTTAATAAAAGATATCTATAAATATATATTCCAATATGTCTGTAAATGTACACCATAACAGTTTAAAAATATCACTATAAAGTCAAAATTATTAAAAATATTTCCAATCCAATTTTAGCTAAAACGAAGAGAGAACGAACAATATTGCAAAGGTAACAATAACATTTCCTGGTCCTAAAGGGATGGGAAACCCTTATATCGATTCAATGAATAGAAAGGGATTCCTCTTTATCATGGCCTGCTCTTGCATTGGTAATGTGTTCCAATTGAGAGGATTAATTATTGAAAACGCCGAATACTCCGATGCCCCGAAGATTTACGAGGAAGTTACAAGTCTTTCGTTCCAACTGTTGTAGCAACCGAGTTTTCTAAATAAACTCAAGAAAGAGATTAGGAAATTTTAAGTTTATGTTAGCTTTAATTTGTTACTCAGATAATGAAAAAAATTTTAAATTGTTCTAAAATGAAATTAGTTCTATTTTAAAGATTAGGTATTAACTATTACAACAGAGACTAAAAGAAATATTACATAGGCTACAATCCCAATTACAAAAAAAAAACTAAATTGTATTTGGCATGTAAGCAAGAAATTACATATCTTCATTTGAAGTGTCAAGGCTATGTAAAGCCCAATGTACAGTGAAACTTAAACAGGGTTTTTATGATATTTTTACTAAGCATTCACTGAATATAAAATTATATTAAATATAAGTTTCAGAAACTAAAATCTTCAAACGGAAACCAACCTTCAATTTGAAATAAATAATATTATGCATCAGCAAACTAAAATCTATTGTTGAAACGTCAAAAATACAATGAGGGATAATAAATGTTTATACGATACAAATTATTTAAAATACCAAAATGCTTTTAAGACATTAATTTAGTTAGAACATAAAACATCTGTTGAATCTCACAACACGTAAAACCACTTTTTTGCCAATACCTTGATGTTAATGGAGAATTTATCTTATCACTCACATTGTTAAAATATTTTTAGAAGTACGTTATATAAGTTTTGCGAAGTAAATTGAAACAAGAATAACGAAAGTTTTGCGAAGTCATTTTGAACAAGAATAACGAAAAGTTTAATATTAGTCAAAACTGCATGAGTCACCTTGTGGGTGCATCATCGCTTCGTGCAGTTGAAACCAGGTATGTCAACTTATCAGTGATAAGGAGCAAGAAATCAGGGCAAAGGTGATTAAGACCTCGCTCGTCAAAACCTCGTTTATAAATGGGTTATTATCGTATGTATATTGGATTATATATTAGTTTTATTTGAAAACTATAGGGCCTACATTGTAAGAGAAGTTATAAAGGTGGAAGGAACTTTACTGAAATACTGTACAAAAATTATATAAAAAAACTAATTTCCCCAAATTATAATACAGGTGATTATGTAATATATAGGCCTACAGTTTTCATTGTAAAAGGTGTTAATTTTTTCCGTTTTAAGAGCTAAATCAGAAGAAACGTTATTCGACTGTTGTATTCTAAAATATCATAGAGCAATTTAATAAAAACTATAAAGATGATTACTTAACAATAGATAAACCAATATCAAATAATGTCCAATATCAAAAAGATTGTCTTGATAATTATATTATACTGGATATTGAATACTTTACTTTAATTACATTAAATATTAAGTGTAGTTAAAGTTCTCTTTTTTTAATATCATTGTAAGAAACCTGACACACAAACCTTCCCCTTCTAGAAAAACAATATGGTCAGTAATTTATCGTAAGTTGGAATTGTTCTCTCCAGGCATTTATGTTAGTAAGTTATGGCCCATTTATATCCAGTATTTTAGTGTCAACAAATTTTTTATTCCATCGTAATTTTATCTAATAGCTTATCATAGTGTAAGCTAAAGTATTTTCTAATATATTCTAATTCTAATCAATTCCAAATTCACCTGTTCGTTCAAATGTTTATGCAGACCACGGGCGGCAGTGAAGAGGTATAGGATGAACGCCAGGTTGAGTAGCCACAGGTAGACTCCGCGGGCAACCAGGAGAGTAAGCAAACCGAGGGTCAAAGGTCCCAGGGACTCGGTCTGAGGTGAGGAGTCCTGGAACAGACTGACAATGTAGTGGGTAAAGGAAGTAGAGGGTGAAAGAAAGGTTTGGTAGCCAGACGTAAACCCTACGAGCCACCAGAAGTGTAAAAAGTTCTTAAGGACAAAGGTCCTTACCGAGTCAGGCTGTACTGTGAAGTTCTGGAAGAGACTGACAATGTCGTAGGTAAAGGAAGTAGAGGGCAGATGCTTATGTGGAGTCCGTTACAGGAGTTTGAGGAGGGGATGGGGTGAAAGAAGGGGGGGGGGCAGCGATGTTATTCAAGAACAAATTTATCTTTAGGTAACATATGGCACTATCTTAAGATACAAAAATAACTCATTTTTGTTATTTTTAATCACCCAAAAATGATCGTATCACTGTTACAAGTATTAAAAGAAAACACTATTTAATGTTATCTAAATACATGAATATAAAATTCAAAGCCCTCACTCACTATTCACTGATTTCACAACTTTTGATTACTTGAAAATTATTAACTTTTTATTCTGATATTTTGGACCCAACATGGTAAAACTTGATGATATTTTATCTTAATTGCCCTTTAATTCTCTCCTATTGAATATTAAAATGATTTTGTCTATCTTATGGACAAAAGTTTGATTCGCTGGATTGTTATGTTGTGAATCAAAGTACGCAGCTGAATGAAGGTAATTCTCATTATAGGTGGACCAATATGATTGTACGAATAGTCGAGAAAGCAAGATGGGGTAAAGGAACGAAGCAAACAAGGAATTGCTTGAAATGCATGAAAGAACTCGCCTTAAAATTATTGTTAGAAATATAAGTCTTTATCTACATAAACTTCTATAGCAAAGTTACTGCAAGTACTATAATATATCGGACACATTTTCCTTCTATAGCTTACAAAATCTAAAATAGTCAAAGGGCTTATTTCCATTTCACATAATACTGTGAGGCAACTTTTGATTATTTATTTCTGGAATTACAGTAAACATATTGTTATTTTAGAGCGCAATTTCGTATTATTTAAGAAAATATGAACTTTTTACATATGTTCAATTTTCCAAACAATTGAGATAAGGCAATAAAATATTCTGCCTAAAATTTTTAATTTTAAGTATATCAAAATAAATTATTCGTCCAAATGGATCAAAACAATCAGTGCCGACGGGAGACAATTCACTACTAAGAAACGAAAGTTGCGATGAATGAAGTACACATTGGAGTAATTATACATTAATTATACATCCAGAACCATAATAAACTTAATGTAAAACTAGTTTGTTTTAACCAAACGACTCAACCAAACGTTTTACAAAGCCGTTGTCCATTTTAACACGATAATACTTGCTTTAGTTTAATTTCCGCTGTTCCCCAAGCATCCGACGAGACGAGGTTTCAATTCACACGTTACTCCCGTTTAATTTAACTTAACACAATCGAGTTGTTAACTAGAGCGAAGTACAAAGCGTAGCTTCATGCATTGAGTTTTGTTTCACAACTGCTTTAGTCGTCAACAAATTATTCTGTGAGTGCTTGTAATGGTTGGCTGACTTTTAAACAGAGAGAAATACGAATGGTTTGGGTTATTAACACATCCGTCATGAGGTTTTGGTAGTGGTTTTAAAAGTATTCTCGATCTAGATTTAGGTAATTCAAAACTTTTCTCACGAAATTTAATGATTTTAATAAAGTTAATTATGTTTTACTTTACAAACAACCTCATTATCTGTTAAATTTAGCAGTAGAAAGAAGAACGTAGCATCAGTTACCAGAGGTCAGATTTGGTTAAAGATATTCTTATAATTTGAAATAATGGAAAACTACTTACAATTTCGAAAAGTAAAGGAAACAATAAAATTTTACTATAACTTTCGTGATTTAAGTCCAAAGAATAAATAAAATTCAAACTTTAACAAAAATAATTTTATTGTTGTGAATGTTTTGATGTTTTCGCATTGAGTTAATAAATTTGTTCCTATAGTATTTTAGGAGTGGCATTGTGTCTAATTAAACAATAATACTAATAATTGTATTCACTTACAAAGTTTAACAATGCATGGAAATTTACTCATCATCTATTTCATAATTTCATCATAATTTCTATAGTGTTTACACTTTACGAGTTCACATTTTTTAACTAAATTCATTTTTATTTCTTTACATCAGTTCATTGTCCATTGTTCCTTTTATTTCTAATTTATTCTTGTTTATAAGTATGGGAAACCAAAAAGATATTGGGACAACTAGTTATAAGTTCAAACCAAGATTTATAGGGATATTTACCCTACCAAAGTTTCTGTTATTCAAAAACAGGTGGCAAATGAACCTTACAAAAACATAACACCCATTGGAAACTCATAACTGATTCATCTTCACCTCAAAAAAATGTAAACAATGCAATAAAGCAACACAAAATATTAACAATGTGCTGCTGTGGGCGCAGGCCATCTACAATATAGCAATCTGCAATATATGAGGTTGCAAAATTGAAATATATTTTTACAGTCTTTAAAACTTAATAGGACCCAACACATTATAATGTTATGAGCTATTTATTTCCCATACCACTAATTACAATACCACTGTTACAAACTTGTAACACAGAAACTCGGCGCCCGCTCTCCACCTTCCATCATGGAGGGCGCCACCATGGGGAGGATCGTCGCTGCGTTGTTTCCTGAACATCCACAGCGACCGCCGGTTGACTTCGGACGGGTAGAGGACGTTCCACTTTTCACTTTCGAGGAGCTGGAAACCTCCGTTCTCTCCCTGAAGAGCAACAAGGCTCCTGTCCCGGATGGGATTCCCAGTGAGGCTTTAAAGAAAGTATTTTCAATCAACGCTGACTTGTTGTTGAGAATGTACAATGCCTGTTTGGTAGAAGGGGTGTTTCCGGCTCCCTGGAAAACAGCCAGGCTTGTACTGATTAGCAAGGGCAAAGGTGATCCCGAGCTGCCGTCGTCCCACAGGCCTCTCTGCATGTTGGACACGGCTGGGAAGATGTTCGAGAAGCTGATCCGTTCCCGCCTGACTTCTGCCGTGGAAGCTGCCGGGGACTTATGCCCCCGTCAGTACGGCTTCAGAAAGGGACGGTCAACGATCGACGCTGTCACCGAAGTTCAGAGAGCTGTGGAGAGAGCCGAGAGCCACCGGACCGCCGAGTAGTGCTTCTTGTTACGCTTGATGTCTAGAATGCCTTCAACTCGGCGAGGTGGGTCGATATGTTGGATGCGCTTCGCAACACCTTTCGTATTCCTGCATATCTGTTGCGGCTCATCGAGGATTATCTACGATCTCGAAGCCTGATTTATGACACGAGGGACGGAACGCGGACGATGGAAGTCACTTCTGGTGCCGCACAAGGTTCAATACTCGGCCCGGATCTCTGGAACGTTGCCTATGACAGCCTCCTGAGGTCCGAGATGCCTGAGGAAACCACTTTGGTTGGGTACGCCGATGACGTCGCAGCTCTCATTGCTGCACGCAACGTTGAGCTGGCCCAACTGAAGTTGAACCGAGCTATGCGGGTGGTCAACAACTGGATGTCCGATCACGGTCTCTCACTTGCTCTCAGTAAGACGGAGATCGTGATTCTTACGAAGAAGAGGATCGACACCGTCGTCCCGTTTCGAGTGGGAAGGGAGGTGGCCAAATACCTCGGGGTTATGGTGGACACCAAGTTAAGCTGGAGGGATCAGATCTTCCGTACGGCGGACAAGGCCGCTAAGGTAGTGACTTACCTTAGTAGGCTGATGGCCAATGTCGGGGGTCCCCGATCCAGCAGAAGACGTCTGTTGATGTCCGCGGTCCAGTCCGTGCTTCTTTACGGGGCAGAGGTGTGGGCAGGCGCTCTAGATAAGGAGTGCTACAGGTTGCGACTCGCCCGGGTTCAGCGTCAAGCTGCGCTCCGGGTGTGTTCCGCCTACCGGACAGTGTCCGAGCCTGCCGTCCTGGTGGTCGCCGGAGTCATCCCTGTCAAGCTCTTGGCAGGGGAGAGGAAAGCGATTTATCAGAGACAAGGCGAGATTGGCAAGGACACGGCAAGAACAGAAGAGCGCTACCGAACCTTCCAGCAGTGGCAACACAGCTGGGAGCACGACACCCGAGGACGATGGACTGCGCGACTTATCAAGCAGGTCCAACCATGGGTGGAACGGCGGCATGGGGAGGTGGACTACTACCTGACCCAATTTTTGACAGGTCACGGCTATTTTCGGTCGTACCTGAACCGGATGGGAAAGACCGGTTCACCTGACTGCATTTATTGCCCGGGTGTTCCCGACGATGCGGAACACACATTCTTCCGCTGTCCCCGTTGGGAAGGGCCCCGCCTGGAGGCCACACAAATCTTTGGTGCATTTTCGGTGGACTCGGTCTGCCAAAAGATTTTGGAGGATGAGGGCAACTGGGATTGTTTGTCACAGTTCGTCCGGGGCATCCTCCTGGAAAAGAAAACCGATCTGGACCGCGAAGTGGCCCAGATCCCTTGATCGAGCGGCTGGATAAGGAGCGAGCCCCACGGGCGTAAGCCAAATTTAGGCCTAGCCTGACGAAATGTGACAAACAATTCCAGGTTAATTCTTAAAGAGTAGAGGAGGTTTTTTAGTGGGTAAACCCGTTTTTAGGGGAGCCCCACACTAGAGGCTGGCCACCTGTGTGCGTAATGCATTTTTCCGCCTCTCCCTCAAAAAAAAAGAAAAAAAAAAACACTAATTACAATTAGATACCTAACAAAAATCTGAATGAGTACATAACAAACAGGGATAACATTTTCGACTGACCAGCACGGTGAGGTAGTCCTCTCCAAAGACGTAACACAGAATGACATCATCAATGGCAGTGAAGGTGTTTATGAACAACCACGAAACTAGGGTGATTTGAAGCTTCTCGTCCGACCACCTCTTCGCCACCGCTGAAACAGAGTGATGTCAGCAATGGCGGTGAAGGTGTTTATGAACAACCACGAAACTTGGGTGATTTGAAGCTTCTCGTCCGACCACCTCTTCGCTACCACTGAAACAGAGTGATGTCAGCAATGGCGGTGAAGGTGTTTATGAACAACCACGAAACTAGGGTGATTTGAAGCTTCTCGTCCGACCACCTCTTCGCTACCACTGAAACAGAGTGATGTCATCAATGGCGGTGAAGGTGTTTATGAACAACCACGAAACTTGGGTGATTTGAAGCTTCTCGTCCAACCACCTCTTCGCTACCACTGAAACAGAGTGATGTCATCAATGGTGGTGAAGGTGTTTATGAACAACCACGAAACTAGGGTGATTTGAAGCTTCTCGTCCGACCACCTCTTCGCTACCGCTGAAACAGAGTGATGTCATTAATGGCAGTGAAGGTGTTTATGAACAACCACGAGACTAGGGTGATTTGAAGCTTCTCGTCCGACTACCTCTTCGCCACCACTGAAACAGAGTGATGTCATCAATGGCGGTGAAGGTGTTTATGAACAACCACGAAACTAGGGTGATTTGAAGCTTCTCGTCCGACCACCTCTTCGCTACCACTGAAACAGAGTGATGTCATCAATGGCGGTGAAGGTGTTAATGAACAACCACGAAACTAGGGTGATTTGAAGCTTCTCGTCCGACCACCTCTTCGCCACCACTGAAACAGAGTGATGTCATCAATGGCGGTGAAGGTGTTTATGAACAACCACGAAACTAAGGTGATTTGAAGCTTCTCGTCCGACCACCTCTTCGCTACCACTGAAACAGAGTGATGTCATCAATGGCGGTGAAGGTGTTTATGAACAACCACGAAACTTGGGTGATTTGAAGCTTCTCGTCCAACCACCTCTTCGCTACCACTGAAACAGAGTGATGTCATCAATGGTGGTGAAGGTGTTTATGAACAACCACGAAACTAGGGTGATTTGAAGCTTCTCGTCCGACCACCTCTTCGCTACCGCTGAAACAGAGTGATGTCATTAATGGCAGTGAAGGTGTTTATGAACAACCACGAGACTAGGGTGATTTGAAGCTTCTCGTCCGACTACCTCTTCGCCACCACTGAAACAGAGTGATGTCATCAATGGCGGTGAAGGTGTTTATGAACAACCACGAAACTAGGGTGACTTGAAGCTTCTCGTCCGACCACCTCTTCGCTACCGCTGAAACAGAGTGATGTCATCAATGGCGGTGAAGGTGTTTATGAACAACCACGAAACTAGGGTGACTTGAAGCTTCTCGTCCGACCACCTCTTCGCTACCACTGAAACAGAGTGATGTCATCAATGGCGGTGAAGGTGTTTATGAACAACCACGAAACTTGGGTGATTTGAAGCTTCTCGACCGACCACCTCTTCGCTACCGCTGAAACAGAGTGATGTCATCAATGGCAGTGAAGGTAGTTTAATTTATTTATTTATTTATTTATTATTATTATTATTATTATTATTATTATTATTATTATTATTATTATTTTATTATTATTGCTACATCAACTACATTGGTATTTTAGCTTGTGTGACAAGAGCTTTTTGGGAAAACGGTACAAACCCCTCAAAGTTTGTGGACATCTCGGGAATCAAACCCATGAACTCTTGCACTGAAGTGCAAGACGCTAACCTCAGGCTAGCAAGATACCCAACAACAACTCTACTTCGCTATCGCAGCAACAGAAATGTGCCATTTATTTATTTTCCTACCACTGCATGGAAATAATCGCATTGCCACACCTGTAACCCCTATGCAAAACAGTTCATATTCATATCCGGTTTCCGTTTCTTTCCCGCTCTAGAGCGGCAATGATTCCTACCGCACGCTAGATCAAACAGCAATTTGAAGTCAGCTTATATCAAGCCATGCTACAGCTGTTATTCATTTTTTTCGTTTAGTAATTGCTTCTTTTTTAGTTTTTAGTTTTATGTTTGATAGTTAACAGTGTGTTCCAACAGAAACAAACAAAAAGTAATCTAAATGACATTTTGTATATAATAAAACATGTAATCTGTAGCAATTATTTTGGTAGGAAAAATCTTGTGTGTATTACGAGCGTAAATAGACTAGTCATTGCCGCTCTAGAATTGTTTGGCCGCACTCAGCTAACGCTTCGTGCGGCCATCTACAATTCCCGAGTGGCAATGACGTACTTTACGCTCTTATTACACAATAGCTAATTCGTCATACTGTTTAGAAAACATTACCTTCCTAATGAGTCCGATAAAGCAGTTGTTTTCGCACTCGATACGCGTCTCAAAACCGGTGATCTGTCATATTCATTTTACTTTTCACATTATAAATTTATTTTGCGCACTGTTTATTTACTCCAGTGGTTAAACATCAGAAAAAAAACAGTATCACTAAATACATAACAACACATTCGCCAGCAAGGTAACGATGTTTAAGCATGAATTAAGTTGGCAACAATGGATATAAACATCTGACCTATTGCCCTTGTCGTTTTCAATGGAATCGCTATAAACACAAACTACAATCCATTTTAAGGTGAGATTGTAAGTAAGTGCACAAAATTAACAACTATGACAGTGACTTTAGTGATATAAGTGACTTATTCTCTCTGCCCATCTTGCAGAGACTGCTAAACCAGTGTCGTTAAATCTCTTACCTAAAATATCCAAATGTTTTCTTTTACTACAAGTGGGCAAAGTGCTTCTTTGATGCACTCGAGACACAAGTTTACGCAAGAGCCGCATTCGATCGCGGAATCATTTCTCTCGAGAGCAGTGAAGCCACTCTGTGCACGAGGTATTATTAATTTTTATAATACTTCTAACTTTTTCCGCTTTTAATGTTGCATTTTATTCAAAAGTATTATACGCATATTTCCAAAAAGTATAAAGCATTTTATAAGTGGCCATTTTGTCTTTAGACTAATATTGTTTAGGCTAACAGTTTTTAAAATATAACTGGCAGTGTTTTGGTGTTAATAATACCTAAACATAATCCCAAAATAATTTAAAGAATTATATCTTCAAAATATGTCACTCTTCACTACGAACTACGCATCCATTTACCTGGAAAAGTTACATCTATCGGACTTTCCTTTCCAAGATAATGTAAAAATGTAATAAAATTCCTAGTGTTGTTTCTAGGTTAAACACTTCGATTTAAGAATTTTATAAAATAATTAAAGGGGCACTAAAATACGAGAATACCCTTAGGAAAATAATTTTAAGTGATTGAAATACCACAGGGGCCGTCCATAAATTACGTCATCTGAAAATAGGGGGGGGGGAGGGTCGAGATTGAAAATGATGGTATGGTGATGTGCAACGGGGGGGGGGGTCAGATTTGATATGACGTCATTTAAAAAACTATGTTTTATATAAAATTTTGACAGTAAAACAATGATAAATTCGTACAAAATTCAACTATTATAAAATAATTATCTAATAAACTACATTATACTTTTTTAGGCGTTTTTATCGTTCATTTAAGTTTATTTTTTATTAAGAAAGTCAGTTTTCATCACACTTCATCGATATTACCTGTTTTCGACCCTCGTTTCTACCGTCGAAACACCTGTTTTGCCGGCCTAGGCCGGCAAAATTTTCCGGCCTAGGCCTGCAAAATCAGCTGGCCTAGACCTTACATAAAAACATTCACAACACGTTGTATCACAAAAACATGTGACTGCAACAATGAAATGAATTGGTCGCCTAGCAACCGGAAACACATTGCATCCCGCTAGATTAGGTTAGTAGTTATGCTTTGCTTAGTTGTTTGGCTCTGAATAAAATATTTTTTTCATTAGTATAATATTTATTGCATTGTGTAGTGTGATGAAAAATATCGTTCGTAACTCGGGCCGAAAGCGTTTTGCCAACCCTCGATCGTTTCAAGTTCTCGACTTCGTCTCGAACTTAAAACACAATCTCCGGGCCGGCAAAACGCCACTTTCGGCCCTTGTGACGAAATATACTATTGGCTTTATTTCTGGAGGTAAATTCAGATTTAATTGTTCAATATCTTTAGTTTATCAGGTAGCGTTCATCGTCAGACCAAGTTAAGTAGAAAAAGCATTATTTTTTAAAACGGAGGTTTGTTAAAATGACGTAATTTTTCTGAAGGAGGGGGGGGGGTCAGACAAATTATGATGATAGGATGATTTTAGGGGGGGGGTCCAAAAACGGCCAAAAAGCGATGACGTAATTTATGGACGGCCCCACACTAAGTGTATTTAACTTAGTGGTAAAAATATATTTCACCGTTCCGGGACTTTTCAACCACACTATACAGTATATGAACTAGCCTACCCGGCATGCCTTGCAATGCCAACTAGAGCATTTTTTGCCTTCAGGTGACCTCGTTCACTCCTCTCACTCGCCGTCAGGCTTAGCTCGGTCGCTATGCTCACTCATTATCAGATTCAGCTTGTTTGCTGTGCTCACTCGCCGTCACGCTTACCTCGGTCGCTACGCTCACTCACCATCATGTTCAGCTCGTTCGCTGTGTTCACTCTCCGTCAGGTTCAGCTCGTTCGTTACACTCACTCGCCGCAAGTCGATTTGCCCATCTCCCTTTAATACTTAAAAAAAATGAAAACAGCTGTTTAAATAATTTTAAATGTGACCGTATGCTCCAATACAAAAATGTTGCTTCAATTAGAATAAATAGTAACTTTGAAGACATGTGGGTCGGAGACCTGTATAATTTCCTAATTTTATTCTTTCATAAATAATTATTTTCGTATTCCTTATAGGGTAATTCGATAAAATCAAGTAAATATTAAATCGCGATACTCACCAATTAAAAGAACGATAGAGCTGACCAGCATGGAGGCGCTGAAGAAGAGAGAGAGGGCCAGCCACACCCTGAGAGCTGTTGGGCTGGTCACGTCCCTGAACAACTGGATGGCGCCATTACTGCACTCGTCCCCTGCAAGACAACAATACCTCAAATTAACTTACATACTAAAGAGTCGGTTATCCTAATTTTTTATGTGGCCCTGGTTTGTTTGCGTTTGCATGTTTGTTCTGATAAAATACCAGTACTTCAGCACAAAAAGATAAAAAAAAGTAGAAAAGTTTAAGTTAATGATAATATTAGTTTGAGATTGTCCGTCTCCAGGAGTTGTCACGTTTTCTTTGCTGCTTATTCGTCAATTAAAACACTTATATTAGTGCAATTAACATTCGTTATGAGTGCTGCATTATGTTGCACAGTACTCGTCTTGAACTGGAGAACCTTCAGTAAAACATTTGTTGTGTAAAAATTGTAATTTACAGGGTGTTAGTGAACTTTCTCTCAAAGAATTTTAGATTTGTTCCTTGGGTAGATTAAGATTAACCAAAAATATCGTACAAAGAGGGGGTCGAAAATCGTTTCTTAAGCCGCTGGCCGCACATATTAATTTTTATTTCCGTAACGGATGGCTATATTCAGTTCATATTTAGAGTGAAGCTTTATCACACCAAAGTATGTTTTCTGAAGAAAAAAACTTTTCCGATGTATATTTTCAAAATGGTGCCATTTTACATTTTTAAACTCAAATATCTCAAAACCGGTAAATTGTATCAAAATATTACAAGAAACAAAACAGTTGTTAAAAAATATTTAATTAATGGTACTGTGTAAGGATTTGACAACAAATAACGGAGTTAGTTATTGATATTCTTTTGTTAACATTACCTTAATTTGCTTTAATTACAATGCATAATCAATGTTTTATGGGGCAAATCTCAATACCTCCGTTATTGAGCCTTTAAAACATGGTTCCATTGGTTAGATAATCGGACAACTCTTTTGTCTCCTGTACAATTTCTATAAAATTTACCGGTTTTGAGATATTTGAGTTTAAAAATTTAAAATGGTCACCATTTTGAAAATATACATCGGAAAAAATAAATTTTCCCTCAAAATTGTACATTGATATGATAAAGCTTCATGCCAAATAAACTCAATACAGCCATCCGTCACGGAAAGAATTTAATAATCCATTTGAAATAGTATTATGTGGAAAATACAAAATGGCGGTTTTTTATACCCATCTTTGAACGATAATTTTTGTTTGGCTTGACCCAAGAAACAAAACTAAATTTTTTAGAAGAAGATTTTACTTACATCCTGTGTAATTTAAACTTATACTATATTACAATCACAGCTTAAGTACCTTATTAAATTTCATTAATTCAATTTAATTCCAAAATAGACCTATGCCAGTGTTTTAAAAACCTGTTTTTAAGTGTTTGAGTAGTAGGAGTTGTATGCAAACAAACAAACTCATTTTCGCATTAAGTAGCGTATTTATTCGAAAGCCTGAGACAAAATTAATGGAAATAAACTGTGCTGGGTGAGCTGAGATTTGCACTAGCAAAGTTTTAACTATCAGAGTAACAAATAGGACATTTGCGTATTTATCAAACTTTTCAGATTTTCTCCAGAGGTTTTAAGTCTGATAATTACGTTAACAGATGTACAACAATTATATGAAAGAATGCAGCATTCATAAACGGTGCTGTATAGTGAGAAACTAATAATCCTTTACTTGCAAAAGTCTAAATTAAAGCAAACAAGCTAATCCTGATCTATTTCAAATATTATTATTAAATTTAGGAATTCGTCCTTCTTAATTTCCTGTTGTTATAAGCCTGGCACCGTAAGGAGGATGCAGGTTTAAAAAACATTGGATTGTAGGACACGTAAATGAAAAAAAGTACGTAACATTAGTTTACACATAATAAGAAAATGAAGCGATAATTTTCTTTAAACATACATTTATGCTAAACAAAACCTAGCATATAAATAAGGCCAACTATTTGATTAAAAAGCCTGAGGACGAAGTCCTAAAAGCCGATATCTATTCTATATAATTTAAAAATACAAATGAAAAGATAACACATACTTCCTCTTGATGCAGTATCATGTGTTGTGCCAAACATATTTTGATTTAGGTTTACACCAACAAGGCAATGTACACTGAATTTTTCATACTAAATATTCGCAGTCGGTTTAGAGTGTGTTTAAAGCTTCCAATTTATAAATTCGAAGGCTCCTGTTGCACCACAATTTGAACTTGATTTTACAAATTACTTTCTTTCAATATTTAGGGGAACATTCTTTTATATTACACTAACCTTGTCTGATAAGTGACCTTGAAAGTAGGTCTGTAATGTTGTATTTGTCGTAATGCAAGAGGGAAGGGGAAAGATGATAACAGAGTTCTTATCACTTCTCTGATTGCTGGCAATAATTGTTGAAGTAAGGCTAAACAGACATTGAATGTTTTCATTCATTACAACTACATATCATAGGATTTAAATTATTTTTAATAGTTTTGGTGTTAAATTTAGTAATTAGATAATATAATTTATTGTTTAAAATGGTACTGTACTTGTAAGAGAAGTTATGAGTGTAAATAATATATTCAACTAGCTTTTAAGATTCATTTTGACATATTTTGAAGGTTAATATATAAATATGCATTTTCTAAAATTAAGAAAATATAAACTAAATTAAACTTTGTGATTTAATTTGAACAGTTTCTTCAAACTTTATGTTCTTTTTGACTTGTTATTTGGAAACGCGTAAGTTATAAAAATATGCCTATCCCTCAATTATTTTTTATTTAATATTTAATTGCAACC
Organism: Neoaliturus tenellus; assembly: GCA_030545055.2. Lineage (NCBI taxonomy): Eukaryota > Metazoa > Arthropoda > Insecta > Hemiptera > Cicadellidae > Neoaliturus > Neoaliturus tenellus. The sequence goes on from CM061531.1 coordinate 301,144,543, forward strand.
AACAAATTAAAATAATCACGAAGAGTATGTTAACATTTAAAAAATGCTGAAAATATTGTTTTATTTCTCATAGTACAACATGCAGAAATTTTTTTTATCTCTTTATTAAATCTTTAACAAATATTTTGTTTTCACACGTAAACAATAATAAATGCACGCGTGTTTATTATTTGTACACAATTCATTAACATACATTCCAGTTAAAGTGAAGCAAAACTTAATTATATTTTAAAATATTAGCATAATGGGTTTAAATGTGCAATCATTGTACATTTAGCCCTTGATTATAAGAGTCATTAGTATGAAAGCTAAATAGCTTTAAACGCAATATTAACTCCTAATGTGCAGGAATTAACTTCAGATAATTTTAAAAAAAGATTAACAGACGTGCGAAATCAATCAGAATAATCGGGTTGCTTTAGTTGTCATTAATGATTCAACAATATATTTTTTCCTTACAATTTTTAACAAACATGTTTATATAAAATGATTGATGTTCATGATCCAGATATTTTATGATCTTACTTTTAGAATTTTTCATTTTGTTATTTTAAATCAGTGAGGTGAATTGGGCAATTTTTTTTTTTTTTACTTTTATATGTTTATGTAGGGTTAGCACCCTGCCTAGCTGTGCATGATTATTTCTTCAACTTATTTATGTTAGGCTACTCATGTTATGCGGGGGCCAAACTTTTTAACCATCTACCTGGTAACATTAGATAGATTAATGATACTAAATTATTTAGGAAACAACTAAGAAATTATTTGATAAATAATGCTTTTTATAGTGTTGAAGAATTTATAAATCATAACCATGCATACAAGTAAAATTTTATTTATTGCTTTTAATAAACTAGCACTTTGCAACAGTGGGATCAATTTAAAGTGATTTAAACTCTGTCTGTTTAAGACAAAACTGGCCTCAAGTCAACGCAATATTCACATTATTGTACATGACAAATAAATAAATATTTTTCTTACTATATGAAACACATAAATAAGTTTTTCAACAATAAAGCACTATATTACTTAAGTATATTCAATATAGACTCCTGATCAGCATCAGGAGTCGATAAAAATAACCTTGAAGATAACAATAATTTAAGAAAAACTGAAATTAAATTGAAATTTCATATTTTCATTATTAAACTCCAGTACAGCAAAGTATCTCTGATATATAATCGGATAAACGTTTCAACAATTCCAGGTAGCTACATACACTACTTACACTGCTACTTAGAAATATTGTCAAAAATACAAATAATTTACTTGAAATTTTAAAATGTCATCTAATTAAAACCTTTTAAGGTCAGATTACCATAGATCTGAGGAAGAAAAAATTCAGAGGAAGAAAAAATTCTTTGATAATTTTATCAAATACATTAGATTCTATAAATTATTATTACTTAAATCAATGTGAGACTTATCAAGTACTTTTTGTATATTTGCTTTAGAGGTTTCAATCAAATTCATCTTTCATTTATGAAAACACTACCTACGTATGCCAAGCATTAAACTTCATTCTGTTATGAAATGAAAAAATATAGCTTTATTTTAAAAAAATTGCAGGTTTGCCAAACAAATAAAAAAGTTCAATCAGTCGGATCCCTCTTGCAATTAAATTCACCCCATTCAAAAGTTGCAACTGATTGTTTTGAGCCCTGAATGAGATCCAGAAATTGCCTTTTCCTCCTGGGACCGGAATATTGTTCGGCCGCCCCTTGCTGCTAAAAGTTTTATATTGCTGCTCTCCCTTGTCATATGCCTTTAGGAAGAATATGGAATATGGAAATCCCACAAAGCGAGCAGGTATTTAATTTAACTTTAAACTATTGTGGTTAAGGTGATAAGCCGCTTTAGTTAAAATTATTATTGACAGTCTGCAGCAGAAATTTTCCAAATAAATAAACTTCAAAGGGGGTTTTTACCACTCCAAAACTTATTGGTTAAATGACTCATTAAAATAGATAAAACTAAGGATGTTATGTAGAGTAAAGGGTCGCATTAAACAGATTCGGTTCACATTACAGAAGTTCGATTGCTCCTATTCTACTTTAAACAGTTCTCCTAATACACTCTTTTAATATCAAGGTCCGTTCAAACTTTAAACTCAATCAATAGTATTATTCCCCATGGGCAAAATAACAAGCTAAACTGTGAAACCCTGTACCATAAAACGAGTAGTGTCTGAAGTCATATATTTCAATCTATTATGTAGATTTTTATTAAAATTTAGATTTAAGAGTATTTTGGCCCAAAAATAAGTTTTTAAACTGCTTCAAACAAAGGAAATTATTTTTAGCCTAAAAGAGTATTTAAAAAATTGTAATTTTTACATTAAATTTATGGGTTATTATTTTGGTAACGAAATAACAGCAAAAGGTAAACGATTTTTTGAGCATTAGATTTTAAACTACTGTTACCTGTGAAAAGGTATAGTTTGTTGTTTGGTGTAAGCTTCAAAGCATGTTTTTACAATGATAATTTAACAAAAGTTACTTAAAACGAACTTGGCCATCCCGGTATTATAAATAAAACAAGTGAAACCAAAAACAATATGGTTAAATCACACATCAAACGAGATAACTAATGCCCGTCCAGTGGTTCTAAGTATTAGTTAACCACGGACCACGAGTGGTCAGTCCTTGGTGTGTGGCACACTTTGGCGGGAGTCAGTGGTTTAATTTGGAGCTATTATGGTTAACCATGAGCCGTGTGCCAGTTCATGTATTAGTTGGGGCCTTCACTTACTTGTGGTCATGTAATTAGTTAGGTAATATTAAAATAATGAGTCCATGTTGGACAAAAAAGAGGCAACAACATTTAGGAGAGTGATTATATTAAAATATAACAATGGGAAAAATCTTTCCTGTCTCTGTTCTGACATGGCTGTTATCTTAATAATATTTTCCATGTAATAATACTACATGTCTACTAAATATTAGCAAATTTTTATTCAGTAGTATACTATTAAATTTTTTTAACTCAACTCTAACCTTTATTTCCGTATTCCTAAACAGTGTTTTCTTTTTTTGTATTTTTAACTTTAGTGGTCTTGCTTTTAGTAAATGTAGATATGCACAATGTAAGCATTTAAAAATGCATTTTAATTTAAATATTTTGATTTTTGTTTTAATGGATGTTATAATGCGACGAATAAAGTATACAACAACAAAAATCCAAATGACTTTCGTTTAATCATAGTTTTATTATTTTTATAGTGTTCATTCTAGAAAGAAAAATATTAGTTATTCATGTTTTGTATTTATTCGTAAAATTTTAAAGTTTGTTGCACGCTTGTGACTATTGTTATTTTTTATTTTTCATTAATGAACAAAGCGCCTGGAACTGGTCTCTAGTTCGATCCCTCGCGACATTCCCGGCACAATCATGACATTTCACCTCTGAATAGCCCACGTGACTTAGTTTGTATAGCACAGTCTTATTTATTACTAAAGGTAGTGGGCACTGGAATTAAAAAAAAAAAATTGTTTAAAAATTTATGTTCAAAAGGTTTAACGCTCTTTTCCTTATGAACTTCTTTAAATTTGTTGTAGTGTATGGATTCCATTAGTGGTTATTCAAGAATAACTGGAATTTTCTAAGTTCTGGAACTTCTATAATTAACATTTTACTCTTAATATAATCGTGGATGGCAAACCTGTTAATGTAAGTTGCCTTAAACATGTTAATAATGCGCCTTAAACAAGTTTATACATACGGAGAAAAAAAGAATAAAAGCGAATAAAATGTTCTGTTGGAAAATTTTAAATTTATCATTATGTAAAATTTTAAATGTTGTAAAACTATTTTGACTTTAATAAAAAATGGAACAACAGGATACATTTGTTTATCTACTTGTTTATTACATTGGAAAAACTATAACTATTTTATTATACTATCTAATCGAGGAAAAATTATTAAAATGTATTAAAGATTGTTCTGTCTACATAATAACCTTCCTTAATCTTCAGCACATTTACTTCCCTCGTTTTTCTCTTACTCAATACAGTAATAAGAATTTCAATTTCCTTCTCCTATATACGTTTCATTATTCACTACACATTTCCTGCCTTTTTAAAAAACATTTTTAGGCTTATAATTTCGTGATTTTATTTTCATTAGTTTGTATTACAAATATAACAGTATCATTGATTAAACATTGCTATCATTCATGGATCCTCGAGAGGAAATATTTTGCATATGGTTAATATAATAACTAAATTTCCAATTTATTTTTAATGAAATAGCTATTTTTATATTGATTCACATTATATTTCTTTCTATTCTTTGTTCAAATTCGATTAAATTAACTGCTTTTCTAAGGTAAGGTCTTATTGAGATTAGCTTTTGGACCAATTAAACATATATTTACTAACTGAATATTAATGCTACCCAAATAAAAATATAATTTCTACATTTACTAACTGCAAATTGCTATTGAAAATTCTCAATTTTATAACTATGGAAAAGACATGATCTTTAAATTTAAAAAAAGAAAAAAAAACAAGTTTACAAAAATATACATTAGTTTTTTATTATTTTTATTTAAAAGTTTTTAAATTCGTATAATAAAAAAAAAAAACTGACTAAAAGGAATTTACTCCTGATTGAACATTATCTGAGAGAGAAAGTTAAATACAACTCCTTTGTATAGCCAATGACTGGCTGGGTAGCTGAGTGGTTAAAGAGCTCACCTTCGAATCTGAAGGTTGCCTGTTCAATCCTGAGAAAAGTTAGTGCTTTTTGATGGTTTGATACTGGACCCAGCTGCCTTTGGTCATTGGGCTATTAATTAATGATCATGACAAATGAAACAGCTGATATTTGTCAGTAACAAAGCTGCACCTCATCTGATCCATTACAATCATCACACTCACCCCTTCAGTCATACTCACCTTAAAATACGCACCACAGAGTGTGTAGGTGTTTCAAATAAAGTATCTAAAGTAAGTAAGTAAGTATCCAATAATTGGCCAGGATAACGTAAAAATTGTTGCCTTTGTAATCATAATTATATTTGACCTTTTGCATCCACGTTTATATAATCTAATTACCAAAAATGATTGGAGATATCAGTTTTCACTCAAAATGTATTGGCTTTTTTGTCATCATGTTTAATAATTTTCTTATTTGTTTCCTGCGAAAGGCACGACTTTTTACGAAGAAATATAACAGTAGCTATTTAATAAATTATCAATAGGCCTATTTCTGGAAGCAAGATTTCAACCGAGTTAGTTACAAAAGATTCTGATAAAACAACAATCAGGTGTATTTTTAAACTTCAATAAACATAAAAATTATCCAAGGGTGAAAATAAACCCGTGAAAGTCGACTTTGAATAAATAATGAAACATTGACTCACTATCGAAACTGTCACAATATTTTCACGATAAGAAATATTTATTGTAAATTTATCCATTCAAAAAAAAAAAAAATTGTCAATTTGAAGTCTATTATTCATTTTTAAATTAATTTAGGTCGTTGCAACATTTAACTACTTAATTGTTAATAAAGTTTTTACTAAAATTTATGAAATAAAACTTAGTACAATTTTGGTTAGATATCCAAGAGATATTAGAAGTGGATTTTAAAAGTAATAATTGTTTTATTAAATCAGTTTTTTTTTTATTTAAAATTTATGGTTTTTTTTACTGTTTTTGTCAATTTATTGAAACTAATCTAATCACTCAGCTTTCATGGAATCTTATTGGGAATGATGGTATATCATTGCAAAGTATGTATTATCCATTCCATTCTCGATTAGATGAAACATTTACCCAAGGTTAGCTAATGAATCCTTATAGGTAAGACACGTTTCTTACTGACCTTGTAAGAAGAAGGTGAGATATTGGCCAAAGGTGTTCCCGGAAGCCTGGGGGGCGTAGCCGATTGTGCAGAAGCAGACACAGAGGCCCAGGATGCCGAGGACCACCCCTGTCAACCCCTGGGCCTGCGGAGAAGAGAACAGTCACTGACAGAGGCAAAGAGATCAGTACCAGGAATGACAAGCTAGGGCGGGATTAGACTTAGATCTCCAGGGCTGGTTAGCCTACCATGCGATTTGTGTAAAAGCTAGCTTAAATAATTGAATGTAAAATCATCTCGAGTGAAAATTTTATATAATTACTTGAAATTCGGCTTCGGAGAACCTAGTACGAGTATATTTATGATAAGGTGTCTAATATTACTCTGGAAGGGGGAAACGATTAGGTCTAAGGAACTTTGAATGGGATTAAGCTTATAGGGACATATAGGAATATTTTGTGAACCGTAATATTCCGAGTCTAGACTCGTTTTAATCGTTTTAAGAGACAAAACAATATTTTTTTTTTTTAAATCTAAATTGATCTTTATATTTTCAGCGTACAATGTTTCATAGTTTCTAAACACAAATTACTTTAATTTAAACAATTTAGTGGCATTTAATTTAAAAATTAATTAGTACGACATTCAATAACATTTAGTTGTATAAAACTATCTTTATGGCCAAGAATTTAATAGTATTTTTTTATATATTATTTATAAATCAGTTAATTTTACAAGAGAGTTTCATTTCAAATGTTCAATTTTATCGTTCGACATTTTAAGCAAGTGTACAAAACATAGACACAAAATTTTAATAACTAGAATACCAGTGCATAGTTATATTTTACTTAAATTGTCTGATTTTGATGTGTATTACTGAATTTTTATGGCATACACGATAAAATTTTGTCAAGCAATAAGTGATTGATTGCGTTCTCAACAACTTCGTTTATGGGTGTTCAACTATATTTGCTGCATCTTTATCGCTGAACCATAAATGGCGTATGATGTGATTTCCCTTCTGATTCATATATTTCAGGCTAGAGTTTCACAATCATCAATTTTCCTCGGTAAAACCACAATTGCTCTCGGCTTATCACAAGTACAACTTGAGGTGTGCCTGTTATCAAATAAGTGGCAGCGCTGCGGTTACAACTGTAGATATTTGGGTGCAAAGTAATCCAACTGAATGCCTAAGCTAGCCTGTTTACCATGTGGATGACGTTACGATTGAAAACCCCCTTTTTCAATAGAATTTTTAATCAAAATCAATGATGAAAATTTTTGATTATGACTTCAAACTTCAAGTACTTGTGTATTAATACGAATCGATGATACGAATTCATTTACTTTCTCGCAATGAATTTTGAATTTTTCATCTTCATAACGATGCTACTTAATTTGACAAAAAATGTAATATCATATTATTTTTTAACAAATCTTATAATCACAACAAATAACTTGTTTCTATTTACACAAGAAAGTCAATTATAGAATTTGAATTTTCCAGGAAACCCACATAAATTTTCACTTCAAAATCAGTATTGATAACTATGCCAACAGAAGTACTGTAAAGAAACAGTATTGATATGTGCAAACCTATGTTTCTTCAACCATACAATCTACGTAAATAATATTCATGGACAATTGTGAATCGGAAAGTAAGAAAAATGTTACAAAGAGTAAACAAAGAAAATTATGTCAATAAATAAGGTCTTAACATACATGGGAAAGTTAAAATGTTACACTCATACTGAAGTTATACCAATAGTTCAACATGAATTAGTTTATCTTACAATTTTATCAAAACTTACAAAAAGACTTTAAATTATTTGAAAACCTTTCAAGAACACAACTCACCGCCGCGTTGAGGGCAGCGACGCAGGCCACAGGTCTGAGCGCAGGTAGGGTCGCCATGTTGCCGTGTCGTCCGCCGCATCACCGAGCACCCACTGATATGTTATCAGTATCGGTGCCGATACAGGGTCAGGCTCCGCGTTATCAGTGCCCTCTCGAGCGCGCGCGTGTGCGTGTGTGTGTGCGTGCGTGAGTCGCCACCTGACATGACTCATCTGACGAGTGGTATAGGGGGTACGTGACGGTATTGGGTTACTGTTTTGTATTCTTTTAAATCGATTTTTTTTTTTTGCAAGAATCGGAATCGCGGGGGATGATTAGTGTTTGACGTATTTGAACTGAAAACAAAAAGTGTTTCAAACATTTCCTAGAGTAACGGGGAGAGTACCGGTAGCTTATAATTTCTGTCAGTAACTTTTAATAAGGTTTTTTTTTATTTTGGAGCTAGACTTGCTATTTATTTTGAAGTTTAGGTTAAAAAAGTGATAATTTTTGTGTAACACGTTAAAAAGAAATTAATCATCACGAAGAAAATTACGAAACCAACAGACGACATGTTATAATGTGAAATTACCAGCTGATACACAACAGTTAAATAAAACCAAAACAGCAACATAAAACGAAAAAATGATTACTGCCAATGGGGTATTAGCAAGGATAAACAAACCCCTTCCACCACTACATCTGTGTCTCACACGCAAAGAATCCGGTTAAAAAAGGCTATAGTGCTTAGGCAAAATTTTGAGGGATCTTATTGATAAAAAATGGATTTTTAACCCACGTTCTTTTAAATAAACAAGCACAAAGGAGGATGAAAGGGCCAAACTTTTATATCTGAATTATTTTACATTTAAGGCATTATGATAGCTATAAAAATGTCAAAAACAAATGTCTTTTCCAATTAATCTTTGTCTTTTAAGATTATTTATTATTATTATTATTATTATTATTTGGCTAAAAATTGTTACATCAAGTGTAGTTAAGCAAAGTTATGGGGTGGAAGGTTTCAGTGATATGAGGCAGAGTGAGCTACTACTGAATTACATGTACAGTATAGGCTAATGAATGGCTCTTACAAAGAGTTAAAAATTCTAATCTAAAAAAAAAAAAATCACTTAAGCTTCCCCATCACTTCAGTGGCTATCGTACCAAAATCAAGTAGTTATTTAATCAAAAACTAACTTTTAATAAAAAAAAAAAACAACCTTAACATTTCGTAACAAGACAAGGAGGAGCGAAAAGAGATGTATTCTAATATTGACAATACTTTTTTAATTAGTAAAAGTCTGTTACAAATAAACTATTAAGTGGTATTATTAATGATTTTTTTTCAAACTTCCAGTCATCGTGTATTTATAAGTAAAAAAAAAACTCTTAAACACTTCACTTTTTTACATTTCATTTTCCACAAACAATTTGGTTGTTTCGTGCTTAATCTTGTTACAGTTCAATCGGAATCGGTGGAATCAAAATTGCTTATCGACAACCCACCCTGCACTACCACGACCTGGCAGGAACGCTGTGCCACGGGTTCGGTTGTTTGTTTTTATTAGATCGGTTTGCCTCTATAGCCGCTGAGCGGCGCCACGAGCGCCTGTGAAAACTGATAACAATGATAACGCTGCAGTTGCATTAATGCGGGCCAAAGTGGCGAATGTGGTGGCGTTATTGATATTTGATGGGGATCGCGTTGGAATTGTTTTAACGTTTTTAATCTGTAATATTCGGCAACATTGTTGAATGAAACACCGCACTATCGCGGTGGTCAAATATTGTTTCTGTTTGAAATTAACATTTTTATTTATTTATTCATTTTAACTTGAAAATACATAAAGAGCTGTATATTGGGAAGAGTATGGAGTGAAAATTTAACACGTCTTAAAATTTTACAAAGTAACATGTACTCGTATTTCCACCAGTCTTCCAACTTAAATCATAGAAATATTCAAGCTTGCAAACCTTTATACCAAGCATTTAAAATAAGATTTAACAGGATAATATACCTGAGCTTCAACACTAAACTTTCAGTAGAAATATTTTTTTATATTTTTATGAGTGATTACACTACATAACTAAACCATACAGAGCCTTCACGCGTTTTAATTGAGAATTCTATTCTATACTCAACTACTCACAATACAGCAAACTGTTAAAATATCTTGATTTATAAAATATATGAATGCATGTAGACTGAAACCAAAATCATCAGACTTATTAAATTTTTGAGAAAATTATACTATTTGAAATGTCAAAAACGCTATGGAATAAGAGCTCCAAGGCCATCTGTTCAGTAACCTACATTATAATTTTTAATATTTCAGGCCCTAATATCCTAAGGTAAAATAGGCTATGTTCTAGTTTTCCCCAGTGATAATTGTAATAAAATAAGACAATCTTAATGAACGGTTAGTTAAATAATTGAATTTTTTACTATATGGAACATAGAGTATAAAATTCTTTACGATCGACTTTAAATTTCTATTAGGCGAATTTTTGACCCCCAAAAGGCTTTTTTATTACTAATTTGATTTCAATGAAATTCTCAGGTTAGATTTTAAGTATTTTAAACTAGGTAATAAACTATAATCGAGAAATTATTTTCAAGTATTAAAAAAGTTTATTTTCCGGAATTTTTGACAGAACTTTAGTTGTTTAGGCTACATGGTTTGACTAATGTAGTTGCTATCAAGGCAAATAGATGGTTGCTATGATCAGTTTATTTTCCCCCATCGCAGCTGAGTTGTCGCTGTATGCTGAAAACAACATAACATAACCTTTTCTTGTTTATATTTGCTCGCCGTTATGTTACGTTTTTAAATAAAATTTAATTGATATTTTGACAGACCTGTTTCTTAAATCAAATAGATCAACACTGATGTTTACTTGTTGAAGTTATAAATTATAATCTACCAAAAGATAGGCATGTTGATGTGGAATGAATTGGTGTCGTACGGATTATGCGATTAACTAATTTATGGGATACAACTAATATCTATTTGGGACAAAAGATTTAAATTGAACAACTAATTAGAATGTGTTGTGGCATTGTAGCCTATGTCTCAGGTAACAAAATATGCATTAAGTGTTAAGTAAGCCTAATTCTACAATACTTAAATTACTTGATTTTTATTAATTTTGATTAATTAATCATGGATTTTAAATTGTATTGTCTTTTTTTTTAGCTCTACAATCTATTTACCTTTAATATTGTAAGCATAATTAGTATTAAGTTACTTGCTTGTTTTGAGGTCTTAGCTAAAATCATTCTTTGTATGTATTTATTTGTAGGCTAGGCCTAGGATGTACGCCGGTTGACTTCGGACGGTTAGATGACGTTCCACTCTTCACATTCGAGGACATGGAAACCTCCGTTCTCTCCGTAAAGAGCAACAAGGCTCCTGACCCGGACGGGATTCCCAGGGAGGCTTTAAAGAAAGTATTTTCAATTAATGCTGACTTGTTGTTGAGAATGTACAACGCCTGTTTGGTAGAAGGGGTGTTTCCGGCTCCCTATGGAAAACCGCAAAACTTGTACTGATCAGCAAGGGCAAAGGTGATCCCCGAGCTGTCGTCGTCCCACAGGCCTTTCTACACGTTGGACACGGCTGGGAAGCTGTTCGAGAAGCTGATCCGTTCCCGCCTGCCCTCTGCCGTGGAAGCTGCCGGGGACTCATGTCCCCGTCAGTATGGCTTCAGAAAGGGACGGTCAACGATTGACGCTATCACCGAAGTCCATGGAGAGCTGTGAAGAGAGTCGAGAGCCACAACCATTTCTCTCGCTGAGTAGTGCTTCTTGTTACGCTTATGTCAAGAATTCCTTTAACTCGGCGAGGTGGGTCGATATGTTGGATGCGCTTCGCAACACCTTTCGCGTTCCTGCATATCTGTTGCGACTCATTGAGTATTATCTCCGCTCTCAAAGCCTTATTTACGACACAAGGGACGGAACGTAGACGATGGAAGTCACTTCTGGTGCCGCGCAAGATTCAATACTCGGACAGGATCTCTGGAATGTTGCCTATGACAGCCTCCTGAGGTCGGAGATGCCTGACGAAACCACTTTGGTTGGGTACGCCAATGATGTCGCAGCTCTCATTGTCGCACGCAACGTTGAGCTGGCCCAACTAAAGTTGAACCGAGTCATGCGTGTGGTCAACACATGGATGTCCTATCACGGTCTCTCGCTTGCTCTCCGTAAGACGGAGATTGTGATATTTAAGAAGAAGAGGATAGACACCGTCATTCTGTTCCGAGTGGGAAGGGAGGTGGTCCAATCATTCATGCTGCTAAGTACATCGGGATTATGGTGGACACCAAGTTAAGCTGGAGGGATCAGATATTCCGTACGGCGGACAAGGCCACTAAGGTAGTCACTTACCTTAGTAGGCTGATGGTCAATTTCGGGGTTCCACGATCCAGCAGAAGACGTATGTTGATGTCCGCGGTTCAGTTCGTGCTTCTTTATGGAGCAGAGGTGTGGGCAGACGCTCTCGATAAAGAGTAGTACAGGTTGCGACTCGCCCGGGTTCAACGTTGAGCGGCGCTCGGGGTGTATTCCGCCTAACGGACAGTGTCCGAGCCTGCCGTCCTGGTGGTCGCCGGAGTTATCCCTGTCAAGCTCTTGGCAGGAGAGAGGAATTCAATTTATCAGAGACAAGTCGAGATTGGCAAGGACACGGCAAGAACAGCAGAGCGCTCCCGAACCTTCCAGCAGTGGCAACACAGCTGGGAGCACGACACCCGAGGACGATGGACTGCGCGACTTATCAAGCACGTCCAACCATGGGTGGAACGGCGGCCAATTCTTTATTTATTGCTCGGGCGTTCCCGACGATGCGGAACACACATTTTTCCGCTGCCCCCGTTGGGAAGGGCCCCGCCTGGAGGCCACACAAATTTTTGGTGCATTTTCGGTGGACTCGGTCTGCCAAAAGATCTTGGAGGATGAGGGCAACTGGGATTGTTTATCACAGTTCGTGCGGGGCATCCGCCTGGAAAAGAAACATGATCTGGACCGCGAAGTAGTCCAGATCCCTTGATCAAGTGGCTGGATAAGGAGTGAGCCCCACGGGCATAAGCCAAATTTAGGCCTAGCCCTACGTAATGTGATAAACAACTCCAGGTTAGAATCCTAAAGAGTAGAGGCGAGGTTTTTTAGTGGGTAAACCCGTTTTTAGGGAGTCCCACATTACAGGATTGCCACCTGTGTGCGTAATGCATTTTTCTTGCCTCTCCCTCAAAAAAAAAAAAAAAAAAAAAAAAAAAAAAGCGTCACCTAATAACTCAAAAAGTGAGTAAAAAATTCTTGTACGGGACGGACATCGGAGCGTATTCCTAGTCTGTTTGTTAACTTCCTATATGTTAGGTACAAATTACATCTTTATGCACAATGATGTTATTTTACTTGGGTACAGGTTGGTAGCCTTGTTCTCGATGGTAAACGTTAATCTTATCTGTAGAGATTGGAACGGTTAGGCGTTATCAGAAGAAATTGGAAGCAAGAAATGGCACAGTAACAAAACAGCTTAGTTTGGATCTGTAAACATATGAGACATGCATGACTTATGTGATCATGTGATCCATTTTGTTTAGCAACTATTCCATCATTAGATGATGATATTATCTTAGTTTGAACACTTTACAAAAGCACATGAAATACTACATTTAGTATTAAATACATTGTAGGCTACTATTAGAGTCTGCTGTTCAAAAATAATAAATGACCTTAGGGTTCCACAAATATGTTTTTACTTTCTCCTCTTTTGGCGAAAGTATTATTTTTGTCAACATTTTCGAATATGGGTTGGTGGTGGATTTATCCATTTTGGTGACCCCTGAATCCAAAAAAGTGGTTTTTTAGATGTCTGGCTGTGTGTGTATGTATGTGTGTGTCTTAATGTTAACAGAGCTATAGAATGCTCCAGTGGGCCGATTTTGATGAAATTTGGTATGTATTTCCAAATCCACTATAATTCCAGGTCTTATTTCATTTTTTTAAATTGTTTAGGGTAGTTAACCCCCAAAACCCTACAAAATGTGAAAAAGCTAAACTTCTCTAAAACGGCTCAAACGGTTTTGATAATGTTTTTTTTTATTAAGATTAAAGTGCTAAAAAAATGACACCACCTGCATCACCGAGAAAACTCCCGTTCAAAAGTTACAAAACATAAAGTGTTTAAAAAAATCAAATTTGTTGATAAAAAACAATGTTATTGAAATAAATTTTGCTTATCACCATTATATCAAGCTAAAAAACTAAATGATACAGTATTTTAAATTATTGTTCTACGGCAAGTAATTACGAAGAACATTTAATTTTTCGTTTACCGGTAAACGCAGTACGTTGTTAAAAGTCTCAGACGCGCTTAGAGTCAAACTCGTAGCTGCTCAACTGGTAGCGATCCGACTGAGCCATCAAGGCAATAATGGTTGGAGGCTTTTAACACATTTTTATATTGTTGGGAGAAAGTGTGTGTCAGTTATCTGACACCATTTACTATCTTCTATACTTATGTTGTGAAAAAAAGTCTGCATGAAGTTTTTAGCTAGTAATGGAGTTTTTCTTTTAAAATTAGATTTTTAACTATTGCTTGAATACTTTTGTATGGTTAAATTTAAGCACACTCAACAATTATGTCCTTTTTGGCCTTTGATTCTACAAAATATCTATAATAGGGTTGAATAATTCATGTACGTTTATCGTTTGTTTTATTTTTATTTTGAATTAATACATTTAAGTTTGAAAACATTGTAAACATGAAAACCAAAAAATTTTTGATTTCAACTTTTTATAAATATGTTTCATTTATTAAAAATTTGATACTTTAGCCAGGAAATATTTGAGCCAGGAATTGAAACAATTTTAAAGACAATATTTCCGTGGATATTTGTGTTATTTATTATTTGGAAAACGTTTTGTGGATCAAAAAATTTCACATATACCGGATGTCCCAGACCACCCAGACACCCATTTTAAAGATTAAATAAACAATTTTTCACAAATTGTGTCGTGATAGCGACGGTTTAGGAGATAATGGCGGTTGAAATTTATTTTTCCCATAACATGGGGAAATTCAAATCAATTATCTCTGAAAATTTAGTGTTAAACAGAACCGTCCAAGTATGAAAATGTCTCAGAACCTCATTTTAAATAATATTGTAAAATATCAATTATCACTTAATTAGTTTTACTTTTCAATACAGTTTTAATAATCTCCGCCATATTGCAAATTTTTAGGGAACATAAAATAATTTATGACGTAACTAATAATTTATGATGGAAAAATATTAAAAAGGAGGATTTAACACATTTTTGTTCTGGGACATGTTCAATTAACCAAAATTGTTTAGAGATAAAGGATTTCAAAATTTATTTGTTGTTATTTTTATAGGAAAAATCTTATAAATTTCAATCGCCATTCCGATAGGATTATGAATACAATCTGCATTGTAAAAAGTTGTCTTTAAAATTACGTGGAGAGTGGGATTTTGCATTTAAAATTAGTTACTTCCGGTCTGGAAAGGTGACTTCTATAAAACCATGTACATTGAAATTGCTATCATCGATGTAAGGTAATCGTTTTACCTATAATGGCACAATTGGTTTTTTATAACAATTTATTTTTTAAATTTTAAAATAGGTGTACGGTTTGTCTGGGACAAATGGTATTTTACAAATAAAATGTAATGTAAGTAAAAGAGAGTTGATATTTTTTTATTCAGCCAAGTAACAATATTTGAATGTATTAGGAGCATGTTTTCTTGCACTACTATTTATCAACATATGTGCACAAATTTATACCAAATCATTTCAATCTCTGGTCCAATTCCGTCCGGAAGGACGAGGCTGAGCTGATTACAAGGGTTGCCAACGGAATATTGAGCTCCTCCTATTTTACAACGTGTGTGATTCCACACGCAACCCATTTTATAAGGAAAATTTAGTTCTTTGTGAATAATTTTACGTTTAATATTTATTAACTAGAATGATAACCTATGTTTCATTAAAACTAATAAACTAATTTAGTATTTATTTATTTTTATTGAACTACATTGGATATTAATATTATTGAATATATAACTGTAAAAAGTAAATTAAACCTGAATTTAGTTTGTTTTAGTTTTAAAACAAGTGTCAGGCAAACGCGAAAAGATTTTAGTTTCTCCAAAAATATATAAAGTTTATTCTTCTCGTAACTTGATGGATAAAAAATATAAATAATATCTTACAGTTTTATAAATCTTTAAAATATCTCAAAAACCTAATTTTAAAATCCAATGAAATAATGATTTGCTGTGGTGTGATATTTGAGTATATTTTTCTTTTTCTTGCCATCTTAGCAAAACATTATTTGAAGACATTAATGTATTGAAATATATTAACCACAACGTCATGAGACCTGGAAACCTATACCGTACTAAAATAAAACGAGTTCTCCTCGCAGCATGCTAATGTGAAAGAGTTAATCTACAAATCTAACATTTTATCCACTTTCATATCAGATTGTTTTACTTTATTTGAGTAAATTATTTTACATTATTCTAATAATCCTAATAGATTAAACTCCTTAAATTAAAAAAATAGAATAGAATAGAACATTAAAAGACATTGTAACTAAAACGTATAGCTAAACGTTAAAAATGTATTTTTATTTTGCGTGTTTCTACGCCAGTGGCATTTTTTTACGTTTTGACGGGGATTGGTCCAAACCCCAGTCTTGTTACTATCTAACACCGACCATTTGTTAGAAAGCATCCTTAATTAATAGCCCAATGACAAATAGAAACTGGGTGCGGAATCGAACCTTTTAAAAGGCTACTAACTTTTCTCAGGATAGAATCGGCAACCTTTTTATTCAAAGGCGAGCACTATAACCAGTCAGCTACCCAGCCAGTTGCTGATTTTATGATGTTTCCCGTCATTTTATACCAGTTTCGTTTTGTGATCAGTTTGTTATTGGTATACAAGATGAAATCGAATACAGTAATCATCCTCCGATTAGAACAAGAGTTCTTTCAGACTTTTTTATAGTCCGCGCTATAAAAGTATGTTTTTGATATATTTTATGTTTTTTATCCATTATTTGAGATTTGGGATTTGAGATTGAGGAATTTGTGTGTTGTGTATGATTTTTTTCTATTAGGGCTATTTGATTCTTAACATAATACCATGTTGATAGTGTACAAGTGAAATCGCCTTATTATGAAGTGAGGAAATCTGCTTGGGGTAGTTTTGCTTGCGTATAATGACTGAAGATCGTTTAAATTTACTGGAGCAGTAGTGAAATAAAGTATGCAGATAACTAAAAAAGATTTAACCGTTCGCAAAAAATATATATATTCAAAATTTGTCTTCACTATTATTATTATCTTTTACAGTACTACAGAAACAAACAACAATCATCAATAATTTTCATGTTTTCATGGTAACGCTTTTGATTTTTGCTGTGGTCCCAACAAGCGAACAGCTAATTTTTGCGCTTGTAGATAAAAAAAGTAAACTTAAAAAGACTAACTTTCACGAATCTCTTCAAGGGCCTCAGTTCAGGAAGTCAAGGTTTAGGAGTCGTAGTTTTTTAGAAGCGAAAACACCAAGGGGTTTTAAGAGCGTTTCAAAAGAGCGTTACCAAGAGGACATCTTACACCTCGCCGGAGTTCTTGGCGTCGTCGCTACCCATCGGAGAGGGACTTAAAACTTTAAACCGCGTCTCTCGCTCAGTGTTGGGCTTCAGGTTTTCTTCGCAGCCCAGGGAAGAAGTCCACCAAGGTATCCTTGATATCATCTGGGAGTGATACTCCTGCAATAACTCCATAACTCCTGCAAAGATTACGCGGAAACAAAGGATTTTGTGTGTTTATGTATTTAACATTTTTAGAAATGGAATTAAAAATTAACTAGGGGGCCCGTGCAGAGCAATGCGCTGCATTTATACCTGGTGATCAAACCTAACTCCATGTTAATTTTTCTAGTGTCTATATACGCCAGTGGCATTTTTTAACGTTTTGATGGGGAAAGGTCCAAACCCCAGCCTTGTTACTATCTAACATCGACCAGTTGTTAGAAAGCATCATTAATTAAATGATGATGAACAGAGTTACTTTGAATACAAATCAAATTATAGTGAAAATCAGATTAAACATTATTGATGTTTCATCAATCGATCTTCATTACTAATTTTCCAACTTCCCAATGTGATAGTGTTGAGATTTGGTGGTTGTTCTTTTAGATCTAAATTAGCTAAGATTACGTAGTTGTTCTTTTGCCGATTTGTCTTAGGGCCTCTGTCTAAACACTCCTATAAAATTTAGAATAAATTCACAGATGTTGGATCTACATAGTTCATCAAACATAAAACATAAATGAAACTGAATAAAAATCAACATTTCATTACAACTCCCCGGTGTTATGCAGCACTCCACTACGGCTGTTTTATAATTATTTTACCTTATTTTGGGCTCTCCCACCTCCAGGATATTGTGCAGTATTCGTCCTTTTCAGCGGTGATCTTCGTACTTGTCAACATTTAAAAAAACACAAACACACGACACATACGAAAAAAACGAACACGAACACATACAAAACCAGACGTTACGGCTGTTTTGTAGTACTGTATGAGGTACCTAGTCGTCAAAATAGTGAATGAGTCCACATTACTATTTATAAAGAACTAAATTCTCTTGAACTTAACTGTCTATGGCATTACAAAATTTAAATTAAGAAATCATAAAAATTAAGAGAATCTATATCTTTGTTGGTGTGGTCCATTTTAGTTTTATGTGCATTAAAATTTTTGTTAAAATTTCTCTTTATACAAACCATTTTTGTAATAAGCTTTTTTATATAGTGTAGGTAAAAACCTTTAAAATGTCTCTTTTAAACAGGTGTTTTAATATGTGCAGCATTCTGCATTAATTTTTTTTTAGTAAACAAACAGATTATTACGCCTACAACCAACCATCCCTTTTCCTTAATTTTACTGTAAATTATATAGTTCACAGCAGTTTTAAAACCCATGCACACAAATTTAGTCCTATTTTAATGTATTTGTCACTTTCCGTTATTGTTTCAATACTAATCGGACAACCCACCCAGATCAAAAATTTCATTTTCCAAAATTGGTTCCTACAGAAAAATTAAATTTTCTAGGGTTAAGTTACTAATCTTATTTTTGTGCCCATATAGGCTTACACGTAAATAAAACGTTAAAACAAAGTCGACCCTCTACATTTTGAGAAAAGGTTAAAAACTCAGATTAGACACTCCTCGTATGAAATTGTGTTGATATTTCAGTACCAGTTCAATTTGCTTCTATTCAGCTTTTAACATATGTGTTTGTTTGTTTAACTATCAACAGCTGTTTTATTTAGCAATTCAATATAAATTGTTCCCCATGTTAATTTTATGGACAAAAAATGAACTTTGAAGGCTTCCCGTGAGCTTCAGAATTAAAATATCAAAAATCGAAAACCTTATTGCAAAACTACAAACTGAGACCATTCTTTTGACACCTCAAACTTTAAAATTGGTCCAGAAATAAGGGAGGAGTAGTGTTAACAAAAAAAGGGCATCACGTATTATATATATAGATATTTTTATTACTTTATTGGATTTATTTGGTATTATTACAGTTACTAAAGCAACTGTAATGATGAAGATGGTTTTTAATAGACATCGTCGAATCTATAAATAAAGATAAAACCAGCATCCAATCTTCCTTTATTACGAACGAACCATTCTCAGGAAGTGAGCAATTTGTAATCAGGGTTTTCTATTTCAGTTTTTATTTTCATTTCTTCTACATTCCGGATATTTTATCTAAATATTTTTAGCATTTTAATTGTACGTCGAGTTTGAATATTATTGCGTTACCTAGTTTATGAGCGTGTATTAAACCTCTATGGTTGAACCGGTAATTTAAACTAAAACCATGATTAATATTTAAATATCCAGCTATGCCGGTTTAACTTGATTTAAATTACTGTACTGTTAAAGGTACTGTACTTGTAGTTAGATATACTCCTTAATATTTTAACATTTTCTAACATTTTACTTGTTTTTAATGCAATGACAAAAATTCAAACAGTGAATGCTTTTAACTAACAGTGCCATAAACCAACTCCATTTATAGCCTACAACTAAAGTAATATTAGTGTACTTGTTGCTTGAAATCGAGCAATTTAATTCGGACTATCACGCATGTAATTACTAACTTTTTTATGCTTGGTTCTGAATCAATTACACCCTACTGGGAATCAATTACACAACAATTCAATATCCTAAGTAAAATCACTCTATGTCAGTCAGAACATTTCATGAAATTTCAACAAGTCCTAATCAGAGGAAGGCTTGAAATATAACATACATAGGTATTATTTAAAAGATTACATTTTGATAACATAAATCACTACTTTCAGCATGTTGAAGTATGAGAGGTAGCAGCTATTTTAAGGCCTAAAATTCACAAAATGTTCGTTCAACAAAAGCCGAGCGATTTGGCCTCAATCTGTGGCATTATCGTAGAAGGGTTTGAAGGGAACAATTTCCTGAAAGATCCAGCAACCACTATCTGCGGCTTTACCTACGCTACAGCAGCAGTTCAAACGATGCGAAATTTTGTTGCTGTAAAAGAAGAGCTCCAATAGTCTATGGCTTTCAGGAAACATATATGTATATATAATTATATTATTTATTCTATTCGATTTATATTAACAGGTCCATAACGAAACGACAGTAATTAGTTTACATTCACTTTGATCAAAATAATAACAAAAATCGTTCAAGTTTAATCTAATTACAGTCATAGCAATTGTTTAATTTTATTAGAAAAATGATTTGATAAACATGATTTTTATCTTTTTTTTCTTTTTTACGTATGAAATTTGTTAGTAAATTAGGTGTAACAAATTTAAGGTATTGTGTTATAGTGGCTACCCTGAAAGTACACATATTGTTTATAGTAGAAGTTCTAACAATTAAATATCCTCTAACTCAAAATTGTTTTATGGAATCAAACACATATTAATAAACAAACATTAAAAAAATAAAACATAAAAAAGAAAAATGATTCTCTTAACCTTAAAAAATATTTTAATAACAGAAAACGAAAACAAAATCAAAACCATAACTTTAATCTGAAAAATTTGCAAAACTACTCACTAAATAAACAAAAAGAAAATTAACCGTCTTTACAGTTTTCTTCTTTTTATTTCTACGAGACCAAGGAAACCGTAACTTTTTTTTAAAGCTTCGGGTTAATTAAAACTTATCCAATTTAGATAAGATATCTTAATTATAAATTCTATCCAAAATTGTTTCATAATGATTGTACTGTTCATTAAGATGTTACGAAATACTGTAGTGACATTCTCATTTCAAGTATCATAGTTGAATTTTTATATTTGGTCAAACAGTCAACTAGCAGAATTAGGCCCTAATTACCGACTATCCTTCATGACTATATTTTCGAGACTTGTCAATGTCTTCTTATTTACCATTTGGAATACATTTGTTAAAAATGTCTGTTGAACCATGAGAACATTTTATAGGTTTTCTTTTAAATCGCTCATCTATTTTCTTTATATATTTATTCTCATAATTTAGAAAAGAAGATTCCTTTGTTTCCTTTGTTGTAATGGCATATTATTGTGGATAAAAAATTACAATATTCCCTTGTTAATAAAGTTACTTTTGTGAAACATATTTAAATTTAAATGGAAGCATAAATAGATTAAACATTTAAAATTTGATAAACAAAAATTACAGAAATTAAATTTAATTTAGCACCTATCAAACCTCGTTTTACATATTTAACCAATTTACACTAATCCGGCTTAAGTATATAAAAAAAATATTTTTCCTATGTGTATTTTCAAAATCGCGGCCATTACAATGTTTTTAACTCCAATATCTCAAAAATTGTTGATTTTACAATAATGTTTATGCTTTACCAAACAGGTTACCTTGAATCAGTTTGCAATAAAGAAAAACCCGGGTCAAATTCACACAAGTTAAATCTCCCAATCGTAAACTATTTCATTATTTATCCGCTGTTATTATATTAATACTTAACTGCTTTAAGTTTTGTTTCGTTAAAAGTATGTAATGAATAAGTAATATATCTGTAAATAATAAATAGAATAGTACGTGGAAACAAAACTTTACCAAGAACTAAATATTAAAATATTTAAATAATATCAGCCATCCTTATTTGAGTTTATTTTACTTTAAGATTACTTTTTTGGAGTTTAATTCTAATTTACAAGTGGGACATACTAAGAGGAATCGATAAACGTTTCAGACCAAGGACTCAAACTCCAATCTAGTCAAAGGTAATTAGGGGGATCTAGATTCCAAATAATTGTAAATTCTCCTTTGAGATCCAATAATACTTCGTTCAATCACAGGATAGTTTGATGAAAGATCAAGAACAAAAATAACTTGCCTATCCTATTCTTTAATAAAAAAGTGGTTTTGAATAAATAACAGATAATACCATTAAAATTAATTGTATGGAATTTGTTAAATTATTTATTGTAAAATTTTTAAATGCATATTTTTATGACATTCACTCGCGAAAGTATTTTTCTTCTTTAATTAAAATATCACAAATATTTTTAAATAATTTCAGCAATGTAATAGTTTTTATAAGATTACTAGCTTTCAGAGAAGCTAATACTAAAAGCTACATCTAAATTTAATAATTGGGAATTAATTATGAACATAATACGTTTTGATAGTTCTTTAACAGAATGTTACAAACCAAAAATTTAACATGTTAATATTTGTCATTTTGTATAAAAAGATAGTATTACAAATCATTAAAAAACCCATAACGAAACTGGGATATACTTAGTTTATCTTTTTTCAATTCCTTATCAGATGTTTATTTTCCTAAATTACGATAAAAAATTCAAGTAAGTAGTTTGAAGAAGAGGTCTGCTTATCGTTATCATAACTCGAGATCACAGATAGCAAGATAGTTTTATTACCACTTCACCAGAGAAACTTTAAATTCAATTTGAACTTCTTCTCTATCTTCAGAGTTGTCCATTCTTTGCAGTGTTCACTCTGTATGTAGTCCGTCAAAGTTGTTATGTAGTATGTCATTTACATCCCGTGAAGTATGTCACGTCAATTGTAGCATCTCTCTGTGATTATTCATACTTATTTATTTTATTTATGGAATTATTTTGACAAAATTTACCTTAAATCTCGCCAACCGTTTTCCGCCTTCAACCGTCCATGGCAATTTCCGGAATAGAACGATCTGCTGATTGCAGTTCTAAGATTGAAGGTGCAAACTTATCATCAAAGTTAATTTAATTTATCGAGTAACATAATATACCTAGGGTATCCATACTTTTAGGTTCGTATTATAATCACAATATTAAACAATCGATTTACCTTACAGTAGTAAAGTAAAATACATAATTTTATTTAAGTAAAACTTACTTGTTAAAACGCTATTTTAAACTATTTTTAAAACTTGAATTTTTTTAATCTTTTAACAGACTAAAATGATTGTAAATCTAACAAATTTTAAAAAATGCTTTTAAAAAATGTATTGCTGGCTATGTTTAAATTAGGATGTTTGAATAGGAGTTATTACATATTTTTAATAACAATAAAGTCGAAATTATAAATATTATTATAAATAAATAAAAAATGACTTGATTATTTTTAACTTACTCTACATCATTGATGAGCTTAAAATTATAAACAAGTATACATACTTATGTTTGGAGTCACTTTTCCTCACTAAATTTTTTATTACTTATAGGTCAAAACTAGTAGGTCCACAAAAACAATATTGAAAAAATTACCATGTTTTAAAATGTTTATTAACAATAAAAGTAGCCCTATTAGTATTTAACATATTAGTATTTACTAGGGGGCCTGTGCAGCGCAATGCCCTGCATTTATTAGGGTACCTGGTGATCAAAATTTGCTCCATGGTAATGAACAGAGTTACTTTGAAAAACATTTCATTATAGTGAAGATCAGATAGAACAATATTGGTGTTTCATCGATCGATCTTCATTACCAATTCTTCAACTTCCCAATGTGATAGTGTTGAGATGTGATGCTCGTTCTTTCAGGTCTAAATTAGCTCAGATTACGTCTTTTGCCAATATGTCTTAGGGCCTTTTTCTAAACCCTCCTATAAAATTTAGAATAAATTCACAGATGTTGGATCCACATAGTTCATCAAACATAAAACGTAAATGACAAAAAAAAAATATTTTTGATAACGTTCTTTATTGTAACATAATCTTGACATTTTAAATTTCTGATAATTACTTATCATTTAAAAAATATATATATGTAAAGCATTATTTTATTTCAGAAAGGTTGTTCTAAAAAGATGACAGGTCGTTGCCTCCCCCCCCCACCCCAACCGGCGTCACCGGAAACAAGCAATTTCTGATCGTCAATCGGTCTTTCGCCTTTAAAATGAACATTTTTCGCACGAAAAGAACTTGCTTATCACAACTCTTTTGTGTAATTTAATACTTAGATAAAAATATTTTTCTACAACTTGAGAGGTTGATTTTGTTTATATTGGGTGACTCTGTAATTAGCGTGTCTTAAAAATATAAGGTAAATATTTCTTTGGAAATAAAACCAACCACATTACATTTAAATAATCTTATATTTAATAATTTCTGTGAATCTTTTCCGTGCGTGACTTATAAAAAGACAATCTTAACTACCTTCAAAGCCATCATAATATTTAAGCATATTTCCTTTTCATAAGTTTTCCGCGATGCTTATGACATCCTCATTTGATGAGAATGTGCCTCAGTTTACACGATACAAACAGCCAAGTTTGTCATGCACTATGAACAGGGAGATAATTACTGTTTATCTTTGGAATTATTCTAGTTATTGAGCGCTATGGAATTTGCACCTTCCAAACAAAACTATCCAATAATTAGTTTCAAATTAACTGAAAAAACATCTGAATATCATTTGAAATGCTGCAGAATTTTAAAAGATTGTAAAGAAATAAGATTTTTCCTGGGACCGAGACTTGTATTTATATTATTTTTATCCCAAAACTAAGTTTTTTCCAAAGTTTGGTGAAAATCGTTCGAGCCGTTTTTGAGATCCGTGTGCAAACATACATACAAATATACCTCACTCGTTATAGAATAAAGGATATTGGCAGTAGTCCTAAGCCAAAATGAAGATGAAGATTTAAACACGTAATACAAAAAAGACATAATGCAATTTAGCGTTTTTGTTTGTATACTTTCAAACTTTTCTTGAGGTAAGAAGCCTTATAAATACAGAATGTGTATGTTTAATTTTATTTTTAAGAAACCTTGACTTCATTCAAAGCCAATTCTACTAAGATTGAAAATTTAAGGGATAATGAAGTTCATTTTTTCTCAAAATGAATAGAAATTAAAAAAAATCATTACCAAGAAAAGTAAATAGAGATAAGATAGGTAGATTTTATCCATAAATGTTTACGTTTATTTAAATAACGAGTTGTGGACTATTCTCATAATAGTGGGCAAATACCCTTGATTAATATTGAAATATTTTCTAAAGACAAATTCGTTCTTGAATGTATTTTGTTTTGCCATTAAGAATAATTTATTATTGTTTTATGCTAGATTTTACTACCGGTGTAAAGGCCTTTCATCCACGAGTGAGATTTGTTTTAACACGACCTAAGGGAGTGAACTAAATATATCACGTGTGGATTAGGGCTGAATACAAATGTTGCATACACATATTTATTTACTCCACACATTAAATTGGTAAAGCTTTGTAAAATTTATAAACAGGTCGACTATTAATAGGTAGTAGTTAGATTTGGTTACTTCTGGCTCAGGTCAGCTGCCCCGGAAGCCACGTGCCGGGGCACATAGCTTCCGGTCGTATATTAAATGAGGGGGAGGTATGCATAAATTAAAAGTTAGTTCAAAACTGAAATTCAACTTGATAATTGGGTTACGGAAAGTATGTCAAGGTCATCCCGAGTAAGTTTTAAAAAAGCCTATCCCGCTAGCACAGGAAATAGTTCTGAGAGTTGAACTACCCGGTGATAGCGGGATAGGTAGATTTAAGTTTTGAACTTTATTCGTAAAAACAAATACAATCAATGTGCAAAAACAAATACAATCAATGTGCAATACAAGTTGAATTTTTGTGATGAAATACGGAGTTGTAAAAGCAAACGCCGACGACGAGGATAAGGTACAGGCAGAGTCCCCAGATGACATACTTGACAAGTTTGAAGAAACGTAATATTTCGAGTTGGTTTTCCCGTTCCAATTGCAAACGTTTAATTTCCAATTTCAATTTTTCTTCTTTCATCTTTTCCTCTTCCATCCTTGTGACGAAGGAAACTTCATCCATCATATCCATCTTTAGTGTTGTTTTTTGGTGTTTGAAATTTTGAAACAAGTGATGTTGATAGTTCAAATGTTGGAGACGGAATGAGAAGTTAAAGCGAGGAACGTTAGTTAAACGAAGAAGTGGTGGGGGGAAGTTGAATTACAAAGAGGTGGTGGGGGAAGTTGAATCACAATGAAGTGGTGGGGGAAGGAGGTTGCTCACCATTTGCTTCCGTACTTGTTGTTGTCGTGTCTGATTGTAGAGGTGTAAGTGGAGTAAGATTCAGCAAACTATCTTCATCAGAACTTTCAACCTTATGACAAATAGGACAGGCGTAAGTTATTTCCAGATTCATTTTAACAGTGTTGAATTTACTAACAATTTCGTGTAAAGTATTAAATATTTCTTGCAAATCTTCTTTGGAATTTACTTCGAAACTAGAATTCATTCGTGCCAACGGAGAGTTGTTCATCGTGCGAGAGTCGGTGATTGAATGAAGATCGGCGCTTATTTGTCGGTGAGCATGAGCTTGTGACCAAGTAAATAGCTAAGTTCCTCTTCTTCGTCTTTCAATTCAAATATCTTAGCTGAAGTAGTAGGCGTTGTTTCGTCTTCACTCGATGATGAAGAAAATTGAAATATCCTAGCTGAAGTAGTAGTCGTTGTTTCGTCTTCACTCGATGATGAAGAATCACGAGGACGTAAATAGTGAACATCAAGTCTGATCCATCTCATAGGATATCTATCCATGACAGAAAGCAAATTTTGAAATATTTCCTCCAATTCTTCTCTGTCAGTTATTATATGTTGAAACTTGACGAAAGGCGATCCCATGTTGTTAGTTAGAGTGTTGGAAGTGAAATAATTCAAAGGTGGATTCAATAAGATACAAAACTTAAACTAATGGTGGGGGGAAGTCTAAAAACCAATGGTGGGGGAAATCTCAAGGTCATCCAATTGAAGTTTTAAAAAAGAGTGTAAAACTGAAATTACACATTCGATGGTTCTACAGGATCGGAATACCAATCTGACCTGTATTTACATCTTTTTATCATATGTGTACAAAAATCATCTTGATGAGACTTGGTGCGTTGACAATGAGCTAGATCGAGAGGATGAAATTTGAAACATCTTTGAGGACAGCATGTATGAAAATATCTTGATTTGTAAAATTTGAAAGTTCGCAATTCCGGTGGCGGTAGTTGTTTTGTTTTGCACTTGCAGTAACAAGATCCAAAAAATTCACATTTAGTGCAAGCTAACCCGTCCACCATCATTGGTCCTAAATCTGTACACTGTTGTTCACAACAGTAACGAGGTTCGTACTTGTACTTCTGTTCTTCCATGTTGACGCTGCTGAGTCCAGTGAAAGAATAAGAGTGTATAGTGTTGAATAGTCAGTTTTATGTACTACAAAAAGTGGTGGGGGTAATTTCAAGGTCATCCAAACGAAGTTTTAAAAAATTATACCTTACTAATGTAAGGAATATTTATACTTAAGAAGTTTATTTCTGTTTATCTTCTTCAGACTTTGTCTGTTTTTGTTTGTCTTCTTCAGCCTTTTTCTCTCTCTCCGCTTTAGCCATAGCGATAAGTTCTTCAGTCGATAGTGGATGTACTTCAGGAAATTTTAAAATTAATTTAGCTTGATATCCTTCTTTAGTTAATATATTTAAATCTTCAGTCATTTGTTCAACGGTGTTGTAATCTTTTCCATAGATTTTTCCATCAAGTTCGATCATCATTCTGTATAACATCTTTAAAATTAGGTGTTGACGCAGCGAGAGTCGGGAAGCGAATGATTAGTTATACAAGTATCATTCCCTTTTTATCAACTTGACATTGATCACGTGATTCCTTAGTTTTATTTGTTAAAAGTTATTTAACATTGGTAATACTTGTGGAACTTGATGTTATGTTGACCAGTCGGTGATGAAGATGTTGTAGGTTGTGTTGAAAGAAATACTTCATCATCACAGTATTTTGTTTTAGTAAACATCCTTACATTAGTAGCACTAACATCAACAGTTAAGTGATAACCACCGGTAAGTAAAACTCGCATTTCGTTGGTTAAATCTTCAAGTTGTTCAAAACTCGTAATGGTGTTGGTATCGTAAGATGCACACTTGACCTTTAGGGACATGTTGAAGTTTTGTATTTAGTTATAGAGAGCGAGATGTGTACGGTACGAAAGGTAGTCGTAGACTGATGAATTTCACAAGTTGATTTTCACTTTTATTATCACACAAAATTGGGTCAAGGTCATCCCGTGGAATTTTAAAAAAAAGCAACATATTGCTATGTACAAAGACATAACAATATGTTGCTTCTTTTATTTTTTTTTTGTTTTATATCATCTTTATTGAGAAACCATTACAAACACATATATTTACAATGCTATGTACAAACTAGTTAGTAGAAGGTGTTACATGAATACTTAGTTCAGTTGAGTTGTTTCCACTCGGTCCGTGTGAAACCAAATAGAGTGCGCCGGGTTGAATAACACGAAGATCTTCATTCTGTAGAAGTTGTACAAATCGTTTCGGTAGGAATATCTGAAACTTCGGTTCGTCACCAACTGTATACGGCGCCTCGCTCAATGTGCAATTAATAGCATCACCAACTGAAGTGTCCATCTTCTTGATTGTATGTATGATGTAATGTTTTTCTTCTTTTAGTTCAGAACATCTCTTCGTCGGTAAGATTGTTGATTTTGAATGAGCGTTGAATTGATCAACCAAATTTTGAAGAAAGTTCTGCGATGCCATCTTGATGTTATTGTTAATCTTCTTGTTAATCTTCTTGTTAATAATAATGTCCGTCGGAGATGTTGTCTCTTCGAAGGTTCGAGTAATACTCATGCTGCGTCATGGTAGCGCTCTCACTTTTATTACCGACATTACCCCCACCATTCTGTTGAAGGAAATTATTCAAGCGGTAGGCATTCTTCAAAGCGCATTGTGACCTTCGATGTTTAAAACTCTTTGATGAAATACAAAGTTCATTGAAGTAGCATTGGAAATCTCTATCTATTATTGCATTTATCACTTCGTTACTTGTAAATGATTGTATCCTATTAGCTTTTTCCAATCCTCTTGTGTAGATAGTTTTGAACTCTTTGCAGTAATGATTCATAATGTGCGGCATCATGTTATAATTAATAAAACCTTCATCCCATCTTAAGTTGTGAAAATGTTTGTACAACCATTTGTTTGTAACTTTCGCTTTAGTTGTTAGTCTATTGAATGGTAATGGAGGTTTGAATAAGTAATGATAAACTACAGATGTGTTCATATCCAAAATTACTAATTCTTTTATAATAAAATTTCCATCATTTCCTCGAAAAGCTTGAAATTCAATTATACCTCTTTTAACTTCCATTATATGTGGCGCATTAGAAAACGAAACCCGTTTGTTCATGATGAAGTCTCGTCAGCAACTGACTTGTATTACAAACACGATTGTTCTTCTTTAACTTCTTGCGCTTCTTCGTCGATATTAAAGTTGGTGTGATAGTTGTTCAATTGTCTCCACATATCCACTTCTTGAGGTATTCGATTAAAAATAGAAGTATCCACGGGACCGTATAAAATTGGAACGAAAGGTTGTCTGTCCAATGTATCGATTAGATAGTCTTTGATTATTGCACTTGAAAATATTAGTTGTTTCAAATATCTAGTGACGGGACCGGTAGTACAACTTAAAGTGTAAAATTCTTCTTTAGTCAAATGTAATTTTACATCATGTCTAGTTAAATCTCTGAAGCGAACCATTTGTCCTCCACGATGTTTCACTATATCAACTTCAATATTTGATTCCAATAAACTTAATCTTGTTCTTCTTCCAAATGTGTTGTTACTCAAATAGCATTCCAAAAGATGTAAATGTTTCATAAATGATTCCCAAGAAGTTTCAGTGAATGTAACCATTTTATTTCCATGATTTAAAATAACAATCGGTGAATAATCCAATGATTTTAAAATTCCAACTGAAATACTTTTCGTCATGCATGATGAAATGGGGTAGAAAATCCGAAGAAATACTTCTGTTAAAATATTAGTTGTAATGTTAACTTCAACCTTTTTTCTTTTTACTTCTTTTTCAGCTTCTCCTTCTTCTTTTTCTTCTTCTCTCTTCTTATGTTTGTTAAACTTGAGGAACTCGTCCATTTCTCGTTCAACTTGTTTTTCTATATCTGAACTATTCTCATCCATTAGAGGTGTATTTTCTTCTCCGTTAGTAGAACTCATCTTGCGAACGATGTTTCCCATACGACGGTCGAATATAAAATGAACTTTCCACTGATGATTTTCTCGCTTTTATGTTTTTCGTGAAATCCTTGAAATTTATACAATCACATAAATGTTTGTTTTCAACTTGTTTTTCACAAACGAAATTCTAACCTCAAAAAGTGAAGCAGATAATTCTAACCTCAAAAATCTGCAGTCGTTGTACTAATTCTTTTTAAAGTACATTCTTCACAATTCCGGTCAGCGGTGTGTAAGTAACTATTTTATCATGTAGAATTAGACAGTATGCTGAAGTTCCATCCGCTACTGGTTGTTCAAATTCCATTTCAATTTTTATATCCACACTTGATGATTTTACCGATTCATTTTGTTTTGAACAATCGATTACAATTATCGGAGCCTTGGAATAATACTGGTCAGGCGATAATAGTGGTGTATTAGTCTTTCCATAATATGACGATTGAAATCTTGCATACATATCGTATAAAATGGAAAAACGTTTTTTGCTGAACATGACATTCAAATTGTCATATGGAAAGAATTGAGAGTTTAAGAACACTTTACAATTCTTTATTTTACAGTGATCAAATTGACCGGCATTTGCAGTGATAACATCTTTTCGCTTAGTTTGAAAACCGAGTATTATGTACCTTGCCCGTTCCAAGTAAGTTGATGTCTTGACGGTCCATGTTTGTCGTTCTGTCTGAGGTAGTGTAGGATATTCATGGAATTCCCAACTTCGGAATGGCATCACAATATCACGGTCAGACTTTAACTTTCTCAATAATACAATTCTATGTTCATCGGCCAATCTTACATGAGGTACTCTCCAAACAACTTTATCCAATTGTAGTTGCCATTCCAGTTTATCTTCCGTAGTTGCAGGGTCTGCAAGTATCAAGTCCTTGTTAGTTGAAGATCTGAGTAATACCAATTCTTGTTTGACATTTATTATTATTCGTTTGTAATCTTCAGCGAATCCCAAAAGCAATCGTAAGGGTACATGAAAATCAAAGTGACCGTTGGAATCCGGTGTTATAGTGTCTTTATCAGGGGCAACCCATCCGGTGGTGACTATTGAATTCTTCTCATGCGGTGTTAATGATGTTAATCCTTTCAATGTCGTTGTTATACCAACTTTTTTTGTCGAATCAACTGTCACCCCTGATATCTCATATCTTATTTCATCAAAAAGATATGCCATCGGGTTATTTATAAAAGGAACTGTTGAAGCAGTTTTTCCATCCAATTTTAATACCCGTCCTTCAATGTACAAATAACTTTCACACGGTAATGTGTAAATATCTTGTTGTTGAATGGGAATCCTTATTTCATCGTTATTGTTTAATTTTGATGAAGTGTAAGGGTTGTGCGTGTGATATTCCTTCTCCCATAGTGTTTCGTCGAATGTCGGTCCTTGAGATATATCCAGGATATCCATCGTTGTTAAGTTTCAATCCAATCTTCTGTAGAAAACGAATGTTGTCCGATGTTAACTCTTCCAATGTCGAGGAGCTACTGAGCTCCCGACTCTTCCGTTGCGGTTTAAATGATAATCCCATGTTGACCTTTATGTTGCCGCTCTGATGTGTATCCGTATAGTTATCGTTTCTCCTCTAAAGTCAACACTAACACCGTCTTGATCCAATATGTTCAGTACGATGTCTGAAATGAAACTGGTGTTTAACGGTAGGTATATCAAGTTTTGTGGCTTCTCAACAATTTTAAAACCAGGAGCCACTGTTGGATAAAATGTATGTAAAATATGCTGATTCACTCCTTCTCTATACGATCCGTGTATAATATTACACGTTACATCGATACTATTGACTTTCAATATTGTAACAGTTGTATCACCTGAATGAGTAGTTCCAGGAGTTAATATATTCTTTTTTGTATCTGTAAATCCAAGTAAACTGCCAATGGAGTTTTTGAAACTGACATCGATATAATATTTTGAAGTTATTTCTGCTTTTAAAGTATTATTGTTTCCTTTAACGGTGATATTTTCTTCTCCGAGTTGTTTTTGTAGTAATTGGTTTATATCATCGATTTCATAAGCTCCAGTAGGAAATGTAATTATTTTCAATTCTGAGTATTTTCCTGAAGCATCCTTAGTTTCATAATAATGTAGTAAATTGTTCTTTCCTTCCGTAACATTGGGAATTGAGTTGTAGGTAGTTAAATCAAGTAATGCCGCTTCCCATAATCTTTCCTTGGATAGACGCAATGCTGGGAACAGCGTACTTTTCAATGTGGATGAATTTCCACTCAGTGACACTGTATACGATGACATCTTAAAGCTGACTGACACTCTTCGCTAGAAACTCCAAACATAAATGCCCACATATTTCAGTATTGTTAGGTTGTTCTCTTTTGTAATTGTAAAAAATGTTTTTGGAGTTTCGAAAATAATGTTGCAGTTCTTTCGGCGGTGGTAGATTGCCAAAACTGTCAAAGTAGTAAACGGTTTGTCCGAGCTTTTTATAGCATACCCAATGAGTGCCTGGACCATAGGTGGAATCCAAATTTACTATTCCAGTTTCATTTTCCCATATTTTAGTTGGTAATGCATCTTTCATAAAAACTCCTCGAAAAAATGGTATTTTTAAACATTTTACATAATCATTTAACTGATGATTTTTTAAGGCTTTATTTGGAATTATCAATTGATTCTTCTTATTTAGTACACACGGTACGGTCTTAGGTATAAACCTGCTCCGTTTTTTACCATTGACCAAATAGAAGCTTTCTTTACTGTTGCTTTACGAGTTCTACGACGTCTCTTCTTAATGTTTCCACCTCTTTTGGGAGCTCTTCTCTTTGCAGGTCTTCCTCTGCGACGTCGTCTTCCAGCACCAAATTTAGCTTTCGTCTTCATGGCTGTAGTTACTGCCCAAGCCGATGCTTTTTCTGCAATACTTGCGTCACTTGACTTTACTCTTTGCCAAGCCTTTTCCGCTAGAATTTTATCCGCTATTGATCTATTCGTTGAATCTTTATACTTTGAATATGCTATGTCGTGTTCTTTGCAAGCTTGATCTAATTTATTAATTCCAGGATCTCCTCTTGCTAAACGTTTTGACAACTTAGTTCCAGGTCCACAATATTGATAACCTCCGGGCAGATGTAATTCGTATGGTAAAGCGTCTATCGCTCGATTCACAACAGCACCAATTGGAATCCGTCTGAGCAGGGATAATGCAGCTGATGTTATACCACGTCCTTTCTTGCCAACGTCTTGACGACGACTGAACGATGAGGTCTTCATTATGCCGTTTTATATAACGAGCGTCTTCACTCCATGAAATACTTTATGATAATGAACACTTTTTATATATTCCATACTTATATATTGGCGAGTTTTACTAATACTTATTGATAATTGCATCTTTAATCCATTGTTCTCTTTGATCATCTTGGATTTTACCGTGATTCGGTTTACTAAGCATATGATTGTGCATGTCTATAATTACATTACCCATAAGGTTCATTACATACTCCACATTAGTAGCATCTTTGTAATCTGTAGGATTCTCAAGATCTGTGATACGTTTACCATTACATGTATACACAGATGGATCGTCATTAGAGGTTGCTATAACGTGATTAATAGTAGCAACATCATTCGGAGCTATTCCTGCTGATATGTTAGATATTCTTCTATTTTTTCCATCATATACGTTATTTATTTTATCTAAAACTATAGTTTGTTTTACAACAACACAATCCTGATCATCTTTACCAGATTTAACTTGGGTTAATCGTCTACCTTTACATATAAAATTAACACCAGTAGCTGATAGTTGTGGTACTTGTGTTAAAATAACAGCATCATGTTCTTCCGTGCCTAAACTTATATTTGACAATCTTTTATTTTTTCCATCCCACTTGTCATTTTTTAGTTGTAGTAAGGTAAACTTTTCACTTCCTTGCATAAACTCATCACCTTTCTTTGACACCACCTGATTTTGTTTAACAAAAGCGGATGTTCCTTTTTTCAAGCTTTCATTCATTTGTCTCACGGTAGCAGCATCCGATGGAGTTGAACCATCTTCCAGATTGGACAACACTTTTCCATGACAATTAATAACAGCACTATTATATAAAATACAATTATCTTTAATGTATTTTATATTAACACCATCACTTTCTTCTTTAGGATATCCAATATCGTTTATAGTATATTTATAGAAGGAAAATCCATCTTTTTTCTTTTCTGGTATTACAGAGTGCAAATAACGCTTATTAATTGTATCTGTATCCTCGGTTGGATCTGCCACATTAGTTATTTTATAATTTAAAGCATTGTACATTTTTCCACTTTTAGTCTTTTCCAACAGTAAAGCGTATTCCATCGCAGTTAGAAAATAGCCTTTATTAACAACATCTCCATTGTTGACTGGTTTTGCAACATTAATAACCCTGTGAGATTTTGCATCATACAGTTGGTTATTGTCAAGCTTTAAACTTGTAGATGTTTCCTCCTTTACTGTTTTTAAATTTGTTGCATCTCCATCTTCTTCTGGATCTTTAACAAACTTTAAACGTTTATTATTTATGTTATAGTCACCTTCGGGTGTTTGCGGTAATCCACTTCTTTTTCTGTTTTCTCCAACTTGAACTCCTAACGCGGAGTATCGTCCGAACTTGTCGACGCTCATGTTAGAACTGACACATTATACTCCTGTAACTCTTATATATCCGCGGATAATTATACGATTATGCCGCGATTCCTGAGTTCGTCAATCAGAGCTACCCATTCATTATTTAAACCTGTATGACCGGCTTCCATGGCTTCATGCAATAGTCTCATTCTATCAACCAATTTATTGATGTCGTTGTAGTAAATCACATTCGTATTGTATAGATTTTTCATCAATCCTTTGCCAGATGTTGAAGTATCTCCTTTACTCTTTTTACCATGTTGTTCAAGAAGTGATAAATCCATAAGTGATAAAGACTTTCTTTTCAGTGGTTGTCTCACCGCTGGTGCAGTACGTAATGTTGGCAATTTTCGTGGAGGAAACAACTTTTTAATAACAATGTTATATTTTGTTGCACGTGAACGATTAATCATTGCATCCTTTAAGTAGTTTCTTTTATGAGCGTTAGTATTTTGTAGAATTTCCTTAAAAACACTTAAATCTTTAGATGAATATCTTAGTGGTATGTTTTTAAAAATTAATTCATAAAGTCCTTTTGTTCCTTTATATTTATGCTCACCAATAATGATGTAATCGTCTTGTGTTATTTCAAGCTTTGAATCGCCGATCTTTAATTCATTCCCATCAATTCTTGCTCCGTATACGTGTGATCTACTCAAATTCGGGTTTGATTTCATGTCATGTAGCATTTTCATTATATATTTTCTTCCAAGAGGTCCATGTTGTAATATATCGCTACTCAATTGAGTTAAATTTGGAATAGATTGTTCAGCTTCAGGTATTGGCTGTTCTTCTTCCTTTTCAACAATTGGTTCTTCTTCTTCTTTTGTTTCTTCTTGCTCACTAGCACTTGTATATGAATCATCATCTTCTTCTTTTTTTAATGCTTGTACTTCTTGTTTAGAAACTGGTAGTAAAACATCTCCTTCATAAAGAGGTTTACCAATAGTTTCTGATATCTGTTTTAAAGGTTCCGTAATAGGTTTAAATGTAGTCTCTAGAAATTCTTCTCTTTCACTTAAACCCATCCTCAATGCACGATTCTTCATCCTAATAGAATCACTGAGTGATTTTATTTCTTTCAATAGTTTTTCTTGATTCACCATGTTTACACTGTGAAGTTCAACGTGTAACTAGATGTAGCATCGGTAGTTCAACGCATAAATACAAATTTATCCAACCCTATACGATATCTACCATTTTTAATATCTTCTTCCTTCATAATAACGAGAAAGCCATATTTCTCATTCCATGCTTTGCCACACATCTCTTTAAATTTCTCAAATGCCATATCCGCATTTACATGATCATTATATATATGTTTTAAATTTGTTTCATCTTGCTTGAAGATGATCAACATATTTGCATTGTCTCTTATGAGTTGTTTTGGAATCTTACTGTATGTTTGACCAATATAAATGCTATCGATATTATGATGTCTTCCCATAGCGAAGTAATTCCTTATAGTGTCGTGATTTTCACAAGACACATCGTCAAAAATAAAAATAGAAAATGGTTTTGCTTCATTTGGTTGCATAATTGTTTCACTGGCATTAAACTTGTAGAAATTCACTTCAGGTACACTTGCAAGTACTTTATCCAATAATTGATATTTCGGTTGTTGCAATGATTTTGAAAAAATGTATATATTGTTAAAGCGCAACCCTTTAGGATTTGTTATAAGGTTAAAAACAACATTTGTTTTTCCACAATTTGAAGGACCAGTTATTAAACATCTTATCGTATTTGGTAGTAATTCAACATGTTTACCATGATTTAACTTATCATTGTCAACCGTCAATTCATCAATATTATTGATATTAAATCGATCTTTTTGTTGTACAATCTCCATCTTGTGTCAAGGTTAAACACACAATGAGCTATTAAATTACTATACCAAGTCTTTTGAAGGAATCCAAGAGTCTTCACTTTTATCGAATCCTAACCACCGGACTTTAACCATATCCTTTTTCCTTTGTAAAACCTTCTCAACAAGATATACATCACCGACTGTTGATTTCAACAATTCATGTCCGTAGAATCCACCTTGAAGTAATTCACCCTTGTTATCCTTTAATAAGTAGGTTTCAGGTATAGTTGGTTGCACTTTATAAACTGTAAATACTTCATTAGTCCAATTTGGTAGATATCTTTTACTAAATACACCTTTGTATTTGCTTATACGAACTTTATCGTTGACTTTAAACTTTTTTGGTTGCAACTTTTCCAATTTAGGTGTTGTATTTTTTCTGATGCGTTGTAATACAACCTTAGCATTAGCGCTGTTTACCTGGATAGGTTTCATTCCGATGGTACGATGATATTTGTTGTTATACTCTTTTATAAGTTGTGGTAATATGTCATACCACACGTATGATCCTCGTTTTGAAAATTGTTTGTACATTGCTCCTTTTAATGTTCTATTGAATCTTTCAATTATTGAAGCTTTAACTTCAGAATTTGTAGAATAATGATTTATTTGATATTTCTTCATTAAAGCTCCAAAGTCTTTATTAAAATATTCTTTTCCATCATCGGTCTGTAGATGTTTGATTTTGAATTTATTTCTTTGTATCGTTGTTTCCATAGCTTTAGTAACACTTTTACCAGTCTTGTCCTTCAATGGTAAAGCGTCAGCTATTTTAGTAAAACAGTCTATAATTGTTAAAATATATTTGAAACCTTTGTTTAATTTACTGTGCGGTATCATTTCAATGAGATCAGCTTGATACAGATCATTCATTCCCTTAATAATTGTACTTCTTCTTGGAAATCTTCTTCTTGCTGGTTTATGTAGTTCATTTACAATCTTGTCCTTCACACTTTCCATCTTCAGCTGTTGCTTGCACATCGCTTGTAAAAATACTGATCCGTACAACAGTTCTTTCTCTTTTATATAGTTTGAATATAGGTCAAGGCCATTTCATATTAGTGTAAAAAAGAGGGAACATGGCATTGGGCTTGCCATGTCCCCTCTTCTTTACGGAAAGGAAAAAAGGAAGAAGGTAGAGGACG
Source organism: Neoaliturus tenellus (assembly GCA_030545055.2). NCBI lineage: Eukaryota > Metazoa > Arthropoda > Insecta > Hemiptera > Cicadellidae > Neoaliturus > Neoaliturus tenellus. The sequence continues at coordinate 301,182,492 of CM061531.1, forward strand.
AAGAATAGGTTTACTGGTCGATAGGGTTTAGAGAGTAATGTCCAAATGGCAGAGTTCTTATGTTGTCTTCAAGGATGTATCTCTTGTCATCCTTATAGCTCAATGCCGATTTGGTTTGCTTCACACTGAAAAGACGATGGTTGAAGCTTCTTATGGTGTTAAATGTTGCAGTTGTTTCAACATTTTCAAACAAACATCTTTTATAATGTTCAAACTGTACGTTCTTCTTCAGGAAAGAGGTTTTTATTCCTTTGGCTTTCTTTGTGACTTGATATTTGTTCCTTTCGCTTATGTACAGTTGAAATGAATATAGTTTGGACATTAATGCTACAATTTCCATCATCGGCACACCATTTGTTTCATCTTTAAATTTTCCCAATACTTTCTTGTTTCTGTCGTAGTCGTAATTTAGATGGTCCTTGGGATAATCGGAAAAGTCGAAATCATCTTTATACATAAAAGTGCGTAGATCTTCGTACATGTCATTTGTTTTAATCCAGTAAATTAGTGCATCCGTATCCATATATGCAATACCAATGTTCTCTCTTCCATAATAGTTAACCATCTTCTTATAATGAAACTCGTACATGTGTGTTTTGGAAATATCCAAGATTGACATTCCTAGATACAAAGGACGATCCATTAGAACTGACTTCTTGTTCATGGAAATAACAACTAGATTTTCATTAATAATTACAGATGAACCAAAGTTTGGTTGTTGCACTAATTTCTGTAGTTTTACTGGATCAGTTACCAATTTGATATCCTTATGTTTCCTTTTGTTTTCCAAAGTCTTGCCAAATATTGCGTTGTTCATTAGTTTGAAGAAATCTTTTTGAAAACTTGATGTAGCGGCGGCTCTTCTTCTTGTGTTGTTGTCAATGTACGGTTTTAACCAACAAGATTGAGAGAATTGTAGTACTCGATTAATTTTTGTAATTTTCAATCCCAAGTCTAAGGCCTGTTGTATCATCCAGTAGTGTCCAACATACCGAGACTTGTTGGTTAAAGTCATCAATAATTTCGGCCATCTTCCAGTTGGAGAAATTTCAGTCTTCGGAAGAAGTGGTAAATCATAATGTTCGTCGTGAAGATGTTCGGGATATTCAAAATCGACGTCGAATATATAACCAGTTTCTCCATATTTCGGTATATCCATTATGTTTCCAATTGATTCTGGATCTATCCATTTGAAATTATCATATGGAAGGGGATTCGACATTGCCCATCCGTACAAGTTATTTGCATCAAAATAACCCAGGAATGTTGTTGGTTTTGATGCATCATAATCGGGCAAATATTTATTGTTCGCCTTGACATGACGTGTTACACTTTGCGTCAATCCTCCTCGAACTCCTGATTCTAACATCAACACCATATCTATATCTGTAAGAAGTTGTATTTTACAATTTGTTTCTTTTAACATGGCTTGCCACGCGAAGTGTACGAATGAAGAGGGTCTAATCCATATGACGCAAAACATGTATTTCTAAATTCTTCCATCACATCACATAATAAAGTCACATCTAATTTAACGTAGAAATCTGAATATTCCCCCAATGTTCTAAATCCTAATTCGTTCCATACTTTGCATGCATGATCATAATCCTCTTGAGATATATCCATGTCGTACAGTTTACTTTTAAATTCTTCTTTTGGAGGTAGTGATGTTTCATTAAATCTTTCTAAACTGTCTATGTAATCATATGGGAAAACACCTTTTCGAAGTACCAGATCCAGTTTGTCGCTATTTACAATCTTCTTTGTTTCGATTAAATCTTGTTTCCTTAGGTTTTCAGAAAGTTTAGACAAACTCGACGGCAAAAATCGGTAGGAGTCCAAGAATCTTAGTTTGACATTTCCAACTTCTTTGGAAAAACTTATGATCTTCTCCGAAGTTTCAGCTAACACATCGATTTTACCGTCGTCTCTTCCTAATTCAGGTATTATAAAATGAGCGTCGTACCCACTAAGATTATGCAGAACCACAGGGATAAATAGTGGTAAACGATAGCTCAAGTTGCATTTATTACAAGCAGCACCCCTGTAATATCCTGTGAGGTGGTCGTGATCTTTAATTTTATAATTCTCAATAGTAAAATCATTTTTGCACAAGAAACAGTGAGTCGCATTTTCATGTTGAATTTCTTCTTCTTCATCCATCGGTTTCATTGGTACAATATTTGTATATAATCTTTGTGTATTTCCAGCTATTGAATATAGGTGATCAAGAAATATTTTTTCCGCATTTTCACCACGATATACTAGAGGTTCTGAAGTTAATTTATATCTGTTTAAATGTTCTTCTGATAATGTTGATTTGACCATTAAACAAAAACTGTTTGGTTTGTGCATTTGATACTTTACACTTTTTCTTGCTTCACAATTTTCATCTTCAACTGGAACAAGTGTTGATTCAAAATCCGCATACACAACTAAAGGGATACGGTATTGATGATGAACCTTTTCAAATGTAACGAATGCTCTGTTTTCCGAAGGTAAATTAATCTTTGCTTCATAATTATTGTTACATAATCTTTTGTGTTCTTGTAACCATTCTCTTCCTTGTCTTCCTTCTCGTTGAAAATTAAAACATCTCTTACAAATCAACTTTTTGTTTCGATTTTTTGAAAGTTGCTTATTAACAAGACGATCGAATTGCTTTATGTACACATAGTGAGACACATCTCCTCGCGTTAGTAGTAGTAAATCCGTATGATCTGGTAGCTCTTCTTTTGCAATACGTAAAGGATACACTTTGTTTGAACTATCTAATGCAAAAACATTAATAGACGTGCCGGGATTTTTCTTTTCAAATTTTGATATATCTTTCGTAGAAACGGGATATGTTATTCCTTGAAAATTGTACCTGTGTCTTGCGTCTTCATATTCTTGGTTGGGTCTACATGGATTTTGTGATACAAACTTTGTCGTCATAGCATAGCGAAAACATTCATTATCTTCATTTTGAACATTAATACAAGATTTTGTATTTTCAATTATTTTTGGCAAAGGAATGTAACTAGATCCCATTAGTCCATAGCCGTGTTTGTGAACTCTTATATCTAATACTTCAATACTTGTAAGACTCCATCCGGATCCTCTTCCTTCGTGTTCCTGAAGTTTAGTTAATATTTCTTCTATACAATTCTCGACTATTGAATCAATGTTTGAACTTTCCATGATGGTTCGGTTTTTTGTTATGAATCCTCTTGGTGATAATTCTTCTTGTGCATTTATAAACATAGCTTCTAGTAGTAAACCAAATTTAAGAAAGTTCAATCTTTTCAATTCTTCTTTTAAAGTTTTACTTACGATTGGTTTTGCTTCTCTAATAAATTCTTCTAAGTTCAAGTTTTCATTTTGAATCTTATGATGCATTACTACTTTACCGGGTAAAGCAAATACTTGTAGATTCGGTAAAGTAGTTGAAGATGTTGCTGTTATTTCTTCTTGTTCTTCTTGTTCTTCTTGTTGTTCTTGATCTTCTTCTGTGTTGTTGTGAATTAGTTCTTTATGTATATCTAGTAGAATTTCATCGTGAAACGATTCCGAACATTTATCGCAATGATACATGTTGACGATGTTTACTCTTCGAAATTTCGCCGAGAAATGAAATGGGCTCTGACGGTCCCGCTTTTATAACGGTTCCCCCACCACTATTTCATCATCATCATCCTCTTCTTCTTCTTCACTATCCGAGGAAAACAAACGTCTTGGACGAAACATTAATCTTCTACTAACTGATTGTTCATTTGTGTTCTCTATTCCAGTTGGGGTTTCAGTATGTACTTCTTCATATTCAAACGATGATGAAGATTCTGACATTACTACATCCATATCCAAATTTTCATTCTCCACATCATTTACACTTCCTACTTCTGATGTTGTTAGATCTACATCCATATCATTTACACTTTCTACTTCTGATGTTTCACTGTTATTATCATCTTCTTCCATATTAAAATCGTCTAGTTGAATTTTATACAATATTTCAATAAGAGGTTTCCTTGGATAATCGGTGTTGTCCACAGGAGCCATTTCAAGTAAATGAGGAATAACTCTTTGTGATTCGGCTTATATGATATTTTGATAAGTATGTCAAGGTCATTTTAGATTAAGCGAGAACTGGGAATAGATCACTAAGCGGCATGTTATTTCATTACCACAAAGTGATCTATTCCCCATTCTCTAAGAAGTGTTCAATCAATAACCAAAGTCCAAATCCATTTCCTTTTTTTTTTTTTTTTTTTTGTTTAATTTGAATCTTTTGTTACATAGTTTATTGGTTGACTGTTTGAAATTTCAATGTGTCGTCTTATTATTTGTTCCAATTCTTCTATTTTTGCTTGTTTTATCATTAGTTCTGTATGTAACTCATTAATGTAATCAGCTGCTTTATCCACCGTTCTTGTTCGTATTTCACCTAACATAACACCAGGAATCAATCTCTGTAGTCTGTAAAACTTAAACTTTATTCTAGACTCTCTTGCCTTAGCCATTTCCCGAAGCCTTTGTTTCTTATTGTCTTTACTTGTAGTCAAGTCCATACTCGTGACAAGTTCGCTTTCAGAATAATTCGACTATAGTACACTCGTCTTTTATACACTTTCCCCCACCACTTTCAATTTCCCCCACCCTACTAATATAGGTCAAGGTCATATGGTATTAACGCGAGAACGAGGAATAGAGCACTAAGTGGCATGTTAGTCCATTACCACAAAGTGATCTATTCCTCGCTCTCTATTCTACATCTAATTTTTTTGGGTTTTTGTTATTTTTATCTTTTTTTTTGGTTTTTCTGGGGGAATGAGTGTTTGAATATTACTTGGTAGAATGTCCATTTTTCTTCTTCAAATCTTCAATAGTTTCCAACAATTGTAACAAATATGCGTTAGTTTTTTCTAAAGTTTTCAGTCTGCTACATCCAACTTGAATGGAAGGCACTATTAGTTGCAATTTTGCAAATTCTATCTTTTCTTTCTTGCACCTTTCTCTCATTTTTAGGTTTTTCCTTAGTCTTGCCGAAGATGGTGTTATAGGCTCGTACATACAATCTGGATATGGTTTTGACATTTTTAACACTGATGTTGAAGTACAATGAGATACTTGCGGCCGTTGAGCTTGATAATAATTTGTTGTTGGAGTATTGCAATACATCTTCGGTTCTAAGTTTTGGTGGCAATCTGTAGTTAAAAATACTGGTGTTGCAGAAGGATCAGTCATCTTTCACTGTTGTCGTACAGAGTGAACTCTTTTTTTAAGTTTTACTTCTTTTATCACATTTCCCCCACCACCGACTTATAAATTCTTCCCCCCACCATAATTATTTATACTTGTTTTTCCACATTTCAAATTTTATACCATACTTCCAATATGACATCTGCGTCTTCCTCTTTCAAGTATTTGACAAATTCAGGACTCCTCGACGATACATTCGGTCTGTTTAGATAGCTCATCACCTTGTGATGGCTTTCCTCATTTTCTATGTAACAATAAACTTGCATTAACTTGTTTTCTTCTTCTTTCGATGATATGAAATTTGCAACAGAGGTCCACTCTTCATATTTAATCTTGAAATGACGCACTTCGAATTCCATGATGTTTCTTACAATGCCGCAACAATAATAAAACTCTCTTCAAACAACCTGCATTTATACACGTTCCCCCACCTAGTTATACCCCCCCACTCTTTTCCCCCTCTCCTTTATATGTGGAAGGGGTATTATGGTTTGAATGCACGATACTTAATAAATTCAAACAAACACTGTGCACAAATGTCGCAGGTGTTATTACATGTTTCGAATTTCATTATTTGACCTTTTACAAGATGAACTAACCTACCTCCATCATCTTGGAATTGTTCAAAATCTAAAACAGACGCTTTTCCACAATCATGACACATTTTTGTACCATCTTTAAAAGTATAAGCAAGATAGATAGCAAATCCATAATTGTCTCTTTTAAATTCAATGAGCATTTCACGAATTGCTTTAGGTATTTTACACTCATTTGATCTCATAATATAATGGTAAAGAAACCCATTATTGATAATTTCTTGTAAACACAGAACCAACAACCTATCCATCGTGTTAGACTTATACTGATAGTTACATCTAAAACCTCTTTCTTATATGATTTTCCCCCCACCACTTTTATATAGGTCAAGGTCATTGTATATCAAGCGAGAACTGGGAATAGATCACTAAGTGGCATGTTATTCCATTACCACAAAGTGATCTATTCCCCATTCTCTAAGAAGATTGTTGATAATTTAGATTCCTAATATTTCTTTTCCTTCTTCTTCACCTTTTTGAACTGTTGTATTACCAGACATGTGTGATATTAGTTTTTTCATTTCTCGATTTTCCATTTCCAATTTCTTCAATTTTAAATCTCTTGCTTCAACTTGTAGTTTTAAATACTTTATGTAACTTCCAGCCCAGTGTAGGGTTTTCAATTTTGGTGCTCCCATTGCAATTCCAGGTATTTGAAATTGTAGTCGATTGAACTCCATGTTCATATCTTGTCGGTCTTGTTTTTCCTTTTCTAGTCTTTTCAATCTTTGATTCTCCCTGAACGAAGAAGTTGGATCATAAGGAATATGACGAAACATTTTGGTCAACGTTATCTCTAAGAATAAGCTTCTACGCAGAAAACCAACACATTTATGCACTTCCCCCTCCAACTTTAGGCTAGTGGTGGGGAGAATTACATTAATTTAATACTTATTTCCACCGTTACACTTGCTCCATTTTCAAAAAGGTATCTGTAAAATGGTTCTGGATACTGGTATATTTCACGTCCTATGTTTTCCTTAAGAAAGTTGAAAGCCATTTTTTTCGAATAGTCATTATGATATACTTCTCTTAAATTAACAAGAATTCCATCTTCCAGAAATTTCACTTGAATCATTGGTATTTTGCTTACATCATCTTTGTCTATCAGAGGTAGCCTGTAAGTAAACGTATTTGGTGGTAGACGTAAGGTTCTATTAAGTCGAGAACAGAATATTTTGAACATTTTCTGATCATTGACTGCAATCTCATGAATACCTATCATTTTATAGTACGAAGGTTCAAAAGGTACAGCACGAAACGTTTGTACTCGACAGTTACTCGAAGAAGGTTCTGTAGTTGCGTTAGGATTGAACATTTTTAGTCAACAGTTTCCTGACGAATAAGCTTCTACGCAAATAACCAACACATTTATGAACATTCCCCCACCAACTTTAAGCTAGTGGTGGGGAGAAGTTTCCCCCACCACTTCTTCAGAATTAATAGCTTCAATTTGAATTATAACAAATATATTTGACGCAAATTCCCAAAAAACTGAATATGAAACAGTTTCTTCTACATCTTGAGATTCATTTTGTGTTTCAACCATTTCCATCATTGAAGGTTCTTGATCAATTTCTGTTATTTCCATTGCTTCTTCTACAGGATCTTGTATTATGTCGGTTGTTTCAACTTCATCTTCTTCTTGAACTAACATAATATTTCGTTGTCTCACAATTTCAATTAATTGTATAAAAGAAGTATCTCTAGGAGACATTATTAACCATACATGTAGCTCCAACAAATGCTGACTTACTAATGACAAAACTCACAATTTATAAGACTTGTTTGAATAATAAAGTGGGGGAACTACCTTAGTCCAATTCGGATTCGGATTCAGAAGACAATAAAGGTGATATGGGTGAATCCAACGATGAATCTAATATAAATGTATCAATAGCTTCCCTAACTATATCTTCGTCACTATCGTTTATCATTTCTTCAAAGAGTTCTTGTTCAAACTGTACCATTTCTTCTTCTTCCATCGTGGAATCATTATCAGTTTCGTTATCATTTTCCTCTATATTGTCTTCTTCCATTTCATTTGTACTAATATAAACATTTTTAACTCCAAAATATTTAACAAATGGAGTATCTTTAGACAACATATTTGTTTACCACTTCTTTTACCTCGAATAACGAACTATGTATTGCTTTCTTAGTCTTATATTCTTTTACTCCCCACTCTTTTGCACAACATAAAGGAAGGTGGGGGGAGAGCGTTTCGTAGTTATTCTTCTCTATCTAGGTTATATTTCATTGCTAGCACATCTACTGTAATTTTCTGCTCTTCAACTTTATCGCGAATAAATATTGTCCATGGAAATAGTTCATTAATATTGTTGATTGTTACTTTTATATCATACAAAAAATCAATATGTCTTAGTAATGAAACAATAACAATAACTCCTATCCCATTGTTCGCCATAATTGTTTCTTCAATTTTAATACGCAAGTTTGTTATCAAACTCCATATATTAATATCATTGGCTATAAAACCATCAAGTCTAGTACTCATCTTGACGGTGCAAGTACAGACTAAAAAACCTGGAGGTTCATAGTCCGCCTTTTATGAGTTTTAAAAATGGGGAGGGGGAAGGAATAAGGATTGGGAGGGGATAGGGTGGGGGTGAGGGAAGGGTAATGTGGTTATTAGACCACTTGTGCGACAAAGTAGCCACCAATGCTAACTTCGAGCTCATAACACTTCATAACATCATCCTGCCAAGTCAACATACGTTCTCTAGTATTTGGTGTTACACAGAAGAACCTACTGTCATTATACACAATAGCTGAACCAATTATAACATTGAATCCTAAATTTAGCCATTTGTGTGCTTCCGTAATAAATCTTTCTATTGTATCAAAAGGAAATTGTTCATCGATGTAGATTGGTCTCATTTGTTCATCAAGTTCAATTACATCTTCACCTTCATCTTCACTGTCACTGCTACTATCATTTTCATTGTCACTGCTACTATCATAATAATCTATCACATCTTCTTCAGGCTGTTGGAAAACATCAGCAATTTCGGAAGGATTGAAGTTTTCACTATGGTGAGGAAGCATTTTTAAAGCAAATAATAACGGCAGAGACGAAACAACAAGTGTGGCGCGTGAAAGCAGAATGAAGGAGTGAACAATGCTTGCTTCGCTTTTATAACGATATGCTAATGAGAGGGGTAAGAGATGGTCGTGACCAATTATTGACCCGGGAGGTGGGGGGAAAGGAAGGAGAAGGGATATTTATTTTAAATAATTTGCATAACTTTTGACTAAAATAAGATAACCAAATTCTTCTTTTACTAAAATGTTTGTCTTACATAGACCTTTTCAATGATGTATCGCTTGTCGTAATCGATCAAACCATTATCGAGTTATAGCCATTTTAATTCTCGGGGGGGGGGGGTTCCGCTTGAGTGAACACGGGGGGGGGGTTCCACTTGGGTGCTCATGCGGAACTGATCTTCTCACGAGATAGTCGTTGCGTGATAATGAAGACAAATGTTCATCGCGCCGCGACCACTAATTAACTCGCATTTGCCGTGTTCATATCTTTCCTACTCATTATATATACGTTTCCTACTTCATTATTTCAAGACTAATTAACTTGCAAAACAACAGTCTCTGTCTTTGAATGCTGATGAGATTTCATTAGGAACCATTCTTTGCACGCTATATGAAGCTACACTGGCTATGCAAGTCAGAGCGGTCATATAACTGTACAACGACCTCTGAAAAGTAGGTCACGAGACTTAGAGTGTTAAAAAATAATGGGGGAGAAACACAACGCTATAACGCATTGTGTTTCTCCCCCATTATTTTTAGCAAAATTTGGAAAATCTATGTGAATTTACTTTGTACGCCCCCACCTTGTAATACCATCCATTTTATGCCTGAGGAGATAGTCTTTAGAGTCTAACTCATAAACAGATTTTTCTTTACGCAAGGATTCAATAACTTTAATATTATATTTTTTGCCGTTACAATTTGCTAAAATGTGTTCGTTGTCAATAACACTTTCAAAAAAATATAGACAACCTCTCTTAATCCTATTTCCTTTCACAGCAATAATTTCGGATTGGTATTCAACAGTGGGGGTTTCTGTCAGTTGTGGTTCGGAAAGATGTTTCACAACATGTACACGGCAGAAATGTTCGTTCTTAACACATTTCCTCCCACAAGCTGATCCTTTCTTAATTCCCCTAGTGAGCACTTCAGGGCAAGTAGTGGGACGGCTAAATGCCCTACGACGCTCTTCTTTTAATAATTGAAAGCGCTCTGAAGGAGCAGGTTTAGGAGCAGGTTTAGGAGCAGGTTTAAAGGATTTATTTTTTGGATAGGCGTGGTCTTTATGCATAATAAGTGGTGGAGTAGGAGGTATTGGTGACAGTGGAGTGATAGGTGTACTTAGTTCATGAACAAAAGCTTCAAATGAAGTGGTATCAAAACGATGAACTGTTTGTGGCGGCGGCATGTTGTTTGATGGCGGCGGTGATTGTTGTTGAGATGGTGTGGAGTCGTTTGAAGATAGAGGCGGTGAAAATATGCTGCCAAGTATAGTAGTCATAGTGAGTGGAAGAAGAGCTCCAGAAGTTGAAGGTTTCGAGTCTTGTTGCTTCTTATACCAGTCGGGAGCATTTTTCAATCGAAGAGTTTTCTTGACTGGAGTCGAAGCCGTAGTAGAAGTAGAAGTTGAACTTGTAATAGAAGAGCGGGCTGTAGTGGAAGTTGTAGTCGGCAGGGATGACATCGTGGTAGTTCTGTTTGCAGCGTAACGTCTGGAATCAGAATGAAACTCTAGCCGTGGTCGTCGCGTCTTTTATAACGGTATGCTAATGAGAGAAAGGTTAGCGACAAGCCGTGACCGGTCATTGGACCCGGGAGGTGGAAGGGGAGATGGAAGGGGAAAGAAAGGTGGAGGGGGGGGGGGGTTCCGCTTGAGTGAACACGGGGGGGGGGTTCCGCTTGAGTGAACACGGGGGGGGGTTCCGCTTGAGTGAACACGGGGGGGGGGGGTCATTGACCCTTCCAAAAGTGGGTCAAGGTCATTCAAGACTTATAATGAACCAAGGTGATGGGAACAGTAGTAACTGTTCCCACCACCCTGTTTGCCTAACGGTTCCCACTCCCAACCCACTAGTTGCGTTCTGCGAGGGACATCGACGCAATTTTGTTTGGTCCGTCCGCATTCAAGCGTAACGTCCCGGCCCGCATTCAAGCGTAACCACTAATTACAAGGGAAACTGGAACAGCTGATGCAGACACGCAACTCTAACACCCACCCAAGCTAATCCCACCCATCATATTCCTAAACAAAATTCAAAAACCTAGTCCGCTAGTGCGGATGTCCCACCCCTTCTAAGTGAAGTTCAACAGAACTTCTGAATTTACAGTTAATCTACCCCCTATCATCTAGCTGAAAGGCAAAACAACAACATTAATTATTAATACCAACACTTAAAACTAACAACACATCATTATTAAATATCAAATAATTCAACACAACCAAATACCATCATTATTCTTAAAATTAATACACCTTAACGCTAAACACAACTTATAACTAACATCGCAATGCGCAAATTAATTCTTAAATTAAGTGCAACTTACAACTAATATTAACACACACACACACATACCACATTGCATTAAAGAACGCAACGTAGTATAAGAAGTTCAAATATATATAGGCCTACTATATATTTGAACCTCTTACCGAGTCGCCAACGACTTTTCGCTATGAAAACTCGTTGACGACTGACGCGAAAATCGGGCTCGTATCGCTCCTCGGATTTTCGAGTGGTGGGGGGTAATTAATGCAGTGGTGGGGGAATTGTTTTACTCCAGTACGGTCTTAAATCCACTCCAGTTCGCAGCAGTGTAAAAATGAAACGAAGGAGTGGGGGTGACGCATGCGCAGCGACGTAAAATCCAAGGTTTGAGGTTAGAACTTTCCGTGCACAGTAGAGCTAAATTGAGTAATACAGGACTAGGCGCATGCGCAATAGCGAGGAGTGATTCCGATCCGGAGAACTCGTTGCATTCGCAGCAGCGCTAAAGTGAGTAATACAGACTAGGCGCATTCGCAGTAGCGCTAAAGTGAGTAATACAGGACTAGGCGCCGTAGCGTGAAGTTGGCTCACTCCAGTACAAGTTATAGCAGCATAAAAATGAAACGAAAGAGTGGGAGCGGCGCATGCGCAGTGACGTAAAACCAAGGTTTGAGGTTAGAATTTTCCATGGTGGCTGCCATGTTTAATTCTGTTTCATTGAAACAATAGTAGTTGATGGCTGGCATGGGATGTGAAGTGTGGTAATTAGATGGGGTTAGCAACCGGTCGTGACCGGCCATTGACCGATCATCGACCCGGCGGGGTTCCGCTTGAGTGAACACCGGGGGGGGGGATTTAATCTCCATTTTTTATGGGGGGGGTTCCGCTTGATTAGTCACGGGGGGGGGGGTTCCGCTTGATTAGTCACGGGGGGGGGGGTTCCGCTTGAGTGAACACGGGAGGTTCCACTTGGACGCTCATGCGGAACTGATCTTCCCACGCGATAGCCGTTATAAAAAGGAGATTGTTCATCGCGCCGCGATCATTAATTAACTCGCATTTGAGTTGTTCGCATCCTTCCTACTCATTACATATACGTTTCGCCAACTTCATTATACAAATCTAATTGCTACTAACCTGGAGTTTCATTTACATTAGCACATGTCGTCCTGTTTGAATCACCTTCGCGTGCTCGACGTTATATCTCATTCATCAGTCTTGTTCTCACTTCTACACGTCTGACATACTTCTTGTGATGGATACGCAATGTTTGAAATTGAAACTTTTGCGGACACAACATATATTACGAAATAATTACAAACCATCGGTTTCAAAGACTAAAACAAATTTAACAAAAGTGAGGAAGAAATTAAGTTTTAACCCGTTATACTCTGTTAGAACTTCGCAGGTTCACGTTGATGATAATGTTATTCACAACATTTTGCGTTCGATGTTACGTTTCCACAACTTCGAACTTGTTACACCTATCGACTGTGTTCAACAGGTTTTTCTATTTCATCCCCACCATTCTTTATATAAGTGCGCTCACGACAATTCCTGTTTCATTCTTCTATACGCTCTTCGACCGACAACTACTCCACTCTAAGTTACACTGCACGAAGATGGATACAAACCAAGAACAAGTACAAGTTCACGAAATATCGTCTACTACTCACCCGAGGGAGAATCCTCCGAGAACTTCGCCTTCACCGAATCCACAGGACCCTGTCCAAGTTTCGGATGTGTCTTCGACGGCGAGGAATGATCTTGAAGCTATTCTTCGGTCGCTCGTCGGTTTCGACTGACCTGTACGACGATCGCCGTTAAACTGAACTCTTAGAAGTTCAGTCTTTTTTAAAACTTCCTCCGGATGACCTTGAAGCAATTATCCCCTCTCCTTTTCAACTAACTTCTACTTTTGTTCAACTGTTGAATTTCAGTTTTGAACTAACTTTTAATTTATGCGAAGTTTTAGTTGAACCCGGTTACTTTATGCGCACATTTTGTTCAACCCCAAATTGTTGAATTTCAGTTTTGAACTAACTTTTAATTTATGCGCAGATCTACTTCAAACGCTCACCCCACCTCCTCGCCCCTCATTTAATATACGACCGGAAGCTATGTGCCCCGGCACGTGGCTTCCGGGGCAGCTGACCTGAGCCAGAAGTAACCAAATCTAACTACTATAGGTTAGGTGGTCACTTAGCCAAAACGTAGCCACACCCGCGACGTCCCTTGAAATAATTGTCCTTCTCACTCACCTTATACATGTGCTTCACTTAAATATGCTCTTTAGAGGATAAATAAGTAAAGAAATTGCAACCATAATCATAATGGAACAATAAATTTACGTTGAAATGTTGTAACTTCAATTACATTCTTCAAATGAAAGCTCTCTTTAGTTTGAAACTTGTAACGCGTAATAATCTCATAATACAATGTGTTTGTATTTAGTTTAACAATGTTTCTTTGTTTCATACTAGTAAACAATTGGTTTAATGTAACGGTCTTATTTATTGGTTTTTGCTGTCACGCATTTTATAAAACCCTATTTTAATGAATGGGAATGTTAAATGTAAAAGAACATACAATCTTTGAATAAAAAAATTCTCCGCCTTCAATAGTCTCACGGCAAAACCCGGTCTAAACTGGACTGCTGATTGCGTCTCCGACATGGAAGGAGAAATCCTGAGGATAACATGTAAAGAAACACATCTATAATTTAAAATGAGGAAATAGCAATAAATTGGGTAATGAGATACCAAGCAGCAATTTTTTTAATTGGTTTCAAATACCAAATTTAAACAAAATAAATAGTTATTAACCTTCCGGCTATTCCGATTTGACAAAACATGCAAGTTACATCTAACAGCTTAAAACACGACAATATGCATTACTAACTAGCGGATGATGTAATATAATCTAAAATGTATACAAAACATCAACAATTTAAGGCTCAGTTACAGCGTGCAATGAATTATCTGGTGGGACCAGCTTCCATTTATAAGGTTCATTATGAAATACTGTTTCTGCTTTTGCTAAAATGTCTTTAAAAATTACAAAAACCACTCTTAGCTCTAAAAAAATTCATATTAAAACCAAACTGCATTCAGTGTTAAAAACTGAATAAAATTATATTCCTCTCAGGTTCAAGACGAGGTGGATGGGCCAATATATAAGGTGATCACAGCTAACACCCCCCCCCCCCCACCGTACCCCACCACTTACCCCAAAACTTCGCCACTGCCTCAGGAAATAAGCAATTTCTGAGCACCAATTAGACTTCGCCGTTTTTTTTACAAAAAAGGGCGAGAAGAAAATATTACGCATAGAACTTGTATTCATTAATAGTAATTATAGCTATACATTCCATATAGTGTATTAGCTCTAATTTCAAATATAAACAAATCTTACACTTAATAAAAATTCCTTATTACGATATTAGGGGTTGAAATATTTCACCGGGTCAAAATAACATTAAATAGGACGTCCTTAGCAAAATGTGTAACTTGGAAGGCAAATTATGAAAACTATTTTCAATTTTTACGCATGAATTGGTAAATATAGAATAATAACTAACAGCCCGTCAAAAATTACTGGTAATTTTTATGATGATTATTCATGAATGTGATGTTTTATAAGTTTGAATGGTCACAAAATTTATTAAAACTTTTATGACATAATATTAAAACTTTAATTTTTACACTTATTTGGCAATGTGAAAAGTTATATAACAATATTGGTTTAGCCACATGAAAGTTTTAGTTCAGGACTGAACAAAAACTGTTCTGACCTGAAATCAGGAATTGGAATATTTTCCGCTCATTCCTGATTTCAGGTCTGATCAAAATTTGTTCAGACCAGAATCGAAACAGAACTGAATTGAGGAAATGGAACGTTTTCCCTTCAGTTCTGACTTCAAGCCTGAACGAAAATTTGTTTAGATCTGAATCAAAATTTTGTTCAAACTGATTCATAATTCTACTGAATTAAGGACGTGGGACATTTGCATTTATATTTTTCATAATGTATCAGCTGTTAAATATTTATTATACTGGTTTAAAAATAAATGTAAGCCTGGTGTCCTTTCTTACATTTATTACCTGGCAATTATGAAAGAATTGAAGTTAGCAAAAACTCTTAGTAAATCAGTAGTAGCAACAACTGCTACTGATAGTGGTGTGAAATATTAGTGTGGAACATCGATCACCTGAAGCAGTAAACAAATCGACTAAATAATGTCTTAGATTGGTCTAACTAAGGTTTAAAATATATTTTACGGATTTACAAGACATTTTCTAAGGGATACTTTTCCTATCATCTAGAGGTCATAAGAATTCCATTGACACCAAAACGACCATGATCAGTTAGTACTTTTCTCTCTAGACATTCAAATAAGATTGCCTAGTGCAATTAAAAGTGTAGACCAATTCAAATTGGATATTCTGTAATGGGATAAATTACGTGATACATCTCAGATAAAGCGGGATTAATTTTATAATTATTTCGTAACATTTTAAAAATACGTTGCAGATAAGAATGGTTTGTTATACATTTCGCTGTCTCAAAGGGAGGAAGTGAACTTTTTATTAGATTTGACCCGGGAATCAAGTGACTAATTAAAACTTCCCCAATTTCAAGTTGGTTAAAAACGTGACAATTAAATATAAATTAAACTTCAATTACTTTTAATGAAGTTGCTTTTAAACCCTTACTTTAAATGAACTCAATTTACTGTACGTTAAATGTTAAATTTAATTGTTTTTACGATAGTGGAATTTAATGTAGTTTTTTTTATTTTTGTAACCAATGCATTAAATATAGTTTTTCTTTGGATCTGGAAAAGAAATATGGTGTTTTAAAATATATGTTTCTGTAATATTTTTGAACCTTGAAACATATTTAAATTTATAAAAATATTTTTAATTTTTTTTTTTTTTTTGAAAAAATATAAGTTTAAAAACGTAGGCCCCATAGATTTAAACGTTGTCAAAGAAATACCATGAAAAGTTTTGTTAGAATACTATTGCCGAATTTAACTCTTTCCTATTAGGCAAACTTTGAACAAATCTTCATCAATCTTGGATTTCATTACTTCTTCAGGTAGTCCAGATCAGGCCCTGTCTCCTATACCTAAATTCAACATTAATATGCTTATTTATATTTTTTCCGATTTTAATATTAATATTTCCTGTTCATTGTGACCCTGGATTGGAATATATTAATAATGAATTAAAACACCTTCAATAAATCAGTATTATCTAGTTTGTGATAAGAGTGAGGTGCTGACCAGCCCAAGTACAATTTTAATAAGTTTTATTCAGTTTTATTAATTTTATTATCATGACAACTTTTAGTTTTAGTGACTGGGACAACTTTTTATTGAATCATTTGACAAACGACAATGTAATACTACATTGGAATATGTGGTAGTTGCATACTATAGACCTGATGAAATTCTAAGGTAACATGTCGTCTTTTGATAACCAGTGATTGGACAAGGTAATTTTATTTCATTAGTAAATATTTACCTATTTTTCACAAATATTTACAACATACCAAACTAGATACTTCACTGTTCGTTTTCAACACGGACAATGTCTTTACACTAAACAAAGTAGTAAACTACTAGTAAATTAGTAAAGCAAAGTACTAGCAAAGTAGTAAAGTAGTGGTTGTAGTTAACTAAACAAAACTATCAACCATTTGATTGAGGCGAGGTACTTAAGTTAGTTGTTCGTGTTTGACTTTAATTTTCAACTTTGCTTGTCAAAGCTTTAGAGTGCTGGTAGTTTACTGTGAAAACATCGCGATTATATAAAGCTGACACGAGAGGTTTACAATCCCGCGCAGAAATGTCGCTGTTGTTATTTAATTTAAAAAAATTCTAGGCCTAGTTGTTTTTCACTCCAAGGATGGTGAAAAACAACTAGGTGTGTATTCTCATGGTGTGTACCATGAGAATACATTAAACAAACGTATTGTCTTAATATTTTACAGAGTTGGTTTTGAGGCCTCATACAAAAACGAAACTTACATATATTATTTATATATTTAGAAAAAATATTTTTCAGTAATTTATAAAAACAAATATGAAGTATAACCGGTCTATCTGTCTACAGGATGTTTCTTAAAGTGATCCAGTTGCCAACTTTTCATCCAATATCTGAGAGAAAACTTTTTATGGAGGAACCCCCTTTACTTTTTATGTTGCTTTCAGGTGTGTATTTTCTAAATTTTACGCCATTTTTCCAAAATTGCTGCAAACTAAAATTATTCAATACGAAACCTCTATTTTTATACCATTTTTGGGTTGTTCACATAACTTTAAAACTATTTTATTATTTGACATTTGTCTCTAAACCTAACGGTTAATTGAAGCTAGGGTTGAATAAAGTTCATTTTAAGTCCCTTAAGAATAACATGGGACAATATTTAATTGAAAGATAAATTTGCTTATGTGTAGAATTTTATGGTCAAAATGTTCCTAAATATGCATTTAAAGACACTTTTACTATTGAATATTTTGACTTTACTGATTGTTTTCAAAGATACACAGATAAATTTTGGTTTATTTTCAATAAACCAACCATCATGAAAAAAATGTTTTAAAACTGTGTACACCAACAAAAAATGACATTAAACATTGGGTTTGTATTTATCAATTTTAATTCGAAAGTCGTATACAAACAATACGGAAAATTTCATAAATTAAAATACACACCGGAAAGCAACATAAAAAAGTAAAGGGGATCTACCATAAGAAGTTAATTGTCAGATTTAGAATAAAAAGTTAAATATTGCATCACAAATATTAATAAAATTCTATAAAAGATAGGATACCAAATCAATATTTTTTTGTAATTATAAATGAACTATTAGTTATTTAAAATTATAAGAATTCTACGTGACCTCAAACCGGTAGAGTTAGCTTTTTTCGAAACACTGTTTTTTCCTTCCCCTAAACATAGAATTTTTTAATCTCTTTTAGTTCAGATTTTTTTAATTGGTTTTAGGTGGATATTTTCGTATTATTCATCACTGGTTTTAAAAATTGTATTAGTGTACGATAGTATGAGGTGACGGAAACTAAATTGGAGAATGCGTGAGTACTACCTTAGTTTCCCAGATGTCTATAAATCTTGGTGGTGTTTTTGTAGTATCCTATTTGCTATAGTCTTAAATTTCATTAATATTTCTACCCATTACAAAAATTCAAAATTACATAATTATTTTGTCTCAAATATGGCTCAAACAATTATGAATAATACATTCATGGAATAATATTTTACTGAGCACTTGAAAAAATTACTCCTCCTTTATAGAACATAACATTTTAACATAAAAATAAGTTTAAGGAAAACAGTATCAAACGAACAGATTTTAAACTGTTTGTAAAAGATATACTAATATGGCAAAATATTAATTTAAAAATAATAGGGAAATGTAATTTAAGAAGGTCCCGTACAATGTATTGTATTTTACAAGATCTCAAAGCTACTTACTATTCGGTAAGTAAAAGAAAGTAAAAGGCAGGTTTTACAGGGCTCAGCCGAAGGTTTAGGAAAGATATATTTGGCTTACTTTTGAATTGTTAAAGACTCCCAGTTCAACGGAGCAATTATTTGCCCGGCCCCCACGCACTGTTCATAACTCCTTGTACATTTTCTTACTTTTCACTTGGTTTCCAGGTACTTAGTAATTTTTAAAAAATGTCTTAATTCAAAGAAACTAAATATTTTGTCGTATTTTAAATTTATAAGTCTTTAAACATTATACAATAATTTAGGTGAGGTACATAATTAAGTTACATAATATTTAAAAACAATTACATTTATTAATATACTATTATGCATTTTATGTCGTTTTTGTAATTTGATTTTTAAAGTTTCTTTGATACCAACATTAGTCTTCTTAATGTGTTACAGAAACGAATTGCCTTCATTGGATGAGCTTATAAAGGGGCATTTGTTTTATACAGGTAATACAAAGTTGTTTTAATTATGTGCTATCTAACTGTTATTATGTTTGATTTATAAAACTCCACCACAATCATTATAATATGAAATAACTAACACTTTTCCATGTATTTTATTTTTTAACCTAAGAAGTCAAAACTCATGCCATATTCTGTAAAGTGACTATTAAATATTTTTTACAATACCCAAAAAAACGCTCTGATGAGTTTTTAAATGGACGTATTCAAATTGTAAAACATAAATTTTTACATTATTAACCAGTCTTTTTGCGAGTTAAATAAACAACAGAGATATAGGAAGAAATTTTATATTTATTCTTTTCTCCTTAACAAGAGGGTCCTAACAAAACGTTTTTGCTTCCTATAAACGGTGATAATTTACCTTGAAAGTTGGTTGGCTACGGACATTTAAAATTACCTTCGCCTTTTGATTGTTTTAAACTGGTGTTTTATAAGTCCTTGGAATACAGTAATTATTTGCATGAAAAGAAGTATTCATCAATGCATTCAGCTACTTGTAATCCGCTTCAAGAAATCACGGGTTCGAATGCCACAATGCAAAAATCTAACGTTTTTTCCATAGATGTCTTAAAAAACTGTCTGAAATTACTCAGGGGTAGAAATTACTATAATATTTATATTAAACTAGCTAACTTACCCTACTTCGCAACTGTACTCAAATGCAATGACAACCCAAGGAATTTTTTCCCCTTCATTTGAGCTCGTTCGAACGCTCACTCGTCTATATTAGCCTATCCTTTTTTAAATTACCAATCTTTTCTCAATTCCTTTAATGAGAATAGCTGTTTATAAATTAATATGCAAAATTATGTGTTCATCCCCAAAATATTCCCCCATAAGAATAAAATGGTAACTTTAAAGACGTGTGGGTTGGAGCCATAAAAAGGTTGGGAATATAGATGGTAATCTATCGTCAATTTTTCTGTAGTTTTCACGTCAAGAGTTTTCAAACACGTATATAATTGTAGGGGTTTTGACTTTTGAGAATTCTTAAACAAATTCAATGGGTCTTGAATATTAGATGTGTTACATCTAATATTCAAGACCCAACTTCCATGTATTAATTTTATTTCTTCTTCTTTTTTAGGAAGAGTCAGGGAAAATGCAATTACGCAGGCAGGTGGCCAGCTTGTAGTGTGGGGTGACACTAAAAAAGGGGTGACCCCCTGAAAAAAAACCTTTTCTTCTCTTTAGGATTCTAATCTAAAATTGTTTAAGGGGAGTGTTTTTTTTTTTTTTTTTTTAGGCAACAGAATTTTTTATAGGAGTATCACACTACAGGTTGGCCACCTGTGTGCGTAAAAGCATTATTTGTCTTCTCCCAAAGAAGTTTGATACTATTAAAATGTATTGAATAATAACAGTACACTCTTAAAAAGCTTCAGTACCGTTGTTACTGAAGCTTTTTAAGCTATCTAAAAACTTTTGAAAAGCTACTAAAACATCCAAAGAAAAATTCTTTTTAGAGTTGCATATTAAAATACTCCTGTCGCTACAGACCTGCATAACCAGCGAAATTGCGATGTAATTTGGTATTAATTTTCCCCATATACACCATAAGAATGAGGATCTTTCCTAGTGGATGTACATGCTAAACTGTATCAAATTCTGGTATTTCAACTCATAAGACTCATGACGAGGGAGTGTGTAGTTTTGCTGTTATGGCGGTGTTGTAAACAAATATAGGTTACACTCTGCTAGTGATTATACATACCATCTCCCTTGGGAAAAAACATGGAAAACCTGTTTTTGGATTTTCTCCGTAATCTGATAAGCCAGGCTAAAAATCCAAAATACTAAATTGTTTGTTTTTTCAACCTCTTTTAAATGGTTTTATTTAAAATTGGTGAATTTAGAAAATTGAAGTCCAAAAAACCATTTTTGAACCTTTTATAAACCGATAAAATCCCGTTCCCACTGTCCGATCATGTTGGTTTTCAAAGTTAACGATAAAAATCCTTTCCTACACCACACCTCTGTACCAAATTTCATCAAAACCGGGGATTAGGTTTGACAGTTATCGTGTTAACGGATAAATACATATCTTTACAAAAATGTGAACGAATGTTTTTTTTTTTTTTTTAAGGGACCTTAAAGCAAAAAATTATCATAGTCCCGGGTTTAAGTGCTACCATAAGCGTATTCCCTATTAGGAAATTTGCTAAAATGAAAATGCTTAGCCACTTTTTTTACAAATTTACCAAAATTTTTAACAGCACGTTGGTAGTATATGATAAAAAGGTTAGTCAATCCAGCAGTATTTTAACTTATTAATGTTATGTAACATATACAGGTGTGTAAAGCTACGTCATTGATTGGTTTTGGTGTATAATTCGGCCCAACTCTCATAACCAATAGACCTACAGCAGCTAAGCAGGTAAGTCGATATTATGCAGTATAAAATATTTCAGAAATTTTAAAACATTTTTTGCAATATTAATGTGAAGAGAATTAATTACGTTATGCCTATATCAAATAATATTTATAACTTATTTATTCTTTTAAAAATAGAAAAATACGATTTAAATATTATAAATTCTATCGTATCTTAGTTAAGAGTATTTAATCAATTTTAACAAGTGTCTGTATATTATAAAAAAATATTTTTAGTAACATATTACTTTTCTTGAATATAGATTATCGATAAATGTTAAAAGCTTTTGCAATACCTCACAACACTCAAACAAAACAGAACTTGACTGCCTGCCAATCCTCATGGCAATTCGTTGTCTGGTCCACATCAACTTGTTTTTCTAATGCGGTTTAACATATTTGCATAATACATAGGCAAAATTACATAGGCACCTCTAATATTTGCTTTTAATTCCATTTTGATATTTTATTTGTAAAAGGCTAATGTTTCCCATGATTTTTCTTTAAGCCTTAAGTCAACTAGATTTTTAAAACTGCTTTAATAAGGGAATCTCTTGGTGGGTGTCGCTTTCGTCCATGATTGGAATCTTTTATGGTGTCTGTTCTGTATATTCGTCAGTATCAAAGCTACACCTCGTCTGACTCGTCACACTCACCGTAAAATACATGCCATTGATTTCGTCTGTGTTTCAAGAAATGTATGTGTAAAGAATGTATCAAATACCAGATAAGCCTAGTTATTTTTGTCCAACTCATGTAGGTACTAAAATATTTAATATATAAAAGACTCTGCAATACTATCTTATTTCATAAAAACAAATATCAAAACTTTCAAATATTATGTTTTTCATACTTGAATCTTAATAAATTTTATCAGCAAAACATATGGACTATTTCTTGAAACCATGTTACGAATAACATGTACTAAAGTCACTTAGAGAAAACAACAAACATTTAAAGTTTTTTTACAGTAAATTTCATTTAATATTTATATTTCATATCATTCTTCGATGTGTAGTATTATCAAAGCAAACAAAAGTTATAGACAATATTTTCACGATTACTAAAAGAATAAGCTTTGTTAATTATATCTTTGACTAGAATCTTACTTTTACGTTGTAAAGTAAAAACTTATGGAACAATTTCTTACATAAACAAAAATATAGAGTTTTCGATTTAAATCGCTACAATTTCAAAGTTTTCAAAGGAGCAAAATTTGTTGTTTTCTGTTCAGTTTTAATATTTCGTATACTATTAATTACAAGAAAGCAACCACCTACGCTCCAAATTATTTACAATATTTCCATTACAATACAAATTTTCATCAAGAAATCAAAGTGATTAAACCGTCCTTATAAGATTAAGCAGTTTGTATCTTTATTTTACCATGCTAAACAAACAGCTATTATCCAAGTCATATAAAATCCTGAATTTTAAACGCAGTCTGAGAGCTTTTTGTCTACAATGTAATTATTTGTTTAGGATTAGTATCATAGTTGAAGTTAATCGTAAATTTTCTAGGGTAATAAACAATAAAAGTTTTGTTAACACTTTTACTCAAGCTTAAAATTATGATAAGATTACAACCAAAAATACAACTTTTTATAAGACAAGGTTAAAAGGCAATAAACGCAAAATTTTCATTAAGGTCATTGTTGTTCTTTTCTACACAGTTGATAACAACGCCATTCGCCTAGGTCTTCTACTTGAGATGCATGAACATCGTCATTTTCTACCTATACTTGTCACATTCAATTCATTATTTTCTGTTTTTATCTAGTTTACCTTCTCACACGTAACTCACACACACACACACACACACACACACACACACACACACACACACACACACACACACACACACACACACACACACACACACACACACACACACACACACACACACACACACACACACACACACACACACACACACACACACACACACACACACACACACACACACACACACACACACACACACACACTCCACGCTCGTCATCCTGTCTTTCTGTTCACAGTAATGTTAGATGTTAATGTAAACAATTTTTTCGAATTTATGAAAATCCCTCATTTTGTTATCGATGTTCAAGTCATTTTGCTGTTATGTTTTGGTATTGTCTTAGTTCTTGTTCCTTGTTATTTATTCAGTACCAGGTTAACCGAGCCTTGCTCGTTGTTTTTGATTCAATTTTAATATTTTCACCAACAACCAACTATACCTCTTCACAGTTAACAGCTGTTTCAAAAGTTCTGCTTAACATTAATGTTCCTTTATTTTTGTTTACATTTAGTTGTTATTTCGTTACCAAAATAGCAATTCATAAGACCAGTGTTAAAAATTACAATTTTAAAACTTAAATTTAGATCAAAATTGATTTTTCCTGGGATTGAGACTGTTTCTAAACTTATTTTTGGGCCGAAACACTCTTTAATGCAAAGTTTAAGCAAAATCTAACAGGTAGATTTCGAGATCGTGGAACACACATCCCTTCAGAGATTCCTCGTATTATAGTATAGAATTGTTGCGTTCTAACTATTAATTTAAAAAATACTTAATGTTTGTTTTTGATTTTTAAGAATCACATTTTGTTTTGCTGGTGCTGTAGAGTCTTTTAGTGTTGAAAATAAGTAATTTCTTTCCTAATTGGCCATCTCATACTTTTATTTCTTTGTCACGATACATGCTAACTCAATCACTTTTATGCACCGTTGTATAATAAATTCTCCATAAAAAAATAAAACAGTTACAAAACAGAAAAACTGCGTTTTGAGAAATGTACTGGAAAATATTCGTATGTTGTATAACGTTTTTATATATACTAATTCATAACATTCTATGATGTAGATTTTTTTATTTTTTTTAAGTTTTTAGGATAGTAATAACTGATTAGTCATTCCATGAAAATAAGTAATATGTGGGAGGTAAAGCAATTTTTTTAAAGTTACAGGTTGTCTTTTTTTCAACTTTTTTCCTAAAACATTTAAAAACGTACATTAATGAATCTAAATAATAATAGGCCTCATATTAATCAGACAATAATCTAAATTTTCAAACGATTACAAACACAGGAAGCAACATAGTATTTATTAATAATAAAAATAGGTACTAATGAAAGGGTAGATATGTACATGAAACTTACATTTTCAGTGACAAACCGAATAACTATTTCGTAATTGATCATCACGGGTAGAAATATCATTAAGAGATTATTCTTACTTCCAAACCCTTAATGACTCATAATACAATGTACGTTTATTAACGTATACGATTGATGAGTATAATGTATTATACAATCCTCATGTAGAGTAAAATTTGTTTTCAGAAACATATTTGGATAGTAAAGGATTCAATGGTTTTTTTTATTTATTTTTTACGGATAGTTAACCATCTAATTTTTTATTATTAACACAATCGTATGTAAATTTTTATCCTCAGTCATGAACAAACCTACTATAGTCCTGAACAGGCTTATTGGCGGGTGGCCGATCAGCTGTTACAACCTATTTCCTTCGTAAACAGTTTCTAGAAGGCAACAGTAAGTGCTTCAACCAGAATCAAAAAGTAACAGTTACAAACATATCATTGAATTTTAATGTCAGCTGTTACGTATGAAAATACAACGTTCTTTCCAACGTCTTGCTAAACCATTAAACATTTTTCATACATTTTTATTTACAATGCAATATCTTTTAAAGTTATATAGTTTATCAAAAACATTTAACTTTACTAACGTATTTTGTTTAGTTCATCTTTAATGTTGCACCTAGCGTAGATGTAGGCCTAAGAGGAAGGAATTTCATGTAGGCTCGACGAGAAGTGTGAACAAGCCTCATAATTTTCTATTCTATTTACACCTTGCCTACGAATAATATCTATTATGATTTATAGAAGAACTACTAAAAATTACACCGAAGAGAAATATACTGTTTTTGTAAACCAGAGTTGAGTTTGGATAGTGATTTTCGGAACCGTTTTTACAGTGATACAATGTAAATCCGTAGTGTATAGATCTCCTTCACGCCACACACTTAAACTATACAAATTTTCACGTTTTTGTTGTGGTCTAATGTTGTCAGTTTTAGTGAAGAATTAAAATTATAACATTTTATATAGGTTAGGTTATAGGTTTCATAGGTTTTAGGTTAGGATGTTTTTAAAGGTTTTATACGTTACATTCATTTATACAATTTATAATACGTTCGCTCACGATTTTACGTTTCCTATAGCCTACATTAATGTTTTCCTTAAACCGTTTGTTTGCGGTAAGATAATAATTAATCCGCCCTTATATAATCATTCTATCTGTTTCACTCGATAAACAAGAAATAACTTATCAAATAAATCGATCACTAGGCAAAAATATGTGCAAGAATGTAATGGTAAAAGTGTATAGTTACAAACAGTTACGTTATGATTCCAATAAAAAAAAACAGTTACTGTTACTTTCTGGAAACAGTTTACTAAGGTAGTAGGTTGCAACAGCTGGTCACCCACCCGCCAATAAGCCTGACCACGACTATAGTTACGTATAAAAACGGTTTTGTGAAAACAACTTGTAGGCTGTTGTAAAAATAATATTTCCACCTCAATACCTATTTACATATCTAAGCATCTCTGGCCACTGATGTACAGGTCAAGACACAATGAGGTTCTACGTCGCAGAAATCACTTTGCTGTTGTTGGTAAGCCTGACACACAGCAGTTGGTCGACAGAGATTGGCCAGTGTGACGATCAGTTGATACAGAAAATCATAACAGACGTGTGGAAGGGGGACAGACCAAAAGGCACACTCGAAAAGGTATTTGAACTATATTTTATTCAATTTTATCATTAATGATGAAAATTTAATTTTCAGTATAGGCCTAATTTTTGATAAAGACAAATATTATTGAATAAAATAAAATAAAAAAAAGTTATAAAAACCTTCACAACATAAATAAAATAAAATATTTGTTCCAAAGTAGCAAGATTACGGAAACCTTGCTACTTTAAGAAAAAGAAAAAGTCCTTTTTAGCGAAAAAGTAGGCCTACTTATCGTAAAAATCTGTTATTTCATCATTTTTTAAATTTATATCCACTCCTATTATCTCGTCTTCAAGGCTCTTGGTGTTATTAAAGTACTTTTAAATGAAAAAGGAAAAACAAATGAATTTATATACCAATTATTTTTTAATAATAATAATACGTTTAGGGGAAAAAATATTGTCTTTAAATAGACCAACGCCAAAAATGAAAAAAAAAAACAAATGGGTAATTTTTAACATACAATTGTGTGTGATTCAATAAACCACATATTCTATAGCTACATTGAACCTAGCCAATACTCTCAATAGTGTACTCTTTAAGGATGAAGATGCAGCATTTCATAGTAATAGTACTATACAATCAAGTACATCAGAAAGCATTTGTAGCATCAGAGGACGATAGAGGGTTCGTCTGCATGTTTTCCAAGAAAGTTGTTCTGAAGTATACTGAGAAAATGCTAAACGGTTTACAGATAAAAAACGGTGGTCAGGAAATTATTGTATCATCAACCAATGACTACTTCAGCCTATTCAACTATCGTCATCCACAGTCAGAAATAAAATGTGTCCGATGCCAGTAGGAAGAGGACCACGTGAAGTTCAGCATAATCAGAATTGGACTGACCCACACGCTGTACGTAATTTACTTTCCAAATCACCAATACTCAAAAAGGAATAGCTTTTATAAAACAGATTATTTCATTTTAACAAGGGAATTTTAAAAATGGAATACAATTTAATAACGGGGTCCTCCAAATTGGTTTAGCTTAGCATAACAATTAGCGTCTTGGACTTCCGTTATGCATCTTGGACTAAATTTGTGGGCATCCCGGGGATCGAACCCGTGACATCACAGGTCACGATCGATCCCCGGGTCAAGGGTTCGATCCCTGGGATGCCCACAAATTTAGAGAATTGGGACTGCTTTCCCTAAAAGCGTTTAGAATACTCTCGCAAAAATGCCACTTTGCGTTGATAAAGCAAAAAAAATAAATAAATAATGTCGCGCTTTCAAAGAAAATGGTGTACAGGGTACTCAAAGGAACTACCCAATCATAAGTATTATTTATTTCACATTAAATAAAACAGTTACTAACATGGTAATTTATTCTGAAAATGTCAGTCATAAGTTTTTTTTTACATCAATTCTGTTTTGCTATGCAAACGTTTAAATAATAATCCTATTTGATCACGTTCCGATTTCCTCTTGGATTCTCATTTCAGGGCCAGAAATACAGACCTAATCCAATTGCAATAGATAAGCATTACTAATATAACACTATCAATCCGCTCAATTTCATTGGTGATATAAAATAACATAGTTGTTATATTTATTTTATATTTATTATTTATATTATTATATCATAGACCTTAAACATATAAATGAGAAGGTTATTCAGTAGATGCTTGAATTTCATCTCTTTGATATTAAGAGTGTGGGAAAACTTAATTACGTCTTGAATACTTTCTTGAAAATGAAGTGTGCACAAATTGAACGGTTTAACCATTTTTGTTACTAATGTCTTTCATAAAAATATTACTCACTATACTTCACAAATTACCCTGAAGAATGTAAATAAAAGACTATTTATAAATTGAATAGGTCATATAGGGGAGCGCCAGGTAGGGGTATTACGGACCAAGTGATCTTTCTCTAAAACGCCAATAGATACCAGCAGCGTGAAATACGTAAGGGCCGCCATTATAGTTAGACAGCATTTGGTTACGTTGGCTGAGCTAGGTCTCTTTTATTTTACAGTTGTTTAGTTTGAACCTGAAACTCGTTGCTCCGGCAAACTTTTGAGAGGTAATAACACTGTGACAAAGTTTATTCTTCACATTATATTAATACAATCGTGAGAAGTTCGTCTGAATGTGACTAACCTTCCTTTGAATCCGCCATGTTTTTGTTTTCAATGTCAGTTGGATAGTATAGGCCTACCTTATGCGGATAGTATGCCTCGGCAGTAATTTGTCTGGAATACGAAAGTGACATTTCAGGAGCTGTGTTCTAATAGTGAATTATCACTATTTATAATTCAATAAATGTTTACAGAAAGGAAGATGAAAAAATCAAACTCACTCTTAACGAAAAGGATGATGGAACTATCTTTTGCGAAACTTGCCGTAAGTTTATTCTTTTACTTTATTCTCATCGTGTCTTGTAACTGTATCTTGCCATTATTAATTTTTACTCTAACAGACCATTTTAAAAGTTTCTTTTTAAGATAACTGATTTTTTTACTACTTATTTATTTTTTACATAAGTATTTAATCCATGTTTAATCTTTCTATTATTCGAATAAGTATTTAATCCTTCTATGAGTTGCATAATATGTGAAAATTACTTGACCAACCATACGCCCTTTTTAAAACTTACAAAATTGATTTCCCACAAAAAAATAGTACTATTATACTCTCTACCGATTGATGCTACTTTCAATGTGTAGAATGTAGCAGAAGTAATATATCCCTATCAGAGATCAATGATTTTAAATACAAAACCCAATTATTACGACTTTTCTTGGATTCTACCGATAATTTTAAGACAATATTACAATTAAATTTGCATGCTTCATCCAAAACGCGTTTAGAGATAATGACGGTGGATGATAAACTTTTCATTTTAAACTATTCCTATAAGAATAATTAAGGAAAAATTTTGAATTAAACAAGGCTGTTCAAACTAAAAAAATGTTTTGGACCCTCATTTTAAATGATATTCCTTCATAAAATACCAATTATCACGTAATTCTTTTCACCTTCCCCTAAATTTTCAATAATAATTATTCATCACATCATATAAACCTTTTTTTACTATTCATGACGGAAGTATTAATAATGACTAGAGATTGCCTCCTGGTTGAAATTCAACCAACATTTTTTTAGTTCATCTACACTGTCTTGACCAAATTAGTTAAAACAATGTGTTATAACTAAAACATCTGTTCTTCCTGATTTGCAACCATTTGTTATTACAACAGCTGTCTAATGATTCAGTCAATTACCTTTTCCCCATAAGATAAACAATTCAACTTTGAGAGCCTGTAGGGCGTAGCCCTGGGGGCCAGTCTAAATTAAAACGCGATTCTGTTCATCTACAGCACAATACCTTTCTAACTTAGATACTTTTAGATACTTTATTTGAAAAAAATAACGGTATGAACGGATTTCTTCTACGACGCACACAAGCCAAGAAAAAAAGGAGGAAATGAAACATGCTTTCCTATTAATATATAGATATTCCAAGACATTAACATGCTGGGAGTTGGCTACATTTTCAGAGTGTTATTTCTTTTTAAAAATATACAAAAAAAATGAAGAACATTATTACTTAGCCGGTTCGTTCAAAGAAATTAGTCTGCTGACGTAGAACTACGTTTACAAAAAAAATATGAATACAGTACATATTAACAGCTCAAGCATTTCCTGCATAAGCCTTTTAAATATATTATTATTTTAAATATCTTTTATGACATAACATTTTTTCTTGCAGGTGACAAAAAAGAAGGATACCGATTTTTCGATGAAAACGGTGTCTCCGGTGTCTATTTATGCAGTAGGGTCGGTAAGTGTTTTTAACAATAGAACCGAGAATACAGCCCTGAAAACGCTAAGAAAAGAAAGTGAGAGTATTAATTTTGTTTATAATGATTAAAGTATGTAATATACCCCTTTTAAAATATGTTATCGATGCGGTAATTCAAAGTTTTGAACGTGACTGAACAAAAAGTCAAATAACCACAAGATATCTTGAATGTAACATAAGGTTTTATACTGTGCCTCTTTGCTCTAGTATAAATGTTAAAAAAATCTAGTTTTCTTAAATTCCATGAATTAAGTAAAAATATTTAGTGTGTAAAAGCACTATAAAATAAATATTTAAAACAACTAGATTTTAATTACTCAAATTGGTATTTATATATGCCGGCAATGGTGCGAAAAGTTAAAGTTGGCAAAACACCTACGTAAACAAAAAATCAAAATATTACACAAACATCCAACACAAAAATTAAAACATAAAATATTACGCTCCTTTACCCAACTCGTAAATTTACTTTTTCTTCTACCATTGCAACGAGCATTAATATTTACATTACAAGTTGGTACAAGAGGTACATTAAACCAAATTCAAACCTGTTGAATAATGAAGACTTAAACGTACAGTTCGTATGAAACGCATTCTATAGACCAACGAGTGCTCACCATAGGACGAAAGTAATGTTTTAAGATACATTAAGCAATTTGCACACCAATTGACTCTTTAATTGCAATTCTTGTATAGTTTCTTTTTTGTTCCTAACCTCAAAAGAGGTGATCGAATTTATTATTAGTGAGAAGAACGATGATTAAGGCAAGCGACATCGGGTATGAAACATTTTGGGTTTAGACATATTTGTAGTTTATTCAATCTCGACCCTTTTTATTGGAGTGATTTACCAAATTTAAGTTAGTAGTAAATCAAGTAGTAATTGCAAAGGTTGTATTCACCCTCAACCCATTCATGAAATATTTAGAACACTGTTTTCGCTCGTGTTCGAGTTGTATCTCACTCGTGCTTAAATACCTTCATAATACAATCGTTTATAAACCAATATTAACAGAGGATCTTTAACCATTTTAATCCTGTCTTTACATAGCTAGACATTATGAAAAAAAATATTTGTTGTGTTTTCAGGTGGAAAAACAGACGGTAAAAAGCAAGGATTCATCAAAGTGAAGAAAGACCAAATTGATGATGCTGATTGGAAATTGAAGCCTGAAGTTAAAGCGTTGGTAGATAGAGCTAAGACTGCTGCAAAGGAATTTTTGGGCACTGATTTTGAGGATCTGACCACCGAATGCCACCTATAAGAAGAAAAACTGATACAAAGTTCTCTTCAATTAAAAAATGCTCTTTGATATGGTGATGAATGTTTGTATTATTATATCAATGATGGATCCATAAAAACATTACGGTTGGATAATCACCTAGATGATGTATACAATATTTTATGTAATAAATTATCACGTAATACTATTTTGTAATAATACATTGTATATTCATCCTTTCAGATACTTTTCTGATTTACGTTTTGTTAAAAGTTGTAAATTATGGGAGCATCTTATGAGATGGAAATGAGTTTACGGTTTCATGCTGCAAAAACGCATGAATACAGTAAAATAATCATCAGTATTAAAAATAAGGTACCTTTATCTAAGCTGCGAAATAATGATAACAATAAAAAATTTTATGAAGAACAACAAACAAAATACTGGTGAACAATAGACACGGTGTTCTTTTACTGTGTTTCCTTATACTATTTTGTTTGCTTAAGAAAAATATATACATACATATAAAAATATTGAAAAAATACAAAATAAGACAGGACAAATTTTGCTGAAATTATAACAAATAGTACAATTGGACGGATTATTTCTTATGTTATAATATTTTTACAAATTTACTCACCTAACAATAATATTCAAGTACGTTTTCTATTTGAAATTGTTTTAGTGTTATTAATCTGATTAATTTTAGTCAAATTCTAGATTTTCAACATGATACGGATAGAGGATTAAGGTGGATAGGTCAATGCACATTGAATACCGTACTAAGAATGTACGAGGAGTAATAAATAACCTTGTTGATCCTCAAATCACAGTATAATTAAACCTTTTACATGTCTACAAATATTTTAAATTTTCTTAATAGTAGGACCTAATTAAAAAACTTAGTTAGTTAATTTTTCCATGTTCCTCGTATAAAAACCATGTTTTCAAAACCTCATTTTTAGGGGTTATTCTTTAATTTAATAAATTTGATTCTATAATACGATTAGTTAATTTATCAATCTGTACTGTTAATAAGGAAATGTCCTTGAAAGTATTAGTATAATAAAAAGTAATAGAAAATAAGGAAAACAATGAATAGGGAAGTGAGAACTAATAAATAAACAAGGAGGAGTAGATTTATAAATGTGGGGAAGAAATCTACCATTATCGTTAAATTTAGATGCCAGGTATGGTTTTGATGATTGTAGGCGCTTAAGTTCGATCTAAATGTTTTACCAGATGGTAGGAGCTAACATTGCCAAATCAGATATCATCCGTAAGCCAGATGGAGCTATGAATACAAATGGAGGATGATGAGCTTGGGACCTCCATAAGGTATGGGTTAACTCTCACGTTCTGTAACTGACGATTTAAGTTCCGTAACATGGTATTTAAAGTAAAAAAAAAATCACGTAGCTTTTAAAAAATTCAAAATCGTTCAATAAAATATGTAATTACTTACAAATAGAGAGGTTCCAATACTACCGAAAAATAATACTATAAGAAAATGTTATACGTCATACAAAAAAATTAATAAATGATGAATAATAGTAGATTTCATCACTAGGAGCAAAAGTGGGTCTTTTTGGTGCGCAATCGTGTTTTAGAAACGAGACGCAGCCCAGTTTTTAAAAACGATGATTATCCTTCGACGTCATTGATTTTGTTATTGTATTGTTTTTGTTGATGTCACCTAATGCCTCCTTCTCATTCTAGATTTCTTGTGGTAACGAAACAACAAAAGTTTTTAAAATTTCTAAATTAAAGCAGAAATTATATTTTTGCACATGGGTTTTCAAACTGCTGTGAACAAGGAAAGGGGAGTTGGTTGTTAGTATATGTTTAATAACCTGTTTACTATGGTACTACAACAAAAGTGAATGGAAAATTGAGGGTTGTCAGACAGGGTTTGCAATCACAGAAAGTGTCTAACAACAAGGAATACATTTTTTGAGAGTGTTCCAAATAACATATATAAATTGCAGCTTCTATACTATGACGAAATTTTGTTGAAATTTTCACACTTTTCACAGCTCATAGCTCTGAAAATAACCGTTATCCAAATTTTGTAGTGGGGGATCGTTTAAACCTCCATTAGGGTTACACACAAGCAAACTTTCAGGTTTTATAAACCTGATGGATAGATTGAGCATTTTAAACATCTGTTAATGTACAGGTGAAAATACATTTAGTTTTTTGTGATTACTGATATTCATATTTTGCTCTGATGTCATTGCTTTAGAACCAAATGTAACTTTGGTATTTTATCAAAATGAATTTTTCCATTCCTTTCTTCATCTGATATAAGGTAGACTTATAATTTAAAAGCATTGAATAAGAATGAAACTATGTGTCACTATTTTTAATATGCATTATCGTGCGTAACCATGTGTTTAATCCATATCAGACTTAAGCTGAAGTGATTGAAAAAAAATTGATAAGCTTCTGTAAGCCCCCAGAAGTAGAAGTGATAAGGTTGTAACCGAAACAAACTGGAATGTTGTTTATTTACAACAATAACGGTTCTGCTCCAGTGGAATCTATTGATAACTATGGACAAACAAATGAAAACTCCAAAACTAACACATAACACCAATCACAATATTAGATATCTGAATAGCATGCTTGGGAATGTTTCAGTTTGCTTTTGTGCTAAAATAATACTGTGATTCGTGTTATCATTTAATATATAATCTTTTGTTTGGTGAACAATTTCTACTATTGGTATTTATAAGCTCTATGGAAAGCGTTTGCATCTCTGACTTCTATTATCCCACTATAATGTATCTTACGCTATTTATTTATTTTGTTATTGTTTGTATTCTTAAAATGTCTTCAAATTGTTTTACTCTTTTCTCCAGTAAGTACATGATTATAATAAAACTGTTTCTCAATGTGGTGTATGTAACATTTACATCAGTAATCAAAATAATCATTAACTTAGTGTTGTAGATACAAATTTAATTTTCCATCACAAGAATCACAGGTGTTTTTTTCTTTGTGCAATCAAGTTGTATGAAAAAACGATTAAACATTAAAAAATAACTTAAAATCGGAGTGATGAGCAACTGTTTTATCATTTTGAGAACAGCATAAAGGTACTAATTGTAAAAATGAATAAAATGAATAAAATTATTTAAATATGTTATACAAGTAGTACTGTATATTATACTGCTTTAGTAAATCACTTGCTCGTAAGCAAAACTATTATGCAAACTTGTAAAAATATAGTAGTATTTATGGTATTAGGTTTGTGCTGTTTTTCTTATTTATTTTTGTAGTCAAATCAAAACTTTCAATTCAAAAAACTATTTCATTCGTCCACTTGAAAAAAGCTTTAATTTTAAAAAAATCCAAGCAATATTAATTAAACGGGTGGATTACTTCCATTTTAAACAATGATTTTAAAGAAGAAAAAATCGTAATTTAATCTTAAGGTTTGTTGTTCTTATTAGCATAGATAAAACTTATATTACCTACAATTATGAAATTACATAATTTTTGGTAAAAAAGAAAAAGTAATTGAACTGAACTATGAGCCTAAGAATTTTCAGTGAAGTTTGCTGTGTAAACGTCAACTCAAGCCAAAGCTTTGGGTTTCTCACCCTTAGGCTACTGCTGCATAGTTTCTCCAAGGTGCCCATCACTAGAACCGCACGTCTGCTTGGTTTGTAGGAGCATGTTAGTGTAATATCTTCCATTCCATCAGTACTTGTCATAATATTGTTAATTATTTCTATGTAAACTTTCCTAAGCACCAATATACGTCTCAGTATAATAATTCGTCAATGCAATAATGTTTTGTTGGCACGGACATATGTTTACTGATAGTTTCTTCATATCATTTCAATTTCGGTACCAAGTCAACAACTATTTACCTCTTTTTTAAGTTAATAAAAGTGGAATACATTATTTTTGTGCATTCTGGAGATAATGAATTATTTTTATAACTTTATTTAGAGTTTTTTTTTTGTTTTTTTTTTTTAATACTGACAGTTTTTCAGGTTTCTTATTTTAGTTTAAGAGAAACATATAACACCACAACAGCGATGTACAGTATGTTTTTCCAGATTTTAATTTTTTACTCAACAATTATATATTATAAATTACTTTAGTTAGTTTATTTTATTAGTTCATTTGGGCAATATTCTTGCTTTATTTAGGTTATATTCACTTTTTTTACCAAATTTACTAAAACATCCTACTATAAGAAATTATAATCTACCTATCGTTAAAATGAAGGTAGGATTTTCTGCAAATATGTGTAATTTCTCTAAACCTGTAAATTTTTTCCTCCCTTCAGAATGCTGCATGGCATATGCCACTCATTATAAAATGTTGATTCTTTGTAAACTGTATGGATCAACTCAACTCATTATATTTTTAGACCTATGAGATAATAGATGTATTCACTTACATACAAATTTAAATACACAAATCTCAAACCACCTTCACAATATTTTGAGTTTTAATCCGATTTTTATTTAATGGTTTTTCTCAAACAAAATGACACTCCCAATATTTTTGTTTGCAACAAAATTAGTTTCCTTTAAACTTATGGATTTTTTTTGCCAAATTTATACCCAATCGTAAACCATAATTAGGAGTACAAAAGCTTCACAAATCAATTCAACCACCACGCCGCGCCAGGCGGGCAACAATCGCAACAATGCTTGCAGCGATGACGACTCGTTCTGTTCTGACCTGGTCTACTAATGAACCAACAGAATCATCAATTACCGACCGACAAGACTTCCTAGTTTATATTTGTGGTTCCGAGTCTCAGATACAACTTGATTTACGTTTGTTTATTTGCAACTCGGTTCTGCTCAAGGGTTAATAAAACACTCCTAATTGAGGTTTGTGTAATCGTGGCAAGTGTATTTTGTTTCAATTTGATTATGTGGGTTTTCAACTTAATAACTCACTGTCAGACGGTGATTGGATAGGTTAAATTAATGTGGTAAGAATTTTGCGGAACTACTATCTAAGATAATTAGGCCCTATTATATTTGGTTTAAACTTACGTTTACTTTTATTTCTTAAACGTAAGTTTACAACAGAGATTATTTTATGTCTGGTTACATTTTATTCCCCCTTATTCATATTAGGTTCGTTATTAATAATTTATATTGTATAATGTCATCCATATATATCACTATTGCCAGTGGTACAATATTTCCGAGGCCTTACAAACAGTACAGAGTACTAGGAAGTCAAAAAGAAAAGAAAATTAATTGCATTGGCCCCTAGTATAATCCATCAAATGAATAATACGTAATAATTACGTAATTTCATCGTGCTTAATTTTCGTATTATACCAAACGAAAATTTGTGCTGCTCGACGGAAGGTAAGTGTATCTTAAGTTTGTTTGTGATTTCATGTAAAGGACTTTTGGAAGCTCTAGATCCAATTTTACAACTCATTGTTTAGTCATGAGACAGTTTCAATACCTTTTGAAATGTGCTAGGCCTTGTTAACTATAGTGTCTTATTTTCTACAAAACTTGGATTTATTTCCACTCGGCTTGTTAGCGCCTTGAAATTTTGTTCAATAGCACTGGTGCGATTCATATAATGATTTCCAAAATAAGAGAATTTTACTATACTAATTATAAAATATACTATTAGTTTAAATATAACTAATAATGAATGGAACTTTAAATAGTTTTTTTGTATATAAAGAGTACTTTTTCACTAAGGTATCACCATTAAACATTAGTTGCTTACAAAACTTAGAGGATTTCTAATTATTAGATTGCAGCACAAGGCAATTTCAATTATTTATCAGTAAGTGAAAGTAGTTACGACATTAAGATTGAGAACAGGAAAAAGTTGGTTTATAACTAAGAATATGTTTTACACCAAAAAGTTCGCTGTCAATATGACAAATTAAATTATCCTCCACCTTTTATTGTTTCTGCACAGTATGTCTCATAAATCTAAATGTTACAAGGTAAATTTTGAACATGAAAAATTTCTAGTTTATGCGAGTACTCGACACAAAATTATTATTCGTTAATATAGATGTGCTTGGAAAACGCGCGTCTTAAAATAATTTACTTGCTAAGTTCTAGAAATGGCTTTAGCTAGAAAAAATCCAGCTACCTATTGAAGTGTCTCAAACTAAGCAGAACTGAGCTGACCAAAACAGCCATCCGTTATTCATTATCAGAAATTGGGTAGAACAGGATTTTTTTCGGTGAAAAGTGTTTATTTTTTTATTTTTTTCCATTGCCTCTCGCGTACCACCTGAAATGTTTTCGAGTACCATCAGTGGTACGCGTACCACAGGTTGAGAAACTCTGGACTTATTATAATATACCTTTTATACTAAACCAAGTTTTAATATATACGAATTTTACAATAAATGATTGT
Source organism: Neoaliturus tenellus (assembly GCA_030545055.2). Classification (NCBI taxonomy): domain Eukaryota; kingdom Metazoa; phylum Arthropoda; class Insecta; order Hemiptera; family Cicadellidae; genus Neoaliturus; species Neoaliturus tenellus. The sequence continues at coordinate 301,220,479 of CM061531.1, forward strand.
GATAATTTAATTTTAATGTTCTTTTCTCATGAATAAACTTTTAAATTATGAACAAACACTTATTTATTTATTTTTTTTTTTTTTTAAGAGGTTAGCGGACCTCTTTTGCCTTACTTTGCCCCGTCCACATAGACTATTGATCTGTGCGTGGAACGCATTAGACAAAGTAAGGGGGTGAGCCGCTACAGTACAAGGTGAAAGGTACTGATAAAAGTCACTGGCAGAACGCGGATTCGAACCCACGACATCGCTGCCATGGTCCCGAAGTCCGGCGCGCTAACCACTACGCCACCGACTCACCCAAACAGTTACTATTACTCCTAATGAAACAGTTTATAATGTTGGTCGAATACCCTAGCAAGATTTTCGGAATGCCAAGTTTTCATTGCCGGACCACAGACAATTATTAACTAAAAACTTTGATTTGTTTAGGAATTGTGAACCATAAACGACTTGCAGTCGCATTACATATCGGCATTGTTAATACGTTATTCAAAATGTTTAAAATTGTTGTGTAACGATTAACATGGATCACCTTTCAATGACTTACTTCAAGCAGGAGAAATAGTTAAATCTGCCACTACTTAAATAATGCTTCGCGTTTGCCGTATGTTGCAAAAACTCGCTCACAGCTATTGCTGTAGTTGTTAAAACGGTAAAATATTTTTAAATCTGCATGTGGTATTTAAAAATTAATAGAAATGATCAAATATGTGTATTATATACTACGTATTTGAGGGAGACAATGTATTTAGTGAAAATTGTTTTGTTTTCATACATTGAAATCCTGAGGCTTCGAAATAAAAATATTCTACTCAAGCTGAGACTATGGTGGATGTAACTATACTTTGTTACCAAAGTATATGAGTGAGATAAATAGTAAGCGGATGTTTCCTTTCTTCACAACATGTATATCATATAGTGGATTGTAGTAGATGCTTGTAGTATGAGTTATGGATCGTATTTGGGATCATCACCTCAGGGTACGTTCAGTTTCTATCATACGTACTAAATGACTTAATTAAATTTATACTATCTTCATCTTTACACTTGTTTTAGACTCTTTAACAAATTTAACTCAAGAAAATAATATAAATATTCATTTTTAATTCCATTTGCAAAGGTATAAAATACATAAATATACACAAATCCTTTGTTTCCGCGTAATCCTTGCACGAGGTATGGTAGGTATCAATCCCAGATGATATCAAGGATACCTTGGTGGACTTCTTCCCTGTACTGCGAAGAACACCTGAAGCCCAAGACTGATAAACCTTGAGCTTGGGTGGACCTTGAGCTTCTCGGAGTTTTTTGTTCCTCTCCGATGGGTAGCGACGAGGCCAAGAACTCCGGCGAGAAGTCCTCTCAGAGACCCTTAATGGAAACGCTCCTTAGACCACTTGGAGTTTTCGCTTCTGAAGAACTACGACCTCCTGACCTTGTGACTTCCTGAACTAAGACCTCTGTTGGTGGAGCTAGTCTTTCTTTTTAGTTTAAAGTTTTATAAACAGGAGGGCAAAAATTAGCTGAATTAGCTGTTGTTGGGACCACAGCAAAAATCAAAATCGTTACCATGAAAACGGGTAAATTATTTATGATTGTTGAACGTTTCTTAGTAGTAGATCTTTTAAAAGAAAATTATTGTATTAAAGAAAATCTGAAAATATTTTTCTTATGAACGATCAAACGGTTTTAAGTCTAATGCATACTTTATTCACGATATCCTCATTAAATTTAAACACTCTTAAGTCATTCTACGCAAGCAACATTACCATAAGCCTTTTTTCAATTCATAATGACGCGATTTTATTTTCATATTTCCAATATTGTATTAGGTTTATACAGGTTTGATAAATCAAATAATGGAAAAAAGTGCATTAAACTTTATAGGAGTGACATTGGATGACAATTTTAATTTAAAAATCATGTGGAGAATTTGTGTCAGGTTATAGCTGATGTGACTTTGGCCCTAATTTTTTACGATTTGGTTGTAAATTTTAAGTTTAAATTGAGAGAACCCGATAACAAGTAGAAACCCACTTTCATGGTGCGAGCCATACAAAAAGGTCTGAAATAAGTTTTGTTTCATGTATTGATGATTTCTCGATTTCACATTTAAAAACATGATCACATAAAAAAGTAATGTAAATTTTAAAGAAACATCGTAGCAAATTTAATTAACATTTTGTTGAATAAACTCAGTTTTTACTGTACCTGTACCTATAGGGCGTACTCAAAGTTTCAATGGTAGAGAAATGAACTATTTAATGATAAACAGATTGGCTCAGAGGCCGTGCAAATACATTATATTTTAACTCAATTTAAAAAACCAATTTCCATTTTGTTGAACTGGAATAGTTTATTCTTACAACTCATGCCAATCTTCATAAAATTTTATCTACGACCATTGGAATAAAGACCAATAATGATATTGCAAATAGCTCAAACAGAGGTACATTATTCCTCTCGTGTCAACTCAATGTTAAGTACCTCATTGTTTTTTAACTGACCCATATACTAAAACAACACTACTACATCACACCATACTACATATCCATATACTAGAGATATTTGAGAGTCCATATACTATTGGAAGAATTCCAAACATCACCTCAATTTCACCTAAACCATTTTCACATACCATACTCACCGTGTGTGGACAATTTAGAGGTCTTTGTATCAGCTGGAAGGCGGCCAAGAGTCCGAGTACAGCAATTTTAGTGGGCTGTGGAAAGGCTTATCTCAATTAATCTGTCTCGCCTTGAATGATTGCGGACTAATAGTTTGGAACGTCCCCCCACCATTCCTTCGTCCACCCCCCACCCACCCTTTCTCCCACCAACACAACCTCTTCCGCTGCCATTGTCTTAACAATTTTCTCCACAATTATTCTTTTTCAAGGGTCATTATAAATTACAATTGATTGTCTCATTGTTTTATTTAAAAGTGTTGCGAATTAGACACTTTTGGTGAAGCAGGATTAAGTGTCTGAAAACGAAGTATGTGAAATTAAACTGAAGTGGAAGAAATGTTAACGTTTATTCATGTTTTCAATGCTGGAGATTTTAATTTTTACACAGTCTTTTTAGAAATCTTCGAAGGTTATAGTTACAGATGTTAAGCCAAGTCCACAAGTGCGGTACATGTTAGCCACAATTTTGTCGTTGTTGTTATTAACAATGGATATAAATCATGCGATTAGAAATTGTTACATAAATAAATGTGCATGTTTTACTTTTGCCGATTATTACTGTAAAAATATTAGAGTTATGCTTCATTCGTTTGATATTTCGAGCGCCACTCTGTACAAACGGCGTGACGTGTTCAGACTGATGGTCCATTGATTACAATGACCCTTATTTTAGCTGTTGTTTGGTATTATCATACTAGTGATGTATTTTGTAATCTTACAACTTCGTGAGACAAAAATTCTATATTCTCGTTATCCTGTCGAGTTTACTGCGAATATTTGCCCATAGCGGACTCGTCTTTAAATATCACATGATTGGAACTTACAGGTTGAAACAATATTCATTTTCTTCAGGTTATAGTGATCCGTTTCGCCGATTACGGCATCGTCAGACATCCACAAACATAGTATATTACACACACAAAAATATCACCTTGTGAATAGTTAGGTTTATTAAACTGACATTAATAAACCAAAAAAATGATATTCTAAAATGATATTACACACGCTCAAATAGAAAGTTCGGGGAGCTCCCATTACGTCCACACGGTTTTTTAAGATGTCGGCTTTAAAATATGCTTTTTTTATACATTTTTCTGAGGATCATTAATCTTCTTGAAACAAAACGTAAATGTCTTAACTTTCCAAAAAGTTACTAAACAAATTAACCAAACTAACATTTAAAAAAGCAAACCGAGTATAAAGAATTCTTAATTTATTCCACTTGAAATTTTGTTCCGAACTTAAAAACTAAGTAGTGATATGGTACCGTGTTATAAGTTCATGGTTGACAAATTGATAATAATAAAATACCTAAGCCTTTTGTGTTGTTGAGGAACATTATCTATATGGACGACTTCCTTAGAACATTTATTGATTTTAGAAAACCAGAGGTGAATTTATTGCTTCCGAGATATGGGGTCAAACAACCGAAAACGCCTGGAGCTTGATGGGCCAGGAGAGGGTGAAAATGATGGGGTAGTGGTCCGGGGGGGGGGACAAAAGTGCTCCTCAGGGGGTGATTTGGCCATCGAGTGTTAAAACCTCGACCTTTCACCACTTGGGGACCGTAATTGCATCATTTTATGAATTTTTTAGATTAGACGAACACTTAACTTCTATTAGAAAATTTAATTATGTAATTTTTGTATTGACGATTGTCGTAAAAAACCAGCAATCTTTCTGATGGCTTGTTTTACGACAAACGTGGAATAATTAAAAATTAATCATGGAATTTGGAACTATGGAATAACTAATACTTTTTATTCTACCTGATAATATACATATAACTAGACCTTTGTCATCTCCTGGCAGTTTTCATTTTGTTTTACACATGAGTCTAAAGAATACATTTTGATAGTATTAATAATGTTGTGTATATGGTGGATAATAAATTTATGCATGGGTAGAGCCTTCGATAATGTTTCCAACAAACTAATGGTTAAAACATGTTCAAAATTATATTCGAATTTTTTATAATAATTGTTTTTATGTTGATTCTTTAAATTAACTCAAATTCTCAGAAATTTTTACTAATGAAATCAATGTAAAACCCTATTTAATTTCTATCGGTGCTCTTTTATGTTTTTCAGTTTACAATCCTTTAGTAGAATTACAAACTACGTATTGGTAACGCGAAGTAATTAATTTCTTTACCGTTTCAGATATACTGTACCTATTGTAAAATGTTCTATGACGTGAAAAGGTGAGACCATAACAGTTTAAGACATAACAATTCGAATTACACAATGAATTAATAATTATTTATTATATTTTACATGTTTTACTACCAAACGATATACACAATCGTAGATTACTTAGAAACTAACAACAAATATATTTATAGTACAAAATAAATAAATAAATATACAAAATAATATAAAGGAACTACTATGGTTTTTAATTACAATAATGTATAAGATGAAGGAACTTATTAAATATTATGAGATTACATTGTTAGTCTAAAACTATGGGATAACTAATACTTTTTATTCCGCCTGATAATATACATGTAACTAGGACTTTGTCTTCTCCTGGCAGTTTTCATTTCTAACGGAATAGGGCTTTTCTTGTAGTAAAACAAAGTCTGTCCTAGGGGAGGCGGCTTGAGGTCTTCGATTTTCTGGGACTCCCTCCAGAAGGAGTCTGAGAAGGGATCCTTGGTTGGAACCACGTGGTTGACGAAACTCTCATGGTTCTGGACGTGAACTCGAGGTCGCAGGTACTTGAAGGGGAACTTGGTCCTGAGCTGGGGGTGGAGGTCCTCCCAGCGCAAAGTCGACCGGCTCTGGAGAGGTCGGTGGCTCAACCCTCCATGGACCTTGACATATTTGTAGACCGGATGGTCCAAAGGCACGTAGGAGGAAGGTCTTAGACCCAAGGGCCCAGAAAGAGGCTTGTTTCGAGCCAACGGAACTCCAGAAGCAAAATTTGAGAGGGGACCTCCAGGAGATTCGAAGAAGTACGGATCACGATACTTAGTTTTGTTCGCTCGGAAGCGATGGTCCAGTTCAATATAGTGAGGAATATCGTTGTAAGAAAGATCAGGATGAAGCAAATCCCTAGACCTTGCTATTGGTCTGGACTCGAACACAGAGGAAAAGGAAGCGTACGATGTAGCCACTGGAGTTTTAGCTCTACCAAAATTCTCACGGGAGTTATACTCTATAGAATTACTATAGTGGTGATGCTCTCCCGAAAAGAGATCGGAGACTTCAAAGTCCTCCGGGGATGTTTCTTTTGATGGTTCATCGAAGAAACTACCATTGTCGAAAAAGGATTCTTGGCTTTTCGATGTGGCACTATCCTGTTCTCCTCTGACTCCTAGGTTGTCGCTGCGGTCCTCACTGGGGACTCCACCCCCTCTGTCCTCCAAGCTGTTGTGGACCACCGTCGCCACCGTGGTGACGTCCCCGTAGTGGTCCCACTCCACCCGGTGCCCCCCGTGGCCGCCGTAGCTCCTCACTGGAGTGTTGACCCCGGAGGCCTCCCCGGAGCTCAGCTCCACCACCTGGGCGTGGTCGTGACATTCTTGGGACCCGGACTCCTGGGAGACCTGAGGCCTCTGGGTGGCGTATGTGAGCGGCGGGGGTGCCTCCTGGGAGCGGTACTGCTCGTGCTCCGGCAGCTCCGAGCTGATGATCTGGGACGGCTTGAACAGCGGGAACCACGGACCTGGGGAACACTTCGGGTTAGAAATTTACACTTAATTACATAAGAGAAAATTTTAAAGACAAATGAATTAGACTCTTATGAGCTCCTTGCACCTCAATAATTCGAAATCCTCGTTATCTTTAATTGTTATTTCCAATTTGAAAAACCTACCTAATCAAAATAAAAAAACCTACTCAAAATTATGTTACTTTATATTTTACTTTCACAAACCGAAGAGATACATGAACTACCTCTATAACTCAAATTTTGGTGCATAAGTAGAATTATATTTGCGTTTTATCCTACAAGTCAAAGTTTATCTATGTACGAGCTTGTAGTTTTTTTCTTTGGACCTCTAAAAACAAAAAAAAAACAAAAAACAAAAAAATGGGCGCACAGATCACAAGGAGTCAGTGTGAAACATCCTCTCTGTTGTCAGGATGGAAGGGAGGATCTCCCTTAAGTTTACTGTAGGTTACCTCTATATGTAAAATTAAGTAATAAATTACCTCTGATACTCGAACTAAAGGTGACTCGATGATAAAGCGTTATCCGGTGAATTTCAAGTTAGCGAGTCCACCGTACGAATCTAAATAAGCCTACATTTGTATTTGCAATAATATTTTTGGATTGACAAAAAGTAAATGGTAGACAAACTAAATAGTTTGATTTTATTTAAATATATGTATAAAACAATATCATGCATTATTTTATAACTGTTTGAAGAACATTACAAATTTTTTGTAAAATTTGGTACATTTTTTCAATGTAAACTTTACATTACATCTTTGAGAGTCAACGTGTTCTTTTTACAATCATTTAAACTTTAAAGGGATGTCACAGACCGTCATAAAACACTGGTATAATATTTATCGCGGTACATCAACTGTGCTACGGAAAATAATCTAGGTGCAGCGATAATTTTATGATTCCGTAAACAACAGCAAGGATTATTTAGATTAGTCAAAAATTTCTCAATCATGTTTGTATTAATTTTTAACTGCTTATCGACATTTTCTTAATTCTGTTTAAATTACAACAATCTTCTTTATTTTCTAAGGTTTAAAATCTTAAAGAAGGCAAAGGCAAAGCTCATTTAGCAAAAGATACTGAAAGCGTTCATTTATATAACAGAAATCTAATAACGTCAGGCGGTATTGCTCTGTTTATGAGCACAGGATGTTTGCCGAAATCTTCAGGAAACTGCGTGTCGTTTAGGAGCAGAACTTGAGCTCATATTATGGTAATGTAATTGCTGTCAAAAAATATAGTTTTTCTTTTGGAAAAGGACAAAATCGTTTTATTACTTTTACCTAGTAAACTACTTAAATTGTCGACCATTAATTCTTAAATCGACATCTAGGCCTATAACACACTTGTTTTTAAAATAATATTTGTTCTCATTTACATAAATTTGGGTCATTCATTTACAGACCTTTTATATATCATAAAATATATGACATTTTTTAACAATACAATTTTAAATTTTATCATAATTTTATTCAAAAATAACATTGAACATATGAACTTTAAAATGTTTCTTTAAAATAACAGATAACAGATCAACATATTTAAAAAAAAATGACATCACTGGTTTTTATATCATGTTTGAAATACAAGGGACTTGTGCTGTGAACCAATTTACAGAATATGTGATTTTAATGAAAATTTGCTTTAACGTAGGAGTAACTATAAAATGTTTTGGAATTTCACCGTTAGGGATCTTTTAAGTTTAAGTAATGAGTTTCTATTTATTTGATTAAAACATACAATATCGTCTTTTATAGTTATAGTTCCGTAGTAAACCTGCAGCACTCACAAAGCTCGAATTCAAACGTTGTCATGTGATGACTAAAAATAATGATTTGTTGGTGAACAGTCGGATATTAGCGGATTTTATGTGAAAATCTAAAAAGTAGGCAGTAACGAAAACTTAACTGCCTTTAGACTACCAAGCAAATGACTTTGACAATCTTCACAATACCAAACAAAAACTTAATAAATTTAAAATAGCATTTATTAACAAATTTAGTACTTTAAAACTAACTTAAATGAGAATTAAAGGTAAAAAGATTTGCTGCAAAAAAAACTGTGTTATCTGTGAAATATTAGCCACTTTTGTACCATTTATTTTAAGACATAAAAATAATGTACGGGAACTCTGAGGTGGCTATTTCAACTCATATAGTTAACTCGATTATAATTTTACATGTAATTTTTTATTCGATAAATCGTCTGTCAAAGTCACTTTTATCACATACTTCAAAGAATCACTCCTGTTATTGGGTTAATATCTTTTGTATTCATCGGTGAGGCAGTGGCAACTTTCTCCGTCCTCTTCCGAGAGATAAACTATCAGCAACGTCAGCAATTATATTACCATAATCTCGGCCCACGTTTCGCTCCCAACGATCCTCAGTTTCCAGGGAGTTACGAAAAACATTCGCTGAATCACAAACCCTATAACGTGTTGGGGTTTATTAGATTGTTTTCTTAAAAACACATGGGTTATTCATCGCTTTAAAAAGTTCAACACTTAATTTTCGTATAGTTATTTAGACTGAGCACCTACAAGTGTATTTTACGTATTTGTTAGTTAAAAAACTATTTATATTTAATATATTTTATTGGTTTTATTTTGGGGTAGTCTGTTGCGCACGCTTACTTCGTTCTGAATTGTCATCTTTTTGGTTTTATTTAGTACCTATTTATTAAAAGTTTTGGGGAAAAAACATTTTCACCCGTTGCCTTTGATACAGGGACATCAGTGAGAAGTGTGCATTAGCCTTTTGTTACTGTCTTGTTTGTGCACTTCTTTGGTAAAGCTAACCTGTTTAACACTCGACTTTTTTATTTACAAACTAATTCAGCGAACACATTGGAGTTAATAACCCTCAACAAGCCCGTTCACTGCATCAAGTTTTTACAGAAATTACGGAATTGGGGCAACAAATTAGGGAGTGGACCCTCCATTCAGCATAACACCCAGAATAAATAATTATTATATCACACTCAAAATATTTTAACAAATTTTAACTACGAAGAGTTATTAAAACCGATTCATAGGAGATTTTCAAAGCTTTTTTAACTATCGATTGTGAATTGTGTGTATTTAACGGTTTTGTTACTGTCTTGGCTGTTCAGTTCTTCCTGTGGAACTAATTAATTTCATACTTGACTTTTTATTAATCTACGAATTTAGGGACACCCCTAAGGGGGCATGGGGGCGGAGCCCCCATCGAGCCGTAGGCGAGTGATAAATATATAATTGTTGGTTAGGTGTAACTTCTTTAAAGTAAATGTATCACTACTTCGTTGAATCTATTTATGTAACTCATTACACAAAAGTAAATTTTAAAATAGTTATCATCTTAAGGGAAACAATTTTAACTCTTTCGTTATCACCGTTTATTTATTTGTCAACTAATTAAAATGTTACGTCAACAACTAACTCAGACTTTACAACGCCAACTTAACGGACTTTCTTTACAACGCAAAATTCCTTTAAAAATTCCAATGGAGAACAATTATTTTAACAGCACAAAAAGAGCATGCCATATTTTTGTTGTACATAGGAATATTTATTTTAATACAGTTGAATAGTTAAAACAGTTGTTAAAACAGCTATCCTTTTCAAATACAGAATACCATATTTCATTAACCCTCTCCCCCTCCAGGTTGGAAACAATCTAACGATTTACATTTCATTGCAAAGGCCCAAATTCAATTGCTTGCATAATCCTGCTGATTGGGGCTGTGATACCGTTTATTAAATTTACAAATGTACTCTACATGTTAATGCTACATGAAAGTGGCCGGTTCTGTGTTAGTGTGTTGTAAATGAAATTTGTGAAAATAATTTGTATCATCGTTGCATGTTATTAGACACTCGGATTGATTTTATTCTTAAAACAATACAAATCGTATTTGACTTCATGCTTCTTAAGTGATGAAATACAATGTAACATATTATATGGCGTACATTACATGGAGGTCTATAAAACATATTCGCTGCCAAAAAGTACAATATGTATGCGTTTGTTTATAAAAGAATTAATGACCCTGGCTGAAATATACTTATTAAAAGAATTACATGTTTGTTTCGTTAGAAGCTTGAAAGGATAAACAAAAAGTCAAAACCTATGAAAGTTAAGTTTTTAAATTGGTATTCCATAGGATCCATAGTAACCTTAGCACTTACAAGTAACAATTATTAGATTTGTTTAGTTTTTTTTTCTTTTTCCTTTTTGTTAATTTTTTCAATATTCGTCATGTAAACAACATGAAATAAAAATTATAATAACACAAACACCTACAGCGTGCGTTTACTACCTGCTTCCTTGGGTAAATTGTTTTTATGACATTATTAAAATATGTGTCCGCAAACTGGACAAATCTAATTAGTGCATTCCACTACACTTTTGGGTTGTCCGCAATCTGGAAGGTTTCGCCCTTGTCCGCAATCTGGACTGTCCGCAAATAAGACGCAACCTACTACTTAATTCAATAAATTAAAAGAAGGTCATAGTTATTGGCTATGTTTGCTGTATGTTATTTAAGAACTATGTTTTATTTCATTGTTGTTATTTGACTTGTTGTTTTGCATTATTTAAAACATAATTGTCTTGTAAGTATGCATAATTTATATTACTATCTGGTTTATGTATAACAATTTCTTCCACCTGAAGATGGAGTTGTATTCTATACCCGAAACGTCACAAAAGTTTATCGTAAACAATAAACTCAAAACAAATTCAGTAATATCGCGACGGTTGTCACTATACTTTCTCTCGCATTCTTTCCAACTGGAATAACCACACAACTGGACCACTTTTCTGCCGATACGGTGTCCAAAGTAACTACTGTCGAATTAGGACAACTCTGACGCGACGCGGCGCGGCGCTGGCGACTGGACTTTTCCTTTTTTACATGACAAATATTAGTCTACTTTCAACGGGAATGGCTTGCTGATGCAAAACGAATTTAATATAGTCGACTTGTATACAGAAGTCAGGAAAAATTTTACTTTATTAAATGTTTTGTTTTATTCTGAATTTAAAACAAAATTAAAATATCTATACATATTTAATACGCGACATGTTTTTTGTACAAATAACTTCTCCCACAGTTTCCAACCGATTTTAATGATTTTTGTGTCATTGGATGGAGCTCGGCGTGAAGTTGTTTCTAAGGTAAATTGGTAGCTTAATGCGCCCTCAAAGTTCGCCATTTTCCCATTTAATTAACATGAATAAGGAAATTAATTGATTATAAAGTTAAGGCTAAGATGTTGATTATAAAGTTAAGAGTAAAGCGTAAACATCGGACATCAGCAAAACCTATTCATCTGTTTACACCACGTAAGTGGTTATGTTAAAACAAGGAGTGTATGCCTACCTGCTTAACGAACTGCATTTACTCATTACTGATGCATGCAGAAAATATTTAGAGCCAAATTGTGAACGTTACGAAAATTGTGAAAACATCTGAAATCATCTGAGTGGTCTCAAATTTGAGGTTTTGGCTAAATTGACTGAGTAAACTTAACTGCATGTTCAAAAAGCTACGAGGAAATGATAAATAACGTTTTCCCGAGGAAAAGTGCGGAGATAAAGAATACATATTATGTTAACGTGTATTTTGGTTTGATTGTAAAACGATAACTAGATGACACCATCAATTGAAGACGATTTTTTAATTAATTATAGCTTGGCGTTCTATATTAAATTTTTGTGTCACTATACTGACCAGAAAACCTGCTAGAAGCAGGTTGATCAACTTATAATTCATTCATTAACTATGATTGGTCAATTAAGATAATTGAATAGTTTTTATAACTAGTATACGTGTTGCTCGAAATCGAGGAATTTATTTAAATACAGTAGACTACAAATGTTACTTTAGCTCTAACTCAATGACAACCGACCAATCCAATAATGTGAATATCTTTAATCGCCAATTACTACACGTATTTACAGCTGATTATTAACAGATGTTTCAAATGCTTTATTCAGTCCCCAATGTTATTTAAATGGGAAATTTTGAGATTTCAATGTTAGATAGAGCCTTTATTTTCAGCCCGATTCTCATAAATTTTTGGCGGAAACAACCACAGACCAAGCCCTATCCAACGATACCAAAAACTTGAAAATCTGTTGAAAAAATGTAGGAGGAGTTCTCAAGACAAAAAAAAACCCCCCTTAGCGTATTAAATAAGTACTAGTAGGCCTATATGTGTTGCTCAAAATCGAGCAATTTATTTTAAAACAATGCAAATGTAACTTTTATCTCTAATCAATGACGTCCGACCAATCCAATATTGTGAATATCTTTAATCACCAAAACTACACGTATTTACAGCTGATTATTAACAGATGTTTAAAATGCTTCATTCAATCCCAATGTTTATTTCAATGGTAAATTTTGAGATTTCAATGGTGGATAGCGCCTTTATGTTCGATCCGATTCTCATCAGTTTTTGGCGGAAACAACTACATACCAAGCCCTATCCAATGACACCAAAAACCTGAAAATCGGTTGAAAATTGTAGGAGGAGTTCTCAAAACAAAAAAACCCTTAGCGTATTAAATAAGTATAGATTCACGGTGTAAACGGTGCTAACTGTTTACACTATGGAAATATGACAAGAGTGGAGGTTGCCAGGCACGTTGCCTATCTCACTGACATTATATGAATGGTTATATGAATGAATTCTTCTCACTAAAATATTGTGATATAGGCCCTAATGGTTTTTAATTTTTAAAACTTATGTTTTCACTTTGAGACTCGGAACTAAGTGGTTAAGGCCAAAGAATTAACAAAATTAACAATTTTAAATTTTTTACATAAAATTAATGGGACAAGCATTGACATTCAGCCAGGCACTATTTTTTTTTTTTTTTTTAATTTAAATAATTTATAAAGGCAGCTGACTACGGACTTTGGTAGGCCTACGTTTCAGACACTATAAAGTATTAAGCTACTTTATACGCGAAATACTTAAGGTCATCTTAGTAAAGGTGACAAAATGTATGAAGGCCTACAAAAAATGCTTACTACGAGTTGATATAAAAAATAAAATTTCATTCATATCGTATATGAAAGCTGTTATCAGTAAAGAAACTAAATTGCTCAATTTCGAGCAACGAGTACACTACTTTAAGTCTATGTTTATCCAAGAATGTAATTTTCTCATGACAGAAATAGCAGAGAAACTAAAGAGAGTCAACAAAGCTCTAGATTCCAATTCATAAAACAGCGATGTTCAGCAAATCGTTTGGCGTTTCGAAAGTTTTGAATTGAAGGGACTTTCAAAGCCAACGAGAAATGAAACGAATGAGAAATAATTTTACTTTATGAAATACTCTATGTCAACCAAGTCATGTTAGCTGTGAAATAAATTTTAAAGTTTCACTGCATCTTATAACATCTGAATTTTAAAACAATCAGACCTTACATTTTTCAAATGCAACTGCCAATTTTCTAGGCAAAGATCAAAAACGTATTTTTAATTTTTTCCTAACTGTTATGGAACTTTGTTTATAAAAAAAAAAACTGTTTGATATATAAAATCTGAGTAAAATTATTCTCACCGTAAAAAACATCTATTGTCAAAAATATAATTATTTTTATGTAATACTTTCGTGTATTTCTGCCTAGTTGTCACAAAATACGATTGTACTACACAAATGAGTCTACGGTGGGTTTTATAATGTTATCCATGTAACTATATAAAAAATTTAAACATGTATAATACAAAGAATTGTTTTTCATTACAATATAGGTATTAGGCCCATACCGTTCTCGACACAGTCCTCGCAGCTGTCATGCTCGTGGCTGTTGGCATAGTTGTGGTTGGCATGGTTGTCTTGGTTGGCTTGGTTGGCATGGTTGGCATCACTGCAAGTCAGGATCATGACCAACGCAAGTCCGGGCAGTATCATCTCCTGGCATCCCCTGCAACTACCACCAATCTTTGTGCATTGTGCAACAATAATAAGGTTGGCTGGGCTGATTGGCATGGTTGTGGTAGGCATGGTTGACATCACTGCAAGTCAGGATCAGGATTAACGCAAGTCCGGGCAGTATCGTCTCCTGACATCCCCTGCAACTACAATAGCAATTAACTTTGTACAACAATCGTAAGGTTGGTTAGACTAGTAGGCATGAATGTGATTGGCAAGATTTACTTGGTTGGATTGGTTGGATTTACTTGGTCAGGATCATTACTAACGCAAGTCCGGGCAGTATCATCTCCTGGCATTCCCTGAAGCTACCACCAAACATTGTACAACACTCGTAAGCTCTTATACTGGTTGGCATGGTTGTTATTGGATTGAGAATTGGTACTAAGAATGTAGAACTAAACGTCATATATAATTCGTGGTTCAAACTGAAGTAGGTAAGACTTAAGCATGTCGTTGGTGCGAACAAAATATTTAACATAATCAGCTGTCAAAGACTTTATCACAAGAATAGGCTCGAAACATTAAAAAAAACAAACCGGCATTCATCACAAAACGTCAACTCATTCTCATTCTCACTCATTCTCACAACGAAAATACACCTAAGGAAAGCACAAAACGGAACTTAATCAACAGTACCAAGAAATGCCAACAATTAACACAGCTAGGTCAACTCGTCCGATCACCGACCCCTGTGGAACCCCAATTGCAATAAAATTACTAGGGAATTAACACCGTTGACCCCTGATTGGACCCTGTCAGGTCCTCTTCTGAGATCCCACACGCAAACCACAGCACGTTCTTCCATCTCCCTGTCAGTCACTCGTTCTACTTGCACGCCCTTTGGCCCATTGTTTTTAATTTTATTGATCTAGGTGTGCTATGCATGTTGTTAATGGGGTTTTGCTCCACTATCCGAACAGAAAGGTCACGATCCGGGATGGTTTGTTGTGAATAATTGGCGAATCTACGGGATGGTATTGGTGGAATCACCTATTGTGTGGACTGTCGGGTGATTATGCAGATGTGGTGTGGGTCGTATAGATTGGGCGACGCCCTTAGGTCGTATAGATGTCGTGGAATTAATCTGATAGAGGCGA